>CM068749.1:16568476-17768476 GCA_035084275.1 Hydrolagus colliei | reverse complement strand
AAATACATTCATGACCCTCAGTGAAGTAAGGGCCGACACAAATTCTTCAATCAGTTGATATTTATTAATATAAATTAGTTATGTAATGCATATTATAGTCATATGTTAAATCAAATTACTGTTCACGACAGGTTAGGAAGGTTCACTGCAATGAATTGATCATACAAATAAAGTGGCTTTCATGAGGAATCGCTTTATTAATCCATGTTGATTGTAGTATATCCTTGATATCTTTTTCTTATTTACTGTTAGGTACTCCATTTCAAAAACTCAGCTCCATGCCTTTCCTTTTAACATCAAATTTCTTGATTTTTTTTGAATCAATGCACGTGTGACAGTTGTAACAAATTATGATTAAAATGTAATAAATGATTACCAAAGTTATACATTAATCGCACTACCACAAACATTTTAATCAGTGGATGTTCTCTTTATAATTTTTAAAATTCCCAATGAAATGTCTTCGTACTTGATCTGTATATACTGATGTGTATATACATTTGTTCCCAATATTCGGCAAACATCTGCTAAAAGTTGTCCCATAGTAAAACTGTGAACATTCTTAATTTCTTATCTGTTAAAAGGATTATCCACCTTTAATGAAGCTTGATGCTGTATTATTGATCACTTTTTTTAAAAAAACTAATGGCTGGTCAATATTTACTCTAACCTGCACATGGTGCTTCTGTCACTAGTCTGCGTGAATTCTCTATATAATTCTAAGTTGTTGGTTTGTTTTGAGAATAATGCCGCTTGTCAATATTTTTATTTGGGTTGGTATTTCTCTACTTGAATATAACCTGCAGCTGAGATGCTCTATTTGAATTTTTGCTGAAATTGAGGGGCATTCCATTATTTGGATTGCTAGGTGAATCTTTAAGATTACAATTCTATCACTAATTTTCCAGATAAAATCGATAAAATGGGATGCTTTTGAATTGAAGCAGAAATTATGTCCCTAATACTGGCAGCATTTTAAATGTAGCTGATCAGTGTGTAGGAGCAGTGTGCATCTGCTCACCTATGATCTAACTTGTAGGATATACACTAATTGTTCTGTTGTGGCGTTTGGGCTACGTTTAATTGCTGGAAATGTTCACTGGCATTTATCAAGTGTACTGGGCACATCACAGCTAGTGCACCTGCAAGCAACTGTCTTTTTCAGTGTGGTATATATTCAACTTTTGGTTAAAAAAAAGGAGTGTAAGTCCTTAGGATCACTTAACTCTAGATCACTCCAGTGATACCAGATTTGCAACCTTGCTGTATAAAATTGGGTTAGCATACAAGAGTGCAAATGGCTGAGCACTATTTTTCTTCCAAGAGTTAAATTTCTTTGAAAAAATGTTTCAAACTTAATTTGTGTCAATCAATACTATTTGCTTATTTTTAGATATGTGATTCATTATATTTGTGTTGAATATTGAAATCCACATTCACTTCATGCTTGTACATAACATTATTTCTTTCGTGGTTTTTTTTTCTAGTGGGGATCCATTACCAAGAGTGCAATGTCCAAACCATCCAGATGCTGTTTTGGTGGAAGATTACCGTGCTGGTGACATGATTTGCCCAGAATGTGGACTGGTTGTAGGTAAACATAAACACGGATTACACTTCGATAAGAATAGTTAGCATTCTTTCAGTTTCAGACTGCTTTAGGGAAATAAATAATTTAATCAATAAAACAGTACTATTTTCTTGTTCATCTGATCATACACAATACTGAGTATCACTTGTTATATCTTTGTTACTAATTACATGATACTATTTGTAGAGATAAATGTACATAACTGATACATGTTGTGCTACTGGCAATCATAGCTAAATGAAGTGCGCCTGCAAATATAAAGTCAATTCACTTTACAATATATTCTATTAAGTGTTTTGAGATGTCCAGAAGTTGTGAAAACGCTATATCAAATGCAAGGATTATTATCATTATTGAATATAAACAGTCTTTCAATCAGCATCTTTTTTAAACTGAGCTATCTGAATTGTTCACCTTACTGTAATTTATCCAATGCTGTGGCATTTACAGTAGTCTCAAACACTAGATGAGGGTCTACAAACTACCGCTGTAACAGGGTGGAAATATGTGTCAGTGTTTTAACAAACTGCGTGTGCACAGAAGATGGACAGTATCAGTAGTTGGACAGTATCAGTACTCTTAGCTGGAAGCAAAATTGGTGGATTTCTGGGGCATATGCAGCATTCAGAAAGTGATGATGGCTATCTAATAGTAAGTCAGCCATTTTTGCTTCCTGTGTACCAGACAATGTTTATAAGAGCTGATGCAGCTGGCAGTTGAGTTCCCAACTCAATGCTGCCAGAAGCAAATCTGCATTGTAACAAAGTCTGTTATAATAAAAAACAAAAACAGACGTCGCTGGGAAAACTCAGCAGGTCAGGCAGCATCTATGGAGAAAGAAAAGTGAGTCTATGTTTCGGTTCCACGACCATTCGTCAGAACTGGGGAATGTTGGGAGGGAGAAGCTTTTAAGGATTAACGGGGAGAGGCAGGGCAAGGAAGACAAAAGGGAAAATGGGGAAGAGGGCAGGAGATTGTGGGTGAAAGAGGTGTTAATGTTGTGAAACAAAAGAGTTGCAACAAAGTCCATTATGATGCTTTATATAATTTATCATTACTTTATGATATTTGTAAATGATTTTTAATTTAAACTGCTTTTACCATGATTTTTCATTTAATATTTCTTTCTATTTGTGAAACGCCTTGCACAACACTCAAAACAGCTTCTGATTTAAAAAAAACGAGTTATATAGACTTTTAATATCTTCATAATCTTGAAAAAAATCCTTTATCACAATTTAAAATTGCTTTCAATTTTTTTGAAGCTTGTTGATCAGTGCTGTCACAAGGTAGTTAGTAACAACTTAATTGACGTGGATAATTAACAAATTAGATAAATCTTGTCCCAAAAGGAGTGGTAGCAAAGCATATAAACTATTTTTTGTGACTTTATTAAAGCTTGTTTTAAAAAAGGAAAAAATACAATGTAAACTAAAGAAACGCATCATTAAACCTAATCATAATGTGCAATGTACAATACATATTTGAATAAACCAGGCTGAAGAGTACATTATTTTGATGTCTAACAACAAAAGATAAACTTCTCAAGCAGTCTTTGACTTTTCGAAATAGTGATGACTTAAATAAAGCTTGCATTTCTGTAATAATCAATCAAATTGGTGGAATCTCCATGGTATAAAATATTGTCTAGATACTAAAGCACCACTGCGTATCTGTGAAAATTTAGTTCAAATTCCTATCGTACCTGATTACTGGTTGTTTCCTCAGGTGATAGAGTTATAGATGTTGGCTCAGAGTGGCGAACATTCAGCAATGACAAAGCAGCCAAAGACCCATCTCGAGTTGGTGATGCTCAGAACCCACTATTAAATGGTGGTGATTTGTCAACTATGATTGGAAAGGTAGGAAGGCAACATACAATTCTTACTTTTATATTTGTTCCAACTTTCTGAAGTGGTCTGTCACTATTTTGAACCATCAGTTTATAACGCATGATGTAAAGATTTTTAAAGGTTTTGTATGAACTCCAGGAGTTCTTTCTGTCAAAAGGTCAAAGACCTTTTGTAAGCATGTTTGCTACTATAATATTTAATTTCAACCATTCTTTTTGTGGAGCTTTGTGAAAACCCTCTCCAATGATAAAGTGTTAGAGTGTTTCAGTTTATTCCATAGATTTCATATTTTATTCCTGTAGGTGCTGGATCTTGATTTTGTGGAATTTTGTTACAATGTAAATTATTGTCAATTGCCAAATGGTTGCCGTAAGTTTCTAGCAACAGTAAAAGCCCGTTAATCCAGCACCCTCGGGACTTGGCCAGAGCCGGTTAAGGCACGTGCCGGATATTCGGCAGATAACACAATTTAAAAAAAATGCATTTTTCCGGATAAATTCCGGTTCATCGAATGCTGACTTTTTTGCAGTGCCGGTTATACAGATGTTACGGTTGATCCGGTCACGGATAAACAGGCTGTATCTATATATTTTTATGATATTCTTAATATCAACTCACAGTAACATTTGAATGAGTTAATACTGGTTTATGATTGTTGAGAAATATACATATGAAGGCATAGTGGTTAGGTTAAATGCAATTTCATCTGATGAGGGATCTGACCAGGCAGCTTTTGCTGCATGAAATTACCATCTTAATAGACCCCTTCCTTACTGGTCATGTTCTGTTGACGTGTTGGAAATTGCATTCATTCCATTGTAAGTTTGTAGATCAGACAATGGAAATGATAACATTTTTATCAAAATCTCTTCCTTTTGCAGGGTACTGGATCAGCAAGTTTTGATGAGTTTGGGAATGCCAAATACCAAAATAGGAGGACTATGAGCAGTTCTGACCGAGCAATGATGAATGCCTTTAAGGAAATCAGCAATATGTCTGACAGAATCAATCTCCCTAGAAATATAGTTGTAAGTTCATGCAGACTCTGAATTGCTATGGTGTCGCCTCATTAATTTACTGTAATATAATGAACACATGAAATTTTAATATAGCTACTGATGAAATGGCCTGGATTTAATTAAAATTTCCTTTCCATGCACTAGGATCGAACGAATAATTTATTTAAGCAAGTGTATGAACAAAAGAGCCTAAAGGGAAGGAGTAATGATGCCATTGCTTCTGCCTGTTTATACATTGCCTGTAGGCAAGAAGGTGTGCCACGAACTTTCAAAGGTGAGAGAATCTGCAGTCTAATTGAAATGATAGGGTAGCTTCAATTAAGTGGTCAACCACATCCATATAACTTAAGTTAGAGATATTCAAGTTTAAAATTAGAGTACATTATTAAGGTGCTATTATCGATATTGATTTTTTTCTTTGAAATTAGCTGCCTAATAAGATTTTGTGGTTTATGCAAAAGGAGGTACTTCTGAGATTGCATTATTAAAAATGGTTCTAGATTACCTGGGAGTGTATGGAAAGAAAGCATTTGAAAATGCTTAATGCATAAATTATCCATTTTAAAGAAGATATATACGTGTGTGGCAATGTTATTTTCAATATGAGCTTTCAATTTCCCTTGTGCAAGGTCACATCAGCAGAACTTTGTTGATATTATCAGAAATACCTCCGCTCCACTCTAAATAATTTGGGGGGGCTCACAACGTCAATAATTAGTTTTCCTCCTGTATAATTTATCATTTTCTTTCCCAGAAAATTCTGTCTTATATCCACAAGTCTTTAGAAGCTTCTCAAGATTTATGAAATGCCTTTTGAAAATCCAAGTAAACTGCCCATGAGTATCCACTGGTTTCAATACCATATGATTCCTTTGATTGTTATAATGACCTCCAGGAATTGGATTTAAATCTAGAAACATTGGACTATTTACTGCATACTGGTATTGTTGGCTGATGCCTATTGCAAGAACTTGATTGTCAATCATAATAGACATAATAAATTATAACATCAAGTAAATTTTTACTTTGGTTACTTTAAGTCTATTGAACTCTCTTTTTCCTAAAACAAAATCTTTGTTTAGAACAATATTAAATGTTAGCCTCCATTTTTTTGGGGTGATGTTTATTCCTAATTGATTTCCCTTTACCCACCTTTAGAGATTTGTGCAGTGTCCAGGATTTCAAAGAAAGAAATAGGTCGCTGCTTTAAGTTAATTCTGAAGGCTTTGGAAACCAGTGTGGATCTGATTACTACTGGAGATTTTATGTCCAGGTTCTGTTCCAATTTGGGATTGCCAAAACAAGTGCAGATGGGTGCCACACACATTGCAAGGAAAGCTGTGGAACTGGATTTAGTGCCTGGTAGGAGCCCGATCTCTGTGGCTGCAGCAGCTATTTACATGGCATCTCAGGCATCGGCAGACAAAAGGACACAAAAAGGTAGTGTATTGATTCAAAGGAACAATGATTATATTTAATTAGATCTGATTGAAGCAAATAGTTAATTACAGGTGATTTTAAATCATTTTGACAAAGCAGGGTACTTCGATAGAGGCTTAGATAATGAGATTTCAATAAGGTCACAAATATGAAATAATTTATGTCTAACAGGAATTTCATCTATTGGGATTTAATATTGAACTTCAGCATCTTGAATGGCTCAGTTGGTATGACTCTTGTTTCTTGGTCAGAGAGTTCTGAGCTCCAAACCTCATATTGGGACTTTGATCATATAATCCAGGCCAGTCTACTATTGTGCTGTACTGGTTTAGTTCTGCATTGTCAGGGGTGTTGTCTTTTGGATGAGATGTTAAAACTGAGGTCCAGTTTTCCTGTTCAGGTGGCTTTTAAAAGCTCCCATGACACTATTCAAAAAGAGAAGGGAGTTAATTATTCATGGTACTGTGTACAAATTGGTTGCTCTGTTTGCCTACAAAATACACAGGCATCTCTTGACAGCAATTACCCATGTTTTCTCAAATAGAAGGCTTATTATAACTTGTTTGTCCGATTTCATTCTGAAGTTTAATAGATAAATGGGGACTATGGTCTGACAAGCAAGTAATCTCACAAAATGAATGAATCCACATGTATAGTAGAGTTCTCATGAGATACTCTTGGTTGATTTTCTTTAATGTGGTAGTTGTTAAAACTAGACAATTAAATTATATCAGTGAATGTATATTCTCACTAAATGAAGGTTACTGAGAAAGTGGAAGATGATTCAATAACAAAATTTGTATAGCCCCTTTCATGTCAGGAGGACATCCCAATGGTCAGCATTTCAGACCTGAGCTGGGATAGGGGGAGGGTGAAGGGTGACTGATGCAATGAAATAAGGTGTTGCATCAAATGCAAGTATGATTATTGCCTATACCAAAATTTCTTGGAAGTTCTTATTGCTCTCCCTTTAAACTGTTTTAAACTGTTTTACTTGTGCTGAATTTATACAGTTCAGAATTTCACTTCTCTTTCCTCCCCCTAGAGATTGGAGACATTGCTGGTGTTGCTGACGTCACAATCAGGCAGTCCTACCGACTCATCTATCCACGAGCTCCTGATCTTTTTCCTGCTGATTTCAAATTTGATACGCCAGTTGACAAGCTCCCCCAGTTGTAAGCTGAGACAGCCTATTCATGTACACAATTTTATAAAACAAAATTTTCTTTCTTCCCCCCCCCCCCTCCCCCCGCTCAAATGTGTTGATTCGGAGTCACAATTTTATGACCCTCAAATGAATGAACCCAGCAATGAACCAGTGAGGCTATGTAGCAGTAGAGGGTTATGGCATGTTAACTGCAGCATATATTCCAAAGCTGAATTTTAAGAACATTTATACTTGCTGGTTAATTTGTATATTTGCAAGTGTGGAATTTATACCTTGCCGGATAATTAATTTGTATATAATGTAAAATGGGGACATTGCGCTGTGTAAGACTGCAGATAGACTGGTTCATATTTACTTTTTTTTGCTGAATTACCAATATGTGCTTTTGACATTTGGTAAATGTTTTAAGGTTTGCAAATGCTTGGTAAAATATAATCCTTTATATCAGCATTTATATTAAATTGAGCTTTATAACTTACCACGCTAAACCATTATATACGCAAGTGGTTGTTCAGTGCAGGTTGGACTAAGCATCTCATCAGCTCCTGATATGATTTGATGTACAGCCAACTTTACCGTTTAATCTGTTTTAAGTCTTCTGGTTGGGTCCCTGGTGACCAAGAGACTGAAGATAAAGCTCATGGTGCAGTGCTCTATTTGCTTTCGCTGTTTAGAATGGCTTTCACAGAATTTGTCATCTGGACCATGTTCGAATACTGTTTCTGCCTAAGACAACCAGTCCAGTTAAAAGTTTGCAGCTCACCTCTAATGTAGGTTTTCAGTGCAAGTGTTATCTTAGTTAATTGGATTCAAACCATGTTTTTTTTCATACTGCTCATTTAGTTGTGGGATTAATTCAAACTGGGTTCATAGCAGGCAGGGACCATTGTAGGTTACAAAGAAACATTTGCTCAGCTTTGAAAGTTGAATTTATTTGTGCAGTTTTAAGATTGAGGCCTTTGGAATAATGTAATATTCTAGAGCTTGATATTCTGTTACTTTTTTTGGAGGATCTATTTAAATGCAAGATAAATTACATTAAAGTGATTTGTTTCAATAGGCTAATTGTTAAGGTACTTATTTTGAGCAAACTGTTGCATTATGTAAGATTTCTAAAATATGTATTTCCTAGTGTGCTTAAAACTAATCAAGTTGCATTTATAATTTGTTTTGAGTGAGAGGTTACCTAATGTAGTTTGTTTCTACATTTTAAATGTTATGTATTGGCAATTCCTTGGTACATAGATGTTTTGATGGCCATTAAAGGAAGTGAATGACATCTGTAGGTATCTTTCTTGTGATTGTACATATGGAAGTGAATAAACGTGAACAAATTAACATGCTTCATAAATTACACCAAAATGTCTTTCCTTTGTAGACATGTCAGTAAAATGGGGGTGTTGGGGAATTGAGCACTACCCTCCCTTGGGTAGAAAATGGTTGCAACATAGATACACAATTCTGTTTCTTGTCCTCCCAGTACTTGGTGGCCTTCATATATGAAGCCTTAGTCACTGATTCATGTGCACATCTTGGGGCTTGTCTCGGATTACAATAAAGATTTTTTTTAGTTTTCATTCCAATAGCTGGAATTGAAAATGAAGTCTAAACTGCATCTGGAAATGTTTGTGAAGGCTTCTGTCCCTAACATACAAAATAACAGTAGCTTCTAAGATTTCAAAATACAAACCAAAATTGGACACCCAATTTCCTATTTCCATTGCTCATGTATCCGGACATGTCTGATTGAAAACAAAGTATTCCTGGACAGGAATGGTGGGAGCTGGTTTCTGGCTACATTTTCCGATGCTCAAGTTAATAAAATGCAATTTAAGTGGATAATGGACAATCACACTTCACAAATCCAAAGCCAGAACTGAGTTGGAGATGAAAACCTGGGTCACAGTAGGTACGGGAAGTTCCATTGAAAGTGATCAAGTTAATTTCGGTAAGACATGACTAAATGAATTAATGTTTCAGGAAGGAATTAGTGTAGGTACACAAATAACCGGGGAACAGGCTGCCCTATTTAAAAAAAAACCTTTAATTTTGTGCATTTGATACATAATGACTGAAATACTCTTGCGTGTTTTTCAGTCAAAAACTGTTGGGCACTTTATGTTAATGCATAGTAGTGTACCATTCCAAAACATGCCTCATCTTACAAAGTGCTTAAGCAGACACTTCATAATGCATGTAGCAATATAGAAACATGTACAATCTACAACATTCACTTTGAATCAGATGATGTTTAAAAAAGGTGTATCGTTAAAATTAGTGCTTTGTAGATCATCTGTAGCTTACCCTGCCCTCTACATCATTAGTGATTTACGTATTTAAAAAAGTTTCATCTCTATACACTTTGGAAACAGACCTTTTCTAGCCATTTACTCAGGCTGTATTTTTAAAAAAAAATCTTTTAAAACTCTCAGGAATAAACCCTACTATTTACATGGATTGTTCTTTATAAAATGTACATTTGCTGTTCCAATTATTGCAGTACTTATTGCTTATAGCCACCTTCAGTGACAAGATAATGTGAAAAATGGGAAACAGCAGCTTCTGTTTAAATAAAATCACGTAGATGTTACTTGTGCAGTTTTGGCATACAGCCTGTTGTGATTAGCAAAATGAATAGGTTTTCTTTCAATTTAAAATATACAACAGTTAAACAGTATCCTCATAGGCTGTTGCAGATAATTATTTGTGAACTGAATTATAATGGCTTAACATTAGTTACAAGGGCCACTAAAAAAAATCATATGGCTGCTGTACTAAACATGAACACAATTCTTTGTAAACTAAAATACAATTTCAAACTTACACTGACAGCAATGTATACATTTCCATAAAAAACTATGGAAAAGCTAATATGGTTGTCATGTACAGCAGTTAAAAGGAAAGGATCCACTGACCTAAAACGATATACAAACTATAAAATCTAATGCTTGTTCTTTGATCACTATACATCCTAACAATCTGGGCTATGAAAACTAAAGTGTGAAAATAGATAAAACAGCAGTTTTTCAGTTCTGGCTAGTGCTTCACACTTAAGACTTATGAATACTTACATACAAATGTATCTTCATGAAATACTATAAGCTGGGTGGGGGCACCATTTTACATACAGTTCAGGAACAAAGAGGTGGAGGTGATGTAGCTGTTTGGCAAGTGGCTTTGGTAGGCTTTCAGTACCTGTAATATTCTGCCTGGAAGCACTTAGTGCTGCCTCACAAAGTTAAGGCACATGTTTAAGCTACATAATAAATACAATTAAAATTTACAACATTATGGTAAGGCATCAAACTAGATTTTAAAATCATAATTAGATGTGCAAGGTAACTTGTTTTGTTTAAAATACACATTGCTTGGTCACACAGTAATTTTATCAGCAGTCCAAGACAGTAGCTACCTTATGCCAGGTGAGACCATACTGTAGTGTCATCAGCCAATAGCACTTCAAACTGAAGCTGTAATATGGGTGGGGGCGGGGGGAGAAGGAAAGGGAGAGGCAACAGAGACAGGAAAGTAGTTTTCAATTTAGCCCACGGAATGATTCTAATAACATCCTTTCATAATTAAGGCAGCGATTACCATTCATAAAGTGAATTTCAGAATAAGAAAAATTGTAGTACAGTTACATTAATGAACAGTGCAAAGTCCATACTGGGGTTTCTGGCTTTATTCCAGCCAGGGTGAGCACTGCAAAATAAACCAATGATATTCAGCCCCCAAACATTCCCAGTGGTCACAGATCTGACAGATCCTACATTGCCACTCTTCACTGTGGTTATGTTATTCTTTCAGAAAGAACCAGTTACATGAGATTTGAGGATTACAGATGGCACAGACTGCAGTAAGGTCTGGAAGCAACCACTATTTATCTCATACGGGTGTTTCTGTGAGCTACGGTTAGCTAGGAATTCACAGTTTCTACTCCATAAAAAATAATGTGCTGTTTTGTCCTAACACCAGTCTGCTATATAATCAAAATCTTTAAACATGTCTTGTTCTTCCTCAATGAGAATTCTTGGCTCCCGTGGTGGTGTAAGAATTGGTGCCTCTGAGGTAAATTCTTCGTCAAAGTTACTGACATCTTCTCGGCCTTGGATGATGGGCTGGAAGGGGGGCTTTACCTTCTTTGATAATAAACTGTTCCATTCAATTTGCTGTGAAGGAAGAGAGAAAAAAATGGAAAACAGATTTGCTAAGGTTATCTCAGTTCCAACAAAAAACTAAAACTTTGCAATATCCATCACATGAATGCCAGATGATTCATGCACAATTATTACCTGTAGAATTGTAGCTCTTCTGTACATTTTGTTTTACCATCATACACATTATTTGTACATGAAGAAAAAAAATCTTACACTTACTCTGAAGAATGCTTGTTTTTTGACATCTTCTGCATCCCTTTCACTTGCTCCAAGACGTCGTTCTGGATTTCTCCGCAGTAGCTAAAGGTAACAACAATACCAATTAGCTGACAAAGTTGAGCGGCACAGTAAATTATATAGGTGGCAGCAGGAAGTTACAAAGGGACTTGGACAGATTAAATGAGTGGCAAAACTGACAGGTGGGGGAAGTGTGAGGTCATCCAATATGGATCTAAAAACATTTCCTATAATCATTTTATTTATTAGTATTCCTGTTTATTGCAGCTGCTTTTTTTTTCTATGTTACATAAAAAGGGAAAGGATACATTCAAGTAAGGATACTTAAGTATTTTGAATTGGATAGTAAACTCAGTACAATATTAGTTGGGTACAGATTGAAGCACTATGAACCAGATTATTGTTAAAGGAAAAATCACGTCAATGAATAAAAATCAAATATACACCCTTTGAATGGGTCACATTTTTATTTAAAAATCTTTTAAGTTTTTCACTAATTAAAAATATATATTTAAGTAGTCTGCATATGATTTTACAAAACAAAATACATAGAATACAAATGATATGTGGAATATGATCGATACTTTCAAGGCAGATAGAAGACCAACATTCAATATGGACTTTAAAGCTATTTTGCTTTGTTAAAAAAAATGGAAACATACCCTTCTCATAATGGAGATTGCATCTGTAGATAAGAATCTGGGATATCGAACTTCATCATTTACAATACTGTCAAACACTTCTTCTTCATCATCCCCAGGAAACGGAGACTAAACCAGAGAGAGTAAAAAGCAATGAGTTGTTTTGGATTATGTATAATATTTAAACAACAGTGACTTGACTTATCACTCACCTCACCAACTAACATCTCGTAGATGAGAACACCAAGTCCCCACCAATCCACTGCCCTTGTGTAGGATGTTTCTGTAAGCACTTCTGGAGCAAGAAATTCAGGAGTGCCACAAAATGTGCTTGTTCGGTCTCCAAAACCCATACCTAAAATAAATAACTAAATTAGCTGATTTTATTTGCCTTTACTACATAGTTTCCAAAATCTTTCACTCAAGTTAAATAAGCACCATAAACAGCAATTTGATAAATTGAGTAAAGGACCAAAGGATCACGTGAATTTACAGCTACATATACTCTGCAAAGAGAATTCAATAAATTTATATTTCCAATCAATACTTAGTGAACCATAACAGATGTGTTACTCAACCAGGAGTAAAATATCAGTGACAAGTTCAGTTTAATACTTCTTACATTTTATAATCACTATTTTATATTCTGCCAATGAAGTTATTGTGCCCCAAATTCAAGGTACTTTTTCAATTTGTGCCACATCAGATGCTTGGATTCTTGAGGTTAACTGACCACTTGCTGATACCCAACCATCTGTGCAGTTCCATTGAAGTCATCAGATTGAGCAAATCAATGGGTTTGAAGTTGACATTTGTGGTTTAATGTTGATTTCCAGGTAGTCCATTTGTTTAATAATGTGTGCAATGTAATAAGCCTTACAAGTTATAAAATATTCTGCCGTGACAAAGCCAGAATTCTAGCTAAGTAATAAAACTAGTCTGCAAAGCTATTAAACCATAAATCAGTACCAACAATGATTTATCATTAGACCATAGGTGATTATACCATACTTGAAAGCTACTCGTTTTTGTTTGAGAGCTGCAAAACGGTAAATACTCACCCTCTTTACAAAGGCCAAAGTCTGCTATTTTCACATAGCCATCACTATCCAGCAACAAGTTATCTAATTTTAAATCTCTGGAAGACGATACAAAGATGAAAACATAATTGTTGACATTAATTTTAAAACTGCAATATTTTAAACTAACTGTGACCACTTAAGTGTGTGGCAATAAGGCCAGCGTGTCATGGGTACAAAGGGCAATGTGAATGTTGCTTGATCAGTGCATCTTGTCAACGATAAACCAGTTACAATCAGTTCCTTACCTCACCTGAAATACTATATTTACCCTATCACATAAAAGGCTCAAGCCTATGAATAAAATTACTCTCTTAATACCCACTACCTCAGGTCACTGAAACTCTCACTCATGGCTTTATCACGTCCAGACTCAACTGCCAATGTTCTGTTTGTCGGCCTCCCCAATTCCTCTCTCCATTGGCTGCAGCCCGTGCCCTCTCCCACACCAAGCTCTGCGACCCCATTCTTGCTTGGTGAGGGAGAGGAAACGGGCTGCAAAGTTCTGGACGATCTGGCTTCCCATCATTCAAGAGGATTCAAGATCCTGGTCCTCACTTTAAAGCCCTCCATGACCTTGCCCCTGCTACCTACCAACCTGTCCACTCTCTCCACTTAGTGGGCTCCAGCCTGCTTCATGTCCCCTGACCCACACCCCCCCTCAACCATAGACAGGGGAGCCTACAACCACTGCCCCCAACTTTTGGAATTCCATCCCGCAATCTCTTTGCTTCGCGCCCCCTCCTAACCTCCTTCAATCCCTCCTCTTCGACCATGCCATTAGTCTCCCCCCTTCCCTATCTCGACCCCAGCTTGGGTCTGAAACACCAACTCCAGCACCTTGGAACATCCTGATGTGAAAGGCACTATGCAAATGTAATTTGGTGTTGTATAATATCATAACTTATAAATCAGTTTTATTTTTAGCATTTTCTTTCTCTTCCAATTGCAGAAATGTCATGGCAGACGAATAAGAAAGATATTCTTCATACAACTGAACAGTAGCCAAGGTACAATTAAAAGATTTGATTAATAATCACTGCAGGTTTATAGTGATATCACCCTATTATTTCTAAGGAAACAAGAGTATTAATCAACAAAATATACTGCTTAATTTCTTAGCAATCAATTATTCCTCACTAAAGTTAAAATATATATTTGTAAAATAGCTAAATCATCTAATTTTGACAACAAAGTCACATTGGTAGCATTTCCGTCAATCAAAAGGGAAATTAAAAAAGCAAGCACAATAAATAGAATTAAATTATTGCAGCTGGGGTGATTCTCCACAGATCAATTGTTAAATTGCAATGCAGCTACAGTATCACGATAGATAAAAACAAATGGTAATTTTTTCAGCTTACCTGTAAACTATCTTGTGTTCATGCAAGTACTGCAACCCAAGAACCACGCAAGCAGCATAAAACCTGCAGCAGCGAAATTTAAATAGTTATGAGATTGTCCAGTATTAAATTTAACTCTACCCAAGTCCTCAACAGAAATAAATCAGGGAGCTGTAGCATTTCACAGTAAAACAAGAATTGCTAAGGACTGAAAAACATCTGCAATTAAAATGAGTACTTACACAGCCCTGGGTTCTGAGAAAACATCAGCATGAATGTGCATCATCAAATCCCCACCAGGAGCATATTCCATTACAAAACATACATGATCTTTGGTCTGGAAACAGGCAAATAGATTGACCAAGAATGGATGCCGGACACTGTTCACAGTCTCAAAAATCCTCTTCTCGCACATAAGGCTGTGTAGGCAGAACAGCAGAAAATGCAGATTAAGAATGTTTACATTTCAGCAATAATTTAAACTCAAATATACTATATAAAATCTCAAAACGTAATATAAAAAAACAAGGTACTTCGTAACAACTGAATAGCAGAATGAAAACTAACCATGTGGCACAGTCCTTGTTCAACCAACTTGTTTGATTCTAGCTAAAAAGTAAACTTGAGGACAGGTTGAGACCTTCTCCATTGATGAGTCAGCCAACTAACCAGGGCTTCCATTAATATCTAAAGTATATTTGTTTTGATCAAGGTTGGTCCTACATCCAATGATGAAATGTGTGAGCTACTCCTAACTACTTTCAATATTGCTGTCTGGTATCGGTTTCGATTCTGCTTTACCCAACACTTATTTATTCCCTCTCTTTGATACAGTTACCACAGTGAACTTCTCATTAGTCGTAGCTAATTATACAGCATAGTTAGGACATATGAAAGAATAATTTGTTTTAAAACATGATTTGGGGTCATACTGGACAGCAAATTTAAAAAGGGAGGCTTTGCTCACCTGTCAAAGTAGATATGATTTGACTGGTGCTGATAGCAGGAGGAAAGTAAAAGTAGTGGGTCTCAAAGGATATTCTTTTATAGGAGTGCATAAAGATTGTGTTAGTTAGTGCATTCCCATGATTTTTCTGGTTGGTAGTTTGCCTTTCATTATAATATGTGGACAACAGTATTTACTATTACTCCGCTGCAAGTATCTTTAGAAAAAAAAATGTAAGTAGATATTATGATGGAAGTATTTTATTAATAGCTTTGTCCTCAACTTACCTGTCTACTTCATCGCGAGCTACAATGTCACCTTTCTTCAAGGCCTTGATTGCAAACATTTCACCAGTGACTTTATACTCAGAAAGAAGGACCTGCAAAAGCACAAATTGGTAGAAAAATTGCAATTCATGAATCACTAAATGAACTGTATTTAGAGAAATGTGCAAGTTTTCATTTTATAGTTACCTTTCCAAAATGCCCCCTGCCAAGCACAGCAGCACATCGGAAGTCCTTAAGACTGAACTGGAATCTCTGTTGTGTTCTAGTGTCAAGACAAATTTTTAGTTTAGCAGAAATAATTCAGCCAAACTATTCATTGCGTATACTGCTACAATTTTAAATATTTCCTCAGTGATTTACCAATGTATATGCAAAAAACAAACATACCCCTGATCGTCTGCTGGTGGGATAGTTCGGAAGTCTAGATCTGAGAGCGGTACATCAGATGTTGAAATTACGTTATTCTCTACTTTTGCAACAATACTGTTTCTATCGATTAGAAAATCAAAAGTTGAAAGTGCATCCTGTAAAACAAAAGACAGTACACACCATAAGTGCTTTCCTGCGCCAAAAAATATTGTGAAGAGAATCTAAGAAGTAGAATGTTACAACATAGAAGAAACCTATCAAGGATGCTCTGGTAATCTTTTTTTTTTGGGGGGGGAGGGGGAGGATTTTGAAAACAAGTGAGAAGTTGCTGAGTAAAGGGATTTTAAGAAACTGTTGTAGAAAGCAGCTTGTAATGGTTAAAGCCTTAGCCTTTGACTGCTGAAGGGAGTAATTGCAATATTCTGTTCCACTGAGTGATTCCCTATTCCCATTCAGGACGTAAATGGTGGTAGAACCAAATATTGCTGTACCATTAACCACCATTTTGATACAGAAAAGAGAACATCCCAAGTGACCAATATTGTGGCTTACAGGGAGCACCCAGAGATGTAAGTCAGATGAGACCTGAAGTAATGAATTCAAAATGGAATCATACAACATAGAAGGAGGCCCATTGTGCCTGTGTTGGCTCTTTGAAAGTTGTCCAAATCAATCCCACTCCCTCACTCTCTCCCCATTGGCTTGCAAATGTGTCCTCCCCAGCTGCACAATAAAATGAATTGGGTTATTAATGAATTTTAAAATATATATATAGTAAAAGCCCGTTTATACGGCACCCGCAGGACCCTCCATTGCCGGTTAAAGCGCCTGCCGGATAATTGGGTGGCCCACGGCCGAAAATCCACGACAAAACAATTAAAGTTCTTTTAACACACACCATACACACCAGACTAAATAATAACAGAATATTGTATTGGTACTTATTGTTAAAACTACTCTCTTGCACTTCTCACTTTTACCGGTTGAGGTTTATAGTCCAGCGATTCTTTTTTAAATGGAGGATGCCGTGCAGGTGAAAAAAACGGCAGCGCGACTTTACTAGCGGCAAGTCGATAACCCTAGACTCCACTAGCGGCAAACCGAAATACTGCACCTGTGCGACAATGTGGGTTATCGGCTTGCCGCTAGTAAGACATTAAAGTCGCGCTCCGTTTTTTTCAACCGCGTGGCGTCCTCCATTTTAGAAACAATCGCTGGACTATAAACTTCAACCACAGCATCATGGCTTCAAGCACAGCATCTACCAGTAAAGGCGAGAAGCGCAAGAGAGTAGTTTTAACAATATGTACCAATACAATATTCTGTTATCTGTTATTATTTATGCATTTACAAATGCTCCACCGCTATTGTTCTGGATATGTTCTGGTTTATCGAAATGGAGACTTTTTTGGGGGTGTGCTGGTTATATGGAAGTGCCGGTTCATCGAGTCACGGATAAACGGGCTTCTATTGTATATTGAAGTATTTCAAGTTCTTACGTGAACATTCTGATCTGAGATCCTGATGTCTGATGCAGTTCCTCCATTCTCTCCCAGAGAGGAAGCTCGTGGTGGGGCGGGCGGTGGCTCTGGGTCGAATTCTAACTTTGCTACAGGTAGATCTCTTCAATGAACAATGCACAAATGATTAAAAATTCTATAACATTAGTGTCACTTCATGCTTACAATTTCAATTAATAAACTTTTAGATTGCTAATAGGTAGCGTAACCTCCCCTCCTATCCTATAAAGACAACTTTCTGAAAACCTAGAGACAGAAGTGTTAAGAGGCTCAATCATTCTTGCCTAAATACACTATCCTACAAGAGGGGGTAGAACTAAGAAAAAAAGCGGAGGTGGGGGGGGGAAAAATGCATTTTTAAAACCACCTCATCTAATTTCAGAACCAATCAGTTTACAGCCAAGTATAACAACCTATATTAATGTTCAAGATAAAGATTTGGAAGGCTATATGCTGAATGGATGGAGTCCACCTTTTTTCAATTAAAAAGTAATTTTTCAAGTTAAATAATCTATCTTCCCATTTGAAGTGTTAGCCTCCACAACTATACCAAACTATCCTTCACTATATTTTACTTTGTCTTCACTGTCCAAACATTCAGAAAACTTGTGGTTTATCTTATAAAGTGTATCCCTTTAATGTTATGACACCATATGTTAAGATCACCACTCGGTAAGTCCCTGATATGCCCATAATGTATAAATAATGAAGATTTCCTGGTAGGTCTACTGCAGTCAATACAAACATAGATAAAGGCCCCTATGACTCAATTATTTGGTGAAAAGCTGTTCTGTAAATTGGATGGGGAAAGGGATTAAACTAAAGTATCATGGAGATACTTTAGCTTTAAGATTAAAAACTCAGGGAAGGCTGAAGTACAAATTAGAACTCCTCCAGTGCAGGGCAGTGAATCTATAACTGCAGGGTACAGCCAACTCACTGTTCAAGTCAGTAAAGAAAAGGAAAATGAAATATTCCATGGCTGAAAATCATTGATATTGAAACTATGAGAACAAATGCATTCTTTCTACCCTTCAACTTTTAGAAACTCAGGATTAGGACGTCCAAAATCATCTAAAAAAAAATGCTTTGGATTTGAGCAAGATCTAACAAGACTTCACTCCATTTACAAAGCAGCACAACTAGTGGAACGTTTGCATCATTTGGAGGCGTGCCTTTCTTGGCATGTTTTAGGGAACATGCTTGCAGTTTTGGGTAACCTCTGCCATAATATTCCTAATTGTCATGTCCCTAATCCTTCATTCATAATGGCTTATTCATAGAATCACTTCCTTTAACTTTCAATCTATGATTGTACTTAGACCTTATTTAACGTGGCAATTTCTGCACCATGATGTCATAAGTTAACATTTGATTTACAAGTACACCTAACCATTTTTTCCTGTTGTAAGTTATTAATAAACTCCTCAGCGTTGCATTTAATGCTACATTCATATTGACCAAACTATAATGCCAGAGTGACTGTTTTCCCTGAGATCAACTAAGTGCATACAGTTGACATACTCTGGGCTCTAACTGGAGTCCTTCCGAGCATCAACTTCTTAAAAAAAAATACAAACATATGGAATACATTACAGGTTATGGACTTAACATTCAAAATACAATACTCACTTTTAAAGTCATCTTCTCCTCGAAAGTTAAACCAACTTTCAGACAAATTCAACATAAAATCATTTTCCATGGAATAATAGTGGACACACATACCCAATGGATTCTGTATTTTCTGAGTGAGCAACAACCACAGGCACAGCAGCAGGGATAGAGGCTGGAGGGCTAAAGGTGCCAGAACTATTTACTGTAGGAACAGCTCTCCTCATCAGTCGCCCCCAAGTGGCAATATTAATATTCATCTGAGGAGCTCGAAGGAATGTTTTGCCTGTAGCGATACAACAAAAAAAGTGAGTAATGCAGCTATTTATCTACTTGTTACTACAAAGAGTTTAAAACCAAATTTTCATTATTCAAAGATCAGTTCTGAGATTTAATGCCCCTTTGATGTTTCCCTTTTCTGAAGGCTCATCATACCGAGACAACATTTATAGTCTCTCGCTAGTACCTTGCCCATATGTCTATATTTTATGTGCGAACCTACGAGGGTTAAATCATTAGGCATTTTCAGCTGGGCCCAATGTTTACTCACTCAACACACGAGCCTGCATGCATGAACATGTTCCAGCAGGGGTCACTACATAGCTAACAGAAGCAAAATCCTCTGACCAGGGATACCAGTCAAGGCTACCCAACTTAAAACGTTATGCATTAGCTGTTACCAACTGGAGAAGGAAGTATTGAAACAAGAAAAATGAAATACAGTAGATCTGAAACATTTCCTTCCTACTTGCTTGAAATAATATCAATAATTCTGAGTTAACTTCAGTTCTATGTAATGGTTATATTTCAACTGAAGGCATTTGAACTGTACATTCTGTTCACGTCACTAAACTGCACTATGTTTTTGTTTCTACATATTCAAAGTGAAGCTCTGAAAGGAACTCACCCGACTCCATTAGTTCCCCATCATCCAGAGGATCCAATTCAAAAGCCTGGTCCTCACGTTTAAAGCCCTCCACAACCTCGCCCCACCCTACATCCATGACCTCCTATTCCCTTACCAACCTGCCCACCTCCTCCGGCCTGCTCCACGTCCCCCAACCCACCCGCCTCACCATTGGCGGACACGCTTTTAGCCATTCCGCCGCCAACCTCTGGAACTCCATGTTGGGATATGGATTTCGAACTCTTGAGACCAGAAATCCCAACATCCATCCTGCAGTCCGCCTTGCCCCCTCCCTAGCCAAGTCTCGCCTCAAGACTCTCCTCTTTGATGGACCCATCGGCAACTCCTAATCCCCCACTTCCCTCCCCACCACCGTCCTCAGCTCGAGTCCGAAGCAGTGAGTGTCCAGCGCCTTGGGACGTCCTCCTGATGTGAAATGATGATGCTAGACTCCTGATGTGTCTAGCATCATCTAGACTGTTTTTGTTTTGAATAAAGGTAACAGAAACCACAACTGCAGCAGGCGCTATACGTGTAATTTTGTTGTTAAGTGTATATATTCCTGTGCTTTGCTAGAAAAAGGATGATGTTGTTTCAGTGCTGGCAGCATCACATACCTTCAGTTCATTAGTTTGTGTTCTATTTTTCTGTACCTTTCAGACTAAAAACCAGTTAAGTCTGGAGGGGGGAAGAGGCAGAGAAAAAAAAGAGGCAAGGGAAATCCCCAAATTTGCCTCTATCTTGTGGTGAAATGCCTGGCTTCAACTTGACTACAGTCCAGCAGCATTGTGCATTGAAGCAGCAGCCTGAACCACAACCATGGCAGTACACTCTAATTTTCCCATTCAACCATGCCTTGAGAACCTCATGGTATAGCTGTAGTTAATTAAAATACCCCTTTAAACCGGCAGAATGGTTTTCTATGTTGCTATTCAGAAGCAATTTCATCTTTGCTAATGGATTATGAAGCTTCAGCATTTGATAATGTTCATTCACCTGAAACACCAGATGTTTATGATCTTATATATGCATTATTACATTTTTCTAAGTATCCAAATTTATCATACATCATTTATCCTCTCCCATAATGCATTTGTTCCATCCATGGAAAGAAATTCAAATAACTTCTCATTTGATTTTGTACCTTGCTGTTTTGGAAAAATCTTTTTTTGCCTTTGGAGTTTTGGTCGTCTTTCAATCACTGGGTTGTAAAAGGTGACCTGAAAATGCAAAGCAATATTATACATGGAAAAAAAAATACTGGAACAAAAAGGCAATCATGATATTTAGATAAACCATACATACCTCTGCAAACAGTGTACCATGTGGCTCCAGATATAAACACATTCCATGTCTTTGATTATCTAGGAAGTCTTCTAATCTCAGAAATTTTACAGCACAAAGCGAACGCCAGTCACGCCAATAAATAGAGATCTCCAGTTCACGTGACTAAAATATGAGGGGGGAAAAGCCTTATGTGAATATAAAGCATCTCATTTAATATGATACAACATTAAGTCTAGATATTTTATATATCATACACAAGTATGTGATTTAAAAAAAAAACACTTGCTTATTTGATTGGTGGCGCATGGTGCAGAAGCTCTGATCAAATGCCTCTTACAAATTGTAGACTGGGTTGTCAATTTGTAGTTAGTTCTGTGATGAAAGCCTGTGCCTTCTAGTACTTGGGTTACAAATAGCAGGGAGATTCATGCAAATCTTCTGGGCTGGCCATCATACATGAAAGGCCAATGTACACATCGACTGCATCATCTAGACTGTTTTTGTTTTGAACAAAGGTAACAGAAACCACAACTGCAGCAAGCACCAATGAATCATGTGTCTGATGA
The DNA here is from genome assembly GCA_035084275.1 of Hydrolagus colliei. Lineage (NCBI taxonomy): Eukaryota > Metazoa > Chordata > Chondrichthyes > Chimaeriformes > Chimaeridae > Hydrolagus > Hydrolagus colliei. The sequence continues at coordinate 17,746,455 of CM068749.1, read as the reverse complement.
CAGTGGTTGCTGTGAGCAAAGAAGATTTGATGAAATTGGACCGGAGGACCAATCACCCAGCCTGATTTTCCAGTGCCTAAAGTATTCTACAATAATCCCACTTCAACAAGTGATGTTGAACTCTATATTTGAATGTTTAAATAGAAGGAACAGAGTTCCAGGCAAGGGCATAATCAGAGCCTTTCCAAAGGCAAGAGTAAGAAAGAACCCATGAAACATTATGGTTGACATTCAACGAATAATTTTAAGATGAAGTTACATAACCTAACGGTGTTGCTTCAGTCATACGCTCAAGTCATATCTTTAGTCACAATGCCTGCAAAGCCATGTCTCTGATGTTTATGGGGAGAGGGTTGCCTTTGCCACTGAGGAATTGATCAGCAAGAAGTTAATCCTTAGATGCCCAATTTAAACTGGACAGATGCATGCTGAAAGTAGCCAATAGTGACAAATTGAACTGCACTCTCCTAAAAACTCCCCATTATTCCACCCCTTTACCAGCCGTCTTTGCACTACTGCATGGATCAAACGTGATTGACAAGATGAACGTTTTGTTTACATGGGCCCGATGTTCAGAATTAGCACACTTTATAAAAGTGTGCAAAACATTGGTTTAGAAAGAGTAATTTCTCCCTAGATTGGAACATGAATGTGTGTGTACCTTTGGCAATTTGCCACCAATTGTAAATCAGGGTGCAGTCAGTACATTTTGCACTGGTTGTTAAGTGCTCTAGAATTCATACTCAGTTATATAAATGTAGTGGGTGCAAATCAAACTGGGTTTATTCCCTTTCTCATTGGAAGGTATTTTGACTAGAGGGCTCACAAACTTTCAACTGATTAAATTTTAATGATTATTTCAGTTTCTGAGGGGCTCATCAAAACACCCGAGAGCTTCTAATTCACCACAACTATTTTTTTAAAACTAACACATTAACACTTAAATTTGGGAGCTTTTTGCACTTTAGCTTTTTAACAACCAAGAGGTAATGCAATTTGTGAAGTATAAATAAGACTTCTATTCTTCATCTCTGAGTGAAACAGTTTTCCTCCCAGCAGGATAAACACATAAACATAGCAGAAGAATGAGTTATTCACCTTGTATAGAAACTTCCATGTTAAATACACAATAGTCCATTAAAATTCTCGGCAGCTGAAAAAGTTGGTGCAGTAAGACGGGTGGGGTGGGGGGGGGAGGGGAGGGAGGAAGAAGAATGGAAAGCCTGAGAGAGCACATTATATGAAGCTTACTTTAGCTTTGTTACATTAAACATTTTTTCAATTTATAACTGGCCTTCATGTGAAATTCCATGACCCATTTTCAGTTATACAGCCAGACTAAGAATTCCATCTAAATTCCATATGCCACTATTTGTTTCCAATTAAGACAATAATTACATCAGCAGCTACCAAATCCCATCTTAGAGTTTGTCCTTCTTAATACATGCAATGCCCTAGTTCCAAGAAAGAATAGTGGTGCAGTTTCTCTCACTTACCCGATCTAGCTCTAATGTAAACTTCTGATCCCATGACTGATTGCTAACTGGCTTCCAAGCAGTCTGTCCAACAACTGTATTGTCTAGCTTTAGTACAGCACCGATCTCATCTGCACAGAAATAATAAATAGTCTTAGCCACTCTAAGAGGCTTTGGTTATTTACAAGAATCTCTTCTACTACATAATATTTAACAATTAGTATAGAAATTAAGACCTTTACAAGCAAGTTCAAGGTGGGGAAAATTCTTTCATTATTGAAAATATCTTTAGGTCAACATTGGATATAATGGAAAAGAGTGCAGATGTGCCATTACCCCATCTTAGCAAATTAACATTGGGACTTTTGCTTTTAGAAAATGGGAGCATTTACCATTTATACTGTAGCTCTACTGATCAAGAATTGAGCATAATACAGCAACAACAAAATTATATTTCTAGAGCACCTTTCACGTCGGGAATCTTCTCATTTTCCTTACTTAATGAGAATAAAATCAATATTTACTCAGCAAAAACCCTACCAGTAAATTGATGTTCTGAGCTCAACGGAAGTAAATGTTCAGCATAACCTTATTTCTGTGTCAGGTAAATATCCTGCGCATACCATTGGGGGAAAAAGTCATCAATTCACCCAACCATAAGGGGTAGGGATCTCACTCTAGAATGATGGGCTTAAGACTCCTATGAAATAAAGCAATATGAACAATTAAGGTCTTTCTACTCTGGTTAATCTTTCGTCACTCATTCTGCATACCATGTTAGAATGCAAGTAAATTGTATTTGTTATTGGGGAGGGGGACCCCTTCCAGTGACTTGTCAAAAAAAAAAACCTCTCTGCTGTGGGAATGGGCAATAGGAACACATGAATGAAGTACACAGACTGGAATAATGTGAATGCACAAGGCAAGAATGTATAAACTCCAAGGTATTTTCGATAGTGGGCAAGGCTCCATGTGAGTTTCTCCAACGAGGTGACAATTGCATATCCAAGTCCAGATTGAACAAAGAAACTATGGTTATGTTTATCCAAGATATTGATTTTGGAACAGATTTCCACAAAAAGTAGATTTGTGGTTCATTGCAAAGTGATACTTTGAGGATTTTAAGGATTTTTAAAAACTTGCTTTCCTTAGCAGATCTTTAAAAACACAAATACACTTGTTGCATTATTGTAAAACTGCTTTGGTCTTCACACATGTTTGACAAAATATTTCTAATCATTTACTAGAAAAGACTACACACATTCAGCAAAACAAAATTTACTTAACTGGACAAATCTTCAGTTTTGACAGGATAGCGACTATTTCCACCCCTACTCTTGCTGGTTCTGCTTATAAATGAGGATCTGGTTTCATTTGGACTCCAGCCAGGCAAAGGAACAAATGTATTTTTTGACCGACCTGGGACTGTCTCTAGCAGGTTTTGACAGCCCATAAGTCTAACCTCCAAGCTACCTGTAAATAGAAAATTAGAATATTTAAAAATTATTTCCATAGTACCAGGATGAAGAGAAACATTTTCAGTGTCAGAGCAACGGAAATTATGATAAAAGCCAAACCCTCCATGGGTTTTAACCCTAGATGTATGAATAACAGTTACATGCAGTTTTCACATTTCAATTTAAGCACATTTTAAAATTAAGTAGTAGAGTATTGAATGATGCCAAAGCACATAATAATCCGCCCCACCACTAAAATGTCCGGAAATTGTATTATTTTTCCTATAAACTATAATCACATTGATACAACATGAATATTGAACTAAATTCTGACTTCTTGGATCACCAATGTACAACTATGGGATGCTGACTAAATGTGAACAGCACTCCCTTCTTCAGACTCACGTATATAGATAGTATTTATTGCAAGGGACAAACCATGCATTTTTCCAGGCATCTGAACAGTTTACTCAGATGGCGATTCCCAAACTATTCAAACAAAATGTGTTGGGAGACCCTTTCCAGAGAAGGTACATAATTGAGGCCCCCTTACCTCATTCACTCCCCATATTTAAAATATATAATTAAGGCTTTAATTGTAAAACAATAACTAATAATCTTTTGAGAAATGAATATATCCCAAGCTTGTTGCAAACTACAAAAAAATTTAGATCCTTTAGATCTGGGACAGTATTTAATTAACATATATGTTAGCCCACCCTTAAAACAGTTTTAATGTAATATTCAGACTGCCGAAATATAGACCTGTTAATGCTGCGGGTTTTGATAGTGTGCTGTATTGATTCTGAGAGTAAATTGCACTGTGGCGTGGACTTAAGGCTGGCGATGAAACCATTGATAATTCATCTTTGATAATACTGCTCTTTGGATGATTTTTAGGAAGCTCATTCAACCTTTGTTCCAAGGAATATTTTAAAAGATCCAGCTTCTGACTTGATTCATTAAATCTTGCTTGTGCCTGTTTATGAAAGAAGAAATAATTATAACAAAAAAATTACATTTGTATAGCTATAGCGCCTTTCACGTTGGGAGGACATGTCAAGGTGCTGGATTAATTCAATTAATTCAACATGCTAACGTTTAAGTCATAAGAATGTAATCTGTGTTTAAAAAAAAGTCACCTCTGAAAGTGCTTTCTTGTCCGGAACTTTTCCAGACCCAAGAAGTCGCATAACATTCTTTGCTCCTTCTGCCACTGCATATTCTATTCTGAAATGATGCCTAAGCTCTTCAGCTCTAAGCTCAAGGGGGCTTATCCCAGGTTTTGTCACTGAATAAAAACAAATAATCAGTCAATTTCAGAAACAAATTCTTATTGCGCTAGTCCGAACAAAACATATTTAATCACTAAAAATCATACAAAAGTAAATGCCACATGGGAAGCAAGACAGAAGCTTTGTGCTCAGTAAACAAATATTAATCTTTGCGTTTGATATAGCATTTCCCAAAACACTGAAACATCTCATAGCAATTCAATTTTCTGTAAAGAATAGAATTTGTGCATTTGTAGGTGAACACAGCAGCCAATTTGTGCACAGGAATATCCCACAAACTGCCTTGAATGACCAATTTAAAAAATAAAAAAATCTCTGGGGAATTGTTGATAAAGATACCAGGAGAAACTCCATTCTCTTTCCAAATGGTGCCATGAAACCTTTCACGTTCACTTCAACCAACAGAACTAAAATATAACGGCAAATCCAAGTAGTCTATGCAGCAAATTGTGTAACAATGCCCATTATTAGTACTTTTCCTACCTTTATTTACATCAAATTTATGTAATTGATGAGTAGTGTGTCATCCACACCAGAACATTGGTTTATGTAGTATTGTACTATGTCCCTTACCTATTCCGTCTGAATTTTCAAAGACTGTTTCACTAGTCTGTGTAGACTTGAGAACTTGCATCCTTATAACTTGTATTTTTGTCTTACTGTCCTGAAGCATTTGTTGAGCTGCAGCCAACAGTTTCCGATCCTGAAAATTAAAAAGTCCAATCTAAAGTACTAGAAAACACATGTAGAAACTTGCATTAATGTGTTTCCATAATATTGGCAGAAGTCTCCTTTATAAAGAAGACTAATTTGTGCAACTTGGCATGCACACAGTAAAATGTACTCGGAGGGTCGCTGAATTACAATCAGTTGACTTAAATTTGTTGAAAACCAAGGGCAAATGCAGTGTACGCAGTGTTGCCCTGACCAATAATTCAAAATAAACATACAACAACTTGCATCTGTATAGCACCTTTCAAGCGGGACAGCGTCGTGGAGCACTTAACAAAGGCGGAGCCTGATGACAAGCCAGGGTTTTAAGAAAGCTTTTTTTTTAAAAAAGGAGAACCTTTCTTCTCTGCATGAAGGAAACCAAATTGTGCACATACACATTGAAACGTGAGTGTGTCCTCATGGTCCAGGGTATATTAAGATATTTTACAAGATGACGCAATATTGGTATATCGTCAAAATCACTTTAAAAACTATATTAGAACCAAAATAAATTTGTAAGAATAATACAGATTAACTTGCCAATAGCCAAACTGCAAGCAAGTAGACTAGAATTGCTGGTTAGAATTTAGTTCAATACATTCTTTAAAACAAATTCACTTAATAGAATACATCAGTTTGAATAAAGTTTCTTTGCAAAATTTAAGATTGAATGATTTTCCATGCACTATACTGTAGTTGTATTTTTAGCACACAAGCCTACCTTTGAAGATCCATTGGAGTACATCTGGATCATATTCTCAGCTCCTAGTTTCACTTTCAGTTCAATATCCAGTTGTTTTTTCAAGGCTGCAATGCGGCTATTTTCTGCAGACTCGTGGTTAGGAGTATCAGGGGTTTTTGGACAATCTGAAAACAAATGACTTGAGTGGAATTCTGGAAATGTATTCAATTGGGTACCATACAGGTAATGGTTTATTGTCATAGTTCTTCCGAGAAGAAAATACAAATGTGTTTCACGAAATGAAATACTATATGGTTGTCCAACAGTTTACCTGGTGGACATGTTATACCACTTGCCAAAGCTAGATGACAAGCAGATTACCTACTTTCAAGCATTATTAACATTACTCTCAAGATCAGAAATTTATGACTTTTAGACTTGTTGACATAATCTCTGTTCTACCCTGAAGGATGTACATCACCCGCCATGTGTATATCTCTTATCTGGTCCCCTCAAGGCATTTTGAATCCCTGGCATATTAATGTAAAGTCTGACTTCGAACCAATGTAGAAATCATTTCGCCTTGCTTGATTTTTAAAGTTAATTAACTTTCAAGGCAAAACAATTCACTCCTTCCAATGCATAGGCAACTAACATCTCTGATGACTCAGACTTCAGCGTACATCCTACAAAAGCTTAACCCAGAAGCTTTCATTGTTATACTGTTCAAGTAGTATCACCCAAGATATTTGTATGACAATATGTGTTTCAGAATAGAAAGTGTAAGATGTGAATCAGTACAGCAAACAGAACTTCAAACAATGAATTGACACCATTAGTAACTCAGAATAAGCAAATACCAAATTTCTCACAGAAGTCACCAAGACCAACAAATAACCGAAAAGGCCTTCCGAACATCATTATGCTAGAACTTCACCACAAGAACAAAATCTGGTTACAATAATGAAACAAACAAAAAAAAGCTACAAATCCAAACTAAATATGACACCGAGGAGATACATTCTTTAGAATAATGGAAGCAATAGCAGTTGCAACTGCTGTTGAAGACAGTTATTAAAGCTGACATGGGGACAGAAGATAAATACAAGTCATACTGGAGTGGCAAAGCATTCTTAGGATGATAAATTGTTTATCACGGCAGCAAAAAGCAGCACTTTGGACGAACAGATTGGCTCTTAAAAATAAATAAAAGCAAGGTTGGTAAGCTAGCTTCATTGTGACGCACGATGGGATCCAATTCAGAGCACCATCTATTTAGTCTCACAAATCTGTGATGGGGAGGTTTTAACTGGGGAAAAATAGGGGAGCAGGTAAATAAAATCCTGCCTTGTAGTCTATACAACTTTCTGAAGGCCAAATATCAACTGTCCTAACATTGCTTAATCATGTACTGTATGTAGCTCAAGTGCTTCAGATGCTTTCACAATTTTTTTCGCACAAAGTTGCACAATTTTCATTTCAACAATAAAGAAACAAGCACCACCAGAATCAAACTGCTGGTTGAATTGAATTCCTTGTTGCTTCAGTCAGAGTTAAATTTGCAGAAATAATACTTTGGCATGTTCGATTAGACAATTTTCAGCTGTTTTATTTACAGCTGTACCGATGACTTAATCAGTTTAGAATGGGCATTTACTGCATCACTGACGGGGAATCTCTGTGGCTTTGAACAATATTTTTTATGTTCAGGAAGGTATCTGATGTTATATTGAAATAGTAAATACCTAACTAATCAAGTTAGATTTTGAACTCCATTCATGAGCCACACATACTTCTATTCAAACAAATAATCTTATTTAGTTGCACATCATTGTTTTTAAACACTCTACTCCTCCCACTCCCTCTGGCTACTGCAGATACCTGCTACATTCATCATCCAACAGTATTCAGATTGATTTACACTCTGCGTATTTCATTCAGAAATATTAAACCTACTGCATTTACCTGCCAGCTCAGGATCCTTCACAACAATATGTGCATTCAATTCCTGGAGTTCTTGATGGAGCTCATCTAATTTTTTGTTTGACTTTTTCAGCATATTTTCCACATAGGCTAAGTTTTTCTTATCAGTTGTAACTTTCTTGAGGTTCTCTGCTCCTTCCTTGATTTTAAGCTCCTTTCGTATTTCTCGTTTGATTTGATCCTTAATTTCGTCCAACTTCTGTTGGACTGTTGTGTCCGACAGGTCCAGGTTCTGGGCCAGATCCAAGCACTCAGAAACCAAGTGACTGTGGCCATCTCCCTGTAAAAATAGAAATAGTTTCAAATAAGGATCTTACTTGAAGGTTATTGAACTGGCACGCTAATCTGTCCACTTTTAAAACAAGAATTAATTCCTCCTATCTCCCTCCACACCCCGTTCTAAAACAAACTTTCATTATTCAGAAAAAGGTAAGTCATTTGCTAAGATATCAAGACTGAATCTGCAAGAAGTACAAAGAGTCAACTGATGAAGAAAGCAAGTTTTCTAAACATTAAATTATCACAGTGAAAATGCACACCTGAAATTCTACACTATTAAAAAACATTATAAATGATTACTTACTTTAACTGCTGTACAAATAAGTACTTCATACAAAAGCATGTTTAAGATGATTCTGCCACTATCTTAAAAATATAGCAATTAGAATAATTACAGAAGAATATACTCTATTTAAATTGAAAATGCATAAAATGAGAATGCACATGGATCGAGTAGTTAGTGGTTTTGACCATAAATATCTTGTACACAAATAGAATACCAAATCCAGCTAGAGGGACAAATCCTTAACAGATCATGATGACAGCCAAGCACCACATCTGCATATGAACTTAATCTTGGGCAAGCAACATTGATTAAACCTCAAAATAAACTTAAGCTGAGGAAACAGTGACACTGTTCAAGATTCATTTACACCTAGGAAAACAACAACAGCCAATGTTCCTCCCGATGTGAAAGGCGGTCTATAAATGTAATTTTTTGCTACAAAAAAAGGATGTGGAAAAAACAAGCCAGTATAAGCGTCCATTTGCTTTTTAAGCGTCTCTTATGTTAACCCATTAGACTTGTAACATCCAGAACTTGAATAAGTATATTGCACTCACTGTGCACTACAAGTACAGTATTGCATTGAAGCAAACTGCAGTACATCAGAAAAACAAAAGCATTTGGTATTGCTTTGATTTATTTTGCCTGCTAGATATGTAAGCTTAAATCAGTACAAATACAATCCCCAAAAGCAGTTGTACATCAATATACCATTGCACCAAATGAACAAGATACTACTGCACATAATGCAAGAGTTTTACGTCACAAGTAATAGTATGATTAACTTAAATGAACACAATCCAATTTTATAATCTAAAATACTGAAATCCTATTTTATCTGAACTACTGAAATCCAGTTTTGTAATTCAGCATAGGAACTGGGATCATTCTGGATTCAGGCATCACCAAGCCAGTATAAGCAGATACTGGAACTGGCATCCGGTCTGACAGTCCTCAAATGTTCAGAATCTCAATTAACAACATATGTTAACTAGTACATAGAATGTAGCTTATGTAAAATTTGTATTCAGTTACAAGTTTCTCCAACCTAATTCCTCTTTAATGTAGTTAAACGCAAAAGGTATACTTTAAAATACAGTGTAGAAAAGGACTTTTTTTTGCCAATTTTTTTTCTTTCTCCGCCTAAAGGTCCCATCCTTTCTTATTACTTCATGTCCCAATGTGCTCTTTTCAGCAGCAATCACTGATTAGCAATCAGGAGTAAGAATGCTATTTTCCCCTCCCTTGCCTAAGGCACGAAGGTCAACTGTGGCCTCAACTAACATTAGATTCAGAATTAAACCTTAACCCTCTGATATGTATGTCTTGGTGGATGTCTTTACTCACTAGGCCATTGTTGGAGTAGAAGTGGTGCAGTTTGAAATAGAAATTCACTTACACTAATCCCATTCTAATCCTTCTAGCAGCTTTTAGAAAATATACACAACCTTTAAAATTTGATTTCAAAGCTTGCAGAGTAATGTTAGGGTTCCATTTGAGCACAGGCCCTTTGAACTAGTGTTTCACAAGTTTCATCAGCCCGATTGCCTTATCAGTCCAAATTGATGAGTGGATATAACTGTACTTTTTAAATCTCCCCAAATCCAAATTCAGCCTCATCACAGTCACGAAGTTGCATTTAATGTAAAAAGACCAGCACAATGCCAGAAGACAACATACATTTGAGACGTCGATAAGACGTGGAAAGCGCTATATAAACTTAAGGATTATTATTATAAGAGCAAAGAGATTTAGTAGAAATAAAAATATCGGTACTGTATTACCTGCTTATTCCCCCTCCAGTTTGCTCTCCACCCAATATTCAAGCTCCTCTTCATATACATTTCTCAAATTCCTGCTAAATGTTGAGCAGGCTCACCAGACAACAACAAAATTCACTTGTATAGCACCTTTCACGTCTGGAGGACATCCCAACACGCTGAATACGAATCAGGAAAGCACTGCTTGGGAGATGTGTATACAGCAGTCTCCCCTTTCTTATTTCACATTACAAGGCAAGCTGGGATAGCCCTCAAATTCCAGTTTATGTAACAAGTGAACCTGCAAACCAGCACATTATGTACTTGGCTAGTGAAACGGCCATGTTTCTATTAATAAACTTGATTTGGTCATATTTCTAATAATAGCTTGCTGGGGGGGTGTGGGGGGAGCACAACACTGGCAATTATAGGTAGGGCTGGTGAAAATCCTGTTTGTCTGATGTACAGCTTTTTTTATTTGATAATTTTCATACTTGAAGGACATAAAACAGAAATGAACAATCATAACAATCTCTCCACATTGACTGCCTATGTGAACGCACGTTTTGGACATCTGTTGGTGAGTCATTCACAAGCATTCGATTTTAGCCCCCCCTGCTCATCTTATCACTTTTGGCCACACTGTTTCATTACAGGAGGTTCACTTCTTGCATCACAATACAAATTATAAATGCAAGAGATGAACTTGTGGTAACAGGGAAGAGGGAAACATTCTATAGCTGAGGTGAATGGCTATAGGCCCGATGAATAAATAGACTACAATAGTTGCAGCTATTGGTGCCATAGAGGCCAGAAGATTGGAATGAATGATCAAACTTCATGTTACCCACAAAAGCTTAAAATAAACAAGGCTCTTTCAAATCTTAGTGGATGACACAGACTTTGCAATCAGGTTAACAAAGTTGGCCCTAAAAGTACCAAACTTCAACTTGGTTGCTAAAATATATCACACTACACCATTATAGCTAGATTTCATATATCATATATGAAATCTATTTCATATATTAAATATTAAATGTAATATATTTCATATATTAAATATTAAATGTAATATATTTCATGTATCAATGTTAGCAAACTGCAAAAAAAGTGTGAAACAAATAAACATAATGCATTTCTGAATATTAAAAAAAATTGAAGTTGTACAATCTTCCACGATTCTTATTTAGTTTTTCCACTTTCTAAATCCCTCAACTGATTCGCAAAATATGTATACTGGGTTTAGATAATAATAATCCTTGCATTTGATATAGTGCCTTATCACTTCTTCGAGACGTCTCAAATCTCTTCACAGAATATACTGTAAAGGGAATTGACTGTATATTATGCACCCTTTCACTTTCAATTTATTCTCTAGGAAAATAGTCTGAAACATTCCAATATGTTAAAGTGTTACCTAGAAGTCAAGCAAATTATATTTAAAAATCTACAAGATCATTTCAAAAGTAGAGCAAATACACAATAAGGAGATATGGAAATGCCAAGGCCAACATAAAATGTATCTGTACATGTGCATCCAGATTTCCTTCATTAAACAAAGTTTACAAACTTCCAAGAATCAATTATTTAGCAATAAACTACAGTACAATATTTATTTGAATAAAAATGTTACCTTCTCAGAATAGTAAACATTATGCAGTAAACATTATACTATCTGTATAATCTACTATCGGCAAAACACAGTTTACTCATTTGACATTTAGCAACTCAAACCCTCAAATTTAATCTCTATTCATTAATAATAATCCTTGCATTTGATATAGCGCCTTATCACATTGTTGTGATGTCTCAAAGTACTCCGCAGGAATTACTGCTTTACAAACGCTGGTAATTTGTGGGTGGGGGCTGTGTGAAGTGCACCCACAAAATGCTCCAGGATTTTAAAATCTTGTAATAATGATTTACTGATAACTGATGTACATAGTGTGACAATTATAAAATTGTTATTAAATTACTTAAATTGTAAGCAGTTTGCAATACCCTGTCCTGCTGGTTCTGTCAAATTGCTACCTTACCTTGTAAGAAAAAAATGACAGATCAGTAATAATAGCACCTAGCTACTATGAGTCACACCTTCCAGATCACATTGGCTGGTGCTCCAATTCTCAGAGCATGAACAATAAACTCAGCAATTTCACCTGACTACACCTTACAGCCTAGATTCAGCCCCACCTGGAAATGTGCCAATGATAATTGTACTGGACCTCATTCATGCGTGTTCTCCAGTCATCTTATTGGATTCTGCACAACATGCAGGCAAGCCTCAGAGTTTACTCATCAGCTATCCTGCAGACACCTACCTTCAACAACAACAAAATTACATATAATATAACTTATCACTTTAACTTGTCACTGTAACTTGTCACATATAATGTACACCCGTCACTTTGGGAGGACGTCCCAAGATGCTAAACAGTCAGCGGTCGGGGCCTGAGCATGGGGGAGGGACAGGGTTGGGGTGATGGGGGGGGGCAGAGAGGTGGGCACGGTTGAAAAGCAGGGTCTTGAGACTGGCCATGAAGGAAGCAACAACAACAAAATTACATTTATAGAGCGCCTTTCAAGTCGGGAGGACGTCCCAAAGTGCCGGGAGGTCGCGGGGTGGAAGGACTGCGGGATTGAGTTCCAGAGTGTGGGGGCTGAGAAGCTGAATGCCCGGCCACCGATGGTAGGGCGGGTCGTGCGGAAGTTCAGTGTAATGGGAGGACTTTTACAGGAGAGCTTGCAAAGTGCCAGCTACCTTGATGTTTAGAGATTGAGGTTCAATGCTGCGTATCAGACATACTCAGCACCAGCTGCTAATCCAGGTTCGTGAGGTGTCATGGCAAATAACGTATTGAAGACATTGACTTAAACTGCAGAACACGGGTTATCCATCAAACTAATGACAAAAATGGCATGGTTTCTCAAAAGTACTTAAGAACTTGCAAACCTAACAACAATGCAGGCCTGGCGCATCTAATGTAAATTCTGAAAAAAAATGCAGCAATTGCATAAAATAATCATAATGTATATCACAAAAAATTGTTCCTCTTTACACTGATGTACAAACTCCCTTAAAAAAAACAATTGACAATTATAAGGCAATAAACATTAAATTGGAATGTGTTGCAGATCTGAAAGGCTTTAAAACAAAAGCTCAAGGAAATGACAGTTTAGAATAAAGGAAAAAGCCTTTCCCCTATTAATTATACCTAGAACAGTGCAAAACATAATTTATGCAAGGATCTGACTTAGATTATTATTATTGTAATGCAAATGTAGGTTTTCCCATAAATCAAAGAGTCATTCTGTGGTCTTGTGAAGGAGCTCTTGCAACTATCAATTCCTAACGAATTACAAAATAATGAACATTTAAGCAGTTGCAATAGCTGGAATTAAAATAACAGATACAGGCAGGGATTGATTTAATGGAAAAGGATACATATGTTGTACAGCTGCCTAATTTTTCTGTATAATACTGAAGTTTATGGGGCATGGAATAGACCACTAATATGCACACATTATGCAGTTAAGTTTAGTTTGGATCCTTTCCACTGTAAAACCTTCCTGCCTGTATATTTAGGATCATTTTCCCGGATCGCTTTTCTCTTGCAGCACTGTGTGTCCGCTTGACTCTGTTGGTTAACACTCTCGCCTTTGAGTCAGAAGATTGTGGAGTCAAGCTCCACTGATGAGTTCACCTATAAATGCAAGGTCGCTATTCTTTACAGAAAACCCTGAATTGCTTCAGCTCCAATTCCTATATCTGACTCAAACTGATTACCATGTTCAATTTCTTATTCTTCATCTGGTTTCATATTCACTTGTATTTTCTTTGTACTGCAATAAATTTTACTTTCACCACAATGTACTCTGCAAGTTTCATACAGAGTCTTGTATCGCTGATAGATTTCAAAGCACTTCACAGGATATGCTGTGTGGTGATCTTGCATTTGTGAGCAAAGTGAGATTGCCAAATGTAGGGTCAATTAAGGGCAGTTTTCTACGAGGAGTTCCCCATAAGAGTCCTATTGAGTGAGTAAAACATATCGACTTTTGGAAAACAAAAACACAATGAACTTTTAATAAAAGTTGGCGGTGAGCTCAGCTCAAGTGTAAAAGTAATCCTTGTAGATAAACGGGTTCTGTGCTCAATAATTGTTTTATGTTGAGTTAGCCAGTACAGACATGATTAGGAATTCAATGCCTCTCAGTTAAGAGAACGGGAAAAAGAAAATCTGTTTTTCTGCTTCCAATTGCTATCCAGTGAACCAATGCTGCCTATACACAGACCCTCTTAGTTAAAAGTATTAATCAACCTCGTTGTGATACCTCTGTATTCTAATTACCTGCTGACATTCACTGTTTAGATTTAGACAACACAGATGACTGTATCTATCGGGTACTGGAGACTCAATATCTTCTCGGGAGGATGCAGAAGAAAAAACTGGAAAAAGAGCAACCTTACTACACTTAATCTTTTTGTGTGATTAACAGTAATAATACTGTACTTACATTTGATATAGCACCTTTTGTATCAGGATTACATCTCAAGGAGCTTCCCAGGATATTCTGTAAAAGTCCAATGACTAATTTACAGACAAACACTACTTGTGTTATGGAAACAATAGAAGGAAAAGGAGAAGAGATTCATTGACATTTTATTTGGAAAGCAAATTCAAATCAATCCACTGCAAATAAAACTGCAGATAGCAAATGGTGTTACATATTTAACCAAAAAGGTGCTATACAAATGTAATTTTGTTGTTGTAATTCCACTGGACTAAATTGGCAGCAACACTCAGCAACAATTTTTGCTGTAATGTGTTTGAGCACGTTTATGTGTTGTGGGAAGAACCGGCTAATAAAGTTCAAACTATTGCAAGGGACTACATGAAAGAGTATGTGCAGTTGTGGCCATTTCAACATGCAAAATCCAAATACAGCACATGCAATGAGCAGAATGTCTATTCAATAGAACACTTGGACAAATCATATTTACATTGTAAAACTTTTGAGATATTTACTGACTACTGATATTTACTGACGCAGTGCATTCAATAGATTGAAGTGAACTTGCAAGCTCATATTTTTACATTTCCTTCTATACTTTTCAAATGACACAGACTTGAGTTGGGTTATATGATTACACAGGTGCCAGTCATCCTATGGTACTTTCGCAAATGACCTTTCTACATATGCAAGACAAGACAGAGTGCAACATGACACCTTGCAGCACATGTCACTGGACAATGATCAGGAGTATAATAATAGACCTTGTATTTGATACTGCACTTTTCGTGACAGGAGGCCAACAACAAAATTACGTTTATAGAGTGCCTTTCACATCGGGAGGACGTCCCAAATCACTCCACAAGATTTACTGTAGTGACTGTGCAGGCAAATGCAGCAACCAATTAGCAAGCAACAATTTCCTACAGAAGCCACAAAGTGAAAGTCAGGGAACAACGGCTGGAACAGCAAGAGACTCACAAACAGCAACTGCCCGGCTGCTCTTGCTCTCCTTAATCCATGGGCATTGAGGCTAATTAATACATTCTGATAGATTATCATATATTTACACAGGTTAAATCAGAGTGTGTGTGTGTGAGCATGAGCGGGTACATGTTCGGTGTTGTACATTTACAGTTTACTTGCCAAAAGACGGAAAAACATGTCTGTTCTTGCCTTCAAAGAGAGGGTTACATTAAATACAGAAGCAACCAAGAAAATTATAGTTTAGATCCTTCAATGGAAGTAAGGTGCTTCCATTTACCTTCAGTGCTATTATTGTATGAACAAATGAAACTTAACTTGTGCACATGTAAATGTGGTTAAGAAATATTTGTGTAATGATTGAAGTCAGGTGTGATGAAACATTCAAAATCTGTTTAATACATCTACAAGGATCTGTTCCAAATGGATCAAAGGCTGCTTATTTTCAGAAACACACTAAAATTTCTTGAAAATGACTTGAGTTCTTCCATTTTACCGGGAGGACACAAACACTTCATGAGAATAGAGAAGTGAATAATCGGGCTGAGCAAAATAAATATTTCGTAAAATAATTTGCAATACCGGCCAGATGTGATGCAATATTCAATATTAACATGGCAGCCAAAATGTGGAAGGCTTTATAGTAAAAGGTCATGGAACATGTACCAGAGATGGACTCATCGGCAGGCATAAAGCCTGCCGATGAGTCCTGATACACATTGATGGAGAATGTGCAGATTTACACATTCAAGAGAGCACTTTCCTTTTTAAAATTTGAATAATTGAGGCAGGTCAGATCTTCAGATTGGATGAAATTTTTTCTAAAAAAAAGATGGTACCATATCAAATTTCAGAAGCAAGTATTTCCTGTTTCTATTCAATTCTAGACCACATTAACTGGCCACAATTTCACGAACCTTTGCTCTTTGCTAAACCAGTACATAAGTAATTTTACATCAGTATACAGTAATTAAATAGATGCATTTATAGCTATGACGTTTGAATTGATCCATTCATTCAGTTAACTCATTTAATAACCTTCTGACACTCATTAGACTCACCACTTCATTTTACATCAATAAAGTACAATTCTGCCCCAAATACAGTCAATTCACTTTATAGTATATTCTGTAAAGCGCTTTCAGACGTCTAGAAGACGTGGAAAGTGTTATATCAAATGCAAGGATTATTATTATTAATTCATACATCAATCTCTGAAAGAAAAATACTAACTTTCCATCTCTGTTCCATGCCATGTAACCTCCAAATAACCATAAAACACACTGAAAGACTTTACTGAGATACTGAGATTTTCCACCAATTTTAATTATTTTACTTTGTATGATTACATTTGGTCATAGCCAAATATAGCACAGTAGCTAATAACTGGCTGATAAAATGGGACAATAAATAAAAATCCTTTGAGATTTTGACATAACAACTACAAGGTTACAATGTTATAAACACATGTTTTGTATCACTGAATTTATAATTCAGAATATTCAGCAATAAAAACTTGAACAACATTTTGCAAGAGTGGCACAATGCTCATATCTTGAAAAGATATTTAGAAATAAACCCTGTACACCTACTTCTAGTTCTCGGAAGGAACATTCAAGATTTAGAAATTTATTTTTGGAAAACAATATTTTTTGTCAATGCTACAAAAAAATCAATTTCTCTAGATCCTTTATCAAAAAGCAAATAGCTACTTAAGTTAGTTGAAGGAGAATCAAACAGTAGATTAGGACATGATCGTTTCACCTCCAGATGTAGATTTAAATCCAGGCCAGACATATGGGATGAAAATCTCTCTCTGCTGCTTTAAAAGTACTATACTGTAAAATGTGTCTGGACAGTTTCAATCGAGTTCCTAGTAAGTATTGGCTTACAACATGGAACTGCCCTAATTTGGTATTAAATTGGCATTCTCATTCAAAAAGGTCACAGAATGGTTGAATGGTGTTAGAAATGGAAATATCACTATAGTGCAGAAGAGCGTACTATTCAAAAGTTGGGTGAAGGCAAATGCATATATATATGTACACACACACAGAGAGAACCTATAAACAGCAACTAAATCGCACACAGAAAAATCACACAAAGAGCCATTAAGCGGCTGGCAAATTGTTTTTAAACCAAGGGATTGTTGATCAAAGGGAGATACTCCTGCTCTTTTTGAATAGTCCTACGGGATCTTTAACGCCCACCTGAACAGGCTGACAGGATCTTGGTTTAACATCTCACCAATGAATGCACCCTGATGAATCAATGTTCTCTCACCATTAGACTGGAGTGCCATCCTTGACAATGAACTCAAAGTCCCACTATTGTAGCTAGTACATGGAGTATTACTCTATCCTATATGTCCTGGTCTCTGAGCACTTCATACAGATACTGAGTATCTAAAATGGGAAAATGTTCAATTTTCTAACACTAATCCTTCACTGTGCCCTTAATTCTCAAGTTATCCGTCATCTTGACAGCTCTGACCATAAGATTTACAATACACTGAATAATTTTCAGCATGGTCACTCATCACTTGAAATCTTCTTACTTGCATTAAACACCTCTGAAATATATAATTTATCCAAAGCCTTTTTTTATTGAACCTACCACAAACAATTCTAAGC
The DNA here is from genome assembly GCA_035084275.1 of Hydrolagus colliei. Taxonomy (NCBI): domain Eukaryota; kingdom Metazoa; phylum Chordata; class Chondrichthyes; order Chimaeriformes; family Chimaeridae; genus Hydrolagus; species Hydrolagus colliei. Next base: position 17,728,392 of record CM068749.1, on the reverse strand, counting down.
ATGCATTATTGTCATATAATCTTACATTGGTTATTCTTTTAGCCTTACTACTTATTAGAATTATGTTTGTCATCCAGCTTTCCATCAGGACAAGGTAACGCAGAGGCCCTGGTCTTTAGTATCCATATAATGTACTATGAAGTGGAGTGGCAAGACATGTATTTGCACATGGGTTCACACATGATTTCCTGTAAACAAGTTAGTCTCAACAACGTTATCTTGAACTTTCTAAGTAGAGAACAGGCAGATTTCCAACACAGCTAACAAGTTTCTATACTTTTAGTCACTATGGGTGGATCATTCATTGGATTGAAGAGAGCTCACAAATATACAAAAATTGTTTATAACAAGAAACACACATAAGATGATATTGTATGAAGGAAGGTTTCTCCCACACTCACCCTAGAGGCTCAAAATCGAAATATTGATTTCCATATCCAAATATATTTAACCACTTCCTAGGAAACTTTTTAGAATGAATGACAAAGCACATTATCTCCATCTATGAACTCGTGAAGATCACCAACTCTATATACAGTAAAACCCCGTTTATCCGGCACCCAGTCAACCGTAACTTCCGTATAACCGGCACATCAAAAAGAGTCCGCATTCGATTAACTGGAATTTATCTGTAAAAATGCATTAATTATTTTTTCTTCTTTTCGGCCAAATATCCAGCACGCTCTTTAACCGGCATTGGCCAGGTCCTGAGGGTGCCGGATAAACAGGCTTTTACTGTAATACACAATCACATAGCAAAAATACCTTTCACTTTGGGAGGATGTCTCAAAGCTACTTCCAGGCATAAGAAATTTCCATGCATAGGTGGCGTGGCGTAAGCATGTCTGGTTTAAACTACATCTCTTAAGTATGGTGATGATTTTCCACAAACAAATGAAGTGGTAACCTTGTGCAAACTTGTAGCAAGAGGGACAGTAACTGAGAAAAACAGCGCAACAGTAAGAGGACAAATTACAACAACAAAATTACATTTATAGATTAAGTGCAATTGAAAAAAGGGAAATATCAAATAATAGGTAAAAGGGAAGAATGCATTCAGGAACAAGAACCAGAAATGCCGATAGTGTTAACTGACCACAAGAATGTTCTTTTGTAAAGTAAAACTCATACTGTATTATACTCTTGAATGTTTATTCTACAGACAATATGCCACAGCATTTAGGTTTTCTAAATGGCGAGTATCTTCGTGAAGTACAAGTTCCAATCGTAATAGATCACACAAAATATCTTGATGCAAATGTCATTCCATTCATAAATTTAGCTGCTTCACTGCGCAACACTTCAATCGTCATTATCAAACTGTAATGATTCTTACAGGTGTGTACAGCAACAGAATCAACTCATTCGATTTTGTTTTGGGGGCTACTCCTTTTCCACTTGACAAAGCCCTGGAAAATTTCTCCCCAAATATCAATTAACCTTATGCTAAAAACCAATCGATCTTACAGTGGTGGGGGTACAACAAACCTGAGGTCTCATTTGCACTACTTGTGCTACCAGAACCCCAATTAAAATCTGAACCTCTCGATTTTTTTTGGTGGTGGAAGAGGGTGGGGGGGATTAAAAAAATAAACGAGGAAGCTAAAACACGCTCCACATTATTAAATTCAATATCGTGTCCAAGGGAATGAAGTTAGCAAAAAAAATCACTCCAGCTCTTAAAATTTGCAGCTGTCTCCTAGCTGCAAGCTACCTGGAACACTGAACTGATTGGTGCTCACTAAACAGGATCAGGCTTTGCAAACTCTCTCTCTCTCTCTCTCTCACCGTCTCCATGAAAGGATATTAAGCAACGAGTGAGAGTCGGGGTGGGCAGGAAGCCAAGTAGAAATACAGTAATTAAACAGTATTATTTCATTCTCTCCCCCCCCACCCCATCCACACACAACACCCACCCAACCGCCTGACACCAACACAAAAAAACTCTCTCACTCTCTCTCTCTCTCTATATATATATATATATATATATATATAAAACACCCACTAGGCCTGCCTGGGGAGGTCAGACTCCCGAGAAAGTTTCACTCTCTATAATAGTCCCACTCCCACCTTAAGCAACTTTCCTGTGTCAGTCAGTCAGTCAGTCACAAGAGTTTGACTGCTGTGTGTGTTTTTTGAGTCAAACTGAACAAACCCAGTGGAAATGTTTGACTTCAGTCACCGAGAAACTCCCATGTCAGGAAATAATGTCCCAACTTGAGACTCAACTCAATAAACAACAGCTCCTTGGCTTTGCACAACCCCCCCCCCCCCCCCCCCCGCACACATATATATACTCTCCCTCACGCCCCCCCCCCCCCCCCCACTATGTAACATTGTACTCCAGACTCCCCCTCCCTCCCTCTTTCTCCCCCTCCCTACTCCAGCCAGGAGTTTTCTCTCTACCCCCCCCCCCCCCCTCCCATTCACCCCTGGGCAAAGCTCCCAACACCTTCGACGCCAGGCCCGCTCTCCCTCACACCCCTATAACCCCCCCCCCCCCACCCACTCTCTACCCCCCCTCCCGGGGTCTCTCTCTTTCTCCCCGCCCCCACCCACCCACCAGCAACCCCCATGGCCAACTCCTTCCTTCTCCCACCCCGGGCCCTCTTCCCTCCCACCACCAACCCCCTCCCCATCCAACTCTCTCTACCTCCATGAGAGGGGGGATGGGGGGGGTGGGGGGGGAGAGACCAGGCCAGAGCTCACTCTCTCCCTCAGGCTCTGGAGAGGGGAAGTTGTTCCCGCTCACCCTCACTGACTCCCACCCTCAGTCACTCACTCCCCCCCCCCCCCTCCACCTCCCCGGGCCACTCTCTTACCTGGAGCGCCTCGGCCGCCATCTTGCCGCCTCGCCTGAGTCGGGCTCCGCTTGTCTCTCTCTCTCCCCCCCCCCCCCCCCCCACTCCACCCCCAGCCACCCACCCTCCCTCTCTCCCCTGGCTGCCGGCGGGCAAGCAGACAGACTGACTGACTGACTGACACCCCGAGGATGAGGTGTGTTGAGTGAGAAAACAAGTCGAGAGGAGGGGAAACCAATCGTTAATCGGTGGTGGTGGTGGTGGTGCCCACCGACTCCCCCTAGACTCAGCGGAAGTGTCAGCTCGCCATAGTAGGCTCCACTCTGTCCGGACAGTAAGTTATCTCCTTATTTCAGCCGCTGGGGAGGGGAGGAGGTGGGGGGGGGGGGGGGGGAGGGGGAGAATTTATCCCCCCCTTTTTTTTTCCTCTTTCCCTCCCCCTCACACTACGCCAATCTCTCTCTGGGTATTTTTTTTCTTACTTTCTCCCCCCCCCCCCCCCCCACTCTCTCTCTCTCTCTCTCCACCTCCCTCCCCTTTCCACTTTTTTTTTGCTCTCGCGGTTTAGAGGCAGGGAACAAATGTTTAACGTGAACCTCTGAGCACCGCCTCTCAACTCACTCACTTCACTCACTTATCCCCCCCCCCCCCACACACACACACACTAAACTAACTATCATGTGATTTCTCTCTCTGTCTCACACTCACTCCCTTCCCTCCCTCCCTCTCTTCTCCCTCCCTTCCCTCCCTCTCTTCTCCCTCCCTTCCCTCCCTCTCTTCTCCCTCCCTTCCCTCTCCTCCTCTTTCCCTGACTCTCTCTCTCTTTCTCACACATTCATTCAACAAGTCACCACCAGCCACTGCTACTTTCTTTTGTAACTAAACTGTGTGTGTGTGTGTGTGGGTTGTTGGTGGTTGAACGCCTGTAAGTGTTGTGTTTTTAAATATATATATGTGTGTATTTTGCACTTTCTTTGTTTATTTATTAAAGAAAATTCAGGGGGGGGGGGGGGGGGATATGACCTTTAGGGAATGCACCTGTAAACTTACATCTGTCACCTTTTCAAAAGGGAGTTTATAGAGGGATCAACGAATATTTATTTTGTTGGACTTTTTATTACATAACACGTTTCTAGTTGGATTTTTTTTTTTTTTTTGGGGGGGGGGGATTATACCACGAATAATTTGGTCGGGGGGAAATTAAATAAGCCAGCATTCGGTTTAGAAAGTTTTTTTTTGTTGTGGTTGCTATTTTCTTGTCGACCTGTTAACACCTGGATAAAATCAACTGATTCGAATTTCTGAATCCAGTAAAGGCAGATGATTTGTTTCTGGTGATTTTTTCTTAAGCAAACTACAGCACCTCATGTTCAAATGGACTGCCTGTTCACTCTTTTATATTCTTTTACCCAACAGCCAGGTCAATGGGGTTTTTTTTATATTAAAAAAAAAGGACAACGTAGTCGTAATTGAAACATAATCACAAACGATTATATCTGCACACTGGGTGATGTCTTAGGTCTCATCGTTTCATGTTATGCTCTCAAAAGAAATCTGGAACCAGACATTTATATACAGTGCAAAGTTTGCGCCCAATTCTGGTTGTGATGTGAACAGGTGATGCAGGCAAGACTCTCAATTCATAAAAGTCCCTGAAGAGGATATGTCTGCCCCTGGGTCGTGTCTAACCAGCAGTATGAAAGCACCACTATGACAGTACTAGTGAGTGTATAAAGTAACTCCCATGCATAACATTTAGAGTTCTGTGCCAAATTACCGCACTCCTTTAAACAACTGGTTTTATTGTGTCGGTTACAAGATGCAGATTGTTTTTTTTGCAATGGAACTGAATGAGCCAAGTGCATCCTTGAATAGCTGGAGGAGGACATGAAGTGCTGGAGACTCCAGAAACATTTTTCAAGGTCGGTAACTGAAGGTAACAATTAGTTTTAGACTTTTTTTTTCCAATTCTGACTTTTTCTGTGTGATGCCTTTATAAAATTTGGACTGTAGGAAAACCCACTGGCACTAACTACATTAGTAGTCAAGGCAACCAGATATGTACTAGCTCTCAATCTCCAGGTGCCTTAGAAGTTGACAGAGTATTGCTTTTCATGAGCCCACCTCAATCACATACTCAAATATGCTTTAAAGGTTCAACGTCGTCGTCTTCAGCTTTCAATTGCTTGAATTTAATAAAGAAATTTATCAAAACTTTGGTTTGGTTGTCATCTACAAACTCTCTCAAATAACTTCCTTCCAGTCCAATTATCAACTTGGAATACTGAGGCCAATTGTAGTATCCCAACTGCAACCACAGGTAAGATCGATCAACTCAGTAGATACTAGGAATGATGCCTGAAAACTTCGGTGTCTATATAGCTCAATCCCACACTTATGTACACTTAACTGCTTGATTAAATAACGAGAAAGTGCAACGCCTGTGAAACCAAGATTGTTACTTTGGGTGTTTCCTTCTGGTTTGAATGTGCTAGATAATTTGGAATAAATTAAAATCATGCTATTATTTTGTTAATTTAATAATCATTTTGATAATCAAAGACATCCACTTTTGCAGTTATTTTACTTTGAAGTTTCAAATGTTGAAGTTTACTTTGTAGTTTCTCTGATAAGAGAATTTAACAGCTGACTATTTTACTGCTTGTGGATAATATAACCTGCAAATTAAATCTACAATAGACACATTCAACATGGTATGATGAACAAGTGTTTTAAATACAATTGTGATGTACTGTATGACCTAAGTTTAACTAATTCTTAATTGCTGACTGAATCCCAAGATTAAATGACTACCTTGAAACTGTTTTATGGTATTTTGGGCAGTTATGTACTGCTACATCTCTGTATGCCAATTTGATATACAGTACTGTAGTTTGTTCAGTTTTTGTGCCACCAATAACTGACAATTGCCTAGCAATGATGCATGGAGTTAGTTTAAATATCGAACTCCATAACAACTTATGATGACTTAAATATTATGTTCTTAGCAAAATTGAAACACGAAAAAAGTCCCTGTGACCACTCAGAATTATCTCACTGCATTAAAATTTACTCTGTAAATTAATCTACTTCACTAAACATAGTATTATGAGCAAAGATTTCAAACTGTGATAAACTGCATGACCCAATCTTAACTAATTCTTAATTGTGATTGAACACCAAGATTAAATTGCTTGAAATCTCTTTATTTTCTGCTGTTATGTACTGCTTCCTTTTTGTGTGCAAATTGTCCTTTTTTTGTTCAGTACAATCCATTTATCAACAATCTATTTATGAATATTGTTTGTGGAATTTACAACCAGGCTAATATTTTAATTGATAACCTTATGCATTCTTTCACTGATAAATTCACTCTACATTTGTCAGCTTTCTTTACATCTCCATTGGCCTCACCATCTCCATTTCGCTTAAGAGTGCAACAACAACAACTTTGATTTATATAACGCCCTCCACGCCAGACGGCGTCTCAGACCGCTTAACTAATGACTAAATGAACTAATGACTAAACTGCAATGACTAAATCACAATAAAACTTACGTTTATAAATGCCGTTTATGTTGGATAATCTCTCAGAATTCTTCACAAAGATAGGATTGGAGGCTAGGAAATCAAAAAAGGAGAGGGGAGTAGTAGGATGTGATGAGACAGATGTGAATAGTAGGCCCGAGTTAGCCAAACAGATTGAGTGAGTGCAAGAATGGAGTAGGAGAAGAACACAGAGATAGAGAGCTGCTATAACGTGAAACGATTTATAGGTGAGAATGAGGACTTTGAAGTCAATTTGTTGGGAGACAGAGTCTGTGGAGCAGGATTAGGACTGGGATGGTGGGTTTGCAGAGTTTGGTACAGGTGGTACAAGTGAATGGTGGAGTTTGAATTTGCTCTAATTAGTGAACTGAGCCACTATAATGGAAAATGTATAATATCCCAGATTCCTAATCTGTATCCTCTTTGGTTTGCATTATATACAGTATGTGTATGTATGAAAATTCATAATTTCTGATATTACTTGAAACCGTATTGTTTTAATTACCTGTCAACACCCATTGTTTGCTCTATTAATTGTCTTCTTGCTCTAGCCAATTGATCATTAATATTCTTTTTGCAACCCATGACTAATATTCCACTAGCCCATCAACTGATGGTTGTTATATGTTTGCATTGAGTACAAAGAATTGGACTACTTGCACTACAGATGTACATTTTTTGCTTATTTATACCATGAAGAAAATGAACTGGGAGCTATCAAAATCTTGGGAGATCATGCTTACATGGAACTACAAACATATATTTGATCTTTATTGTTCCTCAAATTTTGTAGGTCTATGAACTGAAAATAATTATTTTCTAAATATGTATTGGCGGCAGTTCTTAACTTCACAAAATATTTCACTTCATGGTTTTGCATGACATTGCTTTGTGCAGATTGGCTGCTGTGTTTGCCTACATTTTCACAGTTGAATCCTGTGAAGCACTTTGAAACATTTTGGCAACATAATAAGGCACTATCGCAAATTAATTTCTAGCTGCAACATGATTTAGGAATTAGAAGGATTTTGTAATTTGAAGCTTCAAAGATTAACCTGAATAATTATCTTTGCATTTGATGTAACTCCTTATCACATTATCAAATCATTTTGCATGGGTGGGAAACTGAGACTTTTTAGGGTTAAAAGTCACAGTCATTTAAGAAGTCGTTTAAATGAGTTCTTGTAAACTAATTTGTTCTTAAAATTATATACCTTTTGATGGAACCAATTGTATTAAAAGCTTTTGTTAAAAAAATAATTTATTCTGAACTTCATAAGCACTGCACAAATGTGTTCATCTTTACCTGAATCAATGCAGTTTTTGAGATCAATAAATTATACTGCAACTCCCACACAGGGCTCCTCGATTGCTAGTCTGATTGACTATACAAACAGTAACTGTAAAGTAGTATGGTAAAAATCAATGTAATTGACATTTCTACTATAATTCCTGTTATAAAATGTACTCCACTTAAAGCTACAACACCTCAATATATTTTTGTTAAAATCATTACTGTTAATGTAGAATTAATGCAAATCACTATTTGCATATTTCAAATAATAGTGAAACACCATTTTTTAAAATGGGAATTTTAAGCTTATTTGCAATGGCAATGTTTTCCCCCAATAGATGAAGTTCTCTCCTAGTGCTTATACACAAACATCACCACACAAATATATGCAGATTTTGCAATTAAGGATTTCATTCCTGGCTCTTAAGAACTTGTAATGCAGTTGAAACATAAACATCTGGTCAGAATGTGAAAAGCAGAGACACAAGTGAAAGGGTAGCTTTAAACTATGCACCTTGGGTGTCTAGGTTAAAATGTTAAACGTTATGCTTGGGGATGTTTTGTAATTTGACACATTTTGGACTGGGGTAGAGACCAGATTTCAGCACAAAAAAACATCCCACCTGTAACTATGTTTTTTTCATATCAACATTTGTGAGGCCATAACTTTATTTAGCATTGTACTTTAATATGAAATGACATACTGTATTATGAGCAGCAGGAAGATATGATAAATATCACAGCCGGCGAGGCTGAGTATAATGTACTTGTACCTTCATTACGAGTTCCCCTGGGGAGATATTTCTAATAACTCGCTACTGGCTAAACATTTCTTCTATTTAAACACCTTTTGTGGTCTTGTACCCATTTATTTTTTATTGTATGGCCATCCATCAAACTGTATGACAGCCGGATTTACTCTTGACCTCTCACTACCAGCAGCGCACGAGCCACCAAATTGAAAAATTGCAATAACAAGATTTAGATTGAACAATATGGGCTGTTACAACCTGAGAGTGACAATTGCATTGGCATGGTGGTAAAGCTACACACACTTCACAAAAAATGTAGGATGTTTTTAAACTGTTGCTTAAATACCACTGGATATTTTAAAGCGCTCTGAGACGCCATCCAGCTTGAAGGGCACTATATAAATCAAAGTTGTTGTTGTTGTTGACTGAAATGTGGTCACCTCAAACATTATGGTATTAAAATCAAAGCTTTTTTTCCTGGAAGCATTATATGATTTATAGCACTTTTAGTAATGCATTCAAACACTGGTTCAAAGCTTATTACTGCAATAACAACAACAAACAACAACAAAATTACATTTATAGAGCACCTTTCAGGTTTTGGAGGATGTCCCAAGGCGTTGAACAGTCGGGGAACCCGAGCACAGTGGAGGGGTAGGGTGGGAGAGAGGGAGAGAGTTGGGATGGCAGCAGAAAGCACGATCGAAGAGGAGGGTCTTGAGACCGGCCTTCAAGGGAGGTAATGAGGTGAAGGGACTGTGGGATGGAGTTCCAGAGTGTGGGAGCAGAGAGGCCGAAAGACTACTAGAAACAATTGTTCAATTGTTTAAAATTGTCATGACTTCGGTCCCAATATTAGAATTATTTTAGCTTTTTAATTGTAATAGTCCCAATTACTTTACCCATAAAATATTGAAATGAAAAATAATGGCAGAAAAGTAGAGATTAGCTTCTTTCATATTTTACTTAAACCAATACATTAAACCTTCAATTTATCAAATTTGATTTTGGGGTTTTATTTACGATATTTGAACACCTGATTCACTGCACTGAAAACATTGGCAGGCAAAAGACTGATGGAAAAGGGTCATCTTGTTTGTTCATCATTTTTGCAGTTAAAATTTACCGGATATGAATTGCGACACAAATTTTGCAAAACAGTGGTTAGATTTAATGCAACCAGCTCAGTACAGTATGTGAATATTGAAAATTTAACCCCATTAATGATTAAGACTAACATAAATACTTGAGAAAGTTATGGAACAAGTTCAGAGAGATTTATAGTGTAGAATCTTTTGATTACTCATTATTGTGGATTTATCGGTCAATGGAATGTAAAATATTTTAATTTAAACACACACAACACCAGACAAAGATATTAAAATAAGCAAAAATAACAGTTTTTAAAAAAATAAGTTTTTTCTCATAAGAATACAACTGTTCATTCTTTCAGTAGCACTATTCATCACTCAGAGATGCTACCCTGCATTGAAGGACACTATATGAATGTGAGTTGTTCTTACGGTTGCCTTTATTGCTGTCTAGCACAATCATAGGTTACTTTTCAAGTACAGGTATTCACAAAAGAATTATGCTACAAAAAAATATATTAGTTGTAAAGAACAAGCATCTACAATCTTCAAGTACAGCGCTTCAGAACCCCGCGAGATAGGTGGTTCGGAAACCACTCTGCCTTTTTACTAATAACAGAAACCACAACATTTCCTATAGAAACCAGTAAACTTCCTGTGTTAACCTATGCAAAACAATCTAGTGAATTTATCATAGAACTGACATACGGTGGTTTCCTTTAGATGTGAATCGCTTCTTGTGAAGTTCTACCTGTACAATTTTCCTTCTTGAAACATTCCTTTTGAAAGAGGCCTTTTACTAGGAAACATGAGGCCATCTAGTGGTAATATAATTCCATTACCTAATTACCTTCTCCCAGTCACAATTGGGAAACAAGATGAATGATTGTTGTTATCCAGGTACAGTCAAACAAAACCTATTTATTTACAACAGCAAAAAAAATTGCTTTTGTATGACAGATTTTCCCATTGGGAGGACATCCCAAGTTGCTGGACAGTTGAGGGTTTGCACATGAGCTGGAGGATGACTGAAGGTGGCTGTTCATGAGCCATTGCTGTGTGCAAATTGACTGCTGGATTTATAATGTTACAATACAATTATAATATTTTAAAAGGAGGTTCATTTGACAAATCACATACAGAGTAATTAAACTGTACTCAGAAAAAAAATTCAATTTGAATGCTGACCAACAATGGTTGAAAGTTAAGAAAATGGCAATATATATGAGTAATGTTCAATATTCTGTATTAATTTAGTATGAATTTGTCTTTCACATCAAGAGACTTTGTTGCTATCATAGCAACCTCACAGTAAATTGTTGTGAGTCTGATCAAGGCTATTTCAGCTTTGAAGCATAGCACAAATAGTTAGGATTTTGCTGAAGAAGGGAAGTGACGGCTTGAAAATATAAATAACAAAATGACATCGATAGCTCACCAAAAATGCAGAACATAATTAGATTAAACACTTTTGTTGAAATACATCCGAGTTTTTAATTTGGATTGGATTGGCTGCCAGTCAAAAATCAAATCTTGTTGTATGTTTTGCTCAATGATAAGGTTCAAGTGGAGCTTCAAAATACACATTGAAGCACAATAAATTTAAGATCACTTGGCATTCAGTTAAAATGAATGGGGTGTGGATTGCACAAACTTGATTGATCTGAATTAAAATCTCTAGTTATTGTCTTATTTTGAGCTGCACATCAACTTTCAGAATCTGGCTTGTTGGCCCAGTGGTGCAGGTAATTGTTGCATTTTGTGCAGCATTACAAAGTAGTAGGGTAGATACTTTAGTGAAGAAGGTACAATTAGTAAGCAAGTCACCTTGGGTTAATGATGTGTTAAGGTCATTACATAATGGGACGGGTAATAATTCAGCAAATGACCCTTTCTAAGACACACAGGGGAGGGAGCACAATGGGGGAACAAATTCAGTAAGTGGTTCAAGCTGGTAATTTTTGGTTTTCACTCCACTGAATGAGACTTGGGTTTTCATAACAAAACCTGGGCAAAATCAATCAGAATGAATGGTAAGGATACAGTGTCATATCTCTTGTTGGATACAACATATCCAAAGACAAACTGATTCATCAACAAGTTCAGTTATACTGTACAAACTTCTTAACCATCTGTCAATAACAGAACCGTGATTTTTTTTTCTTGATGTGGCTTTTAAGACCCACAATCAAGATTTGACATTTGTTGAACAAAGCGATTTTGCAGTAATATTAATTGACATTAATACAGTAACATTAATTAACATTAATACAGTAACATTAATTAACATTAATACAGTGGAGTCCTGTACCTCAGTGGTTAGAGTACTTGCCTTACAAGCAAGAGACCTGGATTCAATTCCAGGCAGGGCAAAACCTTGGGCAAGTTTCCTTACTCCACACACCTAATAATAATCCCTCAATAGTAAATTGGTGATTTCAATTCAGGACTGTTTATGGGCCACTTCTGTGTGCAACTGGCTGCCGCGTTTTGCCCACATATATGCAATCAATTCACTTTACAGTATGTTCTGTGAAGTGCTTTGAGACATTTAGAAGACGTGAAAAGCACATTATCAAATGCAAGGATTATTATTATAATAATAATTGAGCAACAGATTTGGGACCGGAAGATTCTAGGTTTCAATAGTGGTGGGTCCTCTCAGCACTTTACTCTTATCTATGCCATCTCTAAACAACACTTTGTGAGAGATGTAAGCAAAATAGTGCAAGATATTATTGAAGGTTGACTAGCATGCGTGGCTCATGAATGACTTGGAGTTGTAGACCCAGACGTGAATTCCTGGAGAAGGAGCAATGAGGATGATCCCCAATGTTAGAGGAATGAGGAGTGTTTGAGCAAAGGTGAGACAATGCTAGGGCTCTTCAGTCTTGAGAATGTTAAATGGAATTGAAAAGTAAACCCAGATCAATGCTTGTTTTCAAACCCTTCCACTCCTCTGCACCCTTCTACCTCTCTGATCTCTCTCCCCAAACCAGCACCCGCTGCCTTCACTCCATCGGGTCTGGCCTCCTCCATGTCCCCCGAATCCTCCGCTCCACCCTTGGCGGCCGTGCCTTCAGCCACTACGCCCCAAGGCTCTGGAACTCCCTTCCTCACTCCCTTCGCCTCGCCCCCTCTCTTCCCAGTTTCAGATCACAGCTAAAGACTTTTTTCTTTGACTGCGCCTTTGGTCACCTTTCTACCCCTGCCCCTGGCTCGGTCCCGGGATCCGTTACTGTGAAGCGCTCTGAGATGTTGTCCGTCGTGGAGGGCGCTATATAAATAGAAGTTGTTGTTGTTGTACTTTAGCATGTTCAAAACCAGTAAAACAAGAGCACACAAGTTTGGAATTGTAAAGGCAATTTCAGGACAGATGCCTGGATGTTTTTCTTTTCTCAGAGGGTAATGAGCATAACTGCCAGATTGAAGAATGGTTGAAGCCAGGGCACTGGACTCATTTACAAAGCAACTTGATCCAATGATGGTGGTGAGGTGGGTGGAAAGGGTCTGCAATGATGAGATTGGATGGGCCAAGGATGGGCCTTCTTCATCCAAAACAATCTTGTGACTGGACCTTAATTCATTAAGCCAAAGCCCTAATTGTTTGGCAGGCCTTGCCTCTACACAGTTCCAAGGCAACAGATTATGGAGCTGAGAGTATCTGTCACAGAAGGTGCATCTGTTTTTAAAAAAAATGAGAAACCTGGTGAAGATGTAATGCCGATGGTAAAGATACCACCATGGTTGAACACATTGGATAAACAATAAAAGATCACTATAAATAGCACTAAGGAGACTCTTGTTTTGTCATTGCTAATTCACGATGGTGGGTATTTGACACTGAGAGGAGATGAACATTCCTTATTGATTACTCGGCTGACCTGTGCGAAAGATGCATTCTTGATTTCAACAAATAGGGCAAGAATTTCAAATGAAAATTAAACAGCAAGTTGACTGTGGTAGTAAAACAAAATCACCAGAAGGTGCTTAGACTATCAGAGATATTTTTTGTTAATGAATTTTTAACAAGTCCCAAGATAACCAGCTTATTAGATTGAAAGGAATCACTCTATAGATGATACAAACGGAAAAGGGACAACATCAAAGTCCTGAATATGTGAGAAAAACAGTAGGAACACTACAGCAGGCAATTGGCAAGAAGAGTGTGCATGAATTTCATTGTGAGGTCTCATTGCTAAAGTGCAAAAGAACAGAGTTAAATTAAGGTACATTACAGCAGAATGCTGGATCTTATTTACTGGTTTGTGTTGAGATTATCCATTTAAAGACACTGCTATATCTGCCTGTAGAGGGAGGTAGGGTTCTTTTCTTTTTAGGTCGGAGATAGTAATACAGTAGTCAGATAGTTGATAGTTTGGGCAATTCCATCAACTATATGTGACCCATTTACACAGCATTTTATTCACCCTATTGTTAAAATTCTCTTGTCAGAAAAGCACATTGTTCACAGCATACACATTAGCATGTAAGTTTTATCTGCTTGACTTCTCACATCATATGATGTTTTTCAAACTCAATCCCTTCTTTCTGCCTCCCCTTAAAGAGATTTTCCTCTGTTTTCTTTCTATTTGGGTTTCACAATCACTGATTGCTCGATGATAAGTTGCCTAAATAGCTTTTATTTGTGTGTCGTCTTCACATCCTCACCCAATATCCACACACTCTTACTTTCCACCAGGATCTTTGGAGTGGGAATCCTGGCTGATATTTTCATTCCCTCAACCAGAGATATGGAGGCCAATTTACTATTTCAACTGCTGCCCCGCCTTAGATCATCCAACTCAGAACAGACCTTATTCAAGCTTGTAATCTTGCAGTCTGCAGGACCTATTGCTACATCACAAGTTTCCCTTATCCACTACACTAAAAAGGAAAAACAGTGAAATTCTGGACTGAGAAATTAAGCCATTAAAAGAAAGAATTCTGTGTTTCTGATATCTGTATAGATGATGCATGCATTTTTATAATGGATCTATAAAGGCAGATATTATTAAGTTCTAAGGATTGTTCTTTGAATTATAAACATGGGAAGTGGGCCAGCAAAGTATTCAGATAGTGAGAATTTAAAACAATTCATTAACGTAAGTTATCTTACGTTAACTAAATGCTTTATTTTTCACACTTTTTTTGTGGACTAGCATAGAAACATAGATTCTGTTCAGAAGACTTTATTTTGGCACATAATTTTCAAATCCAGCAAGCTTCGTACACATTGCATAATGAGAATTGCTACTGTGTCTTACAATGGATAATATTTGAACAGAGTAATTTGCAAAGAATATTATTTTCCAGAATAACATTCAAAATACAGATTAGAAGCTGTCTGAAATCTACAGATAACTTACAATAAATGGTTGATATCCTCCTAAGGAGATGGATAAGCTCTATGTGTCTGGGGACGATTACCAATTTCATTCTGGGCCTCTTTTTGTTAATACTTTTTATGTGCAGAAAAGGACAAGCCTTTTTCAGTCACTAACAGGTTTGTGCAATATATCTGGTGTTATTATGGTGCAAAAACAAACTTCTAGAAGACAATATTCACATGAGTAAAATACTGAAGTAAATATTGTTACAACAGCAATGCATGATGATCACAATACAGCACATTGTCTTGTGGATGCTCTTCATCATTAATAATTTGCCACTATGTGGTGGTAAACAGATATATCAGGTTGACTTTAGCACTGCTACTTAGTCGTTGAATTTCTTTCAGACCGCCAAGGTCTCCGAAGCAGAATTCACCTGGGAGGCCACCTCTTTGCCACACATGGATATTTATTTGCATTGTTGGCATTCCTCTGGCTTCCCTTGCAGCACATTACAGAAATGTCCATTGAGCCACAATGGAGAACTTTGCTTTATACTCTATATCTCTGCCGCAACTTTCTGAAAATATTGTTCCATAAGTGTAACGTTTACAATAATAATGGCCTCATTAAGACCCTTGCCAGAAGAATTTATTGGTCATCAGAGTTCCCGTTCTAATGGTTCCTAAAACAGCACCATATTTACAGTACATGTACATACACACCTGCCCTGCCCTTCTCCCCCTTGGAAATATACAACAAAGGCGAACAGAACACCAGCCAGTAAAATGGTCCTGTGTCGATTTGGTGCCATTCCAGGTTAACATAATGTTTCTCTGCAGATTTCCACCACTCTCACCCATTACTTAACTCTTATATATTTCTCTCCCTCTGGTTTCTCTTTGTCTCCTCCAGCTGTCTCTCTGTCATTGTCTCTCTGCCTTCCATGTGATTATTCTTGAAACAATTGCTGTATTGCAGAAATAATTACCTAAAGTGGATTGCCGTGCTGAAACTCTCCCATCTATAAATTGACAGTCTCTAGCATTGTTGAAACAAAAAGACTGTCTTTGACAAAAAGAAACTACCTGATTGAGTTCAATGTATCCAATCTGTTCAATATTTCTAAACTTTGTGCTCTTGCTGGACCAGTTCAAATCTGATTCAGTTATATAATGGCCCAATAGTGGAGAGTTGTCAGTTTTGCCCACTGAATTGAAATCCACTGGGAAAATAAGGTGGATACTTCCCAGACTTCTCCTGTTTAAACTCCTTAATGGCCATTGGAATTGAAAGAGGATACGTCATCCGAGCCATCTGGGTTAGATTTAAATACTGGTCTGAGAACTGAATGGACACTATCTCAACTCACAGCGCCATCTATTCCTATACAAGAAACATAGTTGTTTGAGACAATGAAATATGTGGTAAAGAGAAAATCATTTATAAAAGTTCACATACTTAAACAGCTAAACTATATGTTAATTTCTTTCACACACATTGATTATCTTGAACATAACTTGCAGCAAACAGTGTACAGTATCCACCCATAACACTAGAAAGAACAAATTGTTTACTGGGAACTGTTGTGGGTGGCATTATATTAAGGAACTGGGGCTTTTAAAAAATGTATTTATGAGTTGTGTTGTGCCTTTCACAACAACAACTTGCACTTATAATAGTGCCCTCAAAGCCAGGTAGCATTTCAGAATGCTTAACAGTGGCGGAGCCTGAATTCGAGCCGGGGTGGGGGTGGGGCGAGAGGGAGGTGGTCGAAAGCAAAGTCGGAAGATATTCAGGAGGGACTTGAAAAAAGGGAAAGAGGGGCAAGGAGGATGGATTGAGGGAGAGTGCCCCAGAATTTGGGGGGCATAGTGGCTGAAAGTGTGACCTCCCATAGTGAGGAAGAGGGTGCGAGGGATAATCAGGAGTCATCTGAATCAAGCCACAAGGACAAAGTCCCTTTTTCCAATGGTGCCACGGGATCTTGAACATCCTCCCTGAACAGACAAATGGAACATCAGTTTAACTTCTGAAGAAGGACGACATCTCTAACAATACAGCTTTCCTGTCAGCCTGGACATCAGGTGGAACTCAAGGAGAAGTGCACTGGGCTGCTTCAATTGAGTACTTAGGGATCATTTTGATATTAAATAATACCTATTGTTGGTTCTTGGAAGTTGCTCAGAAAGTGTGTAGGAATGTATCCTCCCGTCTTCAATGCATCATCCACCTCAGGTCTCACTTGTGCAGATGGACCAGGGTATGGTAACTGTAGGTTACGCTTGATTTTCCCTTCTTCAATTTAGTGCAGGTTGAGCAATGTGGCACCTTGCTTGCTGCTTCACAAATGATTTCCCATTCATCATCAGAAAGGGCATGCCCTAGATCTCTCTCGCAGGCTGCTTTCGCTGTGTTTGTACTTTCTGAACATTCGGAACAAAGACTCCATTACCTGGCGAAACTAATTTGGTGGTATTTTTGTGGAATGGGAAGCGGATTTCTGGGGTTGTGGACCAACCACCCTGGCCCAGTTTGTCTGATCAGATAACAAGTGCTTTACTTGCAGCTATTGGAAGGTGCTGTTCAGGAGCTATAATTGCTTTGAAAGGCACTGAAAGATTTAATGATTCCATCATTGGGAACTGCAGAATCATGCCTTTTTTATAGTACAATACCTTGAAGTCCCCTTCAGCAGGTGGAATGTCATGGATGTGACAAATGGATGAAACTGGTAGCAATTCCCTGAGATCTAGTATGTAAGTGTTGGCTTGCATCTCTCCAAACTCACACCTTGGCTCAGACTGGTGGATGTGGCTGAGGGCCTGGACATCTTTTGACTATAGGTGCATAGAAGAGGTGTAGAATGGGAGAGGCTGACACCAGGCTTCCTCCAACCCTACCCACGTTTGATCAGACAGGACGTTGAAAGATGACACCATTATTACCAGAACATGAGCTGCCAGCAATAATAGTGATAGTCCAGGAGAGTAACCTTCCTCTGTGTTTGAGTTGCTGAAGCATTTTGATCCCCATTCTTGTCTTTCTAGTGGAAAACAGTTGATGTGATTGTTCACATCAATTAGAGAAACTGGTACATCCTGACTGAGATTTTTTTTAGCAGCTTTGGGAGTATAGGACAAAAAGCCTTGTATGCAGCAAAATTTCTAGCTAAATTTCTATGCCTACAATGCTTTAAGAATGTTGGAGATTGATTATTTCTGCTTACTTCCCTCATGTTTGTGACAAAAACAGCAAGCAAATATTTGTATAAACAAATAATTGAGTTTGTTGCTGAAGCCTTGTTAAAGGTTGAGGAAAAAGCTAACAAGTGAGAGACTTATTCCAGCACTAACCTGTGGTTCATTAGTTTAAAGAAACTGGTATGTGTAAGCTGAACTGGAATCACATAGGAACATACAAGGAGTTGGAAGTTTTGAAATGCTTCCACGTAAATTATTTTTGTAAATTCATGCGTGATTTAAATTGCTATATAAATGCAAGTTGTTGGAATTGCTGATTGTATACCTGTGAATTTAACATTAATTGTATAAAAGTAGATTTCTGTGACCAGATATACAGAAAATGATCATAAAAATGCACATATTATAATTTGGAAGAGGTACTTATATGAAGTACTGTATATTGGATTATGTTTATTTGCAATATGTTCATTTGCATACAATATATTACAATCCAATAGCAGGAATGAGTGCCTTCAAGTAATATGCTTGCTAATTTGTAGTGTGGTAAAGGTTCAGTGCTCTGGAAAGTAATGTGTTTTAAAATTATAATTGGCGCAATGTAATACAGTATAATCTAAACTTGTGTCGAATAGTACAAGTACTGTATGTTTATTGATATGTTTAAATTTTAAGTTTCTAGGATGTTCAGAGAATCTGGAAAATTTCATGGAGTGGTTTTGATGGAATTGCTTGTTACTGTACCTTTAATATATGTTTGGGGAAGGACCCTATAATTGTTGGGGTAAGTTAAATGTATTCAATCACACGTTGTGAGGACTAATTGAAATAAATAGTTATTCATATTTGCTCGTGCAGGATATCAGTGTGCTGTAGTTGGCGGCGGTGGGGGGTGGAGGGGGGGCAGGTCCAAAATGTCTCCAACTCTGCAGTATTATTTCAGTGTTTCTTTGGTAACACACAGTGGTATGCACGAGATTGCCATCGAGGAGACATAGCCGTGGAGCTGCTGTGCCATGGCCATATGCAGCCGGCAAAAATCAAACCAAACTACTTTGCCTGTGCCCCACACATGGCGTGGATTGTGAAGAAAATATACGCTGTGTTTGAGGGATCTTTAACTACTTACTCATTTCAGGTCCTATTTAACTATCATCTGGTTCTATTACTATTCCCTTCCCACTGCTCTGCACTCTGGTACCAAATGCCAGCAGTAGCTTGAAAACATGCCAAAAGGATTATAGCTCACATATTCATCAATATAAATTCATATGGCATTAATGGCCTGTAAGATTATTTATGTCAGCAATGGGGGATGATGCTAACAGGAATAACAGAATCAGGCTCTATCCTTTAAATATCATTATCTTCTCTGCTGCAGAAAACCTTCCATTCGCAACAGTATTTGTCCGAGGTCATTGTATTGTTTCATATCACTTGATACGCTTCTGCTCATAAGTTCATGGTCAGCACTCGCACTTAACAGATTATCAGTACTTAAATGTTAACCCGCAAAAGAAAGGCAGATCCCATAGGGTTCATTGTTCAAAATCGTTTTGAAAATATTTGCAGACAAAGTACCAAACACACAATATGCAAGTACATTAATCATGGCTCAATATTCAATTTAGCTTCTAGCTGAGAAAAAACAATCAACAATCCCTTTGACTAATGTTTGCTGCCAATAACATTACTTTGAAAACGATTGCCAATATATAATGAGTATCCTGCTGCAAGCTTTTTGTTTGTCTTACTGAGATTTTTAGGATTGTACCTTTTTTTTAGGAGTTTCCCATATCAAATTTTGGTTTGGCATCAAAAGACGTGAAACCCTATATAAGGGTACAAAATAAAGTACACGGGGAAAAAAAAGTTAGGCGTGTGTGATTCTCTTTGTAAACTTCTTGGTAAACATTTAGCAGTTCTGAAAAACACGACCGACCTAAAATGACACAGCAAATTAATTGAGAACCTACTCCTGTGCTGGAGGTACTTGGCAGAGTCTGATTAATTCATCTTGAACTTGGACAACTCCATGTCAATGTTCAGAGACTCTTAGTATGTAGACATAGAAACCGCAATAGTGGAACCCATCCAGGACTGCAGGAACCAGACCTTGTTACCTAAGAAGAGAAATCCAGTCTATCAAGAGCTTCCTGCCTTATCTCACACAACCAGAGAACTCCTAACCATTCTGTTGCTTCAAGTATCAGTTTTGTCAGTTTTTATTCTTGTCTCACAGCAGGATTCTTTTAATAATAATTTATAGATGTCCAATAAACAATGTTCAGTTTCACCCACACCTCTGATGTTTTGGGATGCAGTTATAAAATTAGAGCACTGCAGTTTTCAGTTACTTGAGGGTGCAAATAACCTTTAGAATATGTTTTCATCCACTAAGACAGTTAGATGTATGCCTAATTATACAGTAGGTATCAGTTCTAATGCCCTGCATACTTTGTTTTTGTGAAAAACAGAGAGCATGTGCTGTATATTTAAAAGCCTGTGCAGAGCTACACTTGTTATTTCTCTGCATCTAGGAGGCATTTTTAATGTTTTTTCTTGTTATATTATTTTTAAAGTGGCCTAGGGGATCAGTTGGATACTTTTGAACTACAAGGCCAAATCTCACGCATTTACAAGACTACTATCTGAACGTAGTCTCACACTGTTTGCCAAAATTCAGATTGCACTCAGATTTGTGGCCTCCCGTCAATTGACCATGGGTCCTATTGCAATACAACATCTGCACAAAAAACAACATTGTTGCAGAAAGTTCATTAGAAGAGGCCTATTGTTGGTCTAAATAGCAATGGAGACCAGCACGTGTGAAAATTCAGCTTGTACCACTCCTCCAGCCCATTACAATCAACCAAATAACACTTTTTCAAATACCTGTACATTAGAATTTCTGAGATTTGTGGTGAACGCATATAACTTGATGCCAAAACTAATTTCTGGACACCTAATTTTGCTAGGTACAGTAGTATATAAGGAATAAGGGAGGAAAAAAGGTTTATTCTGAAACACCTCCCGTGAAGATTTTGTGTATACGCCACTTCAAACATGATTCGGAATCCGGTTATTCAATCCATGTAACTTGGTAGAAGCTGATTCACAGAATAATACAGACTTCGTCCTTCAGACACAAAGAAGCTGTGAGAAGAGGAGGTTGGCCTTGGCATTTAATAACAAATCAACTCATACCTGGAATTCAAGGTGCCAAACCACCCTCAATAACTCCTGTTGTATGGAATTCATAAATCCAAAATAATGTTAATTCACTGACAAGTATCACCTGGAGACAATAGCATGCCTGAAAACTAATTTATATTCTGTTTTTAAAAAATCTTTGTGTTTTTATTGTCTTTATGCATGTGAGATTAATAGATAATGGGATGGGATGTATGTAGATTCCTTTTATATAGCATTTCACTGAAATCCTCGGGTTTCTTTTCACTAATTTTCATCAGTATGTTGAGTCCACCAATTGGATACTGGAACTCACAGGGACTTGCTTAACAGGGAATAATACGGTGGCCAAAATGTCCTTGGCAAACTCCTTTACTTGTTTGTTGTCAGCTAAGGGCAGCATTTTTTATTTCATGGGGATTACTCCACATGGTTCTCTTACAGATGTCCTCAAATGGAACATGTTTAAAATCATCCCAAATTGTGGGTCCTTCTCTTGTTGAGTGCTTTTTAATCTGATAGGGATGTTTACTGCCAATTGGTAGAGACATTGAATATTTTCCAGTAACCAATTTGCCAATCTCTGCTTGATATAGATTAGTTCAAGATTTTTTTTTAACCAAAGTGGACAGCTGTCTGGGTGTTTTGATGCTCTACATTCTATTCTTATGGAAGGGTAATGCTCACAACAATGCAATGGAACATGTGTTTTATTTCTGATTTATGTGGGACATAAAAGAAAGAATGGATGGTAATCTTCTGTACCAAATGGAGTTCAAAAACAGCCTTAGGCAGAAGCTTAAGGCAATATTGAAGAATGGCTCTTCCCTTCTGCCAAAACCATTGTAGCTGCCAGCTACCGGAGCTTGTCATGGAAACAGTAACACATTTGAAGAGCAATGCTTGTGTGCGAAACATGCTGCATTTTACAAACATGATTTACTCACATAATTGGAATTTAATTGCTGAGGGAATGATGAGTAGAACTTGGCACAAACATGTGTAAATTGAACAAACCTTGAAATAAGTTAGAATTTGGGGCTCAGTCTCCAATGATGAGATCAACTGTATGGAACAGTTTGTTGATCATATTCTCGTTGGTCTTGATCACTTGCGCCTCAGAATATTGGGGGCTCAACGATCAATGTATTTTGCTGTGGACTGGAGGGATAGGGTGCCTTATTTTCCCACCATATCAGAAAGAGGGAAGGACAATATGTAACCAGACATCAGAATGAGTTCTGATGAGGAAATCACATCTGGAAGTCGATGGATCGTAATCAGGAACAGGAATACTGGCAATGTATTTCCCTCCCCCAGCCCAGAGACATTGTGGTCTAATTTTCTGGCATGAATTTGCTCTTAACATGAGGAGTTCTCACTCAATTATTTTATTCAGGAATCTTGTCAGAAATTGTCACATAAACCTCTACTTGTAGAGTCGCCCACTTCTCAGACTGTCAAACTTAGTGCAGGTTGCGGAATGAACCGAACGTGTTTCCTGTATATAAGCTGTGTGTGTGTGTCATGCAATATATGCAATTACCCACAAGTGCATCAGCACAGCTCAGCCATTGTAGATCTATTAGGATGTTCCCTCTTCTTTCTATTATCATCTTATAGTGTCATTGTATAACCCTGTGTGCAATTGGCTGTTGTATTTTGCCCACTAAATACACAATCAATTCATTTTGTGTGTATATATAGTTATTGTAACCATGCTACGTATTGCTCTCCCACCGGTTGATGAATTGGGCAATTCTCATCAGTTGAACTTTGAAATGGTGTGTATCTGGTAAGCCAACCATCAAACAAGCTACGTTACACCAAGCCTGTGGTAAGCTGTGCTTCAGACCCTGTTTGCCGCATTTTAACAAGTTGAAAACGTCCAGCAATTTGCAAATGGTGAGCTAAAGCTATTAGCAGATGTGGCATCATTTTGCAATCGACTCCTGCTTGTGTTTCCTCAAAGCTCATTATTTCTAATGGCAAGAGTTCTGACGGTATTGAAAATGGACATCATCAGTGACCTTAAATTAGTGATGGTTGCTGAATTTGTATGGAGGAATACAATATCTATTAGTGTTTCTGATAAATAGCATAAAGGTTATTTAGAAAATTAATGGAAACAATGATTTGGGTGCTGATTTCAATGATAGGGGAAACATTTCTGAATTGTTTTCAATCTTTCTTCTGATCGTGACTGCTAAAGCATTGGATTTGTGTTTCTAACTAATAACATTATTAATTTGTTTCTTGGTGAGAACCAGTTGATTTGTAATTCACCATTATTCAGTCCTTTAATTGAAATTCCTTAATTTCAAATTATTTTTCTACATTCATGTGTACATTGTGTATGCCGTTTGATAATTATATTCTGATTAACTTTTGCTTTAACATTTTCCTCTGTTTCACAAATGCATTAAAAAGAACTGATTTGTTGTACCAGGCTTTAATAAGTCTCTCTTCATGCCTGTTAATAAGAAATATTATAGCTTCAATTTCCTTTGGCCATTTTAATTTAAACAGCAGTGGTACCTGTCATCTTATTTGTTCCTGTTTAAAAGAAATTAATGGTTGGATTTCTGTCCCTGAGGTAATCCTTAGTATGTGCATACAATGTGGATCCTGTTACTTGAGTAACCAATGAGTATGGATTTACAGAGTGAAGTGTTGAACATTTCACCAACAACAGATGGCGAATGTAATGTTTATTAAAGAGTTAATACATTACCAGAGGTCACCAGAACAGAAATAACCGATAGAAGAGATGATTTCATTTAGCATCCAGCTTGCTGGCATTTCACATCTTGTTGATTGATGCAAATTGTAGTAATGTTACTGCTTTCTGAAAGCCTGGCTTACATTTACTTTTAGAATTGTGCATATGGAAAAGATTTGATGCTTTTTACATTTAATTAAAATGATGGCTGAATAAACATGGAGATTTACGTGACACTACAGCACCAGCTGACCGTGCTGAGGTGAAAGATGATTATTTAGTGAAACAGATACTCCAGAAGAAAGAATAACTCATCTAAATTATGTTTTTTCCTCATCCAGACTGCAGGGGAAAATTAATATGAGTTAGCAAATAAAAGGTCATCATTTCTGTGCTGATATGCATCATACATGGCTACAAGCAGGTAGATGTTACTCTATAATGACTTTGGAGTATTTATTTTAAACTGAATGATTGCAATAAATATTAATAAGAACCAGGTCAAAGCTAAAGCTTGTGAGGGGGGAGGGAAGGGGGTGGATGGATTTATGGCAAATTTTGAACTAATATTTAATCAAATACTCCACAGTGACATTTTTGATCAGCAATTATTCATATATAGGACAAGTCTAGAAGATTAATATACTGTACGAGAAAATACTATGGAGAAATTGAATCTGCATAGAACTATTATGTGTTTCTCTTACTTTTTTTATGTGGCTTTTTGTTCAGACATTATTCCCCACTCAAAGTCGAAACATCTACCTGCAAAATTGCTTTACCTTTTCTATGTGTTTCCCCAATTTCCCTGAGTTTCTGCTCAGGTATGCTTCTGACTGTTCCAGGTACAGAGTCCACCTAAATATTCTAAATATGGAGACCCTGTCATTTGTTTTAAGAAAATTTTATAAATGGAATGGAGACAGAAAAATAGTTCAGCTTTTGCTATCAGGGATACAACTTGTTTTAAACTAACTTTAGGTTTCGTGCCAGAAACGACAACAATATAAACTGAGCAAGGAGGAGGATGAACTTGACGGTTGGGCAAAGGCAATGACCCTCTAGGGAGAGAGTGAGTATTTCATTCCAACAATCCATGTGTACGTGAGATGCATGCAATTCTCAGTTTGATTTGGATACTCTCAAACCCATGGTGATGGGTTTCCGTATGTATCAGGCAACCCGCCTGAACGAAAAAAAAGGTCGAAAAGAAATGTATTTTTGAAGAAAGTTTGAAGACAGGATGAGAAGGTAAATAGATTTTGAGAAAGAGAGAGAGGGCGAGTACCAGAGAGGGGGCTATAATGGCTGAAGACACAGCAACAAATAGTGAAAGGAAAGACTAAGGGAAACAAACAGTAGCCCTGCGAAGTAGACCTTCAACATCAAATTTTGCTCATTTTCCCACTGTAGATTAAAGTGACTGGAAAAATAATTGTTAACTGTATTTACAAAATGGTGTTGACATCATAGATACTTCAGTGACGCTCTTTAATTTTCAGAATAATTTTCTCATATTAAAGCATCTGTGGGGATGGTATAAAAATATAAACTAAACCCCCGAGTACAGTAGAGCTAAATCATTAATGCATTCATTTCAAACTCATGCTTATAATGGCTGCTAAAATATTATTAAGTTCAAATTTATGTACATAATTTAGTTACAATATCTTAAAGGGAGGGATGATTTTTTTCAGGTTTGTCACCGTATGTACAATTCGTACAATAATAATCCTTACATTTGGTATCGCTCCTTTCATATCGTGAAACCTTATCCAGCTTCACAGAATTTACTGTAAAATGCAGTGACTGTATGTTTTGTAGGCAAAATTCTTGCGCTGTTAAAAGCAAAGAAATGGTTCAAGAAATTAAAAACAGTTGAAGGGCAACCATGCACGTTTTAGCACCAATAACTGTTACATTTGCATAATAACTATCAGTATTGTAATTATATTAAAACTTAGCAGATTTTTTTCTAATTGTATGCAGTCAGCCACATAATTGACATCACAATATAATGCTCTGTTTGAGGCCTACAAACAGCAGCTCACTGGAGGGGAGGCCAATTCCAGACTGCAAACTAATCAAATAAAGCTGCTATATGTTAGGAGACAAGAAAAGAGTCTAGCATTGCGAGAAACAAGCCAGAGAATCAAAGGAAACGAAAACATAAAATGTGAACTACCAGAGTAAACCACAACATTTAAGTACTAAGACAACAAAGTTAATTATGTGAAGATGGTTTCAGTACACCTCCCACCAATCAGAGCATGCATTTGGCACTGAGCCAATGGGGGGAGGTATAAAATGTGGTACGTATTTGCAAACTGAAATTTGTGGCATTAATTGCAACAGCCAGTTTTCGCGTTTCAGGTTGTGAAATTTGCGACGAGATGTCTCAAGCCAGAAAAGTCTGACCAAAGCAAGCAACATGTAAATCCATTTTGCAAAAACACCAATGATTTGGTTTCCAAATGTTTCAGTTTTGTTTTTTGAACTTTTTCTCTTATCTGTATTGTGTGCCAGATTGTGATTTTACTACTCTGTTTGCACACACTCTGTCCTTCTACAGAATATTTCCTTTGCTTCTCAATCTCTGTTCATTTCTGTTCTTCACCTATATACAGTATAATGATGTGAGGTTTCTTTTCAACCTATCTATTAGACTGTACCTATGGTCACCTTTCCCCTCCTTAATGACCCCCTCTGTCTTTGACCACTTTGAGATGTTACCTTGCATGAAGAGGTTATAGAAATGCAATTTGTTGTACCTCAGATTATAACTGTGTCAAATAAATGGCTGAATCTCTATTGCTGAATCTCACACCGCAATTCCATAATTGTGTACAAAAGAAAAAAGTAGATATTTATGAATGATGCTGTCAAATACTTTATAGGTTTTTAAATCACTCAATCGGCATCACCAAACATACTTGCTGACTTGTCTTGTTTTTCTGCACTACTCTTGTAACTGAACATACTTCAGCCGGGGCTTGTAAGCAAACAGTTTGTAGATGTAGTTTCTCCGTTCTGTATTCTGCGCACAATGTAAACAGAGTGAAGACTTGGCACTTGTAGCCTCGGGATACTGAAAGACCTCTTTAGATTTTGAGAGGCCCTGAAGTCCAATGCAATATAAATACAGAATTTGTGGATTTTTAAAAAAAAACAATTCCTTAAGAAGGCGTCTGCATTGCAAAATGGAGATACCAATAATAACTGTAAGTATGTATGAATGACCTGTGGGAATTCTACTCCAACAGGATTTCTCATTGAGGATGAAAAGACCAAATATATTGAAGACTTTCATTTTTAAAAATTCCATTTAATATTTTCACCCACGGTTCTGATTTTTTTATGTTGGGCAAGAATTTATATCTGTTCAGTACTGAAACTGCTATCCAGACAGTCACTCAGCCATGAAGCAGAACATCATTGCTCGTTTCTCTTTGAAAATTTGGTATCTCAACAATGAAACTGAAATACAACTTACATAAAAGGCTAAACCAACCAGTGACACTGAAGTAAATTTAAATTGCAGCATTTTGTTTCTTGTGCTGTACACAGTCATGTCTGCGTTATCTACTAGTTATCTAATTGGCAAGAAATTGACAGAGACCAAGATAGAAAGATTGTTGTTACAGATAATTCTTATCTTTAACTCTCCCACAATGAAAGCATTGATTCCAGGCCAAGCCAATTTTGAAAGATAAGTGTGTAGGAAAGATCTGATCACAAGAAAATACAGTACTTGTGTCCTTTCTACAAATTTCAATATATAATAATGATAATCCTTGCATTTGATATAGCGCCATATTATGTCTTTGAGACATTAACTAAAATGTTAATTAAATTCACATGTCTCAATTTCATTTTACCACATTTGCTCTTCAACTGAATATTTACTTCCTTGGTTCACTGACTTTGACCCATTGGAAATGACATGTGCTCTAGAGACTGTTTTTCATAGTAAAACAAATCTCTTGAAGTGGTCTTGGAGCCAAAAACTTGGGAAAAATAAATAAGCAGAGACAGGAACAGAAGGCAAAACCGGCAGAAAATATACACTAGCTAGATAGAGACAAGGGAAAAGAGTGAGGGAAGAGGATAATATATGACTAGCTTGGAAAATGATACTAGATGTGAAAATCCATAAATAAGAATAACAGGTATTCTTAGTTCAGAAGAAAACAAATCTAAGCAAATGGCACGGTGTAAATAGTTAAATTTTATTTTCGAGGCAAGTAGCTAAAATATTGTAACATTGTTGATCATTATGATACATGTGCTATATTCAGTAGTTACGGTGATCTGTGAAATGTACCAACAGACTTGTACATGAGTTAAAGGAGCAATGTGGTGTAATGTATATTATGCAGCCAATCCTGACGTCTTCCAAATCAACCCGAGTGACAGATGTGACAGTAACTCTGTCTCATCAGTCACTGTACCACACACTGCCGGGGAAATAGGTTAGGCTGTCGATGGGTGGGATTGCGCAGCTGTACTGTACTCAGGCCACCCACCTGCAAAATGGCAGCCCTGGTGGGGTACTATAAGAGCTTCTCCATTTTCAATTAATTTTAAAACAAAAAAATTCCTTAGGTGATTTTGATTTGGTAATTCTACCACCAGCAATGCCATATTAATGCACACAGCTGCTTTAAACTTGCACGGTTCCTAGATCTGTCCTGCTGGGCTTCAATCTGGCTGATTATACTAGGCTAGGAAACACAATTTGCTTAGAGCTCCTCCGATGGCCTATTGGTTAAAGGCACTGTCCGATGCAACACTGAACCGGACAAACCCGAAGGCTGCAGGTTTGATGGCTGGTCTGTGCAGAGTTAGTGATTTGTCCTGGTTCTATCTAATGCTTTATTACTGCTGGTGGTGGGGGGAGAGAACAAATCAGCTGTGATATTGCTTCTTTATTGGCTGGCTCACAAATGAATGACCATTTAGGTGAGATACCAGAGGGCAGTTGGTGTTTATGAAACATTGGCAGATAATATTACCTAAACCATTTGTGAGAAATTCATGAATACATATTAAAACTTCTAATGGGTGAATCAATTGTTTATTATATTTACCTGTTTCTCTGTGAAACATATTTTTCTATTAATTGCCTTCTAGCATTCATTGACTGGATTAACGCCTGAATTTATTAAGTTAAGCTTCATGTACATTTCTGTTTCAGAAATTGTCTGAATTTATGCCACATGTTTATAATTTGCCTTCAACCATATGAGCGTATAAACCACTCAGCATCCATAGGTGATCAACAAACTTTTCTGATCACCCTTAAAATAAAGGCCTGGGTAAACTTAGCTCACTGTGCACTGTGTATCTGCTTTCAGTATTTACATTGGGTGGAAATCCCCTCCCACCCCAATGTTGAGAGATATCCGCACATCCATATCCAGTTTCAATGAATGTTTAAGATTTAAGAATACATTTGAGATCCTTTATTTCAGAGACAATGTGTTTGTGCTGGATTGTAACATTTTGATACATGTCGTCCTGAA
This sequence comes from Hydrolagus colliei, assembly GCA_035084275.1. Classification (NCBI taxonomy): domain Eukaryota; kingdom Metazoa; phylum Chordata; class Chondrichthyes; order Chimaeriformes; family Chimaeridae; genus Hydrolagus; species Hydrolagus colliei. The sequence goes on along the minus strand of CM068749.1, from coordinate 17,698,930 downwards.
TACCCCCAAAAATCATTGACACTACTATCTGCTGAACTGCAGGGGGAGTGGATTAGCATGATGTGGATGTAGACTCTGTTCTGACTATTGCCTGGGCTGCCCAAAGCAATGCCAAAAAATCTGCAATGTCCCCTGAGCTAGGCCAGAGAGCATGGGAATTAATGAACTTGATAGACTGGAATGTTAATTTGTTTTGTCACGGATGTCATCTTAAACACTCTGGACTTTTCTGTGAATTCTTGATTACACATGGTGCAACTAACAGTAAGGTATAACACTGAAGACATTGTTAATCTTCGCATAAATAACAAAAAGCAAACAGCAAAAGGATAATCCCTCCAAAATCATAATGCGATTGAACAGGAAACTAAACGTCACTCACCATGAAATGCTTATTGAAAATAAACAGTTTGTATTTGCTTTCATTGTGGGGATGTTAATATATTAATGCTTCCCAAACTATCCCCTCTATGTCCAGAGGAGTTTGTCTGATGATCATAAAGAGTCTAGCACTGTGCCACACTGTCTGGCAAGTTAGAGGTACAAACCTTGCTCAGTGTTAAGTTAGCTGATCTCAGCCCCAAAGGCAATTGGGATACTTCAGCAGGTTTTGGTAAGAAACAGCTGGATTTTCCTCAAGAACCTAATTCACTTGGAAAACAAAGTTATCATTTTAGGAGAAGAGGAACAATGGGAGAAGATTGAAGGAGAGTAATTTTAAAAAAAGTAGTTCAATCACAAAATGAATCAGATGAGCACTGCTTTTAACCATGAGTAGCTGCATTGGGGAGAAACACAGTGTAAAACATTGCACTTTTTGTACAAATGGGAGGTGATAATATTTCTTCTTTCTAGAGATTTAATAGTGACAGATTTCCCAGTAAAATGGTTTGGATGGGCCATGTTATTCAAGGGATCCAATATTGGGTACTGAGTACAAATCAGTACTCTAGCATGCGTTCTTTCTGGGAAACTTTTAGTGTGACCTTTACATAAATCCCAACTTGAATTGTTTACCAACAGGAATTCCTTGTGTTCGGCAAAACCTGATGAAGTGGCATTGTTTCAAATTTGAGTTAACTTATTATACCAAGTTCAAGCACATTTTTATTCATTCAGAAGTGATTTGTGTGAAATGCAGCTTTAACCTTACCACTGAATACTCTATTGAAGCCCGACAAGTCCCTGGATAATGCTTCAATCACTGGGAAATATATTTAACCATTTTGCTTTCGGTTAATAGTTGTCAACACTTTTTGAACCTGTATAACAAATGAAAGATCTTGTATAAGCCAGGTTACATGCACAGTACGTCCTGTTGTTCACCTCATGAAACTTTTTAAAAATAAATCTGTACTCCTCAATTTTTGAATCTACCAATAACTGAGGAAAACTTCATACCATGTAATAATGGGTAAAGGTCATGATGTATAAAGCACCTGCCTCTATTTGAAAGAGGAGGATTAGAGTAAAAACAAATTGAAAGTGGATGTAGCCGCCCAGTATTTCTCATAATGAACGCTTTTAAAACATCGAAAACTGAATCCTGAAAATGTAACAAAAATAAAGGAAGTCTCGGCTCCAATTTGATATAAATTTTTAAAAGGAAAACGCCCTGATAAATACATGCATTGTAGAACCAAAAGATGATTTGCTCGGTAGCAGTGAGTAGGGCTAACCAGATGCTGGATTATATTAACGGGACAGTATCGACAATATCTGCCACATTATAAATCACTGGTGCTACGGCGCTTGAAATACTGTGTGCAGTTTGGGTCACCGCGATATAAAAAGGATATTGTAGCGATTGAATGGATATAGAGGCGGGCAACCAATAGGATTGAGCTGATGAAGGGACTGGACTACAAAGAGCGATTAGATTAACTGGGCATGTTCACGCTGGAGAAGACAATCTTGAGGGGCTGTCACGATTACCCTATTCTTGCAATCCGTAGTAATGTGTAAATAATATACAGTACTGTATATAATATTATTTAAGAGAAATGGGGAGGCCCGCCCCTTTAAATGGATTCTGTTGCAGAAGCTGCTTGCATAAAACTTAGCAAAGCAGAGTACATCTGAGGTACACGAGTTACAACAATGTATAGGCCCAATGCTGTTTGATAACAGTCAGTTAACAAGCAGTCTGGAGAGTAAAATAAAACGCCTGCTCCGGTGTGGGGAAAAAAGCCCTTACATTCGCATTGTACTGTTGGTGGAACCACACGCCTACAGAAGGCAATGCTCATCATGGTCGCTAAATAATGTTTGTTATGCGGTGCTTACTGACGTGCACAGGACTACTGTACCATCGAGTTGATTTAAATCTATTTTACTAACGTAGTATTGTGCTGCAAGTTGATACAGTTATGTTTGATCTCATTGCTTAAAGTGTTGTGTTCCTTATATGCAAAGTAGCCTAGGCTTGCTGGATCTTCACAAAGAGCTGTTTCTATTGAATGTATCGTCATGTTTCTGTAATATTCTCAAACAAGAAAAGGAGTGAGCATTTTGGAGAGTAGCTGCTAACATTGGAGTTGCAAAAACAAATGAGATAGATTTCTGCTAGAAAATACTATCTCAGGATACAGTTTCTGACTACAAATATCAAACGACTGCCAGGATGGTGGAAGGTGAACTGGATGGACCTTGGTCTGCTTTTGCCAAACAAAACTCTATTGTTCTTATTTGATTCCTGGCTGAGGGTTTAGAAATAAACACTATTTTGAGTTATATAATGAAGACATAGCATGATTATCAGCAGCTTTCTTATTACAGTATCAATTCTTTAGAACACCGCAAAACCAATTGAAATATAAGTTGATATAAATTGTACAACTTGTACAATTGTGGAAGTTAATTTGTTTAATTCTGTTCAGTTTTTGGCTGTTTTACTCTATTTTCTCTTCCTTTTTTAACTTACCTTATCTTTTTTGTTTAAACTAATCTATCAAGAATATACAAACAAGCTGAGAATTGTTGAGAGAGCCAGTCAGCCTGGCACGTTGACAGCACTTGAAGGATCAGAGTAGTCACTGGGGTCAGGGATTGTTCCCACTGAGCTCTTGTTAACCCTGCAAACTAAAGCTCGAGCATGTAGGGTAGTCTTCGCTAGAGAAGCAGCAGGAACTTTGCCAGAGAATATTCACAATGGCTGGCTATAACAGCTTTAGCTGCTTAAACTCCAGTTATACACCAACACACAATTTGAGGTCCCAGGTTTACTCTTACCCACATGCGCCTTAGCAGGTTCTAGAATGAGGTCAGGAGGGTGCCTCCCTCTGGAGAGAGTGAACGTTCCATTCTCGACAAAAGGAAACGTTGATGTGTAGATGGCATACTTCGAACTCTCAGTTTGGTTTGGATACTCTTACTGCAACAACAAAATTACATTTGTAGAGTGCCTTTCACGTTGGGAGGACATCTCAAGGCGTTGAAGCATGTTGATGAATACCACATGTACCAGACAACTGGTTAATTGAGAAAAAAGAAGATGTTTTCTACTCCCTCTTATTTTGTATTCCTCACCCATATACATTTTAAATATACATTATTTCTTCCCTTGAATCTTTCATCCAGTGCTTTGTGCCATTCATGTCTGGGTATCACAGCTGTGACCGAATCAATCTTTGCTAATTTTATTGTGCAAAAACTTGGTAGAAAGTGCATTACTGGTTCCCAGAGTCAAATGGTACCTAGATAAATAAACTAATCAACATGTTGGAAGGTTTAAGAATAGGTATGATGGGATCAGGTCCTGCTTAAAATCCAATATTTTTCCATGCACAACCTATTTCTATTCAATGCACTCTGAAATGCCAATGGTTAAGGTCAAACTCCAGTAAAGATCAGAAATGTCAGAGCAGATTCAAGCCTATGATTATTGAATTCCCTGTCCTTCTCTTTGTCCTGTCCTTCTGACGCTAATATTATCAAAACAAAACACAGTTGATATTTGTTCTAAGATTTGTGCTAATAAAGTGTTCAAGCAAATTATGGGTCAACCATTTTTCTTCATTTTCAATATTTCTACCGATCAAATGTCCTTTAACATCAATCTTATCATGCGGCCAATACCAAATTACTCTTTTAGATGGTAGTTTGGTATTTTCATACTTGTGTGTACTTTTGACCAGAAAAATGGCTTGTAAATCACCGCCTTAATTTTAATATTCTTCTCCCTTGGAAGATTGATCCACTTTTAAACTGAATGCTAATATAACAAGAAAATGATATCAAACGTCATTTACAATTTGTTGAAGGATACATCACCCAAAAGAACAGATTCTAATAAAGTGAAAGGGGATTATTTGTATTCAATTCCTTGATTTCTAAATTGGCATTGAACTATAACTAATATACTTGCCATTCCATTTTATTTACGCTCAGATAGGACAATGATTGAGATTAGTAAAATACTACATTATATGCACAGTAATAGGCGAGACAACATGCTTGCATCAGCAAAGGCTTTGAAACACTGACTGTAGGCCAAAGCTGAATTGCTCTGTATGTCAGGCTACTTTCTCTAGGGTTACTCTGTATGATATGCAGCCTGCAGCACCTGCCAGCAAAGAGAGCTTGGAGCTGAGAGGGCAGCTTGCCTACTGTTGCAGTCCCTGGCGCGGTTAATCACACTCTCCCCTCTCAGCACTGATTTGCAAGAGCAGATTAATCAGAGAGTGTGGCTTGATGAAATTTGCTGTTATTGTGCCCATTTTTAGCAACATCTTTTATTATCTTCATTATTCATTTACAGGGGACCAGCATCAATTATGCAAATGAGTTCACACACTTTGCAGATTACTTCATTTGCTGCTATTGTTTGTGGAAATTCAATTATTAAATATTATTAAGCTCACACTTTCTTCTATTTTCCAAGGCTTCGTTTCATTTGATTTTTTTTACTCCAGCTGCTCTTCTGCCTTTATGTGCCAAAAATGTCCTCATCAAAGCAGCTCTGGCATGTGACGACGAAATAAAATAAACTCAATTTAATAATTCTGATGTTCAGCCCTTGTCCTCAGCTGCTTGCTCAAAGCAACACAGGGAGAAAAGCAGAGCGCATTCAGTTTAATGAGCAGAAATTGAATTCAAGTTTGTTCAGAATTGACTTCAATTAAGCAGAGCCTTAATGATAAATTAATCTCCTTCTTTATTCACCAGAATTTGTTTTTCAAAGACAATGATTGGACTGCAATGGAACAACCCAATGAAGGGTTCAATGCTAGTTGACTAGATAAGAGAATTGATAGGAAGATAAATCTGTCAAGGTTAGAAGTTCAGACAAAGCAGCAGTAATTCTATTACACTAGATCCTGATTTACCATTCATTTTCAGACAGCAAATACATTTTTAATTTTAAACATTGTTAAAACGATGGTTGGAATTAAATTAAGCCTGCAGTGAATTCTGCTACAGCACTGTCCAATCTTCATCTTTATTATAGAGTTCTAGTTTGAACAAATAATTCTATTTTCAAAGGGTTTTGAAAACCTGATGATTTTAATGTATCTATGCTGACAAAATGAATCTAGCATGTGAAAATTACTACATCTAATCCTTTAATGTAACACCCTGTAAAACTTCACCTCCACTTATAAGGACATAAAAAAAGCTTATAAATCTGGTATCAACCACGATTTACGACAACTGACTGCTTGCAAACTAAATGCAGTGGTGATCAGTGATCCCTCACCATGTTATTTTAAACTACTATGCATTGAACTCTGCATAAAGCAATCATTTTCTGAACACAACAAAAGCAGACTTATCACATCAATAAGTTGTAATCAATGGACTAATGTCTTTATTGGGACATTATATTTGTACCTCCTAGGGGTGAGTTACGGAGCAGCATTGACCAAGAGATTTTGAGATTCACTTATCTATACGTTTCTCAATTCAATTATGCTGTATAACCTAGGGAGAACTGAAGACTAATGTAGAATTCCAATTGATTTGTTTACAAGCCATGGAGTGGGGGGGGAAAATGTGAGCTTTAAGTATACGGGAAGTTACCTATTTCTATGTAGTATTTTTGCTCTTATTTAGGTTATGGGGTAATTGATTGGGAATGGTTGTGGGAAGAAAAGTAGAATTCTAATTAAATATTGTACAATCTTAGATACTGCACAGTTGTCAGTGAACCAATTAAGAGCACGAAGACTGATTTATATTTCCTACTCTGAAATCACATATTGCCGAGTTTAAATGGAGCTTTGCAAATGTTAAATTGAATGCAACTGGTTCAAAAATAGCATTACAACTACAGTAATTTAGACCTCTAAAAGTACTAGGGCTGTCCCAAGTACAGGATGAACTAAGCATCAGTTTCTCTTTGCCACAATGGTTTATGGATTAAAATTTCTGCTAAGAAACAGCCGAGGAACAAACGTTTTGTGTTTCCCACTGATGCGTCATCAGGAGTATGCCCTCCAACTGCCCAGAATGATGTCAATGTCATGCAATAAGAGCTTTATGCTTTCCAATTAACAGGAACTGTAATGCATAAAAAGAAGATGGCTGAGAAATACTTTTCTTTAAGTGATTAAGGCTGAATTTCCCCCCCATTTATAATTAATTGGGAAAAGTCTCACTCTAAACCTCAGAGGTCTACTCCAGGATAATATTCTATAACTGATGCAAAAACGTCACCTGCAAATACATAGCGCTGCATTTTTTAGATAATTAATTTGCTTAAATTTATAATTATTTTGCTAACTGTACTCTCCTTATAAATAATGTTTTAAAACGTAGTGACCTGTCGCTGGCCTCCGATTTGGAATTGCTATCGTCACGCTGAGTCTCTTTTCTAAGTTAGCTGGAGCACTGAGGCATGACATTCGCAATGCACAGCCTACATCTAAGTGTGTTTTAATATCAGGATTGTGAAGGATGATTTCTTTTAGTTCTAAAAGCTATAGTGGGAAACTATCACAGCAATGTTGTGGGTTGGAGCATTGTCATGCACATGTGGTACCGGAAAGTAGAACACAAGCTTGATTGCCCACTCTGCTATGTTCTCAATCTGCATTGGAAAAGCACCAAGGCTATGCGGTGTGGAGACATCATCCCTGAAAGCTCCCAGTCTTCTGAGAATGGGGAATTGGTATAAAAACTGCAGTTTTGATCGAGTAACTAGTTATAGCTTAATACTTTCTTAAAGTCTATTTTAAGCCCAAAATAAGTTAGACCATTTAAAAGAAACCATGTGGCGACGTTTTTCTTGTAGTCAAACCATTAGGATAAGCTCATTATGGAGCTCTAAATCTAAAATCCCCCTCAGCGCAGAATTTTTTTATTAGGGTTGAGATTCCATTAGGCTTATTAACAGTAGAAATTATGATTGAAAATGTTTAAACAAACACCATTAACACATCTCATTAATAATGGACCAAATAGCATTCTTTTTCAATGTGTTGACTTATATATGATGTGCTGACATGTTTTGCACCTGTGTGATGATGTATCTGGTGTTCTGGTCAAGGTAATTTACATTGAGGCATTTTTGTATTTTCCATTCACGTGCTGCAGTTAAAAGTGCTGCAAATGACATTATAATGTATGGAAATTAGCCACAGGGAGCTCTAATCAGGTGGTGTCAAGAACAAGGCCCACAGAATGCTACGCCGTTAAAAAGAGTGGTAGTAGGCCATTAAGCTCTGTGTCCAGAGGGAGGAGGAAGGCTCATTAGTGGGAGAGACACAAAGGTTCTGCTGGCAGATGTAATATGGTACATGGCCAAGGTCTCAGGAACTGGTGTACAATATCCCAAATCAGAGTGAAGTGCCCTGAAAGACATGGGTAGAGATTGACCAATTCATGTATATTAGTTCAGAAGTGGAGCAGGAAATTAAAGAGCTGCTGGAAATGATTTCAAACAGAGGGAGAACATGAAACCTTTGACATTAAAAAGGGCCTGTTCAAAACTAGTTAGCACAAACATGATCCATAAGCTGTGTGCTTTAGAAAGAACAGTTCAGGACATGTGTATTGACGACCTTGACACATCTGTCAGTTTTGAACCTACACTGTCCTCCCTTCAGCAATCCACAATTAAAAGGAGAGTGAGGAATACCAGAGCCATAGTCTGAGAAGAGTGATGAGATGTAACCCAAGTCTAATCTGCCTCGTCGAATAGACATTAAAAATCCTACACCACTATTTCAAAGAGGAGTGGGGAGTTCTCCTGATTTCCTGCCTAATTTCCTTTTGTTAAATCACTAAAAATCACTTTAATTTGTCGTTCAACTTATTGGTACTTGTGAGATGTTATTGGCACATGTTGACAGTTATTTATTCTGGAAATAACACTCTATACATTTACAAAAGCAGCTTACTGTGTAAAATGCTTTGAGATGTTTATATGTAACAAAAACTGAAATCAAAATACAAGTACTATTTTAGTAAAGAAGGAGGTCATTTGCGCCATCAAGCTTAAGTTGGTACCTGCTCTTTCTGATCTAGCAAATACTGTTAGCAAAACCATTAATGTAATGGGACAAAGCAGTAGGTGAAGCAAAGAGGTAGGGGGGATCAGGGAGGTAATCAGTTCATCATAAAGAGGATTAGAAAGATTACTCAGTGAACATAAGGGAAACAGCAAATACCAATGGTCACCAGAAACCACAACATCCTCCACAGCTTTGAGATATCCAATTGTAACTACTTAATGACCAATGATTTCTGTGAATTATTTTACAATTCTCACCTACCAGCGGATAAAGAAATCACTTTGACAATCGTGGAGTCCTGTAGCTCAAAGGTTAGAGCACTCGCCTTACAAGCAAGAGACCTGGGTTTGATTCCTGGGAGGGCGAAACCTTGGGCAAGTTTCCTTACTCCACATGCCTGATAATAATCACTCAAAAAACCAACAATGAATTGTCATTCCAATCCACGACTGTTCGTGGGACGCTGCTGTGCACAATTGGCTGCTGCATTTTGCTCAATAAATAAATTCATAATTATAATTATCATGTTTTTCAATGAATGCTGTACCAATAGAGGCTACTGCGCTTAATATATTTGTTGTTTACTTAGTTTTTGATTACTTAGTATTGAAGCCAGAGAGTTGAGGGTTCAACCCCTGAGTTGGACCTTGAGCTTTGCTGACACTTCAGTCCAGCGCTGGGAGTGTCACATTGTTGGAGGTGCAGACTTTCAGATGAGACATTACACTAAGGTCCGTTCCTGTTGGTCTTGAACGTTTCAGATCCCCTGACATTACTTGAAGAACAAGGAAGTTTCTTGTAGAATTCTGGCAGACAATGCTCCACATCAATTGATCATTCACCTCAAGGCCATTTGCTGCATCTTGCAAATGACTGCCACATTTCTGATCTCTTCATATTCTTTGAGGATAGAGAAATAAGTCTAATATTTCTGCTTATAGCTTTGTGCTTAATGTGCTACTGATACTCTCCCTGAACTATTTAATTAATTAACCGTCCTTGCACATTTTGTTTATTAGTTGAACAGACACTTGCATGATTCTATCAAAACATAGACATTAAAGACAGTGGAAACCAATATTAATTATGAACAAGGCGTTTAGTGTAATGAAATGTTTAGTTTTCTCGATGGATCATGCTGAGAAAAGTATATATTTGAAAATAACTGTTGCATTGTGTAAATCAGTATTGCAAAGGTGCCTGAAACAGTAAATTAAACTTCTTTGTGTAGAAATAAATTGTAGGTTAGTGCCTTCATAAAACTAATTAACTACATCTGGCATAAAGGTCTTTGCTAGATTTCATGTTACATTAACATAATACTGTACATACAAATTGTGTAGCAATAAGATTAATTTAATGGATCCTATTTACTTTTGGGTGGAAAATTGCAGTTCTGTGGAAGCAAGGTAAACATGTGGTTCAGTCCTGTGGAACCATGGTAGTTTTCCTGTACTGGATCATAGTGTGGCTTAATAATAATAATAAGCCTTGCATTTAATATAGAGCCTTATCACGCCTTTGGGACGTCTCATAGAGCTTCATGAAATACACTGTAAAGTGAATTGAATGTATTTTATGGGTGAAATGCGGCAGCCAATTGTGCACAGTAGTGCCCCGCAAACAGTCGTGGATTGAAGTGACCAATTTTTTTTAACTGTGTTGAAGAAAAAATACGTTGCAAAAATACTTGATTTCACTGCAATAACGTAATTTAAAAATTAATCTCTGCTGCCTAAAGTACAGGACTTGAAGCTGAAGAACGGGCTCATACAATCTTTTAATGTTTAACCCATACTTCATAAAGAAGCCGTAAAGCCTGATTATTGGAGAAATATAATTTGTGAGGATTTCATTCACATCTATTTTGTAAGTGTTTTTTTTCCTCCTTTTTGTCATAATGCTAACAGTTAACGGACAACTGAAGTGGAGCAGGTACATGTGTCACCAATTGAATGAAAGAGACTGACAAAAATCCATTAGTGTACAAAGAAAGACAAAAGGAGAAATTCTATCACTAGTGGATGAGTCGTTCCAATTCCCCAAGCCCTCTATTAGTCTGACAGCCAAGAGGCTGTGCTATTAATCCAAAGGTCATGCAGTACAGTTTTAGCTAGATTTACTTTATTGGAAATGCAATAGGAAATTATATATAGTGTCAGGGTTACAGAACCTAAAAGATGACACTTCTAAAACTATGGTAAATGGTACAAGGCTGTGGGTGATAATTTTGTCTGTCTGACATAGCAAGTGAATGCATGCAACCTATGATCAAACAGTAATTAAATTATAATGTGAAAGCACATGGAAAGTACATGTATTTTGAATGATGGGTATATGTTTAGAACTTCAAACATAAATATGTTTGTGTGGTGGTGAATAAAACAAATTCATTTTAACAGCCTAGCTGGTGGAAAATAGGGCTTTCTGTATTTGAAATACCAATACAGAGCCAGTGCAATTGAATAGGACAAATTAATGTGCTTTTTAATAGCTCTTAATGTTTTCTGACTCCAGTTATGTACTGTGAGCATGTATATAGTGAAAATTATAGGAATTTGTATTTATCCATTTGAAAATTGATTCCAGTCCAATAGTCCAATTTGTATCTCCAAGTAGAAAAAGTTTTAAAATTCAGGATAAAATAAGCATCAGATAACAAAATATCTACAGTATAAGGATCTATCCCAGTACCTTGGGACATCCTTCCGACACAAAGAGCGCTGTAAAAATGTAATTTCTTGTAGGCTATTTTAGAGAAAATAGGACGGAGTTTAACAAAATCAAAACACTAATGATGAAAGGTAATGGACCCAAAACTTTGACCCACTTTCCTTTCTCCATATATCATGCCTGACCTGCTAAACGTTCCCAGCAATCTCTGTTGTTGAGACTACATGTAAGATGGAGTTACAGTTAAATCATATTACAGTATGAAGCTCAACAACAGTTGTGGGAGTTGGAAACTCCTTGGAAACGTATAATTATGTGAAACCAAACCAATGAGAGTCCCAAATATTTTGTACTGAAATAACGGGAATGGTATAAAAAATCTAATTAACGGTGGATTGTGGTCTATGGTAACTACATTCAGAATTTCATAGTAATAAATGTATTTCATTTTGACCTGTATCCAGTGGTGATGAAGACACGTTCTGAAAATTGGGAATGAATTTTACAATTGATTTCCCACCTCTACCATTGGTATAAATCAATACTGGCCATTTTCAATTCCAATATAGTTATTTCATTAGCAGTACAGTACTTCTCAATTCAAGTTTTTGGTTTACTATTTCCTCCTCTATGCATTCTCCTGAGAACATAAGTTAAAGACAAAACACAAAATACTAAATAAGTTAAAGACTGTTTCCTCGCTCCTCCCAGATGCCTGGGTATTCACATGAATCAGATGGCTTTTGAGACTATCAATTGGTGACTATAAACAGTATACTCCAAGGCAGTGCTGATGACAGCACAGCCAGACTGGCTCATCAGTAAGATTTGGAAGGGCAGAACAGCCCTAGGGGAGGCACATTTTGCACTTGGCTCGCATTAACCGTACAAACCAAAGCTCTAATGGGAAGGGTGGTCCGAGCTGGACAAGCAGTGGGAAAGTTTGCCAGGTGATGCGCTCAATAGCAAGCTATGAGGTTTCAGCGGTTTAAATTTCAATAGTACCCCAATCTACCCCAATGCACACTTTGGGGTCCCCAGACCTTGCCCGTTACCAACCTGCACCTATTACTTTCCAGAATAGGTAATCAGGCAAACTTTTAAACACGGCAATGGGTTTCTGCTTGTGCCACACACCCGACTGACCAAACAAAAACAACTGTCAGGAAGAGTATGTCTGACTGACTGAGATAAACACAGTGAAGCTTTGTTCTCACGAAATAGGATCGTGTACCCCGTGCCACAGCTGAAATCTACAACTTCGTCACATTTACTTATATCTTTATTTTACTTTGCAAAATATTTTGGGCATCCTGTGAGTTGACCTATTTATAGCAGAACAGCATAAAATTACTGTTCAAATGACTAGTACTGTTCAGAGCCCAGTGACTCACCTTCACACAAAATAGACTTGGTGTTCTAGATGACTACTATTGTAAACAGCATTTAAAATGTAAAATGAACATACCTTTTTTGGGGGGTAAGAAAAACTGATTTGATGGTATTTGGCTTTTAAATTAAGTTCCTGTTGTAAAAATAAATCTTGTTTCTGAAGTTCACTGTCAGAGAATGAGCCTTTGACAACTGCTTCATTCTGGAGACTCAGATTCATTTTTGTCACTCATCATGTTGCTTAGATAGATCCTGTCAGATGAAACTCGAGCTCCTAGAAGAGTGCAGAAGAAACCTATTGACAGAAGTCGTTCCAATGCAGACCATGACTTACTCAGCCTGAGGGAAGGTCTTAGATTAGGCTTTTGTCATCTCCACCAGGAGATAGTAATTGAGCCAAACTCTGGTAGGAAGGTTTTGCGATCTCATGTTGCTATCTGTGGTCTTACTGTCTACCTGGCTAGTGCTGCTTACCATTCCTGTCATTTAGGAACTAATTCAAGAGGCTGTCAACAGGAAGAGATATCAAAGGCTCTCTTGTACTATGTTCTGATCAGCTGTTGAAACCAAATGGACAGGTGGATGGCTTATTTGTAACCAGCTTTCTTTTTTCACTTAATGGCTTATGGCCAATTTTCCTGCTGAAATCTTTTCAGCAAATGAGAAGCCGAAATGCGATAAATGAGAGCTAAGGCTGCGGCCTCAGAGCCAGTCCTTCACCTTTAAATGCAGCTCACAGAAGATTTGCTCCTTTTGGTGACTTTGAAGGCTCAGGAGTGAAATGATTTCTGATAATCTCAATGTAATTTCTAGTGAACATTGTATCTTGGCAAACTATTGCCTAATACGATAGCCTGAGCCTTGAGAAACATGGGTTGCAAAGCAAGGGCACTTGATACAGTGACTTAAGACCTCATGCACTGTCTAGCAAACTTTGGGAATGCCAATTGTGGTCTCTCTCCTGATCTAATACTCTCATCAAACTGGTCGAGAAAAATAAAAATTGCATTGCACTGTCAGCCTTTAAGTTACATTACATAAATTTGTTTTAAAGCACTCACTGAAGTTACCATCCATTTAGGCTGTTTGTAGCAAAGGTGATCCTTTTATTAGACTTGGTTGAAAATTGGATTTCTCACCCGAAAAATATCCATTGACCCTTTGGCAAACACTTCTATTTTCCATCAGAGTCATTCTAAACAGGATGTGTTTACTTTTCTAAGCGTGCCCACCTCTCTTTTTCACTAAAATAATGGAAGTTAATAAGTGGTTCAAATTCTTGCCGAGGCTTTATTCATTTTATTGCAATGCAATACCCAAAGCTCATTTCATTTTCATTTCCAGATTCAAATGAAATAAGATCTTGTTTATTCTATTAAATGGAAGGATTTAAATTGTTACCCAAATGCCACAGGAATTGATGTGATTTTCTCATCACGGACTCCATCATATATTTCGGAGGTTCACATTGTTCTGGATTCTGTTCGTTGGCATTGAAATGAAGCCCTTGCCCTCTGGAAAAACTGTCCGTGGGGACATATTTATGTACAATGCCTTTTCCAAACAGACAGAAGCTTACATTTCTGATGAATCCGGAGCCCAGCTAAATGCCATCCAGGTTATTACTTACATGAAGACTGAATGTCATGTAGCTGTGGGGAAAATAAAAGCCTCTCCCAGTTTTAAAAGGTAGATCTAAAATAATCTTTTTGTCCACCTGGGAGGAAATGATTAAGCTGCCAGAGGGTTCGAACTTTCTTGCTAACTGTAATTCTTCAGGCATCAGTCATCTTCTGACAGCAGTCTCAGGTGCGGAGCAGGTCAGAAAGCCATTCCTAACCAAGTATGTACAGAGTGCACTCAGCCTCCTATAGAGCAACAACTGACTTCACTGATGTTACACCTTCTGTCCAGAGTCGCCAAACACACAAATAGCAATGTCCTTCTCGTTTGTCATTGTGTGCAAAACAACAGCATTACCAACACAATCATGTCTGTGGTTGGTTGACTTCTAAAATTTGAATGGAAGTGTTTTTTGTAAAGTGAGATTGAAAAATTTCAAATGGCACAGTGGCGGTAGGTATTAAGATCAATTTTTATGATGAGATGGTTTAATAAAATAAGTCTAGGTGATGAGCTGTTAAACGTATATCTTTGAGAAATGTTATCAATTACCAAGGTAGTCTGACATCAACTTCAGTACCTACCCTTTCAATGCTGGGCCATTTCTGACACTGTACACAGAATAAGATTAAGTGACATGAGCAAATTTAGAAATAATCTAAATGTCAATATTCATTTGCAGTGAAACAATACCAATAGGCTTGATATACTTCATTATCTCATCTTTAAATATAATATATGGTGCTAGTTTTGTCATTAGTTTTGAGGTAAAGTGATCTTGTATGTATTGCTTAAGAAATGATCTGCATAAATATTTCCTGATCTCCAATGGTGATCAAACACAATTCTAGATAGAATATTCATCTGTCTTCACAATGTCACTATTCATGGCTGCAATTGCCCCATTACGTATGTCAGCAATGCAGTCCATACCTGTCCTGATAGTCTAAAACCTACATTCTCTACTGTAAAAAAAACTAGTTGTCCAAATATTTATAACCACCTCACAATGTCTCTCAGTATTTCAAAGCCCCCAAGCATGAGTATCTCAATTTATTTTTCAATGAATTAACATTGAGCTTTCTGTGTTTCACCTCACAAACATGCTTCATGGCATAAGGTTCAGCATAAATTGGATATGTTCAACATTAATCCTGCTCCACTCGACCCCAAAGAGGACATTGGGAGCCTGATGTCCCAGAACTATCCTTGCCTCTTTGCTCTGAACTCTCTCTAATGCAAGAATGTCCTTTATCAAGGTAAAGTAAAGTGCCCAAAATTACAAACCGTATTCCAAATGTAACCTTCTCACTGATCTCTCCAAGTTAGAATAACTTATTTTTATAGTCAAGTGCCCTCTGGATGTAACCTAGTTTCTGTGTGTGGAGGGGACAGCGAGGTTTTGCAGTCGCAGTGCCAGTCGCAAAAGTTTGCATAATGGAAATAATATGAGCACAACCAAGGAGAAAATTGGGCCCAGTGTTTTGCTGTAAGGCATGTGGTGACAAGGCTATTATGTACAGTGGAGCATTGATAACTCCAACCTAACCTGATAGGAGAATAACCTGTGTAAGAATAATGTTAGCTGCAATGTAATTATTAACTTTATCATGTGTGTTCTTTTTTTGAAATATGTTTTAATGGATTACTGGCATCTTTATTACATTCTGAAAATATATCTTATTTACCCAGAAAAGATTGATACATGGATATATTAGGTTAAAAAAAGTGTCAGTGTACATTTACTATTATTAAGTTATTTATGGCATTATTTGGTTACTAATAAACAACACGTTCACACCCATGAAATATTTAGTGCATAGAATGCATGTATATTATGATATTCTTCATCTCTTCTTCTTATCTTTGGCAGAATGCGTATATCTATCTGAACAGCACCAGAAATGATCTGCCTGCTCACACTTGTGTGTATTAGATTGAAAGGGAGTACAATATATAATGTAAAATGCTTGATTTTCTGGTGATGAGAGAAAAGCAAATGTTGAGATTAATTTATAAATTGGTCTGCTTTTATGTTATCCTGATGTTTCATAATCACGAATTGTTGTTCTAATCATTTCTGCACTCGTTTTTTTTCTTTGAAACTGAAATATCTGATTAAAATTATGGAAACCTAATTGCGTGCTAATGAAAAATCTAGCTGATTCATTAGTAAATGAATAGCTTGTTGCAAATGCCACATCTTTTCAAAAAAGAATCAAATGATATTTTAATCATATTGTTCAGATATCTTAAACTGCAGCAAACCATAAAATTCACAACCTAGCAACAATATGACAGTCCCCCTATATTAAAAATAGAGTTACTGGTAATTATTACTAAGTATTGATGCAGATCAGTAAGTATGTAGCCCTATATTGTGCAACTCTTTTGTGGCTTCTCAAATGACTGAAAGAAGTAATTGCCAATGAACATAGATCAATGATATCATGCTTGCCGTAGTTTTGATCCATTCATTTCAAAAATCAAGTTACAGCTATTGTATTTATCTGTTACTGGAAATACATTGGCCTAAATGAATTTAATACTTTTGCAGACATACACAGCCACTGTTCTCTACTGTAGAGGTACGTTTTACAAACCTATCTAGGTTTTCATCCAGAATAATTAATTTTAAATGTAGCATATTCATACAGCAGAAACATTGATTTTTGTTCTACGAGTCACAGATTAGGAAGCTTTCATCATCCATGCTGGGAAATGTACTGCTTGCCTTTCTTGCCTTGGTTTCAAACCTACCCTACTGCAGTTTTCTGGTGTTCTTGCTTCAAACATAAGTCTTAAAATAAAGACTTTTTATTTTATTACTTTTATTTTATTTTTATTACATTTCTGAACTCTGAAATTACACTTCTTGAAATTAAACTTTTGATTACTTAATATCTTATCAGTGAAGTCTGGAACTATATCCAATTTAATGAGAAGAAAAACTTAATGTCACTTACTACAGATCATTTATTTCTTCCCATTTGTCCAGTCAATCTGTGCCCTTGCTGGGAAGATGAGTTCCCTACAACTGCATCTATGTTGCTTTATATCAGCCACCAGGAGGCAACATTCAAGCAGGGATGGTCATGTTATGTCACTTCCAGACAAACACTTCATCTAGCATCTGAGAGCAGATGAAACTCACCTTAGGCAGGTCAAGTGACATTGAGTAGCAGACAGCCCTGGGACTTGAGCACACAATCATACAGTTGGAAATCAGGTGTTCAACTGCTTGAACCACCTAGTTTCTTCCTGCCTGTCATCAACCAGATTCAATGCAAGTCAGTTCAGCAACACTCTCTGACTAGATGGTGAGAATGCAAGACTTCGGCATATGATTCAGCACTAACCACAGCCCAGTAATTGCAATGTCAGTTTTATCTGTTCTAAGTACTGTATTAAAGTAACAGCAATTTGTTTTTATATTGAGAAAGCGCAAAATATCATATAACTTTAATGGTGTTTCTCATTGAGTTGTGTGTTTCAACAATCGTAAAGTACTACTTTAACATAAGGAATTGTAAAATTGGACAACTTTAATAAATAAAGATTAATAATGAGACTAGTTGTGCTTATTTTCACGAGCATAAATAAAATTAATTAAATTTAAAAAAACTAAGTCCAGTATAACTGAGGTCAGAGTGTGAGGGTGGGCAATGCTATATTGTTACAGTAGAACAGTCAGCTCACTATCTGCTGGGGAAATAGATAGACAGAACTCATTAATCTTCAATCCAGTATACAACACAGTCTGTGCTTTTATGCACCTGCACAAGCCTAAAGTAATTACAGGAAGAGACTATTAGTACTAGAGAGCTTCAGCAGGGATGTAACTATCTTCTCCTGTCAGGCCATTGATCGGCAACTGATTAGTGGATGATTTTTCTCAGAAGAATAATTGTGTTTATGTTATTGTGGGCTTGCTGACCTGGGGGTGGGACCCATATCTTTCAGCTAACTCTGGGTCTTTGCAAGAGTCCTATAGCTCTTTCTAATCAGAGTAATGAAGTGGAACCCGAGAAGGATGATTGCTTTGCCACCTTTTATTCAGCAGCACAGTGAATGGACAAACCGGTGTGGACTGCATCTAATATTTAGATTTACTGTCCTCAGGGGAAAAAAGCAAGACCCATAGTTTTAAGTTCCCTAAGGTAACTTATATGTGTAATAAGGTCAAAGCAATACAGTGCGTGTGTGGAAATAGGAAGCATGAGCTATAATGAGGCTGACATATTAGCCAAGGTTGTCATATGGGGCAATGATATTGTTTTAAATCACTAGGCAAGTGATTTTTCCTTGTCCCTTTATTCATGTTTTCTTTCTAAAATTGTACACGTGCTTGTTTCTCCATGTGGAGACTTTTTTTGCATGAACTAAATGAAGTGCGAGTCGCACTGATTGGTTTTCTTTCTCTCCTCATTTTTCCACTTTCAATATTCCCTGTTTTTTAAAAAATAAGGCCAGAAACAGAGAGCGGTGATATCTGCGCTGTAAAGTTTGGTTTTTATGCACCATCACACTACAGTTTTGCAGATTTTACATAACACCTACAGGGTTTTATACCTGCCCTGGGATTTTGCATTCACAGAACAGAGCTGTTCTTTTCTTTCTTTTGGCAAGGCTCAATTTCTGCTGCAGAGAAGCTGAAAATAACCAGCTGAGCTCATTAGTGGATTAGGTGCTGTGATGAATCTGTGTGCTTTGTATGAGTTCTCTCTCCACAGCCTGATAGTATTCCTTCTGGAGAGCAATTACATCTGATTGACATGTTTTGATGAGCCACCTCCCCCAGACTCCCTTTCACAAAATAGGTCTACATCAAGGACACTGGCCTTTCTTTTAGCCATTAACAAATATCTGCACATCTTTTAAAATTGTTAACTACCTTTTAAAATGTAACTCGAAACAATTAAATGATAAAATATGGATGAAGAGGAGTACATGGAGGTTTCACTTTGCCAGTAGTTCTGAGGTCTGTCGCTGCTACTACGAATGCACTTGCAAATATTCAGGCAGAAACACTAATAGGACTTCTGTGCCAATCACGGCATTGTTTTAGTGAAGTTTCAAGGTCAGTAGGTGTCCCTGGAACCCCTGTCAAAGAGAAGTGGTGAGATTGTCTCGTCTTTTAGGCATTTCAACTCTATGAGTGCAGAAGCAGTCAGTTGACAGAAGTTTACCATCCATTGGGTGTTAATGCATTTGTAAGCCCTCGAGCAATAATATTAATACACATTTTAATGCTTTGTGCATCATTATCTGGCACCAGCCCAACAACAGAAGACACAAGCTACTGAAAAGGGTACAGATCCTTGGGGTTTACAATTGTTGTTGGCCACAAATGAGGCAAAAATCTGCCAGATTTATTGTAAAATTTTACATTAGTTGTCCATGTGAACTCAAGGCTGGGGAATTTCTTACTGAAGTTGTGACAGTGACTTGAATGCTATTTTCAGACATTGAGAAATAGCCGTAATTTTGTATTTAGAACTACACCAATTTATCAACCTTGATCTTGGCTTGTAAATATAATTTATTCACAAAGTGTAAAAACAGTCAAAATCCTGCATTTAACATTTTACTGTTATTAGTGAATTCAGGGGTTATTAATTTTAGACTGAGGGGTTAGGACTAAACATACACTTATGAATAAATGATTGTATTTTTTTAAGTAAATTCAAGATGACATAATCCCAGGCCTATTAGTGAAATGGCTCTCCAATACCTAAGTCAGTTTATGGACACTGCCAATTTAATGTCAGCCATTACCTGATAATGGAATATTCCTGTTAAATGAGAACAAAATGGAAACAGCAAATTATTTTGTATAACCATATCCGATTGTTTAAATTTATAACCCTGTTAGATTAGTATATGGATCCTCTACTTAGCCGTTTTTTGCAACTCAAGGTAGCTTTGTTTTAATGTGTTGCCATGGTTTCTATTACTTTCTGTAGTTACCAATCGACAGCAGATCAAATATAAAAGAGCAATATGGAACAATTTGCTGTCTGTAAAGTCTTTTGCAGTGATTTAAAACTTGCAGGAAGTTGTGAAGTAGAAAATTCCTGCTACAGTTTAACGATGACTGGTAAATGGATAAATTAATTGTACCAAATGGGTTATTTGCTCTGCAGACAAATTAGTTAATAATAATCCTTGCATTTGATATGGCGCTTTTCGTGTCTTCTAGATGTCTCAAAGCGCTTCACAGAATAACAATCCCTCAAATTAAAAATTGGTCATTTCAATCCACGACTGTTTGTGGGACACTGCTGTGCGCAAGTGGCTGTTGCGATTCGCCCACAAATATACAGTCAATTTACTTTACAGCACACTCTGTGAAATGCTTTGAGACATCTAGAAGAGGTGAAAAGCGCTATATCATTTGCAAGGATTATTAGTATTATTATACTGTAATATATACAGTACTGTGTAATATTTTTGTAGTCTGTGCTGAAATATTTAATATATTGAATTATACCAGCCTGATAATAATGACAATCTATTTGCATGTTTGTAAAAATCAAATCTTCTGTTTAGAAAAAGTTATTCAATTGGACCAATGAAATTAACATAAAAACACCAAAGTATTTTAAAGATGTAATGTACTTTAACTCCACTAGATGGTGCTTATTACTGTTTCTGGTGAAATGACTTGGGCTAGAATAGAAAAACCTATTTCAGTTTGTCACCGCAAAGCAATAACAATAACAGCTTTGCCCTAACATGGTGGTGTTTTCCTAAGAGAAACATTCAAGATAAATCACTTTGCATTAAAACCACAGTAGCATTAAAGAGTGCTACCATAATTTGTGGAGCCTGTGATTACATTGCCCATTTAGGGGCTGAGTACACTTCCATCTGACTGGGTCACCTACAGCCAATTTGAACAGCAAAAATGAATGCAGATTCACTTGTGAATACAGGCATGACATAATGCCAGGACACATGCCTTATTTAAGCAATGTGATCCGAATGTCACTGCCTTTCATTTGTCAATTGTTTCCTCTCGCACCTTCCAGCTCCTGGGGTAATCAATACTAAATGCTGAAGTATTGAATGCTATGTGAATGTAAATGCTAAATGATAGTTAAAATGTGAATGCTAAACGATAGTTAGAATTAATAGTTAAGAAGAGCTCCCTTTCAGTATTGTTTCCCTGTCACCTTGGTCTGTTTGTAACCTATAGTGACAGTATGTGTGTGTGTGAACATTTTGCATTTAAAAAGTGAGAAGAGGACATTAACAAAACGAAAATAAACTAAAGTAGATGTTTTGGAAAGAAATGTGACTACAGAAAATTGCAGGAAGAGGTGATAATCTAATGATAAAACGAATGAGTAGGACAGTATTGTAGCATTCATTATCAAGTTGCCTCCCTGCAAAATCCTAAAAGCTAATTACCTTGAGTACTCTTCATAATTGCACACCAACAGCACTGCGTAATGTGGAAATTAATCTTTGTAGAAAAAAAATGCTCTTCAGTGCATAAACTCTCACATGCTCTGCTTGAAAACTTTCTATCGTACGAGGAGGCAAAATGCCTACGTCGGTGTATTATATACCATCCTTGTTGAGTTACTTTCCTTTTCCTGATGTTGAACATATTGTTTGAGGGGTTTTACCCGGATTAGTGCAAAGCTGCTTCACACTATATTCCACACAATCAAGGAACATTTACACATTCCCCATAGGACTATCATCCCCATCCAAGGTCTCCAATTGCTCCCTATTCCCCAACATATCAACTTTGAGATGAGCGTCTTCACTGTGACCTACTATCCTGTCTCTGTGATCTCGAACAACATTACTGCCCTGCTCACCCACTCCACTCCACAATCTCCAACTGCCTGTAACTCTTTCAGAAAATCCATCTGCCTTGTCCTTGTTTCCAAAACACGATTGAAGAGGTACCCCTTTGACTGTGATTGAGGCCACTCCTCCTCCTCTTTCTGCCCCCCCTTCCCACCACCCCACCACCCACCATCACCACCACACACAGCCTTGGCTCCCTCCCAACCTTGGGCTCTTAGCTTTGAGATGGTCTCCCACTACACAAGTGTAAATTCTTGTGGTTGTTGCTCCAAATAGGCTGAGATATTTTGAAAAAAAAGATTAACCTGTGCTCACAGAATCACATGGTATTGCAATGGAAATCAACAATTAATCATTTCAAAGCCTTTTGCATTATATCATTTTTGTTTAGAGGGAAGGTAGTGTTTGCACTTAAATCATGGAGCTGTGAAGCATTACGCATGAGTTAAACGTGTCTTAGGCATTTACGTCATGAAGCAGCCATAATTTGAGGATGTAAAATAAGAAGGCCTTTAATATAATGTACCAAGGTTGTGAATTCTGACTTGTTTCCCTGTTGTTTAATCAGCATTAAATAGGGCAGAATGCAAGTGTTGGTCCCAATACCATTTACAGTGGATGTTGGGGATTAGGGAGGCGACATTTTGAAATCCCTTAGGCATGTAAAAGGCCATTAATGTAATTGATATCTATATAAAATGAGTTAAATTTGACATGATTAAAATAGACGATACATTTTGTAAGATCAAGCATTAACTGCTTCCTGGGCTTGATCCCTAAGGTAGGTGTATCAGCTGCCTTACAATCTAATACAATAGATTCTGTAGAAAACAATTTTTATTATCAGTTATTTGAAGAATAGCCAGGGATCTGATGAAGCACTCACACTGATCAGTCCACTCTGCCATTAACAAACACTTTTATATTGACTTTTGAAAGGTGACAAAAGCTGATGTTAAGAGCTGTTTCATTTCATTTGAAAGTTCAGATGCATGTGAGTTAACATCTATGTTGTTTCACTTCCTTGATCGTATAGCATAGAATGTTCTTTTACACTCGTGTTCCTCCAGATATGATATGATTCAAAATTCAATCAAGTTATCATCTTGGGAAGGGACATTGTGGGACCATAGAAAATATCCATGTTCTTTCTAAGGCAGAAATGGAAACAACCAGCTAATAGTTGCAAAACAGAGGCTGATATTGAAAGCTGTGCAGATGAAGGAGGTAGACAAAGTCTCAGTGTAGACAAAGGGATGTTGAAATGATGAAAAGGTTTGCCATCAAATTATATCATTGATTTAAAGTACTCCAAGATGAACTGTTGAGGCCAGACATACAGCGAAATAAAGACTTTTGTTTGAGCAATCGATCCAGCAAAGAAGGATTCGAGAATAGAGAAAATAAAAGCTCAGAAAGAACGAACCGATGCAGCATGTGAATACGGAGGATATCTGGGAAACCAGATAAATGGGGGGAAAGAAACAGGAGAATACGTCAAAAGGTAGTGCAGTGCTTTCATGACACCATGAAGATTTAGTTAGATGTGAAATGGTCTTAAAGAAAAGACACAAATATTTGGCCAGTTACAAAAACAAAATTGTAAATAATACTATTTATGACTCTGCAACAGTGGTAAACTGGGTGACCAAGGTTTACTAGTGAAAATGAAATCAAGAGAAGGAATCCATTTAAAGGGAATGCATCTTCAAGGATTCCAAAATGACCAAAACGATTGCTGAGGTTAGAGGGGACTATAAAATTGGGTATCAATGTAAATAAGATAAGATGGCAGAAGGTAATAGCAACGATCGAGAGGCTAATAGAATAACTATTCTGTTATTGGAGTTTGATGATATAGTGTAAATCCAATCCTAAAGGATCGGAAAATCGAGGAACAGAAAATAATAGTCAATGATTGGATATATAAATGATAGCGAAGAAATCCAAGCTGATAGTTTGTGACGGTGGGAAGGTGATAAATCACTGAGTGTATGTGGTCAGGTAATGGTTTATTCAACATTCTAAAAAAACACAGGAAAGTATTGATGCTACTTGAAGATAAGAGAAATACAAACGGGATTGCACAAAGTATATTCATATATAGACCAAATATTTGTGTTCAGCCTACTAATGGCAAAAGCTATTGAAAACCAAATGAGTTTCTTTTGAACTTTGACTTGTTAAGAGCTTTGAAAAGTGAACACCAGGTTCACCATGGGCTGTTTTGGGACTTTGTAGAACCCAGAAGAGACTGAGGTTATCAAGAATTATGTATAAAATGTCATGCTGCCTGATAGTGATCTAATAGATGACTTCAGTGTAGAAACAAAATTGAAATTGTTTTTTTTGTGTCTTTGATTCAGTCCGTTATTTGTCTGTTAGTTTATGTTGATGGCAACATCCAGTAGTAATGACATAAATAGAACAACTGAATTTTATGAGTAATGCCGCACAGTTCTCAGTCGATGAAGCAGATACGCGTTGCTAAGACAAATAAGTTGGAATAGAGAGAAACAAGCATCAGTTGTCGAAATTCAACATGCAAAAAGCAGAAGCAGCTATGATTATCGTAAGTGTACAAGCTGCCAGGATAACTCTAGGTGGAAACTACAGTATCTTTCATCAGAGGAAATAATATTGAATGATGAGTCTCTAAAGACGGAGAACTACATTGGTGAACTTATGGTCTAAAAGGGAAACAGGTATCAATATGAAGATCAAAGTGTTGAATAAAGTATACTAATGAGACTTGACTATCTTAGAAAAACCTGGACTGTGGCAGAGAGACAAGCTAAACATGAATTGAGGCAAAACACTTTTGATGTTTTCTAACAGAGCATTGGAAGAACATTAACAAACTATGAAGTTCAGACAGGGAAAGTTGTGGTTCCATAGCCAAAGACAGAACAGTTGAGAAGTTCAAGGGAACGAGATGCAGTCATAACATTATTAAAAGGCAGATAGTCTGACTGGCTGTTTAATAATATTTTAAACAGACACTCACCTAGAGTCTTGTGTGGGCAGCTTCTCCCCAACCCAATAGAAAGTGTTGTGGAAGAGACAAGGTAACCTTGGCTTCCCACCTCACATCACTATTCAGCTGGGAGTGAAGTTCTCCTGCCAGTATCAATGGAGCATTAGGGTTGTTTTACCCCTCAGAGACAATGCTTTCATCCATAATTTTCAATTAAGTTCAAACTCAAGACCAAGAAATGGATGAATAATCTTCTAACCCATCGTAATCTACAGTATATGGTATTTACTTTGGTACAATACTAACTTTAAAGTCTTAGCATCAAGAACTGTTGAAAACAAAATAATTAAAATAATTATAATGAATATTAAGCATCTTTTTGTATCGGCCCATATCATTCTGATTTTGGTGATTTGGGGGCAATAAGGACTACTGATGGCATAATGACAATAATAATATTCCTTGCATTGCATATTCCAACAAATTTATAAAGTGCCTTTCATGTTGGGAGGAGGTCTCAAGGTGCTAAACAGTCAGGGGTCCGGATCCGAGCCAGTGGGGCAGGGCAGGCTGGGGAGGAGGTTGAGGGAGAGAGCTGGGAGGGCGGCAGAAGGCACGATCGATGAGGAGGGTCTTGAGACTGGCCTTGAAGGAGGCAAGGGAGGAAGCAAGGCGAAGCGACTGTGGGATGGCGATCCAGAGGGATATAATATAGCGCCTTTTCATGTCTTCGAGACATCTCAAAGTGTTTCTCAAAATAAACTGTAAAGTGTAGATTTTGTGGGTGAAACACAGCTGGCCACTTGCATACAGCAGTGTCCCACAAACAGTTAAAATAATTTGCATTATAATCACATGGTGATAAAGAAATATAATTGCTCAGAAATGAGAAATCTCAAATATATATATATATATATATAAATAAGAATGCAACATATATAGTGTCACATTGGCTCATGTTCAGACATCAGTCATTCCCACAAAGTAAAAATAAAATGGAGAAGTGGTTTGTCCCCATCCCACATCTCTGTTGCCATCCATGCATTTAAAAGGTAAGTGCCAACCCAGTAGAGCTTGGTTTGATCCACAGTAAAACTGTGGACTAATATGATCACACAGTAGAAGTTTCAGCACCATGAACAGACACAGGATTATCAGACTGAGCAATTCAAAAAGTATTAATAAATATGAGAACAAGAAATATAATCAGTAATATCTTACTATTTACTGAACAAAATAAAATTACTTTGTGGTTGCTATGGGTGCAGTTATCTGAACGTCCTTAATCTGGAGTTATTGTCTATGCTTATATTTGACCTTTTGTGAATTATTTCAAATGCCTCAGCATTATTCATATTTTTATTATATATTATATACACACAACACAAGCAATAAAAATTCCTTTGCTCAGTAATGGTTGATCAAATGGACAATCTCCTCTTTTATCCAATATTAATTCTCAAAACCTTACACAATAATATTCTACAGTGCAGACTTTTTATTGATATTTTTATTTGCCTCAGAGTAGTGTTGGTGTCATCAAATTACAAAGCAATGTCCCTTTCCATGCTTCGCACATTGTCATTTGAAGACGTCACATTTTGGTTAAGGAAAAGAAACAGAGGAAATCATCTTAGGTAGAAGGAGGCCATTCAGCACATTGATCCTAAATTGTGTGTACTCATCCACAGGAGCTGACCTCTCTAATCCAATTCCCATTTAAGTTTTTCTTCTTCAAATGTTTTTCCAATGAACAATTCTTTATTGTAAGTTTATCCCCCAGTCAAAAGACACTTGCAAACATGTCGTTTGGTGCAATGATTCCCTTAGATTTAGGGGAAGGTGGTGGGATGAACGCGCTTTTATGGCCTAAGGCAGTTACCTAAAATGAGTGATTTTTATTACGCCAAATTTCATTGTAAATACATAACCTGTGCACCAGTTTGTCAGTTCACCAGGCCCCATTAATCAAGATAAAATGCTCTCAAAGAATCTTTGATAGGAGTCTGGATGGAAATTGATGAACCTCTGACAAATCAGGAGGTACAAATTCCCATACTTCAAACCACTCAAAATTGCAGTGAAGTCAAAGAAGGATATTAATTGCATATTGTGCAACACGTTCTGATAGGGTGTGAGAGCTTCAACATTCATGGAAGTACTGCATTCATTTGTTGGTACTTTAACGCAATCCAGGGAACCATACAATATGCAATGGGAGAGGTTTCCCTGAAAAGTTTCACACAGGTAGAAGGACTATGTGCTTGACCATGATCTATTTTGTCACACAGATTTAGCAGAGAAATATTTTTTTCAAATATGCAGCATTCTGCAAATAATATGTTGGGGTCAAATGTTTTTAAACAACACATTTTAAGGGAATCAGACAAAGTTGAAAATTAGGAACTGTAATGCAAAGCAAATTGGGACATCTGATATTCACTTGTAACTGAGCTGCTTTCATCAGCTCTCCATACAAATGGATTAGACTAGTTATTTTGGTTTGCAAACCTCTTGTCTAAAAATCTTGCATAGCAAACATATTTTTGCAGCAAGGTAGGACTTTCAAGTCCAGTAATTTAATTCGACCCCTCCTCAGGCTGAATGCTCGTTTATTTGACTCATTAATAAAATGGACTTGGATAAAGTGAGTAATTCTACATGCCATTCCACTTTACTGATTTGCTGCTCTGGCTGCTGCTTCAATTCTCTCCTTCCTACTGTTTGTGGACTACTTTTACTGCATCATTAGGCACACTTCCAGGGTGTACATATGGAATTACTTTGTCATGTAAGCACATGAACACAGCGTGAATAATTAACTCTGGAAAATCAGGGTTATTGCTGCCATTGTTGTTCTAGTTGAGATGTGGTGATAGTGCAAGTCAATTGCTACTAATATATTGCCTGGCATTGATTCTATCTTTCCATCTTACCTCCCAATGTTAAGAGATGTTTGAGTAGATAGTTCCAGTGGGGAACTAGCATAGACACACTGGTGGTGAGGTGAGCTTCCGCTCATGTGACATTTACACTGGCGCTAAGGAGCTATAATTGTGCCATTACGGAGCGGATCTGCCAGCCATATCCAAGGTGGATAAATGATGCATGTTCTCCACCATGCCATTTTCTTCTGTTATTGTAGATATCACAACAATGACTTATCAACCCAAAGAGATTGATCCCATTCAAAGTTTACGGATGTTTGTCAAGGTCTGACTTTGCTCTGTAAGGAACATTTTTTGGAAAGGATATCTCTAATTCAATGATGATACTTTTCGCTTTGTAAAAAAGCTTTTCTTTTCTGGACAAATTGTCTAGAGATTGAAACAGAGAGATTGCAATACGCACTCGATTGCTTAATATTTGAATAGCTTGTGTTGCAGACCACTGCAACAATGGGAATTAGCATATAGACACAGCCACATTAACTTGTGCCCTTGTTCACGAAAACACAGGAAATGAAGTCTAACACATTTGTACAAACAGAGACTAATATATATCTTCCTAAATGGAAATACCAAAAATGTATTATAATTTGAGACTACAATATGCGAGATGCCCTAGCCCTGATGTGGATCTAAAAGAGTCAATGAAAGACATGTAGTGTTTTTTTTTGTATTCCTGGCCTGCCTGCAGTTACATACCTAATAGGGGAGCAGCTAAGGGGACAGGAATATATTCACTGTAAAGAAGTACATACATACAAAATAGGCAAATGTGGGAGTGTGGAGAATGCATACCCCTTACAAATCATCGAAAAGCTCATGCTACCAGCAATGAGAGACATATTCAGGGACGTAGAATCACCCCTGGTACCAAAACCATCATGCTACAGAAAGCTACACAACCTAACACAGGCCTTCTGCACCTGCCATCTCTCTGTGTGATCTGCACCATGGTGTCAAAACCTTGAGGACAGTTTTCAGGAAGTCAAACATAATCTGGACATAACATGCAATATTTGTAAAGGACCTATTGTGATTTCCGAAACCTGCCAACGTGTGAAAAAAAACTTTATTGTGTAAATATCTCAAATTACATCCCAGTAATGGTCAAAATAAGGCAAACCTTCAGTAACAGTTAGCACATTCAATGTTATATGGTATTTTATTAATGTAACAACACCAACTCGCATTTATATTGTGCCATTCACGCAGGGTAGTGTCCCTGAGTGTTTGCTTCCAGTTTAGAACCAATCTGAAGCTTCCAAATTGCATAGGTGGGAAAGTCTCAGAAGTTCAGATATCCTCAGATAGAAATGAAGAATATATAGAGATAGAGTCATAAAAGAAACATGAATGAGACAAGTTAAAAAGAAAGGGTAAACAAAAGAAAAACAAAGAGACTTGAAGAGTGTGTTAAAAAAGGCATTAGATGCACACATCCTGCTCTCACTGGCACTCATAATACTAAGAGATCTATTTTTTAATGAGTAGTGCTTTATATGAAACTTTCTAAAGCTTTCTCCCCCCTGTGGATCCCTGGTGTTAAGGAAGTATCATGCTGTAGTTTGCTATCTATCTATCTGTCTCTCAAAAAAACAACTTCACCAGATTTCTCATTGCTGAACCTTAAGGGGTGTCATGTACAGTTACATCAGTCTTTGAGAAAAAAACACTTTATGTCTGCTTGCTAACAAAAACTTGGATTTATAACAACTTGGATTTATATAGCGCTCTCCACACCAGACGGCGTCTCAGAGCGCTTCAAAATAACGGATCCTGGGGCCGAGCCAGGGGGAGGGGGAAAAAGGTGACCAAAAGCGCAGTCGAAAAGTAAAGTCTTTAACCACGATCTGCGGATGACCAAGAGGGAGCATGTAGATAAGGAAGAGAAGGCTGGCCAAGGATGGATCCTTCGGGTACCCCGCAGGTAACCGGGTGACAGCGAGAGGAAAAGCCGTTAGTAGAGATGTACTGCTAGTGGTTAGTGAGGTAGGACTCAAACCAAACGAGTGCGGGCCCACTGAGGTGGATGATGGAGGTTAACCGGTGGAGGAGGATGGCATGATCAACTGTGTCGAAGGCGGTGGAGAGGTACAGGATGACAAGGAGACAGCTGGAGCCCTGGTCACAGATAGAGAGGATATCGTTTGTGACTGTCACCATTGCTGGTTATACAACCTGAATAAAACGACTTTAAGTAATAGTAACTATTCATGTTGGGGAAATATAAAACGACACACTGAAGATTGCTGAATACTGTACACAAAGATATAATGACAAATTTAATTCTGAATGTCAGCATTTCACAAATTGTATCTCAAAGAGCAGCTATTACCACTCATAATATTATGGCTTAGTGGGGATATTGTTTAACGTACAGTTTACATATATCTATATAGGATATAGTTTAATAATGTAGTATTCCTAGGCAACAATATACGGTGGTACATACCACATCGGCAAATCCATCAGATCATTCATCATAGAAGTAGAGTGGCTGAGATGTATTAGAGTCTGTTGTATGTTGGCTTTGTTGGTGCAAATTATAATCAGTAGAGAAAATGTAGTCAGACATTGGTATCTTTCTTCTCAGTTTCAAACAGAAATAAATAGCTTAAACCTTTTAAAGCATTATAACAGATTATAATTTACTCCCTCTTCACATTAGAGGGAAATGATATGTGGGGAGGCCACAGTATTTTACTTAGAGTACATTTTTTTCTAGTTTCTTTTTATACTGCTGTCCCCTTTTAGCCTTTCCTCGTCTCCCAAAGGTAGTGATTCATGCTGTGGAACCAAACCTCACCCACTTGGCCATTCTTCATGTTTGCACTGCTGGTCTACCTTCTACATACAGTACTGTACATATCTCAAGTTTTGAGATAGGAGACTGAAACAAATCAAAATTGAAGTAATACTACAATGAAATACAAATTAGAAACACTGCTGAAATTGTTGGCCATTACAACATTTAGTTTGGGTCAGGAAGTAATGTAGCGATTGAATGAATAACCTTTCTTGCCCATTTTTTCCTATGTCGCTTATGGTTCACAAGTTTATGAAATATATAGTGTGTTACTAATTATCCCATTGAATTTATACAAAGTTACAACAATCTGTATTTAGTGTTTTCAGTTAAATCCAAAATGATTTTTATTTCAGAAAATGTTAATATAATTGAATCCTTTTGCCCTACCATCTTATGCAATGTGTTTGTCAGATAAAAGGCTAAAATATGGTTCTGTATAAAAATTGAAGCACATTCATAAGTTTTTACAGTGCATTTATATCATCTATGAGACATGTAAGGTAAAAAAACCCCATACTTTTATATTACACAAAAACCTATTGAGGGAAGCATCATTTTATTTAATTTTTAATGCCCTTTTTGTTATCAAGGCAGCAGTTTGTACATTGAACATGAATGGGTGATTAATGGTCCACATTGAGCTATGGTTAAGTAGGTGCACTAGCAAAAAAACCTTTTATGAAATAGCATTTTAATTTTTTAAACAGATTTTCCATCATTGGTTCTTTCTAACTGGATTAGTTCTTTGATCTGTTGTGACGAAGCTCCTTGTTAAGGGAACTCCATTAACTCTGTCTGTCATCTTATTTTCAGTCATATCCTATAGAACACAATTTTCTAAATTGTATTGCTTTCAATGCTGATTTGAAATTGCGCAAAGTTTAATGAATGACAATGACCAATGGTTCTGATCTATTAAATATGCTGTTAAATCATCCCTGTAGCCTATATTTTCCTCAGCAGGTGGAGACATTTTGCAGTCCTACATATATAAATATATATATATGTGTGTGTGTCTGATTAACATAGGTAGCTTTTTTGAAGCTGACATTCTTGTAACACCTTAATCCCCACTTCTGCGTTTTACCTTTGCAATGCATTTGTCATAGTTCACTTTTCTATTTTATTAGTTCTAATATTTATTTACTGCATGTCACACTACTGCTTTCGCATAAAAATTTCACGGACAATTGATTTCCAACAGCAGTATCAGGCTTCAGTTCCAGTCAAGCACCCTTAATCTGGGAGCTGTTGAAGCCAGAGACACATTATACTGGTATTTTGTGCAACAAAGTTGTATTAAAATAGTCAAGGACATAGTTGGATTTTCTTTGATTTAAGAATAACTGCAATAAAGTTTTGTCAGAAAGAACCATCTAGAATATTGTTTGAAAACAATTATCTAAGAAAGAAGTAAGGAATTCTTATTGCATATGAGAGTCAAATTGATCACCAAATAACAGTGGTGGCAATGATTGCCTGGTGATTCTAGAAAGAAGACTTAAAAGGTTGATTCCTTATATTAGAAGAGCAAAGTCGAATGATTCATGAGTTTTTTAAAAATTGCCACTCGAAAGCAAGTAGAGAAATTTACCAAACAAAAGTATTTTACATTTCTCTTCAAAATGCATTGTCTTTTCGGTCAATAAGACACAGAATAGAGCAATATGAAACAACGTCTTCTCAAAACCCAAATGGAAAATTAAACCACCAGTGGATACGAAATGAAAATCAAGCTTTTTGTGTTTGTTGATTCCAGAGAATTTGAAAATAGCTGAATATTAAACAGGTAAAAGCAATCGGGTGGTATTTTTCTTATTAAAGTGAACAGAGAATAATTTATTTCATTAAACAAGCATTTAGTTGACAGGAGCATAGAGTAATCAGATATGCAGTTAGCTGGAAAAAAATTCATTACACTTTCTCTGGATTTTCAATGATTTGAAAATGCTAATTTGAAAAGCTATCAGCATTCATCACCCTTAATATAAAAGCTTTAACTTTACATAAAAACATATTTATTTTGTTTCCCTCTCATACATCTAATTCAGATAATTAATTTGACAATAGCCATGAAATATAAATGAAAACACAATTATTATAATTTGCTATGCAGAACCTCTCATTTGTGTCTTATTATCACTATTCCTCATAAACATGTACATTACTTAATGAGGCACCCCTCCCCTGTTTGCTGTATCCTCCAAAAAAATTACGCTTATTTTTCATCTGGACAGTGTACGATCAAGCCAGGTGTTTGGCAGCAACAGAGTGTTCAGGTGTAACTGCAGTATTGCCGCTACATTACTAACAGTGTGAATGAAGGATGAGGCATGTAGAATCCTTTGACTGTGGCGCCACCATCACCATCTCTTTGAGTGGCCCTCTCCTTGGAGACAGACAGGTGTTATAGAGTGACTTGGAATGAATAATCTCATTGCATCGTTGAATTTACTACATTAATAAAAAAAAACTTTTAAAGACTTTGAATTTTTTAAAAAAACGTGTTTTAAAACTTTTCAAACCTCTTTAAAGGTTTCGCAATGTAAACAATGGTATAATTTCCCACCAAACCTCCACCCTCTACAATTTTTCAATTTGAATGTTAATCTGAACCCTGAGACATTGCATCATTATGTGGAGCAATTATACTGAGATACAGCCATATATTACATGCGTAGAGATATAATCGCTATCGAAATGTGCTTACCAATAAATAGTTAGAGAGAGGTTTACAAAGATTTGCTAGGTTGGTTGAGGAGAAAGTTTTTTAGTATACAGCAGTGTTCACCGAACATTCTGTGAAGCGGAATTTACATTTCATATGACATCCAAAGGACTTTAATATAATATATATTTTTTAAAGTATCTTCCAGGTTTGTGACAAAAGATTGTTAAACATCCAAAGTAATTTGTCTATCAGTGTGAAATGGCTTGGTATAATGTAAATAATGGAGTCTATAATGCTTCTATTTTCTAACAGGATTTCTAGGAGGACATTAAATCCATATTAAATCCGAGATCCCGGAGGATGTCATAGAATCATAGAATTTTACAGCACAAAAGGAGGCCATTTGGCCCATCAAGTCTGTGCCAGCTCTTTGAAAAGAGCTATTCAAAGTCAATCCCACTCCCCGACTCTCTCTCTATATTCCCGCAAACCCATCCTCCCCAAATAACCATCCACTTCTCTTTTAAAGTCATTGATAATTTGTCTGTTGACTTTGTTAGCTTGATGTTGCAGCCATTTTACTTCAGTTAAGTTCTTCAATTTTGCAGCACCCACCTTCACACATTAATAAGAAGCACATTAACAACTTGGTTGAATTTATTCTGAAGGTGACTGGATCCTTTAGCACTGGTGTTGCTGTTGGCAGCCATGAGATGGTGAAAATGTCCTTTGAATCAATTAGGATGACTATGGGCATGTCTAATTTAATAGGATATTTAGGAAAGTAAATGTTACTAACATCTACTTTTTTAAAAATAGTTCTTCGACCCTGCAGCTAATCAAAAATCAAGAGCCTATAGCTTTCCATTTGTAACCCTGTTCCTGGAGATATGAAGCTCAACGTGAAGCTGTCTTTATATCAGCAAAGCTGAAGCCTAAGCATTAAATGGAGATATTAGTTGGCTCAGCTGCAGTACTGCCAATGTCTGATAATTATTACTATTCTTGGATGAATATTACAAATATTACAGATGTATTTGTGTGCACTACATTAGACTCTCTGGTGTATTACCTAAACGACAGGCTTAGCGCAGTCAGACACCAATTGCCTTTTAAAGAATGTAAACTATCACTGATTCTGTTTCTTTACAGAGGTCACTCCAATAGAGCAACATCTCATCTAGCTTAAAGAAAGCAGCACTGAAGAGTAAATCACCTGCCACAAGGATTCCATCAACTCTCAATTATCCAATGCCTTTGATAGTCTATGTGAACAAAATCCACTCAAGTCATTTAAAAAAAAAGGTACATGGGTCTGTCTTCCTTGCACAGAGCAAGCTTACCGTTTCTTAAGGATAAATATAAGTAGATTTTATGCTGTGGAAACTCAAAGCTTTATGCTAATCATTTAGGTTAAGCTCTGGAAGCAAACTGGATACATTCAACACGCCACTGGCAGTAGTGCACTGCACTAGACTCTGGAAGATAAACTGCATAGGAACGTTATCTGTTAGTCTAATTTATTCAGTATCACTGCCATATCACAACCCCGTGTTTGATTTTCTTATTAACTAATAACATCAAGAACAAACTAATACTGCTACATACCCTAGTAGTTTTGCCTTGTAGAAGTCTTTATTGTTATGTATGCAACTAAATTGAAATATCTTTCACTTGAAATATTGACTTTAATTTCTTATTTGAAAAATTCATGAAGCCTTTGATGTTAAATCCATACTCAATTTAGCCAAATGCCATTAAAATATGCAATAAGCCTCAGCACAGAAAGCGTTATTGTCTGTGTTTCTGCAGAAGAATTACATTTTATGACTGTAACATTGGTATCTTTTCTGAATTTGTGCATGAGAAAAGAAAAGGAGAGCTCGCCCATTAGAGACAAAATGAAAAGTGGTATTGATTAGACTCTCATTTCCCCACTCTTTGCTTCATTTCCTAAATGCATGGAAATAAGGACTATGCCAGGAAGTGAGTAACAATAAGCTATAATGAATGGAACAATCTTCAGAAAATTAGTGTGAGCTTACGTGATGGTACACAGATGTTGCTCAGGGTAACTGTCATGGCTTTGTTTTTCATTTCCATTTATAAAATACTCTACTTATCATGCAATAACATTACATGCTATAGTAGTTCCTGCAAACACAATTAATAATAGACTGATAAAAGAAGACTTTGAGGACTGGACCAATTATAGACTTATTCTTTGTGTGTGAACGATCATTTCTCAAGCTAGAGTTATTTTACATATGCACAAAACACTAGAGACAGTCATTTAGATGGGAGAAATAACATTTTATTATTACTTGTGGCAATGCTCCCAGATCATGATCAGACTTTGCCTGTTATACTACACATTTTTTCCAGTGTTTCTTGGCTGATGTTTCTCTAAATTCCCCCTCGATACACGAGCGAGAACACTCCAAAAAGAGCATGAAACTAATTAAATTATTTCCCTTGTTTTCTTTACATTTTCTCAACTGTTGTGCAAATGGGAATAGTTTGACCTTAAATTACAAGATTGTCCTTTCTTTCTCTTCGTTTTGCTCAGTGTCGCTTTGCTGCTCTCTTCAACGTTGCTTCTCTCCACCTCTTGACTTCTTTTTCACTGTTGTCCTCTCACAATGGACCAACAGGCAGCTGGACATAGACACCGACCAGCCCGCCTGGCACAGCCTGAAATTGAGATGTTCTGGTGTGTATCAAAGGAAACCAAATTGAGACAACAAAAATGTCTGACAACATTCTTGGAAAAAAAAGTTCCCAGCGCCATTTTAAAAGCTGGAAGGAAAAGTGCTGAAGTCTCATCAATCGGCAGTGTTTACAGCTTGCTTTCTGTTGGACTGAGGTTCATTAAGAGCGCGGGGTGGAGTTTCCTTACTCTACATGCCTGATAATAATTCCTCAACAACAAAAAACAATAAATTGGTCACTTCAATCCATGGCTGTTTGTGGGACACTGCTGTGCGCAATTGACTGCCACATTTCGCTCACAATTATACAGTCAATTAACTTAACAGTATACCCCATGAAGCGCTTTGAGACTTCTAGAAGACTTGAAAAGTACTATATCAAATGCAAGGAATATTAGTATATAAATGCAAGTTGTTGTTGAATAGTTTTCCTTCTGCTTACTGTATAATGTTCAAAGTATCATATTCTAAATGAAACATTTTTACTTCTGTGTCCTGATTTAATAATATAGGTAGGCAGAGGGAATTCACACAACAACTCAATGTTTGCGAATATGCTGGAGAGTTCACTCATGATTTTATGAAGACTTTTAAAAAAAAAAAACTCTTGCTTGAACTTGAGGCAGTAAGTGATGAGTAATTTCAGCCAATCCTCACAATTCTGGATTCCAAATATACCATTCAAATCTGCTTATCAAGGGTTAAGCTTCCCAAGGTTTGATCATCTCTGCACAGTCACACCACTACTACTTTGTTGGAAACAAAGGTAACGTTTCTATGGTGAGAATTTATATTAACAGACTATGTTATAATGTCCTGTTTCTGTGCTTTAACATTCTGTTGTATCCAGTTTCTACAATACCACAATGGAATATTAATGTCCAATATTCATTTTTATAAAGGCTCAATGCCATCAATAAATCCATGAACTGTAACACCATTCTACCCACTTTATAATGAATATCCCCTATCAAGGCCTCCCTAATATTTGGTCAGTCTCAAAGAATTTTGCTCAGTGTTTCCCATCATAAATTTCTCAAGATCAAACTTCCCCTGATATTTTATAATATTGAGAAACGACTCTCAGCCTATTGCCAAGGCTGAACTTGCCAAAATATCAAGTTATTTCTGTATTTTATCCCAGATATTTCACTTTATTGAGCAATGATTCTTACAGAAAGTGTCAAGGGAAACTGGTCCACAAATTGGAAGGCCAGGAAGTAAGAAGAGCTTCGGAAGTGGATTGGAATTTGCCTGGTTCCTAGGAAACAACACAGCAAGAAACATGGAGCTGTATGAAAGGTGGTTTCATCTTTGGCCTTTGTCATCCATATAGGGTCAATGCTAATTACACTGCACAATAGTGATTTGATATTGTATTGAGGACACAGACACAATTGGAAATAATATTCTGATTAAATAGAGAGGGATCTGGATATTTTAGAAAATGTGGCTGACAAGTGGTAAGTATTATTTAATATGGAGAATGCAGAATGATGAGATTAGCCAAGAAAAGAAACAGTAGCAATATAAACGGAGTGGTATTTGCCTATAGCATAGCACAGGAGACAGGCACTGGTGGATAAATTGCTGAAGCTACCAATAGAATTTATCAAAATAATAGTAAAACATGGAATGCACTAAAGTTCCAATATTCTGCAACTCCGGAACCATTTTAATATGTGTTTAAGGCTTAATTTGAAAATCTTTGTGTTTAGCAAATTAATTATCTGCCACGAAACAGTATAAGTAAAGACCTTTGTATTTAGGCTCCTAAATCACCCAATGCTTATGTCTTTGGTAATACCACTAACTACAGACTGACAAGAAAGCCAAAGCAGTCAGCCTTGTTGCTGAGTTTAATTTGCTTTAAATAAAAGAATTATAGGATTGGATTGAAAATGTTTTTCACATAATCAAAAGGATGATTTCTATTTTTTTTACAAGATGAAAAAATGAACACTTCTCATTACATTCAAGGACCCAATGTCATGATGATCGTTTTATATTACAGGGCTAGTCAATTATTCTTGAATAATTTTTAATCTAGCAATTATGTCAGTGCCTAAAATAGTGCAAAATTATAGCGAAATTGTGAAAGGGAAGGAAGAAATGAAATCTATGATCAGTGATTCTTTACGTTTAACTGATTTGAGAAGACAATTCCAAAATCTTTCTTCATTTAGACTCAGAGGTAATTTCATTTATAGGATTGGGGAGGTGCATAGTTATGTCAAACCAACAAAAACATTATTGAAGCTTGACGTATTTATCTACTACAGTAATTAAAGAAACAGTAAAGTTTTTTTTTATAAAGCAGTTCCCTGAGGAACTATGCATATCTAATAGACTGGAAATTATTTTACTAATTATTGTAGAGGAAGAAAAAGATATTGAGCAATACTGCTCCCAACTACCCACAAGGAAATATAATTTTACTGATTTTTTTTGCATCATATATTAAGTATTTAAAACTACAGTACTGTATAAAGAAATTCAGATACATATAGAAAACAAAATATCAAATATGTTGGAATCCTTTCACATAATTTCTAGGTAAATATTAAACATATTTTCTGAACATTTTCATAACCTTCAATGGCAAATACATATTTTTGATATTTTGGACACACATGGCATATTTTCAGGATTTAACTTGATGTGATTCATACATTAGCAAGATGCTTTGACAAGGTACAAATGCAGTGAATGTGTAGTGCTGGAGTGGGGTTAAATATTTATGAGTCTAGCTTGAGAGTGAAATCTTCAAATGCATCTGCTCACCAAAATAAGCAAAAACAAAAGGGTGCAGCATGTTTTCTTTGTATTAGAAATCAACTGAATAGATAACTCATAATACATTGATGCAGTTTAGAAATGCTTTTAAAGTGTTGATCAATTTAGAATTATATATTACATTATTCTCTCTTCACGTCAATGACAATCCTGCTTACATGACATGGGAATTGATGACAGCCTCGCATATTTTGAACCTCATGCAAATAGCATTAAAGAGTAGTCATTCTTTTTTTCTGAAGTGTAGGCAAATCTCATTTTAAATAAGCTGTTTATTTTGTGCATGAGGCCTTTTAAGATTTTTTTAAAAACTGCTTATTCCCATATCCTCCTCAACACCAACTTTCACCCCTCCCTTCGCAGAGTGGGTTTCATGACTGTAGAAAAGTTAAACACGTAATTCTGATTTTGTTTTGCGGCCCCATAAAAGGAGTGAGCTGCTTTGTCTGGTCATCAAGTTATGCAAGAATCGCAGAAATCTGCCGGTGATAAACAATTCTGGTACTTAAGGCACTTACTTTTTCAATCAATGGTTTACACCGTACCCCGATCACTAAAACATCGCAACTTTTATTCTGCCTTCGGTGTCGTTCTGAAGTTGAAGGGCAAGTTGTAAGTCACATGGTGTGCGTCACCCACTTTGAGCCATTTGGATTTGCTGATAGGGTGGATTTGCTGATAGGGCGGATCTTCCCTTGGCAAGGGGCTTAGCCTTGGGGATTCAACAGCATATGGCCTTGCATATCGCATGCCCAAGAGCGTGTTTGGCCAGCTAGTGAAGGTTGAGATCTCTGTGTGCAGTGGTTGCGCTTGGAGTCCCTCCTGGTTTGTGTGTTAGAGCAGCTGCGGACTGCAGATTTGCAGGAAAGGGGTCCACAATACCTCCTGGTATTTTCCCATCTCGAGAGGGAGAATCTGTGCATTACTCAGTCCGATGGGCAAATATCCCACTGATGAATTGTCCACATGTTTGCTGGGGGGAAATGGGAGCAAGGAAGTATTTTGCGTTACGACATGTGCTATGTGTTTTATTGCACGATTAATGTGTTTGCTTTTATTATTGCATTACTAGCATGTTATTTTAGCTGTTTTCTTTCTCCTTGCAGTGCTCATGTAACATGCACCAATCCACATTTCCCAGCACAGACAGCAGGAAGTTGACTTGCTCCCAAGCCTCTCCCTAACATGTTGCCAAGAGGAGCCCAGCAGTGGCTCAATTTTACTTTCTCCTACTTAGAACAATTTTGAATGGCCATTATGGAGAGAAACAACATGCTGCTTCACAGCGGCAGTACAAGTTTTGCTGTGCAGTATTTCTAAATATTCACATTTTATAGCTGTTTCAAATGCACGCTTAAAACATTCATATTCATTCCTTGATGCCAACAGCGTTTTGAAACTGCACTGAGTTTATTAAGTACATACACATCCATGCTCTCACCTAGTCTACCAACAAATACCCACAGATGCCTACCCACTATCACTCCTACACTTCCAGCAGCCAGCATGTTCTGTTACCTGCCTTTAATGGCTACTTAACTCCATACATTGCTCCTCTTGTGAGCAGAGCATGTCAGCTGGTTGCAGATTCTAGGGGATTTTAAATCCTGCTCTTCTTTGGTGAATCAGATGGAATAGGATATTCATCCATGTATCACATGCATATTGTATCATTTATTCCACCATACTGAGAGGCTCATCTGATAACTGAGAAAACTTCTTGCACAATTTAATGAGCTAAAGTGTTGGCTACCTTTGGGATTTGAGCTGTAATTGAGTTAAGGTATAAAATTAATGCATCAACCACTGTGTTACTGAGCCAGTATATCTCAAGAGTCAAATGAAATCCTCCAATTAAAGTGTATAGGATAAGTGTTTACAGCTATTGCAAGTATAAAAAGAATGTCTCTTTTTTATTGAATTGATGATCAATGCTAGATGGTTGAATGTTGCTCCTCAATCAGTAATGACACTTTGAGCCACCTTTGCTCAATCAGAACAACTAATCTTAAACCCCTTAGAACGTTCACTGAAACAGACAGTAGTGATGCACCCATAGAAGTCGTATGTCCAAAATTCAAACTTATACCAAAGGGAATTACCTATTGATCTTATCTCACCCTATCCTATAAAGATCGCATTATTCTATTCAAAAAGAGAAGGGTTTCTCCTGGTGTCCTGCCCATCAATCCATCAGAGGCATTGGTCATTCACTGAACTGTTGTTTCTGAGACATTGCATACGCAAATGGCTGTGTGTTTGCCGACAAAAGCAGTCACTACACTTCATAGCAGTTACTCATGAAACATTCAACATGATAAGGTGTTATAAAAATACAAAGTCTTTATCTTTAACTGCTGGAAGTGAAGATTGTGTACATACACTTTCAAAAGTGGGTAATATTACTGCTTATCCAGCTTTGCACAAGATTGTTCTCTTTTGAGGGGTTTAATGGAATTTTTAACTTGTAACATATAGGCTTAACAAGCAAATCTTAAAGGCCACAATATCAGTCAACACCAGGGTTCATTTTGCCGTTACGTTTTTATTTTGGAGACAAATCGTTTTGTCACAATAATTTTTTTGGAAATACTCAACTACACCTTCAATAGACTTAGTCAAGACAAAGGAAGGGCAGGAAATTGCAATTATGAAACTTCAGTATTTAGATATTTGCACATTTCTTTGTTAATATATAGATGCACATCATAACAAAAATATTTAGTTTTTTGTTATGTTTATTACAACATATTACAGCAGTGATATCTTCATACACATTCCAAGGCATGAAAGAAATCTTGGCTGTCAAACCTTCTTTTTTTTCATTAAAAAATACTCTGCCGATGGTAGGATATGCCTTCAGAATTGTGGGGCACTTTATACGAAAACTCTCAGCAAAGCTTTTAGATCCCTTTTGAATGTTTTTGAGAAAAAAGCTGCAGAACCACTGATTTGCACTTAGGGTATGAGGCGTTCTTTTATTTGAAATAAAAGTACTATCTTTTCACAGAGCTAAGAACTGGAAATGTTTAAGTTGTAATGATGTAATTGATTCACTTAGAGCCCAGACGTTAGTCAAGATCTACATTCTTGCATTGGAACTCTGGTGACTTATGCCAATCTAAAATTCAGTGATCAAGTTAATTGCCTCTCAGAAGACATTAAAATCTCCATCGCAAGGCACTAAGATGTCTTTAGTTCTCAGGGAAATGTAAATTCAACTGGCTGCTGATGAACCAAATGCATGTTATTTTCCTTTCATGATGAAGAATATCTATTTGAGAAATAAATACGTAAATTGCTTCAAAAGAGGCCATCGTTAAAAGGCAGAACTGGCTGGTGGTTGGTGCATTAACCTCTTGTGCTATTGAATAGTAGAAGGATACAAGATCAGATGTAGAAATCTCTATAGAATATCTTCTTGACATTGGCTGGGTTGTCTGGAAAAGGCACCAAGGAGAAATTGATTTGGTACAGTGGAAATGGGAAAGTAAATGGCAATGTAATTGTTTCTCTATATATGAAAGATGAGAAAGTACATCTTCATAGATTGCAGATACCTCCACCTTGAAAACTCCCCTGCTGTCTCCAGGCTGTTGCACTTACTCTTCCTATCTTTCCATTGCATATGGTATCAGCCCAGCATGGCCAACACAAGTGCACTCAACTTTAGCAACAATCAGCTCTTTGAAGAGAATGGAATAGAGGACAGACAGCAATAAACCTCCGTCAGAGCTGTCCTCCCTGCCTCTCCAGCTATTACCAGGTATTAACAAAATTGTTCAATGACGTGTGGCCTCTGTAACTAGAATACCAGCTGTTAATTTGTTACTGTGCATGAAGTATAATTATTCAGTTGACTCCAGTTGCCTTGCTCAGCTGTCTGCAGAGTGAAGCCTGCTGAAACAAGGCCTAATTATATGTGTAGTGTTGAGTTTATTTTGAGCATGACTTTGCCCTGCATTACTCATTTGACAAACTGTTCATTTTCTGTTTGATCCAACCCTTGTCTCCTTGTCCACATGAATGTGACGGTGCACAGAAGCTTTGATTACCCCCAGAAAGTTGTGGCAGTGGCATTCCATGTAGGCTGGGACGATTGTTTGCTGTTTGAGTTGTTTCAATTAAATCGTTTTTGTCTAAGTAAGATCTTATTCATAACACCCACACCCTCAATCTCCCCCCCCAAAATGTCTGGTGACCCATTTCATAGCTGTTTGTAGGATATTATTATGGACCAATTGGCTGACAAGTTTGCTTAAAATTCACAGTCTCTACATTTCACAGGAAAA
This sequence comes from Hydrolagus colliei, assembly GCA_035084275.1. Taxonomy (NCBI): domain Eukaryota; kingdom Metazoa; phylum Chordata; class Chondrichthyes; order Chimaeriformes; family Chimaeridae; genus Hydrolagus; species Hydrolagus colliei. Next base: position 17,655,755 of record CM068749.1, on the reverse strand, counting down.
TTCCTGCGAGCTGTTGAGATCTCTTGATGACATGTTAAATTACTGTATCAAAATGCATGTGTTATTATTACATAATGCCAAAGCAATGCACTATTTTTGAAATGGAAGTTGAAAAATGTGATGAAAACATGACCCAAAGTGGTTCTATCGCTTTAATTTATTATAAAATCAGTTTTCTTTATGAGTACAAATATTCTATTTGTTTCGAGCCTACGCTATCTAGGCCATAAATGATTAAAGAATTCAACACTTTTATTAAACAATGAGTCAATATATTTTATAATCCACTTTTATTTTGCCACTGAAATTAACACAATAAATACTGCGTAACAAATTTCCCAATAAACACGGCAAAGCATACTAATAAAGTGCTGCAATAAAAATGAACTGATAAGATTGCTTTCACATTATCTTAAAAAATTGCTGATCAGAACGTGCTTGTGGTGCTATTTGACTCTATTAGCACCCCTGTTTGATTGTACTAATTGCTCTCCTGATTTTTGTAGCTCTGCTTTGTGCTTGCATCAGCTGTTAGTTTCACAGCTTGATGACTCAATTATGTTAGTAAGCAACTTATCCCGAATGTGAGCGGGACCTATAACACTCGTATGCAGTCAGAAACGTTTGACCAGAACAAATGCTTTCAAGATGCCAGAGTGTATTTTGGATGATGATTATTTTGTAAATTGGAGTTGTTGTCTACACATACTCCAAAACGCATCTTACATACAATGTTTAAATTTAATAAGCATGAGTCCAGATGAATAGCTTCTTGACAGTTATGAATGAAGGCCTGGCTACATTAAGGCAATGAGGGAGCAAACAGCAGGTCTGAAGCTACGTTTGAATAAATCATCACCATGCACATAGTGGCTTCACAACTGTTTCAGGCATGAACCCTGTAAACATGTGACCCCTGTTGCTCAGCAACCAAATCTTAGGCATTTTAAAGAATATTAAAACAATTTTTGCCACAGCAACTTTATTGGAGTTCAATGAACTGAGACTTTACTGAAGTGGCTTTTTCATTAAGGACAGTTTGTTTTGTGTGAAATATCTATATCCAGTAAAAGATGAAGGTCTTGGCAAACATAGCAAAGGAACGGAATCAGTATAGGAAATGGCAAGTGGTAACTGTAACCATCTAACATACATTCATTATCAATTAGATTCCAGCACTTTAAGACACTGCCCCGGCTAAAGGGCTCTATATAAAAGCAAGTTGTTGTTTGTTGCCGCACCAAACATTCTTCTTATAATTCTGCTAAACCCTGGGCAAGTTTCCTTACTCCACACATCTAATAATAATCCCTCCAAAAAAAACACAATCATAAAATTGGTTATTTCAATCCACGACTGCTTGTGGGACACTGCTGTGCGTAATTGGCTGCCGTGTTTCTCCCACAAGTATACAGTCAATTCACTTTACAATATATTCTGTGAGGCGCTTTGAAACGTCGATAAGATGTGAAAAGCGCTATATCAAAATGCAGGGATTATTATTATTATTATTATAATTGTTATTAACTAATGAATGTCCTATGTTAAGAAGAAAAAATCCTACTTGATGTTTGTTCCCTGTGGGAACCTGTAGACTAACTCAACTCTCTGTCTGATGAGAACTGCGGATAGTATAAAAGTTTATCTTGTTGTTATTAAATTGCCAAAATGATTTCAAAAGCATGACATTTTCAAAGATAATTTAATAAGCATAAATAAAAGTTTTTTAAAAACATTTTTTTGAAAATAATGTTCTAAAAATAAAACTGGCGACCTGCCACTAAGTGCAACAGTCTACTTAAACTGATAACTGCCTCTAAATGCACAAGCAATCCTTTCTGTAACCCTCCTGTGGAGTGAATCAAGAGTGGTGTAGCTTTTTTTTCCTTTATACTTGGGATGAGATCAGTCTTCTGCCTTTTTATTGACCATGATTCCAGCTTTGTGTATTAAAGAAACTGAAGAAAAGTAGCTAATGAAAAACCCCAGCTTAGATGTTTACTTAGACGTTGGTCTTTAAACAAGACCAGACTTGAGAATTCATACTCTCTTCTGTATCTACAGTGGAGTGAAATGTATATTATTACCGTGTGCACTTTGAACTGAGCCACTGAGCCACTTGGTTTTTTGAAGTCTTATATAAATGTTTCATAGGTAATTTTTCCATACATGCTTTTAAGCTTTTATGTAAATTTTGAAGCTGGAATGATTTTTCTTTGATGATAACTCTTGCAGTTTCCACAGTGTATTATTACCAGTGGGTGCTCTCGCAGTGATCTTGCATGGTAGGGTATTCATAAAACAGATTTTGGCAGGTAAGACAACTAACGAGCAGTGGGCAGCGTTCAAAGAGGAGATAGTTCAGGCACAGGTCAAAAGCATCCCCACAAAGGTGAAATGTAAGGCATCCAAACCTCCCTGGATGACTAAGGAAATCGGGGCCAAAATAAAACAAAAAAAAGAGGCTTATGATAAGTGTCAGGCTCAAAATTCAGAAGGGAACCAAGCAGAATATAGGAAGTGTAGGATAGAACTAAAAAAGGAAGTTAGAGGGGCAAAGAGACTGCATGAAAAACAATTAGCGAGTAAGATTAAGGGGAACCCTAAGGTTTTTTACCAACATATTAAGAGTAAAAGGTTGGTCAAGGATAGGGTGGGGCCAATTAGGGACCTAGGAGGAAATCTCATTGTGGAGGCAGAGGGCATGGCTGATGTACTGAATGAGTACTTCGCCTCTGTCTTCACAAAAGAAAAGGATACAGCCAATGCCATGGTATTAGAGGAGAGGGTAGGAGAAATGGATAGAATAATTATAACCAGAGAGGAAGTTCTAAAAAGGTTGACGTCGCTCAAGGTGGATAAGTCACCTGGTCCGGATGGGATGCACCCTAGGTTACTAAGTGAGGCACGGGAGCAAATAGCAGGCACTCTGGCCACGATCTTTCAATCTTCCTTGGACACAGGGGTCGTGCCAGAGGACTGGAGGATAGCTAATGTTACTCCCTTGTATAAAAAGGGGCAGAAGGACAAGCCTGGTAACTACAGACCAGTCAGTCTAACGTCGGTAGTGGGCAAACTTCTAGAGTCCATAATCAGGGACAAGGTAGATCTTCACTTAGAAAGATATAGGCTAATAAAGGACAGTCAACATGGATTTGTTAAAGGCAAATCTTGCCTTACAAATCTGATAGAATGTTTTGATGAGGTAACGGAATGGGTGGATAATGGTAGCGCAGTTGATGTAGTTTACATGGACTTTCAAAAGGCATTTGACAAAGTGCCACATGAGTGACTTATTATGAAATTAAAGGCCCATGGCGTAAAAGGGACAGTGGCAGCGTGGATCCACAACTGGCTGCGAGACAGAAAGCAGAGAGTTGTAGTGAGCGGCTGTTTTTCAGATTGGAGGGAAGTGAGCAGTGGTGTGCCACAGGGATCAGTTTTGGGACCATTGCTGTTTGTAATCTACATCAATGATCTGGACTTGGGTGTACGGAGTACAGTTTCCAAGTTTGCAGATGACACTAAGTTAGGGAGAATAGTAAATAGTGAGGAGGATAGTAGCCATCTGCAAGAGGATATAGACCAATTGGTAAAGTGGGCAGACACATGGCAGATGAAGTTTAATGCAGAGAAGTGTGAGGTGATGCATTTTGGGAGAAGAAATGAAGGGAGGCAATATAGGCTAGATAGTACAATTTTAAATGGTATGAAGGAACAGAGAGACCTGGGGATTTGTGTTAGTGACTCATTGAAGGTGGCAGGACAGGTAGACAAGGCTGTTAAGAAGGCATATGGGATACTAGGCTTTATAAATAGGGGTATAGAGTACAAAAGTCAGGAAGTGTTGACTAACCTCTATAAGGCTTTGGTGAGGCCTCAGCTGGAATACTGTGTTCAATTCTGGTCACCACACTACAGAAAGGATGTGAAGGCATTGGAAAGGGTACAACGAAGATTTACTAGGATGGTGCCAGGATTGAGGGACTTCAGCTATGAGGGGAGGCTAGATAGGCTAGGGTTGTTCTCTCTGGAGCAGAGAAGATTGAGGGGAGACCTAATAGAGGTTTATAAGATCATGAGGGGTTTCGACAGGGCAAATAGAGAAAAACTATTTCCACTCGTGGACGAATCTGTGACTCGTGGTCACAGATTTAAAATAGTTTCAAGGCGAAGTAGAGGGGAGCTGAGGAGAAATGTTTTCACTCAGCGAGTTGTTCAAATCTGGAATGCATTGCCTAAAAAGGTGGTGGAGGCTGATTCGATAACAACTTTTAAAAGGGAATTAGATCTTTATTTAGGGAGAACGGGTCTATTAGGCTATGGGGAGCGGGCAGGGCAGTGGGATTGAATCGCTCTTTTCAAAGAGCCGGCACAGACTAGATGGGCCGAATGGCCTCCTTTTGTGCCGTAAAATTCTATGAATCTATGAATCTGATTCACAACATTTTACTGAAGGATACCTTAAGTTCAATATAATTCTGGGTAATTGGAAAGTTCTCCATCTTTGTCACTTTGTGTTGGGGTCTACCCGAGTTAAGCCAGTGTTCTCAGACCTGTAAACAACTGTCCAAGTTTGTATGTTTGTCTTTGAGAATCCAATTTTCAATGCTACATCCGTAAAGATCATACTTCATCATCAACTATGGCAGACTACTTTGCCACTTTAGTAGTTTTTAATAAAATCCAAACTGTGCAAAGAAAAGAAGCATAATTTAATGGATGGAGTGGGGCTGAATTACATAAAGAGAAACCAAAATGATTCAGGGGTAATTGATGGATACCTAGAAGGAATCTTGGGGAAAATTGGATGGTAGATCAGACAGCCCAATGATGCACACCTATCTGAAAGTGTTACAATGTAATTAAAACTCGAGAATAAAAGATCACGTGAGTTTCATGCATCAGGGGTGAGCAAACGTAATTATGGAATATTGTTTGATCGTGTTGAAAGGAAATAAATCATATAGTTTGCATCCAATACAGAGAATGTTGGTGTTTCACAGTTCCGCAGGAAAAATTGATCATAATTCCGTGTAGGAACATCATAAAAGTCTGATCCCAAATGAACACGTGAGAGAAACGGGAGCAGTGACGGCACATTTACAGTATTACAGTACTTTGTAATACCTGAGTTTATAATAACTCACATCGCTTATAAGTGACCCTTTAGCTCCTAAATGGAGCTCTGTTTTATTACTGGAGAAAATAAAACCTCTTTCTGATGAGCCTGTGCCAAGAATTATCTTGTAATTTACTGTCCTCCTTCCCCTCCCCTTCCTGGGTCAGAACTTGTGATAACGTGATTTAACACTATTTCTTAATTAACAGCTAGGAATAATATGAATAAATTTGAACTGAATTACTGCATTTCTATCCTGTTAACTTCATTACTTTGTAAGGCATCGCAAGTTTCTGCTGATCCTTTACATTTTCATTTTGTACCCAAATAGACTACTTCTCCCCTCTTTTTGGCTTCCCTTTTGCCAAGGTCTGAGACTGGATTGCTCCCACAACTCTGCCAAACTATTCGTAAAGCCAGCCACTGGGAAAAGCCACAATTAGCATTTTTATTTTTAATTTTGACATTAAAATGAAATGATGAATTGTAATATATTCAGAATGCTACATGAACTGGTGCAGAGCTGTAGGATAAATCCTAGGAATAGGTTTGTGCTTGTCACATGGTGCTGTATCCCTTCAGGTTGAACGTCTCAATCTGCTGTGGTCCTCCTGCTGTGGAACCGCACTTGCCTTACATCAGCAGCTTCTACCTCACAGCAGAGCTGACTCTGTCTAAAGCACAATTGTAGGAAAGCTAAGGCAGCATTTGGGATATATATAAATACACAAAACAATCATCTTAGTGTGGTGTTTGAGAACTGGAATGCAAACTCAGTGCAGATGACCTTCGCAAATCATTCTCCCGTCCCTCGTGTAATTTGCAAAGTCACCTGAACTCAAAACAGTTGTGTAACCTAGATAACAATTTCTACATATATATTATATATAGAAAAACATTCAAAAGAAAAATAAATTATTAAAACGTTGTATTTCAAAATTAACATGTGTCTGAGTTGAATCCAACCCAATTGGGTGGTTTACCAAATGTAAATTCCTGCATGGTATTGGATACACAACTCACAAAATGAAAAGGTTATGGATTTATACAGACTTCATTCACTGGCAGTTTCGGTTCCATAAATTACAACAAACTTTGCTATTACAAACCTCGTTTTATGACTAGTATTTATGTTGGTTCCAATAGAAACATCAACAGAGGCAGTTAAACAGCTCAAACCTCAATAAGATGAACCCTTGAAGGTAACATTTTTTTTGGAGAATAGTGAAGAGATTTTTTGTGTGCTATCCTGCAATCATTTTGACTGAAACTGATTTGGGTGGAGAGAAGAAGAGGTGCTCTGAACTGTGATATTTTCAAATTGGATTAGATGATGCTGTTGTGTTCTCTGGACTTTACTCATACATTGCTGTTTTTTGGAATCACAGTGAGCTACTGGTGGAAGTATTGCTAATCAGACGGCTTTTGCAAGTCACGTACTAAAGTCACAATTACCATTTCTAATCCTGCATGTGAATGTTGTACATTAAATCCTTGAGTGTCAGGGAGATCTAACATTTTATGCAGTGCATGGAAGATAAGTTTTTTAAAAGTGTGTAAATGACCATGTATCATGTGATGTGTTTTGTAATTTCCAGATCCAGGTAAGTGCTGGATTTCAAAATAATCTATTGCAAATAAACTGTTCTATAGTGTCTTTTTAATCGAAAAATAAATAAATCATTAAAGGCTGTTAGATTACATAAACTACAGATCCAAATTATGTCATCAATCATAACTATTTTTCCATAAACTGTCACTCACAAATCACTCGTCAGGTGTTTCAGAAAATCCCGTTAAAGGCAAGTGCTTGTTTTTGAGCCAAATTACAGGTGTGGCGGTGGATCGGTGGATGGAGTATTCTTCACTGTGCTCACCTGCTGCTAATGCAGCTGCTTGAGTGACTGTGAGTGAGAAATCTTGTGGACAGAAGGATAAAGCCTTGAAAATAAACCATTAATTCTAAAACCACATGGATGATAGAAAACCTTCTTCTTATCAATCATGTTATATTTTTCACAAATGCAGTGCAGCAATTGGGAGACCGATGGACTTTCTGCAGTATTATTTTGCCGTGTGGGTGCTTTAGTGAAGTTTTATATAAATAGAGCATATAAAAATATAGATCAATTTGATTCATACCACAGATTATCTCAGGCTTTAGCTCCATTCACCTTGGCACATTTGGAGAAAAGATGATTTGATTTATATAAGACTTTAGATGACAATTACTGGATATCTAAAAGTTTTATCCCGATAATGTATCCAGATAATTATCTAATGTGCATGTGCAGAGTATAACATGTATGTTGTTTCAAACTTCATTTCATGTTTGATCAAATAGATTGAACAAAAGTATTATCAGTCAAATTAGAACCATAAAAATCCTGTTGAGAAAGAATAATACATTACATTGCAACAAGGTATAACTTTAACTTCTTAGTATTGCCAATGAAGGCAGTTAAATCCACTGAATAATGCCAATCTGCAAAGCACCTAGATCCAGTAATGGTTATTTTTGTACCAAATAGCAGCGTGTTTAAAAATAACTGGAGACTATTCGGCATTTCTATGGCTCCAGGGAATTGAAGCATCCATATTAGAAAGTTGTTTTTTAAGTCTTAATATTTAAAATATGTTCAGTGAGATGTTGAATAATAAAAAAAATTATACGAAAACAAATCAGATAGATTTCTGATAGAAAATATGTAATGTATAGTTTGGGACACGACATATCAAGCGACTGCCAGGATGGTGGAAGGTGAACTGCGTGGACCTTGGTCTTCTTTCGCCGAGCAAATTCTTATGGTTCTTATACAATCAACGTGGGATCTGCTGTGACTCCTTCATGCCAGGTTTGATGCAGTCAATTCTGTCAATTCTGTCAATTCCATATGTGTGGCATTTGACATCTGCCTGCTGTGTGTCCTCTTTAAAATATATACTGTACTATACTCTGCATTTATCTCTTTAACTGGAAATATCTTTGTACTTTGCACTGCCTCCAATTGATATCAATTGTAATGCTGCATGTTCAATATCGCACACCTAAACTTCTTCAATGGCCTGCTCACCTATCGATTCATCCTGGTGTCCCCCTGACATGAAAGGTGCTTTACAAATGTAATTTGTTGTCGTGAAAACTGATGTAGGGATCTGTAACTCATCTACCACGGCTTTAATAATGATGGTCTGAGTGGTCCTATAATTTTATTTTTAAATCCAAAAAAAAAACCCACACAGAATAATTCCATATAAGTGGTTGCTGTCAGTCTGATAGCACTGCTTGGCTGTGATGTCTAATGATGGCTGTCTGAGGAATATATATCACAGTGTACAAGTACAGGTTTCAGGGCATAACTGGTGTCCTGCAGCAACTATAGCAGGGAGGCCTTGTCAGATCGTGTATCAGTATCATTAAGGCCAGACCCCTGTGTGGTTGCTTTGGGGTACAGTCAAGCCGTATAACTTCGGCTACAGGAAGCTATCTTGGAGCACAGGATGCGTTTTCAACATGGACTGAGAAATGCAGATATCCAATCATTCTTAGAGTCTGGATGCAAACATTTGTCGGAATTTACGATTTATTCCATATGAAGTTTTTCTTGTGAATGTGGATAAATGTGCTAACTGCAGGAGCATTACAGCCACTGGGCCACAGCTGTCATTCCTTTGGAACTTACTGTCATTCTAACTCAACTCTGTCATCCTTCAACCCAGTTTAAATTAACAGGTAATTTGTAAATGTCACTTCAACTTAGGTCAGTCATTTTGTTTTCATCCCACCAATGTAAAGCTATAGCCTAATTTTTCTTGTCCAGTTTTAATAAGATTTTCATTATAAATAGAATTATGTTCAGAAAATAAATTAAAGTAAGTGAAGCACTGAACTGGTAGTACCATTGCACATACTCAGAATTTAAAGAACCTGCACATCAGAGAAGATTAATAAAAACACTTCAAAGGCCAAATTCTATTTTATTGGAAGACAGCTTACAGTGAATATTTAATTTGAGCATTCACATTTATTTTGTGAAACTAATAACTGAGCCCTCGCATTGAAATTTAATTTTAATATCCGAGTTAATTTATAAAACAAAGCTATTTAATTTGGCAAGAGAGGGCGTTACAAGCAAAGCAATTTACTCATTTATTCTTAGTTTTTAAAATCAAATATGTTACTAAATTATTTTTATGTGCAACTGAACAAAGCTAATGAATCTGACAATTTTGAGCAATATCTCTTTGTGTTCTGAACTTCAGCACAGTTTTATAGTTTTCCATATTTAAAAATATGTGTATGATTTTTGCAGGCTCATAGTTCACCACCTACAGACACTTTGTATTTCAGGGGCAGTTTTGAGGCCTTTTAAGAATATATCTCTTTGACATCTATATGCACTTTACGCCTTTTCTCAGTACTCTAACCATTGACCAACAGTGGAGTCCTGTAGCTCAATAGTTAGAGCAATCGGCTCATAAACAAAAGACCTGGGTTTGATTCCCGGCAGGGCAAAACCTTAGGCAAGTTTTGTTGCTCCAAATGGCTGATAATAATCCCTCAAGAAAAAAAGCAATGATAAATTGGGCACTTCAATCGACGACTGTTTGTGGGAGACTGCTGTGCGCAATTCGCTGCCGCGTTTCGCCCACGAATACAAAGTCAATTCACTTTACAGTATATTCTGTGAAGGGCTTTCAGATGTTCAGAAGACGTGGAAGTACTATATCAAATGCAACCATTATTATATTATTAGTATTTTCTTGGCAAGTAAGTAGCCTTTCACCAGCATCCACTTTGTAGCTGCTGCTTTCAACCCACGGAAATGACATTACTAAACATCGTTTACTATTTTAATATTTCTGTTTTTAAAAATGTATTATTTCAAGAAGATCTATCTTGTGTCTTCTGACGTTTTTATTAAAAAACAGTTCTTTATAGGCTTTTTTGTATTTTTCCTGAATTATTCAATATAACTTAAATTATGACCTAAAGCAGCCATGTTGCAATTTTCATTATTTTTGTTCCTGTAACTCGCCTCCATCTCTGGCCCAGTGATGGTTCCCACACCCTCCGTCCGCCTGCTATACTGGAAGCTGCATTTACCTGCTAAAGCACATGCCTGGGGTGGTTAACAATTACCATGATTCTATTTGTTCTGCATACTATGCTGCATTTTATGTGGTCGCATGTTACAGCAACAAACTCTCTCCGGCATCCAGATTAGACATCATTAACAGTTTACAAAGAAAATACCAAATTTATTTATTTCAAGTACATTTTTAAAAAAAGAGTAATCCGAAGTAATTCACACATTTAAACACATATTTGGTCCTTTTGTCCTGTGAAATAGCTGCTGACTTTGAACAGTCTTTTTTGAGACAAACCCAAACTGCTGGTTTTCTCCTCCTTACAGTCTTTTTGTTCTTAGATTTCACATTTCAGGGTCAAATAGATGTAGACGCTCCTCCTCCTGTGCTCACCTATCAAACGTGAATGATGAGCTATGGTTTCTCTGACAAATAGCAACCAGAAAATTGAACCTCGTATCTCTTCTTTATACCAACAGGAGAACAGACACAAGGTTTTTTTTTGAAGTCAGATTTCCAAGTGTTGTGCATTTTGCTGATGATATTGTTCCTTGACACTCCAGTATAGTACCGAGTGTATAGTACAGTGCTTTGGGACGTCCTCCCAATGTGAAAGGCGCTCTATAAATGTAATTTTGTTGTTGTTGTTGTTGTTGGGAGGTGCATTCCATTGTTGGAGGCACTGTCTTTCAAGTGAGATGTTAAACTGAGATCCTGTATGTCTGTTCACGTGCACTTTAAAGGCCCTGTGATACTATTGGCGAAAGAAGTTTCTCCCGATAAACTGACCAGCAATCTTACCGATTGCCATTCACCACATGGCTGTTCTGTGGGACATTGTGTGCGAAACAAGCAAAAGATCTGCAATGGTTAGAAAATTTAGGAATAATGATTTAATTACTCTCATTGTGTAACCAAACAGGCTGGTTAGTAAGGTTAACCTACTAAGAAGCTTTCCCAGCCGACTATAAAAATATGCGACCAAATGTGACACCACTGAGAATCCATTTGATTTGCCTTTGATAAGCAGTGAATTTTACTGAGGAGAATAAACCTAATTTTAACAGATTACTGAGTTGTGAAATGTCTAAAGACAATTTCCTCTCTGTAAATTGTGTGGGATTGATAAATTCCCGATGGGAATTTATTGTAGCTGTAAAGAAAAGGTAACCTGATTTTGCTCATCTCTTTGAAGGAAATGCACAAAGATAAAAAGATGTCAATTTCCCTGATCCACGTGGATGCAAAGACCCAACCGATGTGAGCGGGTTAATGGGATCTATGTAATACTGACTACTAAAAATAGCAGTCTTTTTGTTATACCTATTTAACAATATTTTGCATTACGAAAATTATGAAGAAAATGCATCTCTATTTTAGTGGTCAGCGTATGATAGACCTCAGTGATTTTAAGAGGCTATCCTCAGCTAATCTAGGAAGTCTCATAAACCTAATACACCCGGCATATGATCTTGCATTCCAGCAGCAATCATATCCCTTGATGCAAAGAAGGCTTTTGACCTAGTAGAATAGATGTATGTAATACTGTTCTCCATCAGTTTGGCTTAGTCATCTCCTTTATTAGATGGATATGAATCCTTTATAGTGAGCCTTCACTGGAGGTTTTTTAATCAATGAGGTTATATTCTCCTGTTTTTCCCTTGAGGCAATGGTGTCCACTGTCCCCATTATTATTTGTATTGGTCTTGAAACCGTGAGCATGAGCAATTCAAGCTGATAGAGATTGCTGCAGGTGATCGGGATTATTATGTTGCATTTTGATTATAGTATAATGCCTGAACAACAAAATGTAAATTGGTCTTTGATGTTGTAGGCCAAGTTGGCTCCTTTTCCAGACTAATTGAATAAAATTGAAAATCACACCATTGTACAACACGTTTCACCCACCAAGTATATTCTGTGAAGTGCTTTGAGACGTCTTGACAACGTGATAAGGTACTATGTGAAATGCAAGGGTTATTATTATTATTATTATTATTAATGGGTGCTCCCCCACCACCCATGTCCTGCATTAGAATCAAATCTGCTTTACAAGACTGCACTCTACCATGAGTAAATCTAAATCAGTGATGGTAAATCTAAATCAATGGATAAATTGCCTCCAAATGGATTTGATAAAAAGCACCCCCACTCTCTTTGTTATTATGATAGGGGGGGAAAGTGTAGTACTGTACAATGAAATGACAGTGGGTGTGCAAATATAATCCTCTCACAATCACTCAGATTTTTATTCTTTTTATTAATAGAGCTTATCTGATTTCTTGTCACTCGTTAACTATATTATGCTTTCTCAATAGAATGACTGTGAAACGAGGAGTGAAATAAATTGTAATAACTCCGATGACAGACATTTATTTCAATATTTTTCACTACGGCATGTTTCTCGGCAGATGAAGTGTGGAAGAGGCAGAGAGAGAATGAGAGTGAGCTTCGTTTTTGATCCAGTGCAATGACATCATCAGTAAAAAAAATCATATTTTAATTAATCACAAAATGGTTGTTTCCGGATGAAGCAGTGATCTGTTAATGGAGATGGAAAAGACTGATTTAGTATTTAAAACTGGACTTCTACATCCATCATAGGAAGCGACAGTATGCAAGGTCCAATGATATTTTGGTCTCTCTGTTTATTTAGTCCACAGATGCCCAGAAATAGGTTCCTCAGCATTTTCATCAGTGCCTATAGATGGAGAGACTGAGCCCATGAGTCATGACAAAACCATATGGCATTCCTGGGCAGCAATGATTTACTGGCTACTCTTAACCCTCTGCCACATGGCCCACACATAGCTGAGGCTAGAATAGACTTGGTAGCACTTTAGAACAGCTATCGTCAACATATTTGGCTGGAAAAATGAAAACCCTGTCATTTCAGTGGCCTGGCAAACTTTCTGACAAATGGAAAAATTAATGAATATTAACCTCCATCTGTCATCAAGAGACTTGGTGTAGCATAATCCTTTCATCAAATTGAGTAAAGAACATTTTGTTTCAAGGCTTGGAAACCTAAAGTAATTATAATTGTAAAAGACCTCTTCTGATGCAGTGCCTTTAAATCATTTAAACAATTGCGTGCAGGAAAGGAATTATCCAATACAGATTTTCTTTTAAAAAAAACCTATCTCCAGCTACATCAATGGGCCACCTGACCTCACAGTGCAGGTTATTAGTTTCTTTGGTCATTTCAGATGCCGGGCACAAATAGAAACTCCTTGCTGTGCTGAAGGAGCTTGTGTTCCAGCCACCATGGAACTAATAATGGTCTCATCTGGCACCTTCATGGGAGCATGGACTATGACGGGAATCTTGCTAAAGGCCATCTTTATTTGTAATTCAATTAAGAGCAACCTGCTATTAAGACCCACTTGCCATAATGTACCAGTTTTGCTGGGTAAAAGAAAATCAATTAAAGCAACTACCAGGTTTGTTCTTAGACACTGCTAATGATTTACGCTGTACAACAAATAGTTTATGTTTATTGCACCCCCAAAATAATTGAATATGGGCGGCAGCATCCAGCCCAGATCATAAAATAGCAGAGTTTCGGTTTCTTCCTTCGCTGCAGTGCAAAACAATATTATTTGATACTTTATTTAACATTCCCCCTCCCTTTTCTTCTTGTCCCCTGAAGGGCTTTACTCACACTGGTGGTCTATTGTTCCACTGGTACCTCCTGGCGCTGGTACCTTGCCCAAGTTTCCATAATTCATGTCTGAACCTAGCCACGGAACCTATGTGAGTAGGTGGGAGGGTGGCAGGGGAAGGTGGAAGGAGCAGAGAGAAGACATCACTGCAATGTTTGATCCCATGTTCACCTTGATGTTCACACACACACACAACCATACATGCTGAGCTCACTGGAACAGGAATCCTGTGTGATTCTTCTTCCTCTTTCTGAATCTAGTGGCGCTGATCTCAACTGTAACATGACTATTGCTGGAACTGGCTGCGATCAACTGAACCAAAGCATTGAAGTGCAAAACACTTTTTATATTTTTGTTTGTGAGAATGAAATAGTTCAGAGATTACTGGAATGCTTCACGCAGAATACAACCAGGAGTTTACATTCCTCTTTTCAGGGTAGAAAAAGAAGTGGTGCCTCGTTCAATTACGCCATTTGTTTGAAATATATTTCATAGAGGTGAAATCACTTTCCAATTACAAGAATGATTTTCCCCAGGAACATCTGAAGTGAATAATCAAAGTATAAACAAATCCACATCACATGACAATAGTTTAATTTGTACACATATTGCCTCTAGCTGATCTGGAGCCATTAAGCCTAGATTTTTTTTTAAAAAAACCTCTTTACCTAATTAACTTTACCTAATTAATTTTTAAGTTCGGTATAAACAGAATACATTATGAAGACCCGTGGGAAACAATTTAAATCCCATGAGTGTACTGACCTGATAACTCAGGTGTGACAGATCCCTGCAAGTTATGGTCTGTTTCAAGAGTGGGATATAAAAAATCATATCCTACAGGTATTCGAAATGCACCTTTACATTCCTCTACATATTTATGGACAATTTATACCCTATGCTAATTTTTACACTAATTAGTGTTATGTGCACAAAGCAACATTGAAGGCAGGTGAAAATTGGCAGAAATTTGCGAGCCTGTAAATATTGTGTTATAAATGAGCCGTGCTACGATTGCATTTCAAATCATTGTCCGTTTCACTGTGCAACTTATGCAGCTGCACCAAAGAACATTCTTCGGGCTGTCCTAGTTTAACTGGTGCAGCTGTGCCCCATTTAGAATCAAGCCCCAGGGAAAGAAAAAATGGACATTGTCAGCTTTACACAGCAACAAGCACATCTGTTGGCTGACTGCAAAGCTGAATCATGGAGAAGTTTGTGCCCTGGACTACACACTGTCCTCCTGTGTGAAACAGCTGCATGAGAAAGAAAAGCTTTGTTGAAGCATGGTGGAAAATCGGAAGTATTATCAATAATAAATTGGATACAGTATAAATTGGGAATGGTTGTGAGCGACTTTCAGCACTGATTTAATTGTGAGGTTTTGAAAATATCATAAGCCACGGCAGCACAGCCTGAATAGTCCTGGACTTCATCTGGACCCCAAGATTAAATGGCACCATTATGTTTGCTTTCTACCATCTGTCATTTTTCATATTACATGCTACAGTTTAGCAACAGGAAGCAGAAGGTGATAATAAATAGAAAATCAGCTTTTTCAGAACAGTGACTTTGAAGAGTTCTGGCCCTTTGTTGGCTACAATATTTATAAATGACTCGGAAGAGAATATTTCAGGTAATGTAGCATTTGTTGATGATATCAGACTTCATGGGCAAGTGAGTAATATGAGAATAAATAGCAATAAAGTGTTGGTTTTAATGTACAGAAATGTTCAATTGGAAGGGGTGTCTCTTAGCATGGTACAAAATGGCTTGGGTTTGATGATTGATCTTCCACAGATTGCCAGGCAACTTGACGCTGCTGTCTTAAAAAGCTAATCAAATGCAGTACTCGGGTGCATCTTGAGAGCTTTTCACTGTAGGTTGTGAGAAATTGTTCTACCATTCATCAGAAAAAGATTGGGGAGGGGGACATGATCCAGGTCCTTAAATATTGAGGGGCATAGATGAGTTAAGTGCATTATTTCCCTTTGACCTTGAGAACAAAACTAAAGGACAGAAATTTAAAATGAATCCATGATTTGTGGATCTGTGGGGAGAGTGATCCTGATGGGCAGAAAGCCTTTTCTCGTTCCATGCTTTCTTATTGTTTCAGTATCAGCTTGAAATAACGCTCATATAACTCTGTCTGACATCTGTGTTATAGGGTGGATGTCAATCAGCAAAATAATATTGTTTTTCAAGGCGGATAATTAGTACTCGTGTTCTGGGAAGATTTTGTTTGTTGGCAACAGTTAACACTTGATGAAGTGATATAACCACTGGTGTTGGCAGTGAGCAGTTTTAACCAAATGAAGAAACAGTTTAGTTGAGTAATAGGTCATCTTCTTTCTTGGGTGCGTCTGGAGTCTGCTTCCAAAGTGAGTGCATTTGCTTTGAGCTCAAACTTCAGTTAGTTCTTCCGAACAATATAAATTACATCTTAATGCCAGCCTTTTTTGGGGGTTCAGCCAGGTTTATGACATGTGGAAACCATTCGCATGTTCTTTAGCGAATCCATTACCTATGATTGGGATGTCCACATTTGTATGCCACATACATGTAGAAATGTTTCACTTTCTAGACTGGAATACACACTCTCTCTATGCACTCTGCTTGCCTAATTCGGTGGATGTTTGCAAAAGCCGTGGCTTGTTCAGCTAGGATCACCTTACCCTAGTCGCAAGGTTAAGAGGAGTTGAGTGGGAAGAATCCATTCTTCCAGTGACTGATTTGTCCTTCAAGTCCTTCTTTTTATTTATCAACAGAGCCTTGAAGTACCTGCCTGGCTCAGGATCTGGAGTACCGAGATGGCCACAGCTGATTAACTTGATTCCAACATTCCATCGCCAAGCACGTCCCCTCGGAATCAGCTGACCCTGAAAAAATCCCACAATCCCAGTTACCCCCTGGAACTCGGGAGAATGGCTACATTACTGCTTAGTAGCAGCTGTGCTTGTGATCTCAGCTCCATCAGTGTATAAACTGGGTTAGATTTGAACGTTCTGATCTTGGTTTACTGGTACAAATAACAAAAAATAACCATTATGGTAACGAGGCAGATTTGATTTTGGCACTTACTGAGCATGATTAAAAAGTAAAACCTCAAAAGCAGAAGGCAAGGGTTGGAGGCTGCGGCATTATCATTGAATTGCTGTTTTTATGCAAAATTTGGATTTAAATTAAACCTGGATTAATAGTATAAAAGCCTCCTCTTGTGGATGGATGTGAGGTTACAGGTGAATTGCATTTTTATCAGTCTCAATGAATCTGCAGCACAAAACCAACCTGAATCCAGCACTAATTGGGTAAGCCCACTTCAATAAGGGCAGAGGTTGCAAAGAATGGAAATCTTATTCTGAGGCAGGAGAGAGTGTCCTTCTCGAGTTGGCATTGAAAGGCTGCATTGGACATGAGTGTACCATATCAGAGATAGCCTCTGAACATCTTATACAGTTACAATCTGGAAAAATACTGCTTTGTGACATTGTCAACCCACACCTTGACATTAAAATGCAGAGAAAGTTATTTAAATGAATAATAAAAGACCTACAAAATGCACTTTGCTGAATCAGTCCTAGTTGGGTGGGATAATTTGGCAATTACAAGGAAAGACTCACACTAGCACTATAGAGACCACACGGGGATGCAAAATTGATTCTCCAGGGAGACACAGAGCTGTAATATAGCGGCAATCCCTCCTGATTAAGGGTAGGGTCACACTTTTTCAACACACTGAACTTTTATCTGGTCAGACTGCTTTATTAGCCAAATAAATTAAATCCCCATGGTCTAATTTGATACTACAGGTTACTAAAGTATGCTTCGAACTGAAGCTTTCTGTTATTCAGATATGTAGGGCGGGTTCATTTCCTCTGCTCTGATTTCCTAGGGTAAATTGTATTTGGCTAAATGACTTTAAAGCAGCTTACTCTTGTTTCAGGGAAAGATGCATAAGACCTAAGTATCTCTTAATGAACATACTCCATTATTGTCGGAAAGATTAATGTTGGGTTCAAAAGTGTTTCCCTTTTCTTTTAGCCAATATGTTTGGTATAATGTCATTACATGTAACCTATAGGATTGATCTTAGTGTCTCTGGATTATGCCTTGAAGCAGAGCCTCAATATGTAATTCCACCCTATTTGTATCTGCAACATGTCAAACATTCAACTGGTGGAATGATGCAGAAATGTTCAGGTCCCAATATGGATCGTGAACAGTTCTCTAATCCAAATTTGAGAGTTTTGTTTTACCAAGTTGACACTATACCTTTACCCCAACTTTACAATAAAATTTTATACATTTTGTCCAAGCAGCTTGCACCTCGCATTTGATATCTTTTTTTCCATCTTAATCTCATCCGCAGATATTATGGCTTCATATCTAATTCTATCATTCAGTTAGCGGATGTTGAAGATCCTGCTGTGAATTAGTCCTCTGGGATCAATTGAGATTCTCCAGCCACTCTATTACCATTTTGCTCGTGAGCTATTCCCAGTATAAAAATGAATTTAAATAACTAAATTGAATAAATAGATTAGAACATAACCTAGGATTGCTCAGGCTATTGAGATCCATCTGACGGGACCCAAATATTTGGTCAGTAAACACAAACACTGCCAAAGATTACGACATATTACATTCAGATGAGATGAGGTTCTTTCAGTTGTAAACACTTGCAAATATTTCTTTACCCTTGAGTTGCAGAAGCAAATAATACATTCCGGCCAGGTTATGACCAGGTTATGGGCAAGTCTGTGTTGGCATAATTATTATATAAAAATATTGACCCAGCAAAGTATATTCTGTGGTTTGCATTTGGGAGCTTGAAAAAGACTCAATAATGCTTTATTCCAGAAGTTAGATATGATACAGTAGAGCATAACTGTGTTGCAAGTTTTAAAGTTGGGGTATTGCTTTTCCTGAATACACTATTGATATTGTATATTTCAGCATTAAATCTGCAGAAATAATAAAGCACTGCACATTGTCTGAATTTCTATATTTATTTCATCACACCATTTTTCATTTAAAAGCCATTTAAAATTTTATTGCAGCAATTTATTTATGAACATCTCTTCTCTTAACTTATCCAGAGAACACACATGCCATCTGTTACCCATTTTGAATCTATGAATCAAACTTAAATTGGGAAAGTAATTGTTGGAAAGGAGACAGAGTATTACAGTTCATAAAATAAAACTCAGCATCTTCTTCTTTTTCCAAATTCAATCCAGGCGGCGTATGGTTTTGTTTCAGTTTGGAAACACCCAAATGGATGGCAATTGTCAATTCTGCTCTGGTACAATTCTATGTTCCTTTTACTGGTGTTTGTTGCTCCATAAAAAATACAACTACACGATAGTAGCATTAAAGCAAATTGTAACACAATCCCAGCTGATGGATGGAAACACTTTATATTCTAAGATTCGGAGCATATCAGATCAGCCTGCACACTGTAAATATTGTACGATCATACTTTGTGGAATTAGAGGAACTAATAATGTCACAATTTAACTTTCAATCCTCAGGTGGGAAGTAAACACATTTTTATGGTTAGCAGTCAAGATGTATTTTTGACCGGGCTCCTGATGAGCAGAGGACTTCAGCTACATTTTAGAGACATTTTTGTGGCTTTTGTAATTTTGTGTTGACGTTTCTGTTTCTTCTAATGGGAAATCAAGACTGTTGAAATGTAATGTCTGACTTTCTCCAGGGCTATAATTAGTTCCATTGTTGGAAAGTACAAGAGCACTCCTCAGGAAACCAGCAAGATAGAATGTCATTATTTACACGGCTCAATATTGCAGCCATACTGCCAAGAGAAAGGCAAGCTTTGCGCCCGGCAGCATTCTGATGTAGGGTGGGAGGTTCAGGCGCTATCAACTGGCAGATCGTTTTTCTCTATATGGACTGCATTCCCATTTGAGGCTTCCAGTGTAGGTATTAACCACTCCAGGAAAAGTACACTTTGGCCAAAGTAAAGCAACGTTCTCTCTGCTTTATATGCCTTAACCTCCAACCTTTGAAGACCCATATGCTCCTGCTGTAGCATGCTAATCCTTGGACCACACTAACCACGAGAGAAAACTCCAAATAGGTTATCCGTTTTGTGCTGTAGGCTCACATTCACCAAGCTCAGGATTCTGGCCGCTCAGACAAAGTTCATGGGGGAGCCTTTACAGTCAAAAGAAGCTTTTTGAAGTCAGGTCAAAAAGGTGAAGTGCTTTTCCCCCTTTCCACTGCTGGAAGCAATTCAGATCGGAAAAGCTGATTATGCTAAGATACTCTGAATTGCTCTTGGGGGCAGGGGGCTAAAGATACACATGACCAGAGCTTCACTAATACATCAAACATCGGATATTTATTGTAAAATGTGGTTACTTGTTACTGCTTTGTCAAGGTCACAAACAATATCCTGCCCATCTCTGCCCAGGGCTCCATCTGCCTCCTAATCTTCCTCGACTTTTCTACTGCCTTTAATACCATGGACCATTCCATCTTCCTCTACCACCTTTTTTCTCACCTCAACCTTCAAGGTTCTGTGTTTGAATGTCTTCTTTTAGGTTTTATCTCTCACACCATCTCCAATGTGTCTCCACCAATGGTTTCTCTCCGTCCCCTCCCACCTACCCTGCCACTCCCCCTGCTCGGGTTCCGACCCCTGACTGTTCAGCTCCTTTGGACGTCCTCCCGATGTGAAAGGTGCTCTACAAATGTAATTTTGCTGTAATTGTTCTCTTCCAGGCCCTGCACAGTCTTGTGCGGTGTTTCTCAAAGCCCTGTCCTCATCCCCTCCTCTTTAACCTACACATGCTCTTGCTTGGTGGCACCATCCACAAACATTGGATCAACTTCCATATGTACGCAATTGACACCCAACTCTATCGCTCTGCCTCCAGCCTCAATTGCAGGACAACTGACGCTCTGACAGACTGTTTATCAGACATCAAGTCCCGAATGAGAGCCAACTTTCTGCAACTGAATGTCAGCAAGACTGAGACCCTCCTGTTTGCTCCCGCAGCGCCTCTGTACCTCAGGCACTGGCAGCATCAGCAACCATGGATGCACACTCCAACTCACTAAGACGGATCCCTCCCGTCCTGATCCCCAACTGTTCAGTGCCTTGGGATGTCTCCCTGATGTGAAAGGCGCTTAATAAATATAATTTTGTGTGGTTCTTATAACAATGGACTGCCCTTGAATTTTTACACTCTACATTAATGTTCATTGGAATTGGCTGCAGTGGATTTATACTGGACATTGATTTGAAACCACTGGCTTTTTTCTGTTGCAGTATCCTGTTTATTTCCCTTACTTAAGAAACATGATCAAGCCACCCCATGTTTCTAAATAACACAAGAGTATTTTCATATTACAGTACTTTCCTTTTACTATGTGAGTGCAAGAGATTACTATTATCAGAGGTGCCACCGATAAGATGAGGTGTTGAACGGAGGTCCCGATTGATTGACTGTTCAGGTGAACGTTAAAGATCCCACGGCACTGTTTGAAAAGAGAGGGGAGTTTTTCCTAATATCCTGGTCACTAATCTTGCTGTTTTTTATTTTAAAAAAAGGAAAAGGGATCATTCACTCCTTGGCTATTTGTGGGACAAAGTTGCTTACAAATCACAGTCACTATGTTTTAAAGAAAACAGCAAAACAACAACAAAATTACACTTGTATAGTGCTTTTCACGTCAGGAAGACGTCGCTATTTTACAGTAAGCTTTGTGAAGCAGTCTGAGACATATCAACATGATAAGGAACCATATCAAATGCAAGGATTGTTATTACCCATTGAATATACAGTATTGAAAGTAGCTGGTCATGTACAGATGAACTTTGCCCTTTGGTAGTGTCAACGTCCCATAATTAGTACACACATCGTTGTCTGCCAGTGGCTACGTCTGTGGAATCTGCTGCGTGCTTTTACCGAACCAATATTATTTCCATTCATTAGCTTCTGTGTTCAGCGTTGTACACTGTATATAAATTTCCTGAAGCTTTTAGAAAAGGTGAAGACAGCAGTGATTGAAAGCAGTTTGTTGTCACTGTTTCTCTGTTCTGTTTTGCTTTTCCTTGTCAAAATCGATTTGGATCTTTTTAGGACTGGACTTCAGTTCTGAGACAAAGGTGTTTTATCTTTTATGCCCTAAAATAATCTTCTATAAAACATGCTGCATAAAGCAGAGCAGACTACAGAAGATGTGGGTCACGTTTCATGTGTGTATCAACAAAATGGAAACAGCTACTTCTTCTATTACATTCATCATGTTTTGATAATCCTTTTCATGGCTGTGAATTTTAAAAACAATTGGTTCAACTACAATCGACAAGCGCTGAAAAATCTGATAATATACAATAAGGCCTTTGCATTGGCATACATCGTTCTTGTTTTGCAAACCTCATCCCTGTTAAAAGAAGGGAATTTGTATGAATAAAACAATACTGGCTTGTAATCGGTAGCATTTGTACATCTGAGCATTTAGAAAGCCAAAACGGTATTTAAGGCAGTGATATCTTCTGACAATGCATATTTTTAACAGAAGCGCCATGTGCAGGCTTCAACAAACATGAACGTACATAGACATCAGCCTATTTATCAGCCAGAGTGCTAATTACCTCATACAATGCAACCATTTTCTTCTTCTGTGGCATTAAAGTATTCAATGATAACTCAAAGGTGGTCAAGCTGACCAGAGAATAACCTACATGAGCATGAATGCATTAGAATAGTCTCAAGCAGAAGGACTTTATTAAACCGCCAGTTTCTAATCAGCACACTTAACTAGCTTTCATTAATCTTTCATTGGACTGTAGTTTGTCAGCAGCAGGCACAGAGTGCTAATGTTAACAAGAGCACTTAACAAACATGACCAGTTAATCAATGAGAATTTGAAAGATTACTTGCCAAGCATAGTTGTTGTAATTACGATAAATGTAACTTTGTTAAAAATTAAAAGATATCCATTAGTGCTGTCATTATAGATTATCCTCCTCATTTCAGTTACCGCTTTTAAATATAGCACACTTTATAAAAGGCTTTCAAGATTTGTAATAAAAACTACATTATTGCATTTTTACTAATACATCTTCCAAAGTAAATGTGTAAGTTAATCGGTATGCTGAAGACTAAATTTTACATGTCAGGAGAACTTATGTTAAAGTTAGTCATACATGGACTAAAAATGGAAACATCCCTAGCTGGAGAAAATACAGTTAATGAGTAAGTGCAATGCACAATTCCTACTTTCAAAAATGTCAGTTCATATTGAACCTTCATTCCAGATACCCTGCAATTACATTGTCAACAGAACAAGGAGTAGTGATGGATGATGCACCAGTTCATGAAACCAAACTTTCTACGAGTTACTTAAGCTGAAACTAAGTGCTTTTACATTCCAGGGCTTATTGATAACAGTGGGTTTATATTTATCACCCTGTCGCTTTAGTTGACTGTATCAGCCTCCTCACTTCTAGAATATGGACACTAATGGAGGTATGTCCTTATTGCTCTAAAGAGGTCATGAATTCATTCAGCTAACACTTTCACAGAATAACTGCAAGCTTACAAACTGTGTTTTCAGCATTTTATTGAAAGTACTAGCAACTGCTGTTATTAGGTCGTAAGAATTCAGTTTCCGATTGGCTTCCTTGACTCTGTGACCCGTGTGACCCCCTACCGCACAGCTCTCGCTTCAAACTAATATACTGTTTCTACTACCCAGTCTTGCAGTTAGTTAGTGGGCTGGTATTGGGCTTGGGGAAAGTCTGTGTTATGATTGCAGGACTCTGGTTATGAGAAATTCTGTCCAAGATCAATAATAGTTTTCCTGCTTTAATAATGGTTTGATATGATTTGTCACAGGCTGGCCCTCCAGTTTTATTGTCTCACTTGCACCCTTCTACCTTGTCCTTGAGATATGAGTTCAGTTAGCAACAAAAAAATCTTTTAAAAGTCGTATTTTGTATGGTTCAGTTATTGCACAAAGGCTAAACCTTGATTGTATCATCCAGAAGGTGTACTGTCATGTTCTCACACAGATGTTTAACTCTGCTCTGGAAATGGGTACAGGTATAGTGAATGGCTGGAGGCTATTTTCTACAACACCAACGTTAGTTTATGGATGTTCAAAAGATTTTGATGGGTACTCAGACTGTCAGCCGAGATTTCAGATTCCTTCTGTTAACCCTGTAATGCTCCTTTGCTTCTCCACCTGCATCTACTCAACTGAAATCCCAGATGATTCTGCCCAACACAGAAAGAAAACATTCCTGTAGCATATGCAATACAATGAAACTATTTTTAAATCCATACTTTATACTGGTCTCACATTTCGCCAATATATTCAAACAATGTAGATGTCAGATTGGGACTCGAGACATTATTGTATAAAGACCTGAAGCATAAGCTTTCCATTACGGAAATGAAACCACAAGCCGAATCAAAAATATGTTTTACCTTATAAAAAGGAGTGCGCATATAATGAAAAAAAACCCCGTGGTGTTGAAATGTTCTACAGATTTATTTCACTTGAGAGGAAAAAAAGCAATATCTATAACTCAGTTGTACTTGTTCTTTACCAAGTTATGTGGATTTCTTAAGTAAAACTGATGTCAGACTGCACGTCATTATTTTCACAATAGACTTGTGTATTCTGGGTCTCGTCCAAGTCTCATTATTATCATATACATTATCCTCAATGCGTTTCATTTTCTGCATTTATGAAAATATTCTCAGGAATGCAACGGCCAGATGTTTTACAACTCTGAACTAACTCACACTGAGACATGGGAGGAATTTAACAGCACTGCTCTCAGCATTACTGTGCACTGGGTTTGTACAATAATGCTGAGAGCAGTCTCTGCAATTGGGCCCCAGCAAAATGGCGTGGTGTGTTCACACTATAGTTATAGGTCTGAGAAATATGGCCCTGAACGAACCTGTGCAGTGTGTTTTGGGAACTCAAATGAAAGGGTTTATTCACGCGTTGATCGAACTGTTATCGAAGGAACAATGGAAAAAATGTGTGGCACTCGAGCAAACATGGACAGACAACACCAAACAGTTGTCTAAAAATGGGCTGCTGCCTTCAATTACCTCATTAGCACCGGCAACAAGGTATTAACATTCCTCACATGATTTCTAACTGGACCTGCTTTGTCTTCTCCCAGTGAGGTCCAGCAGTTCTCTGCCTTTCACAATAAGGATAGCTGTGATCAATCACATCCTTAGCCACACATCTGGAATGAACTCTTATTAAGCACTCGGAGTATTGGTGTTTTGTTTCGGATTGGCTGTGTTTGATGCTTTTGAAGATGGGAGTAGAAATTTATCGAATCAAGCAGTTGTTCACAGGAAGGCCAAAGCAAAGTACATTTGTGTTGTGTTCCTGTGAAAATCTTGACGTTGTGTGCTCTGGTTTCGGAAAGGCCTTTGATGAATTAGCACATGACAGACTACTTTACAAACTGTCATCAAATAAGAAGGGCAAGATGGGAATGGCTAAAGGGAAGGAAGCTGAGTGTAGTTGTTGGGGAAGTTAGAATGAAATGAGAGAAGGTAGAGTGTACCTTGCTGGGACCCCTCCTATTCTTAGCATATATATAGATAATAATAATAGTAATACTTGCATTTGATATAACACTTTTCACATCTTCTAGACATCTCAAAGCACTTCACAGAATATACTGTAAAGTGAATTGACTGTATATTTGTGGGTGAATCGCGGCAGTCATTTGCACACAGCAGTGTCCCACAACCTGTCGTGGATTGAAATTATTATTCTTGTTTCTTTTGAGGGATTATTATCAGGTCTGTGGAGTAAGGAAACTTGTTTCATCCAAGGTTTCAACCTGAGCTGGATTTACAGCTTTAGCAAAAAGAAGGCGTTGTTGTACTGTTTAGATTTTGTTAAACCAGGTGAGTTCAAATCTGCGGAAGTAATATTGATAACGTGTAATAGTCTGATTAGGCCACACCTGGAGAACTGAGTACAGTTCAGTAACTGCTACATAAAATAAGGGACCATCCAGGGGTTTGAGGGAGGGAAGAGCAATGAATCTGATCTGCAGTGTTAGGAGGGAATGAGCTACAAGATTGATTAGATAAGATAGCAACTACAGCTTTAAACTATAGGGAGGGCGGGGAGGTAAGTGACTTTTCCTTGGAGCTGAACTGGTTTCAATATATGGTTTCAATAGCTTGGCAATAGAAATCGGAATAGAGTCAACCCTCCCTGTAGTCTCAGTAGTTCGGTTCCTGAGGCAGGTGCGTCCACAGTAAACCGAAGCACTGCTGATGACACACTAGGCAGCCTGCCTTAATTAGACGGGCAGACCTGTAAATGGGAGCAGGAATTCTGTGTGTTATCGTAGCACTAGTGGAAATCATCTCCCAAGCCTCTTCAATAAAGATAGCTGCTACCTACAGAGAGGAGCATTCATCATGGAGCAGAAGAGAAGTGATGATTCAAATCGAAACGGAAAAAGCTTGTAATGATTAAGATTAGACTAAATACCATTGAAATTCCCAGGTAACTGTATTGCTTGAATTTCTATGGTAATCTTTTACGAAAACATATACAGTCATTTTTTTGAGAGGTAGATGCAATTGAGATGTCAGCTGTATATAAAGTTCAGCAATGACTGAGGAGATTATAAATGATTGATGGTAATGAAACTTACATGATCATGCATTTCAAGAACATGTATTATAAACTGCCGCACTTGGAAAAGAAAATTGGTTAAGATCATGACAGAGCTTCAGAGGGTGAGAAAAATGCACATAAATTTGTTGAATACTTGGTGGCGCAATGAAAGGGCATCCACAAGGTAAAGTAAGAGAGGAAAGATTGTTTGATAGGACACAAATGAA
Source organism: Hydrolagus colliei (assembly GCA_035084275.1). Classification (NCBI taxonomy): domain Eukaryota; kingdom Metazoa; phylum Chordata; class Chondrichthyes; order Chimaeriformes; family Chimaeridae; genus Hydrolagus; species Hydrolagus colliei. Next base: position 17,628,993 of record CM068749.1, on the reverse strand, counting down.
GTGGAATTCTGACTAAATTGAAAACATGTACTACTTTGTAGTACTTAGGATATTGATGTGCGCTGAAATCAGTATAGTAATTTTAGAGCAGAATTTCTCTACCTATTCTCATGGCTCAGAAGATTAAATTTTCCCAGCTGTATTGTGCTTTTATGCGAATCGCTCACAGGAAAATGGCTAACTTAGTCTTGGAGGAGGAACTTAACCCCGTTCTAAATAGCAATTCCAACCAGACCAGCACTCTTCTCTGCCTCAGCGCCTGAAACACTATCATCCAATTCTCTTTGTTCTGGGAGAACAACATTGTAATTTCTGCATAAGGGCAGCAACCTTCCTTCCGTATCCTGAAGTTCCTGGAGGGAAAATTTAAGTAAATAGTGGTCTGGTTTAACCAGTAAAATGACCCCCCACCCCACCCTCCCCTAGGCGGAGGGGATGGGGGGGAGGGGGCGACGAAATATTAGTATAAAGTACACGGTGGTTTACTGTGAATTTCATGATCTGTCAGTCGGCTAGTAGTCATTATTATGCAGCTCAATACTATGCATAACAGGTGTCCTTGCCTCTTGAGCCTGTCTCTCTCCAGGGCAGGTCCTGACCTCTATCATTATGAAGTTCGGATAGAGTGCTCGACAAAACAAAGGCAGTTTATTTTAGGCGCAGGGAAGCAAGTTATCAATCAGTACAGAAGGCCACATGCCATGCTGGGAGCAATCTCGACAATACAAATTATTAGGCCTGTACAGCTATGCTACAAAACAACCCAGGATTTGAGTCGCCCATTCTCGTCACAGGCCCATGGCCAGATGGCTGGAGCCAAGCTGTGAGCTGCAGAAACGTGAAAATGGCAAAAGCCTGGACTGTGTTCTAGCTGAATTAAGGCAGGATAACCTGGGACTGAAGTTCCATCCTGCATTATATTCTAGGCTTGTTCTACTTTTTACATCTAGATGCATTCATGGAGTCCTGTAGCTCGGTGGTTAGAGCACGTGCCTTGCAAGCGAGAGGACGTGGGTTCAATTTGAGGCAGGACACAACCTTGGGCAAGTTTCCTTACTCCATACACCTAATAATAATCCCTCAATAAAACCAATAAATTGGTCATTTCAATCCACAGCTGTTTGTGCGACGCTGCTGTGTGCAATCGGCTGCCACATTTCGCCCACAAAATATACAGTTGGTTCACTTCACAGCATATTCTGTGAAGTGCTTTGAGATGTCAAGAAGACATAAAAAGTGCTATATCAAATTCAAGGATTATTTTCGTTAATATTATTTGTATTTACTGAGAAATGCCGCGTTCAACCTGTAAACTTTTATTTGAATATGTCTTTTTAAAGAGCCTCAGTACTAATCTCTAGATGAATGGATTGTTCCATAAAATGTAAGCTTCAACAACTTCTTCTTCTTACTTGGGTTGATTTACAACTATTCATGCTTTACATTTCTCATCTGACATTTTAAACCACATTCTATAGACCACGTACAATTCCAGATGGATCCATGTCTGATAGGAAACCTACCCACTGCTGGGAAGCTGGAGAATATCACTATTCTTGTGGAAAATTGAAATGCAACGTGCTGAATTTCATATTTTTCATACAAGGTGTAGTGGCAGCAAAGCATGACAAGGAAATGTGTTGGTAAATAAACTATTTAAAGTGTAATTAAAAAGCATTACCTTCTCTATTACCACCTCTTCTAAATACTTGAAATTCAGGATGCCACTGGCTTCCCATCAAACATTCCCATCACACACAGGTCATCCTCCTCTCCCCTCTGCCCTCCACCCTCCCTGATCCCGACCCCTCGGGAAGTGAAAGGCGCTACACAAGTATAATTTTGTTGTTATTATTCTGGTATAATGATCTGTGCAAAGAAGATGCTTTTTTCAAGAATATTGCTTAAAGCTTAAACTCGGCTTTTGAACAAACAGCTAATAAATTATATTAACAATACACAATGGATAATAATAATTCTTGGATTTGAAACAGTCATGTTGGGAGGACACCTCAAAACATTACTACCTATTTGTGTTCAGTGGTACAGGATTTTACTGTAAAATGTAGTGGCTGTATTTTGTAGGCAATCATGGCAGCCAATTTTGCACACAGTAATGTCCCACAAACGGCCATGACACCGATGACCAATTTTATCTGAGGGATTGTTGGCCAAGACAGCTGGAGGCTCTTCCTTCTCTATTCATAGAGTCTTGTGATTTTGAACATCCATCTGACCCGGCGGATGGGACTTCGGTGCAACATCTCATCCAAAGGAGTGAAAGAGTTTTGATTCCAATTCATATTGGACTATGGATAAACTCAAGGAATATTTCAAACTGTAGGAGTTTGAAAGAATTCTGAATACATGAAAGCTGACTGTGAAATTATTAAATAGCATTTTCAGCCAAGAGCATTGATGTATACTTGAAAGAGTTTGCATAAACATTGCAGTGGAATACTTAATGCTACTAACTCAGGTAACTAAGGCAATAACATGTCAAGCAGACTTGGGTTTAATTGATACAGTAGTTGTGAATCTGTGATCCATAAAATAAAATGTGCCATTCTTTTCTTCCTATATTTGGTCATCAGTGGGTTGGACTATACCTATTTGTGTTACAGGTTTCAGTGTTATATTGCAAATCAATTGTTTAGGGGAAAATTATTTGACAAAATGTGATAAGTCCATCTGAAATTGCCTTTATGTTTACAACATGAAAGATGTTGGCTCGGCAGATAGAGTGCAGACATACTAGGGAAATCCTCGCAAGATTAAAAGCATTGTTCTGGACTGGTAAAAGGTCAAAAGGTTTTTTCCCATCGATTAATAGTTTACAAAAGATAGATCCAATTTGCACCAACACAGCTTAATGTGCTTTCCAGACTGACCAAATGTAGTTTAATTGTCCATTGGTATAAAAGAAAATTCAAGAAAATATGGAGTTTTTATTTCCAAGTGGGCACAATGACACTTAAGCAGTCCCTTCTATAAGAAAGACAGTAATGGAATCTGAACAAAGGTAATATTGACTGTAATAGCAAGGACAGAAAAGACACAGCTTCAGTAATGTCACACATTTTATACTGGTTCTATTTTTTACTGCATGCACAGCAGGTTTCTGCTTTTGAAAATTATCCATTACAATTGTATCAATACTTTTATATTTTGTGAGACAGGATGTGGAGATGCCATCGGAAAATTAGATTTCATTCTGACATTAGGGGGTCCGGTCAACAATCCAATTCCATGTTTTTCTATTGAGACACAAAGATTTGATATAATTTTGGTTAGAAAACATTTTTATAAATTAAACAATTGAATTTCTATCTGGTCTTGCGGAGCACTTAGCTTAAAAGAATACACTCCCAAATCAAAGCTTTTCAATCATCTTAAATATTATTTTGATGTTATGTGCCTCAAGTATAGTATCCTCTTAAATGTTATTGAACATTTGACTGACTCATGCATACATAGGTGATGTATAAAGGTATCTTATTTATATTTTTACAATGTTTGGATTGTGACTGACATCTGGCTGACAGGACTTAGAAAGATATATACTGTACTACGAAGTGAATCCCCGAGCAGTCGTGAACAAGATCGCTCCTATTTATCAAGATGTATTAGGCTGATCTATTTTTCAAAATATGGACACTACACAAAGAAGTGAAGGACAATGCACTATCCATAATAATGGATGGATAACATTTTCAGTTCTTAGCTTATGACTCACTGTAGGTAAAAAGCAATTACATGATTGTAAACCTTACATCCTGAAATTCACTAATCATTTTAGAATGAACTTTCTTTTTGAGCCATATTTAGATAATTGTTCTTTTACAACAAAATTCTAAATAATTGTGTCCTATAATAAAATCTGATCTCACTGATCTAGACTCTTGTAAATCTCATCCTTTTTAATGTATTTTAACCATTATGGCTCTGATTCCATTGAATTGCCTGGTTACTATTAAATGTCTGTAATGATTTTAGGCCTAGATTGCAAAGGCATTAAATATATTTTGCATTGGTTATTGATGATTCAATGGCATTACACAAGGTATATTTCGCGTTGTGCTATGTAGTGGGGGCATATAATGTGTGCCATTTCACACACGTGTAAGTGCAAATGGAGGTTAGCATTACCACAGTTCATATTTTATATTCCTATCATGTTATAACAGGTTAGTTTCTACAATGGGTAACACACTACCACATTTCAGTAAGATTTATCACAGTGCAGGATATAAATAAACTCCAGCTGCATCTGAGTCCATTTACAAGAGTCAAAATGGTGTTTGGGATTCTCAGGCGCTGAAGAAACCACAGAAGAGCTTCTGCCAAACAATTTACAGGTGGTAGATTAGTTCTACACATTGGTTTGACACCCACTGTTTCCGCTTTAGATTTAACTGATGATTTATGAAACCTGAGGAAGGCATTAAAAGAGGATCGGGTGTCAAATACCTACAAGTGATGCTCTGCAGTGCGATTAAAGGTGACAAGAGCACAAACCATTCTGAAACACCGATATGTTTCATAATTGAGAAAAAATGGGCTTGCATCAGATAGCAATAGCTATCTGTATTTCCAAATAACATTATGAGGGTTCAAGATTATAATTTCTCCATCCTTACACGCCCCCCACCCCCCACCCCCCACCCCCATATCAAATGCAAAGATTATTATTATTATTATCTGTTTTGAGTGGACACTTAAATCAATAGGAAAAGCTTGTATTTAGTAAACAGCTTGAGACTTAATCTTTTGGTCTAGTTCTTAATTGATGGAGGCATTGGTCTGAATCTGTGCCAGTGGCAATTCATCAATCCTGAACACAATCTCCATTCCACCTCACTTGTGACCAGCTTGGTGACATGGCACTGGAGCCATGGACCGTGGCCTATGCCCTTTGTCACTTGCCAAAGAGAAAATTGCTTAAATTAACAGGCGGTGAGTATATACTCCAAGATCTACAAGTTACTCTGACTAGCAACCATACCAGTGAAGCCAATTTTCCCTTCCTGAATATGCTTGCTGACTTTTGAACTGATGATGATGGATGTGTTGTTGGTGCTGCCCTGGCAACAGGTACACATGTACATTCCTGGCAACGCATTAATAGATAAAATGTTTTCCTGTTTCAGGAAATGTGTTTGTTCTTGGCAGGTACGCAGGTGAGCACATGCATCCCGACTGAAAACACGGTGGAAGTTTTGTAGGCAAAGTGGGGACTGCTCCTTGGCTTCTGGTTTGCTACAGGGATGTTGGAAGCTGATGTGAGGAGGCATCTCCTCAGGAAAGCAGCTGTGACTTGAGAATTGACTTTGAACATTGATTGACTCATTGAGTGAGTGCTCCAAGTGAGTAGCGGTAAGTGCTGTACTCTCCTACCTCAGTGGGTCCAGGGCGTGTTGAATCCTGTTTGAAAATTCTTCACGCAGACGAAATGTGTTCAGCAAACAAATCTTAAAATCTCTTAAAACTGCATTCCAACAAAAAAAAAATTTGCTGCTCCTCCAGCAACTGTAATAGTTATTTTCTAAGGTTCCATTAGTCTTGCTGTGCTAAATGATGACCTTCACTTGCAGGCTGATGGCATGGAAGCAATCTTTCCAAAAATGGCAGCCTTTTGTATTCTGCTACCACCTCCTCCTCTCCAATGAGGTAGGATTTGGAGATTTCAAATCAACTTTTGTTGAAGTGAATTATATTCAGACACTTATGTACACACGGAATGCATCAGCCAACATAAAATTGTACACCCATAGAACCACAGAAATTGACAGCAAAGAAGAAGGCTATTTGGTCCTTTGTGTCTGTGCCGGCTCTTTTAAGAACAGTCCTTTTAGTCCCATTTACCTGCCCTATCCCGATACGCCTGTAGTCTACTGTTTTTTTAGGTATTTATCTAGTCCATGATGTCAATGTGGAATGCGAGTCGAGCTAGTCAAACGTGCGTAATACATTCCCATCAAATGCAGTTTGTGCAAAAACCAAAATGTATCTCTTTGTATTGCTGAAGTGCTTAACCCTTTGTTTGCGTTACCGTAAATAATCAATACAGAGACAGTGTCCGACAATCGCAGAGTTCAGATGACATTTATAACCCACTTGCACATTATCTAAACTGTTTGATTGTGTTCTGATGTGCAACACCCTCCCAGCTATCAATTTGTTTACACTCGGCACCTCTATAAACGGAATTACATTCTTCAATTCCACATGTGACGAAAATCACTTCTGACTTGGAGATCACTTAACCTATGTAAAAGCCATCAGACCTACAGATGAGAACGTACTCAAACACAGATGAGAAGATGACAATTTAGCACAAGACTCCATTTGGTTTGGCCTCGTTTTGAAGTCCACTTTAATTCTCTTTTAAATAACTTTAACCCTATCTGTCCCCAATAGTAACTCTTTGGGTGCACGGCTCGTGTGTTATTATGGACATTCTTGTTCACAAATGATAACGGGCATTTCTTTTTAATAATTTTCATGCAAAATTACCATCTTTGCTCTCTGGTGTTCTTGTTAGATAACTGTGCCTAAATCTAACGTGTGTCATTTTGTTTAAAATAAAACATTTTGGCTGACCAGCAACAGAAGTAGTACCTGGAGAATTTAAAAAGGATTTTACCCAAATGCTTTCTACTTACTTACAGCACTCAAGTAATGGATGAAGATTAGCATATGACATGACAGATTACATTAAGTCATGTCATTCTAGTACTTTATGATGGCAGAATAACATTAGCTTCTTACTACTTGCACACCATGGCATGCAAATCCCAGTCATGTTATTTAAAATTACTAGCTGACATGGCAACCTTGATATGATTATTAGTCTTTTTACAGACTTTAGTTCATATCCATCAGATACCATCTTCATGTGAAAAGTTAGTTGAAAAAAAAGCTCTGCTTTGTTTTCTTCAGGTATCATTGAATGTTTCACAATAAACCTTTGAAGCACAATTGTTTAGCCCAAGCAAGAGGACATTTGACTCATATTTTGAAGAGCATGGATTAAGAAACAACTGTTCATTCAAAAGCTAGATTAAACTGTATGGAACACATTTTTCTTTTGTTGACTTTAAGAGCACTTCGCAAAATAAATCAATTTGTTTTTGAGATATTACATTTTCTGGAAGCAACTTCATATTTCTGTGTAGTTTGTTGTCTAACCCATTAATTGTGGCATTGGTGCTCGGAAGATCAGGGAATCTGATCTTAAATCAATTAAAATAAGAAGGCAGCCAAGCCTCCCACTTTATTCAATTTTTTAGTGAATAGTGTTGACAAGACTCGATGGCTATGTGAGGAACATCAATCCGTGAATGAATAAAACACAACAGACTTACAATAACTTCTAGAATATTTAAGTAAAAACAGAAGTACTGTATTAGAAATCCATAACGGGTTAGTTAGCATAATGCATTAAGACTGAGTTTTCCACAATTATAGATGACATTATATTTCAAGACAAAATGGTCTTAAACGCTAAGAGTGGATAGAATTTAAGGCTTTAGTTTGTCCCGCTCAGAATTTTGCTTCAATGGTCAAGGGGAGTTTTAAGAAAAGAAAGGTAAAAAACTCAATAATGTATTAAAGTTCAAGATACAGATTCTAAACACAAAGCATTGGTGGTACAGTTGATGCAAAGTGGCAGATCCAGTACACAGGGAATACATATTCATTATAGCCATTCCCTACCTTTCTACTCCAATCGTCCTTGTGAATGGCTGTGTACTTCTGCTCCAGTAGTATCATTTTTTCAAAAAAAAACTATGATTAATGTGTTGCTCCTTCTTTTTAGAAAAAGGTGAATCACCCATTTAGAGCCTGAATTCACAGTTGCTTATAATTTGTAAATCTCTGCATTAATGAGTATTTTACATTATGTTGCTTGGGGTTGTTGTCATCTTAGTGTAAAATCAATTATAATTTAAGTGTCGTGTCACATTCCTGCCTGTTCTTTCCTGTGCAGCTGCATTTTATATGCTTTGCACCTCATCAATGCAACAAAAACATGAACTAACTTACTCCGGGCACCTGATCGGTTTAATAGCTACCTCAAAACTGGATCTAGATGTATACTATGGCATAGTTGACTCCAGCACAGGTCACTTTACATGCTCACAGACTGTGTGCAGACACATAGCTACAGTGCAGAAAGGTAAATGCAAAATATGCTACAAAGCATGCAATGTCACGCCTTAGAGCGAGCATCAAAACATTGCACAAAGAAGACGCTGCAGGATTAAAGATAATCATAATTGAAAACAAGGGACTGTGTTCCTTATTTCAAAAAGATCATTCAGAATGTCTAAATATACACTACAACAGCAGAGAATGAAATTTGAAACCTGCTGCAATACATTAATTTTGGAGGATGTGTGAAGTGATTCATGAACATTTTGTCAAATAGTCCTTCTTAACGGATGATTATTCAACACGAGTGGAAAAGGAAGATCATTTGTTTTTATTTAGATCAAGAGCAAAAGTAACAAACAAGGCAAGCTGAACTAAACATCTTAAGCTTGAATTATCCAGCACATGGAATTACTCTTGCTTTCTCTTCTTCCTTTGGTGCACTAAAGTTAATACGCTAGAAATGCACTTTATGATATTTGATGTGCTGGCTTAGTATTTTAAGTGCTTACTGTGGTACGTAGCTTCTAATTTTTCTCATATTTTTGACCTTGTCATCGCTGCAACTTTGTCTTGGTTACCGTGATCTAAGATGATATGAATAAAAAGCTTTTTGCCTGTTTGGACCCAATCCACCTTAAAAGGGAGAATCTAATGGTTTGTGTGGCACTTATTTAGCCATAATTCATCAAGGGTAAAGGGTCATAGAAATATTTCTTAATATTAATATGACTAAAGAAACCTTTAAACTGCCATTATCATTGAAGCTGTAAAAAGATCTCACTGTTATAAGTGCTATTTAAATCCAAGCCTGCCCAGATTGCCTTTGTGAGCCATTGTTTTTCTCTACTTCTCCCAACGTTGGAAATCTTTGGTTTCTTTCACAATTTCTCATTGTGCTCTTCCCAAACACTTTCCATTGAGAAAGTTTAACAGCTCCAGTCTGATTTCCAGACTGGGCCGGCATTTAAACTTAGCCATGCTCCCCGGGTTTCGTTTAAACAGTAGTGAGCAAAGGTGCATGAAGGAGGCTTTAGTACACCTAGCTCTGCTTCACAATCAACTGGCTGTGAAACTTCACTCATGGTGACTGCGAAGAGCCTACATCAGAGGGCAGAGGCAGAGTTGCAGGAGAGGGCAATACAGAATTTTTTTATGCATTCATTGCAGAAATAACCATTTGTGTTCCTTGATATTAAACAGTACTTAGTCAACATTAAACTGCTGGAAATGTTGTGAGGACTTAATACTGAAAGCGTATGTGACCATGGTTTGATACTTAAATGGTAACAATGGTAACATATTAGCTGTTGGGGTTTTGGCTCACATGATGGCGGATAATATCAATAAATCATTAGTGAGCCTAGTTCTATTTTCCTTACTCTGCTTCATCTTCCTTAGCTTGTAACTTACCATGTTCCCTTCTTCACTGGTAGACACTGTAACTGAGAATCTAATACTATTACAATCCATGCCAACTCTTAAACAATATACTAAAAAAAATGCTATGAAACAACCAAGAATTTAACCTAAATCTAATGGTTGGCAACTGACCTGTTATTGAACTTTATGTCATTTCTAAACATCCAAATATCAGAGTAAATATATGTAAATATTAACAAGCTGTGACAATAATGTTAGGAATCCCTTCTTTTGAATCACCTTAGAAACATCCAGTAAACCGTACAAGGAAATAAATGCATTTTGCAAAAGATTTATAGAGCCAAAATTATGCTGCCAGAAGTTGATTCCAATTGCTTGTACCTGGAAAAATATAAAGATTTTTTTAGACGCTTTACACCACACGCATGGATTATTCCAGCAACGTTTTATGACCACTTATTTTATGATCCTCATTAGCCCACTGCTGGAATTAGTTTTCAATAATCACTGAAGTCCATGAGAAAAGCGCAAAGCTGGACTTCTTATTCTTGAGTATTTTAATCGGTAGTTGCAAGCTAACTTTATCTAAAAATGACAGCACTGCGTATTTCAAGAGTCTCTACACTTGCGTAGACACATAGTGGTCCATTTAGGCCATCAAGCCTGATCACTATTTAGTCATCAGCAAGCCTAATTCTGTTTCCCCTCCTCTTCTCCATATTTCTTAGCATCCTTACTTAGTTTCTCCACTGTCGGAGAATAACTGAGAACCTGATACTAATACAATCCATGCAGCTCTTAAACAATTTTATTGAAGCCATGTTTAAGCTCTGTATCTAATTAATTTTTTTTATCAGCATTATTTAATACATCACATATTGTTACAGGACCATTGCAAAGAGACACACCCACACAAACAGAAATGAAATGATTTATTTCAGTCTTTTTTGACCATGCCTATAAAAGTTAGATATTCAGATTTTACACCTTCAAATATCTATAAATCCCATTTGAACACCTAATTTAATTATCCAATACATTAAGACCTTGCTATACTGCTAAGTTTGGGATGTACCAGTTCAATTTCAAGAGTTTAAAACCCATAGAGTTTAAAACCCATAGAACAATCTGTTGTGTCAGACTGGCCCACTTGTAGTACTCCGCTCTCTGAGTCAGAAGGTTGTGGGTTGAAGCCCCACATGGGGCCATGGAATCACAAGGTGTAAGTTATCACTCCAGTCCAGTGCTGGGGGTATGTTGCATTGTTGAAAGTGCAGTCTGTTGGACACGACACTAAACCGAGTTCCCATCTGCCTATTCAGGTGGATGTTAAAGATACCATGGCGCTGGTCAAAAAGAAAAGGGAGTTTATCCCAATGTCTGGCTTAACATTCACTTTGTAGCTGTTTGTGGGACATTACTGTGCACAACTGGCTAATGTGTTTCACCTACAAAATTCATCAAGTCAATTGATAGTATATTCTGTGAAGTGCTTTGAAATGTCTTGATGACCTGATTAGGTGCGATATGAAATGCAAGGATTATATATTATTGGATTTGAGCATTATGCCTTGTGATCCTGAGACCTACAGTAAATGCAGCCTTTTTGCAGATGGTGTTAGACAGTTCCACTTCCACACATTAGGGGTGAATAATAGTTACATCACATATCACATTTTTTCATGTTCAGTACTCGTACAATGAGAGAGATAGCAGTGCGAAAATATTAATCCATTCTCATTAATGGAAACAGAGAGGGTGAGGTAAAATGAAGTGGAAGGCACTGAGGAGCTATGCTTTAGAAAGATTATTCTTTTGGAAATATTTGAAAGCAATATATTGTAAGGGGCAAGGTCCACTGGTGCCTCGTTTAGTATTACAAGTTATCTGATTTTTCTGGTAATGTTAATTGCACATTAGTTAGCTTCCAAAAGAATCACAGAATATCATAACTGGACTCCAGCATATGTGACTCAGCAGATGTGGAGCTCAACCACAGAGAGCCATGTATCTGATCGTGACATGCAGAAATAACTTGGTTTACATTGATCTGCATCCTGCAGTGTAAACAGCATTGGTGTTCCTGTAGCTTCTTTAGAACATTGCTAATATTACTACAATATCATTAAATGCGATTAACCATTTCAAAAAATATATTTTTATACCAATGAACGCATTCGCAAGCTCCTAGGCTATCTGAATGCAGCTGCACATTTGGATGAATCTATTTAGGAGCGTGGAACCTGTGGTTTAGCTAGATTTATGATCTAGATGAAAGGACAGATATGGTGATCAGTAGTTCATAGCAACTCCCTTTGCACCGTACAATGCTTCAGAAATCATAGAATCTTACGGCACAAAAGGAGGCCATTCGGCCCATCGAGTCTGTGCCGGCTCTTTAAAAAGAGCAATTTGCTCCCACTCCCAGCTCTCTCCCCATAACTGCGCAAACCCGTCCTCCCCAAATAAATGTCTACCTCTCTTTTAATAGTTGTTCTCGAATCGGCCTCCACCACCTTTTCAGGCAAATGGGGCAAACTTATTGAATTATTAAAACATTTTCTTAATTTGTCTTTTGCTTTGAAGCATCCCTGGTGCAATATGAAAAGCAAAATAGCGGCATGCCAAGGTTGAAGGCTGGAGCACTGATTCTCATGGGTGACAGAGTTTGTAGATTTTAGCCCAACTTCACAGTTGCACTTGAGATTACCATCTGAGCAAACTGACCATTTGAGAACTCAAAGGAGGTCTAGGCCATGAATTTCCTGAGCTGCTTTTAAACAACCCGAGAACACAAGCTTCTCCTCGGGCACAGTTCAATGGGATACTGTGACTCTTTGGTAGTTTGTGTAAGTGATTATTCTTTCTGGACAGGCCTAGATTACAATGGTCAACAGGCTGTTCATTGGAGGGAATCACAACCAAACCTGTTCTCTTCATACACATACACACACAAGGTTATTAGAAAATGAAGAAGGTTTTCCTCTCTTAATGCCTTAGGGCATTAAGGCCAAATGTAACATATGTACAGATGCTGTGGCTGACATCAATCAGCTCAGCACCTATTGGGAATCAAATCTCTGGTCTGTTTGGCTTTTTGGTGCATTGAGTGGTGCATTTGCCTGCTAAACCAGGGAGCGTAGAAGTGTGTACTTGTTACATGTGTACTCGAGCATAAAGCTGTGATAGTGCTTTATTTGGAATATTCCTTTAAACAAATCTGTTGCTTTCCAAACAGTATTGCTCTCGGAGAGAAGGTTAAGCTTGATGGCATCACAAATATGCCCTGCGATATAGAATAAGTAAATAGTGACAATTTACTGAGGAAAGTTATTTGAATAAACCTGTGACAACTCACGTGGTTGCATTTATTTGCATTCCGATTTGTACTCCGTGCTTTGTACCACAATTATCCCAGACCTTGTCAAACTTCCCTGGCTCCCTGTCACGGAGCAAATCGAATTCAAGATCCTCACTCTAGTGTTTAAATCCCTCCATTCCTTGGCATCCCACTAATCTCTCTAACCTCCTCTCTCCTCACAACAGTACTTGTTGCCTCCACTCTACTGGGTCCGGCCTCCTCCTTGTCCCCTAAATCCCCTGCTCCACCATTGGCAGCCGTGCTTTTTGTCATTATGCCCTGAAACTTTAGAACTCCCCTCCTCAACCCCTTTGCCTTGCCCCTTCCTCCCCATTTTCAGGTCACACCTGAAGACCTTCCTCTTTGACTGCGCCTATGGTACCATTCTCCCCTGCCCCTGACTCGGCCATTGTAAAGCACTCTGAGTTGTCGCCTGGGATGGAGGGCACTATGTAAATGCAAGTTGTTGTTGTTATGGCAGTACAATAATTCACCAGCACTTTATAATTCTAACTTAACAATTCTAACACTTTATACCCTGAAGTATGTATTAGTTTATTCCGTGATTTTTCTCATAAAATGATACTGTATTTATCAGTATCCCTGAGATTTTTTTAAAGTTTTATGTTTTTATCATATCAAATATGGTGTATTGCATCTCTTGAAAAGTTACTTTGTTCTGTAACCCCCTTTTTATCAATGTAGTGAATGGTTTTCTTTTAAGAAACCTCTAGGACTCGTCAACAAATGTTCAATGACAACCTTTAAAAGCATTGCCTACCTGTGCTGGTTGAGAAGTGCAGCTTTTCCTTTTGTGGTAAGCAACTCTAATGAGCTGGAAACAGTTCTGAGTGGTGTGGACACACAAGCTCCCAGGGGCAAAAATGACCATTTATAGTCAAGACACAATCTTCTTAGAAGGAAATAAATTAATCTCTGCGGGCAGCAAATATGACTACCGCTGGCTAAAGTGAAGAAAAAGAGAAATTATGAAAACACTTTTTTTGCTCTTGTATTCATTCAATTGTTAAAAGTTGATTGTTTGATTAGAGGAACACATTTGAAACCTCTGGGACTGTGGCTACGTCTGACAAGGTGTAAAGTTTCCAGCCAACATTACATACCATATTATATATACATATATACATGTAAATAATCTTTGCATTGGATATAGCACCTGATCACATCTTCTAGACATCTCAAAGCGCTTCACAGAATATACTGTAAAGTGAATTGACTGTATTTTTGTGGGCGAAACGTGGCAACCAATTGCACACAGCAGTGTCCCACAAACAGTCATGGATTGAAATTACCAATTTATTATTATTATTCTTTTAAGGGTTTATTATCAGGCATGTGGAGCAAGGAAACCTGGCTGGAATTGAACCCAGGTCTCTTTCTTGTAAGGCGAATGATCTCACCACTGAGCTACAGGGCTCCAACTTCTTCAAACACAATGTGTAATCCAGTATTTGATTTAAAAGCTGTACATTTACATTTTGGGATTTTGTTCATGTGTGAGGCACGTGAGCTGCCCCATTACAAATATTACATTTGTTATATGAACGCAATAAAACCTGTTTACCAGGATGTGCAAATGAGGACCTTATTTGTATGAAACAATTCATTTATCTTTTATTTATGGCACAACCTGGACAATATGAACCTGACATGTTCGTGCTAATTAGACTAATTCAGTGATATACATCAGAGTGGCTAAGTTTATGAGGCAATAAATGAGTTTTATTCACTGAATAAATTACGAGAGGTTAAGGTAGACCAGTTTTGTCAAGTAAATATGGCAAAGCTAAAGGATATGTCTGTTGCATGAATTAACTTTCTAAACACTTTCTTTTTTTGTCGGTCTCATTTTCTTTTTTATATGTATTTGCTCTTTAATTGCAATGTTTGCTGTTCGTGGAATTAATGATCAAGGGAATGGTGAGCAAACAAAGTGCCATCAACAAAACCATTGCCACAGAGGCACCTTTTTGTCACGTCACTGGAATCTGCTTATTTCAGAAATCTGCTCATGAGCAGAGTCCTGAAAGAAAATAATTGTTATCGGAGATCATAATAATAATCCATACATTTGGTATACTGTACCTTCTTTCACATCAGGAGGACGTTACAGGGTTTACTGTAAACTGGATTGACTGCGTTTTGTGAGCGAACAAAGTAGTCAACCTGTGCACAGATGTACCTGAACATGTTTTGGTACCACTGGATCACACTATCGGATGTCAAAACAGTTTACACCAATGATCTTACCAATATTTCCTGCTCCATAAGAATCCGATAGAGAGAGGATCTCTTCATTCCCTATTTAATAACTGCTGCTGTGCATCAATGAACCATACTAGGTCACTGCAACACAGCAGAGGATGTGCAATGATGGAACGCCCAAGATGTGGCTCATTGATTCCTGGAAATCTATCTAACTTTCTTTGCCCATAATACAGGATGTGTGCTATAACCTTTTCACCACACTGTTGTACAGTATTTGCCCACAGTTATACTCTAAGTGGCATTTAAACTTGTGTAAAGGTATCATAAACTACTTATTCCTGCTGCTCTGGTATTGAACATGGCACTTCTATTGCATACTCTGAATGTATCATTAATATATGGAACTTGGTGTGCATATTCCCAAGGTTAATTCTTTTTTGACTCTTATTTCAGGAATCTTGTTCAGAGTTTACTGTACTAACACTCGTATAACCTCAAACTGGCAGTGAGACAAAGAGTTTACCAGACTTTGGAGAAAAGGTAATTGAACACAACATTTATGAGGAGATATTGTGTGCAGTGCATTTTGTGAGAAGCAATTAAGCACAGAATTTTTAATTAAAATAATGAAAGCGATGAATATAAAACACATGGAAATACTGTTTAGCTTTTTGCTATCTACATTGACAGTTGGAAAGTCACGACACTTCAGTTTCTCGAAACTACACACCTCAGGGCACAATAACCTTGTCACAGTTGATAAAACAATAGGTTAAGAAACACAACTTGCATAGTGGACTTGTTAGAAGCTCTTGTTGATAAGCCTGGCCTATTGGCATGGATTTGAAGATTAACCATATAATTACTTGGAAGTGGCTTATTGGGGAGATGTGGACAATGAATAATGACTGAATCGTGAATCCTTTAAAAAAAATTGTTATTTAAATCAAAATCTCAAGATCTGCAACCACTTTTAAAAAGTCAAAAATAGGGACATTGTTTAGATATCTAATGGACTGTACAATTCATCAAGAGTAACAAAGAAATAACTTTATTTTTATAGCACCTCATTACCTCAAAATGTATTAACAACAAAATGATATTTGTATAGCGCCTTTCTCGTCAGGACAACATCCTAAGGCACTGCACAATCAGTGTTTCAGACACGAGCTGGGAGTCAGGATCCCAGAGGGTGGGAGCCGCGCGGGGCAGGGGGAGAAAGAGGGTGATTGAAGGTTTGGGGCTTGAAGGAGGCAAGGCAGGTGGAAGGGTTGAGGCGGAGGGACTGTAGGATGTAAAGCCAAACCACTTTACAGATAATTACTGTTGAGTACAGAGATTGTATTTTGTAGGCAAATGGTCATTGTGTCAATAAGGCCCCTAAAACAGACATTTGACAAAATAAATGACCAATTAATCAGCATTGCTGACTAGGATTCTGGCAGAAACTTGCTCTCTTTTGGAATACTGTACTGTCATGGGATCTGTAACTACCCACCCGATCAGACAGACAGTGAGTCAGTTCAATGTCTCATCCAAAAGAAATGAGATTGCCTATCAGTCTAAAACAAGTGTGAAAAGGTTTCAGGACTGAAACAAATCTAGAGAAAGACGGAGGTGTCTTTTTTATGGACCATTATATGCTTACACTAAAATAAAAGCAAATTATTTCCTTATGAATCTGCATAATTATTTCATCACAATCCTTCTGCTTTCAAAATGTAGTTACATTTTATTATGGTAATTTATGTACTGTTAGTTGTGCTTCTAAACGCTTCCAAGTACAGCGACATCGCTGGTTGGTTGATTTTGAATTTATGAAATTGACAAGTAGATAATTGGAAAAGGGATACGGCAGCTTAAGAAAAAGGAAGATATACAAACAAGAGTGGGTGGTATACTGCAGAACATGTTCTTGTAGCCTATAAAAGGAGTCTTAATAAATGTAGTACTAATGTAGTAGTAAATGTTATAATACAGAGCACTCTGAAAAGGATAAACTATAACAAAATTATTCATAAAAGGAAGTAGGAAGAGATGTCATGCTGAGTGGCTACACACAGTTATATGAAGCACTAACAAGGTTATCATTGAAAGCTGAGTGCTGCTACTCACTTATAGCTCTTTTACTTATTCTGTTTATATGCAGGCTGAAAAATTGATGTTTAAATTGTTGATTTTCCCAAGAGCAATATTCCCTGAGTGTAAACTGAGCCAGTCAGCTTTCCTGATGACTAATCCATGCAAGGCATTCGTCAAGAAAGATCAACATTCCTTGTGATATAAAATATATAGTTAAGTATGCTGTCAGTCGGGAAGTATCACTTATAAAGTGTGGAAGTTTTGAAAGATTGCTATTCACAATAAATGTAACCAAAAATCTATAAAGCTATTAACTGTAAGGCTCCTTAATCAGAAAATCATTGACTGGAGCCAAGCATAACCTGCAGGTAGGTAAAATCAGCTTGGTTGCTTCGGTTTACTGAATTCCCAATATAATATAAAAGAATTGGATTTTGCGTTAAAAAGTCATTTGTTAAATTGAAACAAAGGCCAAGTTAAATTATGCTAAAGTATGTTTAAATACAGAGGTATGCGTCCTCTCTTGTACAAATTATTATTTGGCTATACCAAATCTTTTTTTTTGAGTCCGTACATTCACCAACATAATGTTCAGCTACTGTGACTCATTCCCTAAATGGCGGCTCCTAGATTTGTTACTATGGTTAACAGAGGGAGGACATTGAAATTGAAGTTGGAAACCCGCTCCTGGAAAAGAGAAAGTAAATCCTTGATATTCTGAAGGTGATAATTCAAACGTTTTACAGAGCAACCGAAAGAAGTGTTGACTAAAGTCATGATGATTTGTGCTCTTACATTAAAATTAGCAGGCTATGATCCGGCAGCTGTGGTCGCAACTTCATAATGGGAGGCAATATAAATTAGTAGCATTAGAGCGTTACTGTAGAAACACAGCAGCTAAGTACAACAGCATAATTAGATGGGGCCCTCGTCTTCCATTCAGACCTTGTAATCCATTCAGGCCCCGAGTCACCTGAACTCACTGAGTGAACTTCTTATATCCTGGAAGAAGGAGGAGAGAAAAGTGGGGAGAGAAATAAATAGGAAGCACAATGATCTGAGGAGATTATAATTATCTTTCCTAATTTATCCAAGGGTACTTAGGTAACAAACTTCAAAAGGATTTTCTGATACACTTTGTATTGAAATTAATCTAGCTGCAGAGCACATGAATGAATATCTTAAGCAGAACCTCAGAAGGGCTGCTTTAATGAAGTATTACTTTTACAGCACTCTCCAAGAGCTAGGTCAACCGTATTCCTCCATATTCACGATATTGAGTATCTGCTGTCAATATGATGTACACACTGCTAAGACCAGTAACTTTACTGACGAGCCATAATGAAATGCCAACACACTAAACCCATTGCTTTTCCTCTTATTGTTATCATAAGGAAGGTAAAAGTAATATTACATCAAAGCAACCTTGGACTTCTGTAGCTTAGTGGTTAGAGCACTCACCTTGCAAGCGAGAGGACCTGGGTTCAATTCCCATATGGGGCAAAACAATGGGCAAGTTTCTTTATTTCACACGCCTTGGTTTACCTAGCAGTAAGTGGAAACCCGGTCGTTACTCAATTGGTGGATCACTTTTCTGGGTTAATAATTCCTTGAAAAACAAATATGTGTAAATAAATAATAATTATTGACTGAGCTACAGGATTCCAAGGTTGCTTTGAAGTAAGAATTATTATTTATTTGGTCACTCATTCCATGGATGATTGTGGGACACTGCTGTGCGCAATTGGCAGAAGCGTTTTGCCCACAAAATATACAGTCAATTCGCTTTACATTATACTTTGCAAAAGCCACTTTGAGACATCTTAAAGATGTGATAAGGCATTATATCAAATGCAAGAATTATTATCATATTACTATCAAGGAGACATCCTTACAATTTGTCTTTATTCTGATTGAATGGCACACCTGTGGTTCTGTAATCTGACTCTCCTTGTAAATGTTCCCTTTAAGGTAATTTGACTGTTTTCCTCTGTCACTTTATCCTGGATAGTATATCTCTACCTTGTTCTGCTATTTTTTTCATGAAGTTCTCAGGTGTGGCCCACATGTAGGGCACTTAGCGCACTCGACCAGTCATAGTGCTCTGGGTGACTCTAAGCTGATGGAGCCCAGAACAATGAATTGTTTTGTGGTGGGAACAGCATGTTAGGTGCAGTGATTAAATATGACACAGTCATATATCAAAAATAATTCTGTTTGTTACAGTGGAGGATTGGGTTCAAAAAAACAGCATAGGTAATGGATGTCATTTGTTCAAGATGAAAAATGAGAACAACAGTGTCAAAAAGGATAGCAATATAGACATTGATTTCCTGGCTTGGCACCATAGTCCTATTAAATTCCATTCTTGATAATTAAAGTTGAATAATATGTTCTACAGAAGGGGATACACTTCATTTTATATTAATTCCTACTACTATATGGACTGTTTTCTTTTAAATAAAAGACTAAGTACTTTCAGTGTAAGGTATGTTTTAATTGAATTTGATGTATATATCTCAGTGTCCTTTCATTTTAGAGAAATACTTAGCTGAAGGCTTTCTCTATGGAGTTCAGTTGAGAGACATTTCAATCAAATGGAAATAAAGGAGACATGGTCTACCGATGCTAAACAGTGGGATCCTCATGGAGTAGATTTGTTGACTGGCATTGATTTCAACATCACTGGTCTGCTTATAGAATAATTAGGAGCTACGGTTTCCTTCCAATGGAATGCATATCAGCTTTGCTGTTTTCATAGCTCTTTAATGAAGACCTTCTCTGAAAGGAAAGATAGCTGCTAAAGTGGAATGATGTGGAACACACAAAGAGATACGTCGTTTATGTTGGAAGTACTTACAACTACAGTTACCTTCCTTAATTTTGCTACAATCGGTCTTTCCTTGGGGCTAGTAACAGTTGACTTACTGCAATCTGGTCTTCTTTCAGAACCTGTTGTGACCAACTCTTAGAATTGTGTTGTGGAGTGTAGTGACTGTATTCCTTGTAATGTTATTGAGTCAGCACTGCATGTGTTGTACTGCGCGTCACTGGCTAACATTCTTGTCAGCGCCTTGGGACGTCCTCCTGGTGTGAAAGGCGTTTTACAAATGTAACTTTGTTGTTCCCAGCGCCTTGGGATGTCCTCCTGACGTGAAAACATTCAGCTTGTGTCATCTTTCATTCATGATCATGTCCTCTGGCTCTCCTTTCCTCCCTTTGTCAACTTCTACAAGATCATTTGGCCATTAATGCCTTCTGAAAATCCAAATGTATAACACACACTAGACTATTCTTGTGGACCAATCTGTTCCAACTTGTCTTTTTAGGCATTACTTAAGTTTCATAAACCAGTGTAGACCTGGAATTATCGCCTTTACATTTATTACATGCGCTTGGATGAATTCCTTTAAAATATACAAACAGGAGTAGGCCATTTAGCCCCTCAAGCCTGTTCCACCATTCTATAAGATCATGGCTGATCTGTATCTCAACTGTGTTTACCAACCCTTGTCCCATATCGCTTAACCAACTAACTAACTGACTAACTAACTAACTAACTAACAGAATCATAAATATGACTTTTTTTTGCAAAACAAGGATCGACATTATCTATTTCCTAATATCCTGATATAACAATTTCAATTAATGAGTTGCAAAATATTCCAGGCTCAGCTCCCCCTACTTCTACTCTAATTTTCTTAAATATTAATGGATGAGTTCCATCAAGTCACATTTTCTAATGAATATTCAAACACTTCATTTTTTAATCTCCACTTCATTACCGATCTCTATTTTCTCAAAAAAAAGCTAATGCATCTCTTACCCCTCCAAATACTGGAAAGGTTATACAACCAATTGCTGCAATGAACACTATTTTATTTCTTTTTAAATTCCCTTCCAACTACCGATCTTGTGTTTTTACGAGGCCTCAATTGTCCTTTGATAATTTGTCTGTAATGAATATATCTTCAAACTTTTCTTCTAATTCTTTAACTGATCCCAACAGATACTTATTAAATTTGTGTCTGCTGCTTTTGTTGGAAATCTGTGTCACACACCCTCTACTCAGGGGAGATGTAGGAAAATTATTTTCACTTCTCATATGGTTTGAGGATTGTTCATTTAAATCTACTCTAGTTCTGCACTTATGGACTAAATGTACTCCTGTGGAATTCACTGATGTTGAACTTGTATTATGTACCACAGTACCACTGTGTACCACTGTAGCACTATACATCACTGTACCACTCTTGCTTTTAGCGCTCTGCACCACTCCAATGCCAATTAAAAGAAAAAAAATTATGCTGTTTGATCCCCAAGAAGAATTTAATTAATCAAGCCAACTCCCTTACTGATTTGAACTGTCAGCGGGAAAAAATTTAATAATTGACTGGTCTTTGGAGCTTAATCAATGTAAGTTTTTTTTTCTGGGACGTGAATGATTTGCACAGTGAACTGTGTGAAAAAATAGCTGTAGGTAAGAACTAATATTGTTCAAGTAATTAAAAAGTAACTGGGCAATGCTGGTACTTAATTACCCAACAAAATCCATATGACTTAGAGAAGGTATATGAGCTGGAGACAAAAAACACATTGTGGTTTGTTCATATTTTTACTCTGGTACTACCATCAACAACAACAAAATTACACTTGTATAGCGCCTTTCACATCAGGAGGACGTCCCAAGGGACTGGACAGGTACTGCTTCAGACCTGTGCTGGGTGGGTGGGGGGAGGAGTTGCCGACGAGTCCATCGAAGAGGAGAGTCTTGAGGCGAGATATATTGGTTTTGCACCAATAATCTTATACAAACCCAGTGCATTGATGTTTGGACTTGCATTGTGCGCCACTGGCATTATATACCACTGTAGCTTTTAGAAATACCACGTATTTCACGTATACCACGTAGGTATAAAAAGAGTACATATTACATGCTTTAGTGATCTAAGACGTTAAATTATAACTGTCGTTGTTTCCTTAGTTCATTTATTTTACAATACAATATGAATGCCAGCCAGTCTTTATTATTGTGAAATGATCAGATGGTGACAAACACAGTGAATCAATGCGTTGTAGCACATTGTTGCATTGATTAACTTTGTAATTTAATGTCACTTAAAACAATATTTTCTCAAACCTTGAGTCATATTTTAAAGTGCTGAAGATCAGTTTGATTGGATTGTGGCCTTCTGGCATGGTGTATAGTTTTGTCAAAATGTCACTGTACTGTGATGTGTCGAAACAACAACAACAATTTACATTTATAGAGCGCCTTTCACGTCGGGAGGACATCCCAAGGCGCTGAACAGGAGGCGTGTGACCGGAGCTGGGAGGGGAGTGTTTGGGAAGGGGTGAAACACGAAGGGGAGGTAAAAGAGTTCGGGGTGGAACAAAAGGCACGATCGAAGAGGAAAGTCTTCAAACCGGCCTTGAAAGAGGAAAGGGAAGAGACGAAACGGAGGGATTGAGGGATGGCATTCCATAAGGTGGGAGCGGAGAAACTGAAGGCCCGGCCTCCGATGGTGGGGCGGTTCGGGCAGGGGGCTTGGAGCAGGCCAAGTCCTGTTGAACGGAAGGTCCGGGTGGGCGTGTAGGGGGAGAGTAGATCGGTTAAGTAGGATGGGGCAAGGCCGTGTAAGGCCTTGTAGGTGAGGACGAGGATCTTAAACTCGATCCTCTGGAGGATGGGGAGCCAGTGGAGACGGGCGAGGGTGGGGGTTATGTGGTCGCGGAGGCGGGTGCGGGATAGTACACGGGCTGCAGAGTTTTGGATGGCCTGCAGCCTATGAATGGAGGAACTGGGGAGGCAGACTAGGAGAGAATTTCCGTACAAACAATACTCAAACAGTGCAGAAAAATTGTCTCTTCACTTATTTTGCAGAAAAGCAACTCAATGTACATTTTTTTTCATATATGTTGTTCATTTAATGAGCGCAAATGACGTGAACAGAAGTAAAATGAGTTAAAATCATTCCGTTAAGAATGTACTGAAAGAAATGAAAAGAGCCGGAGACTTGATCCAAAAGATCTTAAACATTGCCCCTTTCTGCAGCATCTCCATCCAATAAGTTCCCTCAGGCCTCAAGGGTACTTGATGCAGTCAGTGAAGTGCAATGAAAGCTGTACATAACGTTGGACTGTCACCCACTTTGCACAAATAATAGTACCTATTGCAGGAATCGGCAATACTCCCTTGATGGAAAGTGCACAAATCACTAGCACTTTCCACATTCCCATACTTTATTCGCAATCTATCCTGCGAGTTTTTATTCCATCTGCTTCATGCAAGTAAATGTTGGAAAGTTTATTCAGGAAAAAAAACTTTAGTTCTCTGAAGGGGCTAATGGAGGTTTCAGCTTCTTCCTGAAACAACCTGTTATTCCTGTCTTCCTTTGGGATTGTGATTGACTGCAGTCCGGTATTTCCTGATCGCAGGTGCCCGGAGGTAATAACTTCTCAGTTCTGCTGCTAAGGATCATTACCTGATATTATTAGTACATTAAAGGCAATCGATAGATTTTAATTTTTTGGTGACACAATTCCCTCAGCAGAATTATAGCAAGGTATTCAAGTGCTGCAATAATGAGTATATTGACTTCGGTCTTGCATAAATCACTGAACACAATCTAGTTAGAATGAAGCTTACCGATACCCTGACCTGAATATGTCCAAATGTAAAATATGCAATACTGACCCGTAATCCTTCCAATATTCAAACCCAATATCTCAGACGTGATTGTGTGCTTTAATCACATATCACAGCAGAAATGTAACTTTATGCTATTTGAGATTTTGCATTTCAAAATTAGAATGAAGCAGAGGTCACGTGTGAAACAATTTTGCTTTCTTTAAATATCCTAATACATTCAAAGCCATATTATACTGAATAATGAAGAAATTCTATGACAGACTTCAGAGGGTAATGCTAGGTCACGCTACAATAATAGTGTCTGTGTAGTGATCCATTTTACGTTCTGGAGAGAAAAGGTTAGAAGTAATATGTACATTGCTTTTACAGAAAATAATTACGAACACACATTCCTACAGGTTTTCATTTTGTTTTCAATTT
Source organism: Hydrolagus colliei (assembly GCA_035084275.1). Lineage (NCBI taxonomy): Eukaryota > Metazoa > Chordata > Chondrichthyes > Chimaeriformes > Chimaeridae > Hydrolagus > Hydrolagus colliei. The sequence goes on along the minus strand of CM068749.1, from coordinate 17,604,709 downwards.
TTTAGTTATAAAATTAATCCCTATTATTTTAAAAATGAACTTTCTGCAAGACACTACATCATAATTTTAAGTACAATCAACATAAAAAAGAAATCAATTAAAATACAATCACTTTTGAACTTTTTCATCTCCCTTGGCTGTTTTAATTTAAAAGGTTCTGCTCTTACAAGGTCACTGACTTTAAATTTAATTTCTTTTTCTACACACATACAGCTGTGTTATCAAGCACACAGCAGGGAATAATTATCTTACAACATCATTAGAGACTGCAAAGAATCACCCATCCAGAATGATGAAGACCACGGCAAATGCCTGTAAATACATCTAATATATAGCCCCATTTAGACCGCAGGAACTCCAATAAAGTGCACCACAGAGATGGGGATCCAAGTCGCTCCATTTCCACAACAATCATGCAATGTAATTCAGAAAATCTCAACGCAGTGCAATAAGGTATCATGTATCTTGTGACCCAACTGTTTGCATGAGCAACATTGATGCCCACATAGTAGTGGGAAGACCAACACTAAAACAATAGCTATACTGATGTTTACTAGGTAGACTGATGAAAATCACTGATGGGATAGATATACTGGCATTGAATTAGTATAACACTAATGCTTTATGTAAATTAATATCCCACCTCCAACCTTGCCTCTCCAAGGCGCTGGGATATGCCGTCAGTTTTCCTCCTTTCTCTCCCATCACTTCCTCTAGGAATCCCTTCAAACTGGCTTTCTGCTCTACCCATAGCACAGAGATGGCCCCAGTCAATCTTGTTACAATATCCTGCAATCTAGAACCAGAGCTTCTGTGCCTCCTTGACCTCTGTCACTTTTGATAACCAGGCATGGGTGTCCCTGAAGCACACCCATGCCTCTGCACTTTTCCAGCCTCATTCCTATCTGTGCCAGTATCTGCACTTTATCTCCTCCAAAGACTTCTCCTCCTGCCCCCTAATGGTCACGTGTGGTCAAGTCTTGAATGTTAACAATCTCCAAACTGACATTGACAAAACTGAGGCTTTTCTGCTCAGCTCCCATCTTCTCATTTCAGACATGTATTCAACCTTCCCGGTTGCTTCCTCCAACTCGTGGAGCATGTACAGAACATAACTGATCTTAATGATCTTTAACTTTCCTTCAAGTGTCTAACCAAGACAGCTTTCTACCATCTGTGCAACATTGTGCATCTCCACCACAGCCTCATCACTAGTGTTGTCAATTCCTTCTCCTCCAGACATGACCTCTCCAGTGCCATGTTCTCCAGGCTCCCTACCCAAGTTCCATATCAACCTGAACTCTGCAATTCAAGTCATCCTTCACAGTTATCTCGATGTCTTCAAATAGTGTTCTCAAGTAGGTATTTATCCTTTCTTTTAACCAATTAACTTACATTACTCTGTATTCTGAATTTGCATAAGCTGTTAATTATTGTAGACTTGTTTTTGTTCCTGTTTTTAGACCAGTAAGCAATAGCACAGTCATAATGCATTGTGTTTAGTCTACTCTCTTGTGATTACTCTGATGGCCGTTGATGAAAGCATCATCCTACACATTACAAGCCCATACAGGTAAAGATCAAGCAGTGATGTGGAACTGAAGCTAATATGTTTCAGGAATGCAATCTTAAATATTTTAGGTAATGCATACACCTTGCATCTATGTAAGAATATCCTCTTTTGAACACCTCCAGCACCAAACAAAGTAAACAGTACAACTAATTTTTCCCACCACTCAAGGTGCAATTAATTTACCCCAAATGATTTCCATTCATTGGTGCTTGAGTTCATGTTATTGCCACTGAAAGAAAAGTCTACTTTATGCCAAGCACTTTGGATTGCACTTAGCAAGGACTTGTTTGTGCCAATACAAACAGCGTGGATAAACTCTTGCTGATGTTTTGACTGAACTGTAACTTGAATTCAATATCTGTTGATGTAAGTCTGCCTTTTAGCATATTAAATCACATTCTGTTATAATAAAGCCCCTTCATCCAACCCCAACCAGCGCCATTGGCTGCACACTGTTGTGTTAAGGGTGCTGGAGCAGGGGCCCCTCTCAGTTTTTCCTCCTGAGGCTGATTAAGTGTTTAGTTTTCACTTTAAGCAACATTTTTTCTTGAAAACAAGAAACCACTTACTCAGCTCCCTCTTGTACATCTGATGGTACCACTCAACAAAAATACCGGTCTGCAGACAATATCCCACATTGGCTTGTGCCACAGCAAAAATACTTACTGTGTACACAAGACTGTGGTCTGGAGTTAGCATTGATTTCATATTTCAAGAAACAAAATGTATGATGTGTGATTTGCAAATTAATCTTAGAAAGATAGCCAGCCAGAAACGTTATAAAATCTTCCTTTAATATCTTACCTAGGTTTATATATTGGATTTGTGCCTCAATCGGTGATTTACATTATACACGTCAATGGAAGGTCTCAAAACCCTGGGGAAATTAATGCTTTGAGGAGAATTTTTAACAATGCAAATAAATTGCTGCAACATTTTTTTTAAATGAAATTTATATCATACAAAAATAAATTATAGCAGATGTGCAGCCAGTTAAAACATATGAAGCTGCCCTCTGGCAGCAAAAGAGCCAAAGCCCCAAACCTCCATACATTCATAATTCAAAACTGCAACACAAGTCAGAACCTAACCTGATACCTAGCATAAAAATGTTGCAGGTGCAAATGTTGACATACACCTTTTGTAGAAAGGTTCTGCAAAATATTCGAAGTCTACATGCGTAATCCTCTTCCAATAAACGCAATCACAGCCTCTCAACAGAACGCTTTATGATTTATATACACAGCCGTGAATCTTGTTTGTGTTGATTTAAGGAACTTGAAAATCAGTGGATCCCAAACTAAAGGGACTAAATTATTTTCAGGCACATTCTCTTGCATCGAGTTATATCTGAATGCATATGACCCCTTCTTCCCCTGAGGCTGTTGCCACTTCCATCTCCTGGGTCAGAATTTACCTCTCAAAACCAACACTGTCCATTCTATAGAATTGCAATCAGTATGAAAGTCAGCAGCAATGCCTACGGTTCACTTGATGCTTTCAAAACTACAGATTAGCTAGTGCTAATTCTACTCCTACATTGATCTATGTGAAATGGCTGTTTTTTTACTCAAAATTTTTTTTTAACCAGTAAATAAATGTTACTCCTTTTTTTCTGAATGTAAATCTTGTTGCTTTGTTTTCGCACCAAGTAGTCTAGTGCTGTGTTGAGCTTTGAAATGACTGTGATACATCATCTTACTGAATTAAGGACACACCTAAACTGCATTGTTATACAGTTATCGTCCTTGAAGTAGGTAAGTTTGTTCCATGTACAGGTATGGCCATTGCTCAATTAGATTGTACCTGAAAATTGTTGCAGTATTGCCAACATATTTACCAGGTATGCTGATGATTCTAGCCCTTTATAACTGCTGCAGTCTTGGCCCATTCCAACGTCATCTGAAAATCAATCGAGCACAATCAATCATTTGTCAATATTCCCAAGATTGGTTCAGATCATGAAGGCCCTTTGGCCTATTTGATCTCCTGCTTCCAGAATACCCACCCGGCTACCATCTTCCCATCACAACAGCAAGCGGTTTATATTAAATGATAATCGAATGGAGTGTTTGCACATTGACTGTAAATATTTAACTTCCTTTTATGTTGTTGCTCTCAAAAGGTAGAAATGGAGATGTACTAGTGATTCTTTAATTCCACTGTTTTAATCATTTTAAAACTTCTTTGGGGACTATTTTCCTCCGTCTATCTTTCAAAATGGAAGCAGGCCATTTGAGTCACACCTTCACAGCCTTTTCCAATCTCGATTTAGCAAGTGAACACTTCAAGAAGCAATGTTTCAGTCTCAAGAAGGGGCAATTAGAACACAATGTTCTGTGGTTAGCCCTAAATAGGCTAACAAAAGTTCAATCAGCCCCCTGCAGGGAGCTATGAACACCTAATTAAAGAGTTACTCTGTAGATTCGAAGCAAGTATGGATAAAATATAATCCCTCACCAGCTACAAGTCATTGCTCAATATATTATTGTTTTTAAAAAATTGAGGCAATTTTCATAAAAGTCATATATAGCTGTTACAATATAAAACACAGAACTATCCAAGACTTAGGCTATCAAACGTCATTGATGGTAGCAGGTGGACGAAGGAATGGCAGCTATGTTTTAATGTTGGTGGTGAAGTTCCTGTAGTTCAGGTTAGAGCACTCGCCTTACAAGCGTGAGAGCAGTGTTTGAATCCAGGCAGATCAGGGCGAAACCTTAGGCAAGTTTCCTTACTCCACGTGCCTAATAATAATCCATCCAAGAAAACACAATAATAAAAAATGGTCATTTCAATCCACGACTGTTTGTGGGACACTGCTGTGCGCAATTGGCTGCCGTATTTCTCCCACAAATATACAGTCAATTCACTTTACAGTATATTCTGTGAAACACTTTGAGATGTCAATAAGATGTGAAAAGTGCTATATCAAATGCAAGGGTTATTATACACTTCAAAGCAATGCTGAATGGAACAGGAAGCCAGTGCTACTAATAAATAAAAGAAGAAAGGATTCAGTGTGAGAATTGACCAGTGAATGTAAGTTTTCAAGTCAATAAACTAGAATGTTAATTGAGGGCTGGAGCCATTGTGAGGAGCTTCTATCTAAACAGATTAGTTTAGCCGATTGGTGAGGCTATCATTTGTAATGCTGTCTGCAGGTTCTCAGTCTTTACAGGGATGTTTATGAACTGGAGCTGATTCATAGAGTTATATGGGGGCCTGAGAATCACAACACATTGAATTGCAAGGAAAGGCTTTCAGAGTTTTCATTGTTACTGTACAAAGAATATTTTAGAGAAGACGTTATTCAAGTCCTTAATTATAATGCAGCTGATTGTTTATTTTGGGTGAGTGCGGAAATAAATACACCGGGTTAAAATGAAATCGCAAGCAAGAACAAAGTTGAGGGGCAAGAAAGTCCTCTTGTGATTAAGAGTAGACTTTGATGATACGTGTTTTTAACAAGATTTTCCATTTCTAAGCAGATGTGGTTGAAATATTTTCCATTTGAGGCAAAAGAATGCTTTCTCTCAAAGAGCCGTGGCTATGTGGCATTGTTACTTGTCAAAAGCTACTGCACTTAATGGAACGCTCCAACGATAGCACAGAATATGACTGAATAACACAGGTCACAAGGCAAATAAATACAAACATAAAAAAGAGCAAAAGGAGACAGGACAAAGTTTGGGGAAAAATAACAGAACATGAACATGAGAGGACAAGAACAACAGGACAACGTGAAAGGACCCCTATTTTTCAGGTGCTACTGGTCTTTCTCGTTTTCGTTTGGCTCAACTTTTATTATGAAACATTCACCAACGTACGCGTAGGCGGTGTTACAATAGTGGTGACTCATGGACATTATATTAGTGAGAGTGGAGAGTAATTATTTCTAAATGTGTTGCCAAGGCCAGCTACTTTAAAGTTTAGTTTTTGTTCCACCAGTTTCGCCTGCAGCTTAAAGAAGCCTCCTTGTCACATTCCCTTGAAACTAAACAATTAAGAACTGAAGGGTTATGATTGAGTGTAACACAGTAAGTCAGAAAGTGCTTTATATTTTGTGGCAAACAATGCATTCAATTTCAGCGTTTAAAATGGCTTACAATCTTGCTCCCAAATCCTTGAACTCCTAGGGTGTCTGAAAGAAAACCAATGATTTTATTTTCTGAAGTGGAAGTGCAGTGAGCAGAGTTGCTTGGGAATGCATTGAAGATCTTTTTTAAAAAAAATTATTGCATTGACAAGAACAAATACATAATTGCGTATCAATAAAGTAATCTATTTTCAAAACCATCAGCCTACATTAGTGTAGTGAACTCTTCAGTAATCGACATGATTCATCTACATTGGTATTATTTAAAACCACTTGAACATCCATAAGTTCAAGTCCCAACCCTTGTTCTTCATTCTCATTTTTTAAAAATCCTTAAAAAAGAAAATAATAATGTTGTCCCTTAATCCACAACTGTTTGTCGGACACAGAGTGTGCAATTGGCTGCTGTGTTTCGCCTGCAAGATACTGTATACAGTCAATTCACTTTACATCCTGTGTTGCGCTTTGAGATGTTTCAAAGACGTGATAAGACGCTATATCAAATGCAACGATTATTATTTTTATTTGACAGCATATGTGGATGACATAAATGCAGAGTTCACCTTTGGATACCAATTTAAGTTTTTCAAGTAATTCTATTGAAATCTATTCCTCAGAACTCGTATTTGTCTCAAGATCCTTCTCTTCGATGGTCCATTGGTCACCCCAAATCCCCCCCTTTCCCTCCACCCTCCCCATCCCCGACCCCAGCTTGGGTGCGAAACAATGACTGACCAGCACCTTGGGATGTCCTCCTGATGTGAAAGGCACTATACAAGTGTAATTTTGTTGTTGTTGTTGTTGCTGGCTCAGTGGGTAAATGCATCTTATGGTTTGATACAGAACCAAAATAAGATGGTCTGATGATCAAGCTTCGGATTGTATTGGGTTAGTTTAATTTAGCCATGGCTATAGTGGGTGTTTCAAGTGTCTGTTAGTGAGCCAGGCCAAGAGAAAATTAACCACGGTTCCCACCATTGATCCCTATGTTGTAACTCCTGTTGGAAAGTATATTTGCTGTAGATTTAAAGTGTGAAAGAATCAAGAATTAGACCCATTGGGGCTGCTTAGCTGAACACCAATACTCACCATTTCAGCGCATGAGAGGAGAAGATTTACAGGAAATATCTCTTATTTTAATTCGAACAACTGTGTCAAAATATATCTTAAATATACAATACCTTGTGTCAAAACACCATAGAAACAAAGATCTTGTGAACACAGGAACAAGCAGAGACCACTTAGTGTATCCATATCATTCAATTCAGTCAGGTCTTCTTCCAGAACCTGCCCTGACCAGCTCTTAGAATTGTATTGTGGAGTGCAGTGACTGTATTTGAGGGTTAATTCCCTTCCCACTGCTGTTATTGAGGCAGCACCTATGTCACTGAATAACATTCTTGCCAGTGCCTTGGGACGTCCTCCTGACATGAAAGACGCTATACAAATATAATTTTGTTGTTGTTGTTGTTATATTGCCTATTTTCAATTTAGAAATGGTCCCTGATGTATCAAGTTAATTACATTTAAAACTTATTTGAACATTCTCTGTGTAGTGAGTTACCCAAATTGAGTTACCCAAATCACTAAAACGTAGCAATTACTTTTGTTGAATCTTTTTCGTATAGTGTCCTCTTCTAATGAAAATATTTTTTTTTACTTTTAGTGGTGTGTGTGATAAACCTCAATGTCTCCATAATTCGCCACCGACATTCAAATGGGCAGAATGTTTGAAATTTACACCGAATGTTGAGGTGCAGCTGTAGCAGCTTGCATGCTCCTGGCATTAACGCAGAAATCTGATTTCAGTTCCCATGGCCCTGCTTCACTTGTAATCTGGTAGAGGATCGACAATCTGGCCACATCTTTTAAGCATTGTGAGAGGTGCCATCTGAGTCTAGGAGCTCGGAGATGGATTTGCTCTACAGTTTGCCAGAGGGAGCTGCACTATTACATCGCCGGAAAGCATTTGATGTCACTGATATGACAAGTTGAGCCAATCTCTCTCGAAGAGGCCAAACCTTTACGTCAGCCTTTAAGGACATTTACACCATTTTATCCCCTTATTGTTGATCACATGCGATCACCGTCAAGGTGTTAAATACAGTAGAAGCCCGTTTATCCGTGACTCGATGCACTGGTACTTCCTTATAACCGGCACGCCAAAAAAAAAGTCCCCATTCGAGAAACCGGAACTTATCCGGAACAATAGCAGTGGAGCATTTGTAAATCCATAAATAACAACAGAATATTGTACAGGTAATGATACTTATTGTTAAAACTACTCTCTTGCGCTTTTTACATTTGCTGGTAGATGCTGCGCTTGAATCCGTGATGCTGCGGTTGAGGTTTATAGTCCAGCGATTCTTTTTAAAATGGAGCACGCCAAGAGGGTGAAAAAAACTGAGTGTGTATGACTTTAAAGTCATACTAGCGGCAAGCTGATAACACTAGCCGATAACCCACATTGTCACGCAGGTGCAGTGTTTCGGTTTGCCGCTAGTAGAGTCTCGGGCTTCGGCTTGCAGCTAGTAAAGTCGCGTAACTTTAAAATCGCGCTGCTGTTTTTTTCACTTGCTTGGCATCCTCCATTTAGAAAAGAATCGCTTGTCTGTAAACCTCAATCAGTAAAGGTGAGAAGCGCAAAAGAGTAGTTTTAACAATAAGTACCAATATAATATTCTGTTATTATCTGTTATGACTTAGTTTGGTGTGTATGGTTTGCGTTAAAAGAACTTTAATTTTTTTGTAGTGGGTTTTTGGCCGCGGGCCGCCGGAATATCCAGCAGGCGCTTTAATCAGCATTGGCCAGGTCCCGCGGGTGCCGGATAAACGGGCTTCTACTGTAGTTGTAACTGAAGACAGCTCTCATTCCTTGTGGAGTAGAGGTGGGTGGGCACTATCACGATGAATCTTTCTTGACAGTTATTGACTTGGTCTTCTCAGTCACTGAAGGTAACACACCATTTGTCTGCTCACTGAACTATTCTGTCAATATCTGCTTTCAGTGATTCAGACACCGATTGTCTTTCTAACATGGACTTAACCACTCTGTGGTGTGTGGTGTCACCAGCAAAAATAAACTCTTTTATTGGCATCCATCAGCAGGACACTGATGAAGGTTGGAAGCAGGATTAGGCCAACTTCACAAATTTCGCCCACAAATATATAGTCGGTTTTTCTGCTCTCCTTCCCCCTATCCCGCCCCCTCCCCTTACCCTCTTTTCCCCCTTTTTCCCCAAATCCCACTTCCACGACTATTTGTGGGACACTGTTGTGCGAAATTTGGCTGCCGCATTTCTCCCACAAATATACAGTCAATTTTCCTACTTTCCTTCTCCCAACCACGACCACCCCGCCCCCCCCCCACCCCCCTCCCCCCCCACTGCTCTGGTTCCTACGTCTTTTCCCCCTTTCTTCACTCTGTTCTTCTCCCTACCCCAACCTCTCCCACCCTGCTCTGGTCCCGACCTTGGGACGTTGTTGTATTCTGTGAAGTGCTTTGAGACGTCAATAAGACCTGGAAAGCGCAATGTAAATGTAAGGATTATTATTTATTATTGTATTACACCAAGCTCACAGAGAGACCCACAAGTAAGGGTTGCAATAAAAGATAAGTGTCCCTTTCAGGTATTTATGTCTTCTGAGAAAGTCACTTATCTATTTCATCAGTTCACCATTTATGCCGCAGAAGGCCAGTTATTCAATGAGATCTGAATGCCCTACAATTTCAGTTCTACAGAAATGTGGAAGGCTGTTGCTCTAACACAATATTGGCTAATTGAGCAAAACATTACCAGTTGTCGGCAAAAGCCTGGACAGTATAATGGGAAAGATGCGATTGAGGGTGTTGCGATTGACAGTAAGGACACTCGTATGTAGCTCAAGGACACAGATCTGTAGCGGCTAAAGACAGCCATTTTGAATGCTAGCTTTTATTGTAGTTTATCACTTTGCTTCATAATGCCCAGTGAACACTAAAAAATCCATTTGCCATGTTGGTAATAGGAACAGTAAGAGTGAGACTTTTGATAGACTGCAACAGAATGTGTTGCAAAAGGCTGCAGCATAGTCAGATTAGGATGAGATGTTTTGTTCTCGTTCCTGTAATATTAACATTTGCTGTAATTAATTGTAAGTCTGTTTATGTTCACTAGACAATGTGACATTATGTTACCACAATATATTGCTCAGAATGAGAACAGCTGGCAATTAAAGTGCCTCGTTGAAGCACAACATTCCCTGCCTTTTAGAAAGATTAGGGTGTGATATTTAAATTATTTTTGTTTTGCATTTAGTTCTGGAAATCATTCGAAATTAAAACAGGATCAATCATTTTCAAACAGGTAGTTTTTCACTGACTAAATGAACGAACGTTAGTAGGAGTTAGTCCATAAAGTATGCATGTGTTAAATGTATTCTAACAATTTTAATTCAGAAGATCGGTAAATGAAGAAGTAGGTCTCTCCTGCAGAGCTCTCTTACCTAATTACCAATGCAGCTTCACAGTGATTTTACCCATTTAACTTCCAGCCAAGCTCCCTTTCCCTGAGCTACCCAAACACTAGGTTTTATCGTGTGGAGCTGGGACTTGCCAGTTTCACTCACGTGCACAAGCGCATGATGGTCGCACAGACAATTATTTGAACATGAATCATTTGATGGAGCTCAGAGGTAACCTCATACTTTATCTACTAAAAATTACGCACAGGAAGTCATTAATTTTTCACCTGAATTTAAAAAAAATGCAGAACTCAGGCATATAATTAACTGGAACTCACTGGAATAAAATGTTTATGTTTAATAACCCATTTTTTTTCTTCCATTTACTTCTCTTGAAAGTCTCATGAAGTGAACACGTTTGTGACAATATCTATTGAAATAGAGAACTAAAGGCTCTGCATTATCACCTTTACAAATGTTAACCTGCTCATTAAAAAGTTGAAATTTGTCCAGTTACTATAAATAACATTTAACTGTGCTTAAATTGCTAGTGTTTAGATGTAGATGCATGGGATGACTCGAACACCTGTGTTTCTGCTGACTTGTGTAACTATTTTGTTCCCTCTGGAAGTGTGTTCATTCCTATGGGGGTTGCAACAAATCAAGCATGTAGAATAATCCTTTTAACATTGGTGCTGTAATGCACAAAGGGCCTTGGCCCTTCACCCAGGCTCAATTAAAAGCAAAGTAGAGGAGCTGGACCATAAAAAATAAACTGAAGGTAGATGACCTGAAGGAGAATTGATGTTAATGTTAGGTGTGTGTGTGTGTATGCAGCAGATAATACTGTACTGTATGGTGTAGATGTCATAATTGATTGAATTAAGGTCATTTCTAGTTGTACTGTATTCTTTTATATTGTTGCAATGTTCTATTAATACCTGTACAATAATATATTACTCTTATTATTAGAATGTGGAGCCCTGTAGCTTAGTGGTTAGAGCACTCACTCACAAGTGAAAAGACCTGGGTTTGATTCCAGGCAGGGCGAAACCTTGGGCAAGTTTCCTTACTCCACATAATAATCCCTCCCAAAAAAAACAATAAAAATTTGGTCACTCAATCTACGACTGTTTGTCAGATGCCTGCCGCCTTTCGCCCAGAAATATACAGTCAATTTACTTTTCAGTATATTCTGTGAAGCGCTTTGAGATATCTAGAACACGTGAAAAGCGCTATATCAAATGCAAGGATTATTATTATATTATTATTCGGTTTGATGTCGTAGCATATGCGGATAAAATCGAAAATGTGTTGTATGTGTGAAGTGAAGTGTGAAGTCTACATTTGAGTTAAATGGAACTATTGTAAAGTCCGAATCTCTGTGCTCATTAAAGGATCAGGGTCCTTTTATTCTTCGTGAATGTCTGCATGTTAAGGAAGAGATAGCCATCTTTACACCAAATGATAACGTCAAGTACTTGGAGGTGAATCGCTTTCCTGCTAGTGCGTCTGCTTTTCGTCTCTCCTGTTGTTATTATTGAACTTAGTTGTTTTACTGCTGTGTTTCCACAGAGTTCAAGGTTGCTAGTTTCACACCCAGTGTGGCACATATTGTGCGAGTGGCCGTTTCCGCACACTCGATGCGTCACAATTGGACACCACAGGAGGGAGAATGAAGAAGGCACTTTCCACACAGGTAAGTACCTCCAAGTGCCATCGTTAAATATCATTCCATGTGCACACTTGAGAGGAAATCTAGCAAAGACAGCAACAGGAAATCATGGGCTGGCGAGCTGCACCATAAGCTTCTCAAAAGATGGCTGTGAGATTTAGGAGATTGACTGGAGGTACAAGATTTAAAAGAGGGCAAGTACTGTACAATTTGTGCTGTTCATCCCTTTGAAAAGCAACAGTAAATACAAGTTAATTTCAGGAAAGCAAATATTTAGACTAGAATATTCGAATTAGGTTAATACCATTGTAAAAATTGTTTGCTTTCTTGGATTTAAATTGATGCACTTTTGAAGACGGATACATAAATTGCAGCATTTTTGTCCTCCCCTGTTTAATGCATTAGCTAAAGCGCTGACAGTATGTTGTTTTGACAGATGAGTTGCATGTACAGTATTTACTCTTTGTTTTGGATGGTATTATTCCTTAAGCTCAAACAATCAGAATCTGGTGCAGTCCATCAATAATAATAAAGATCATAGGATGGAGATCATTTCCTTCATGAAGTTCATCCTGATAATGTTAATCTCTGCATTTGATGCACTCTCCCATTGAGTAGAGGTTTGGCTCTAAGGCCCAATGCTCTGCTGGTGTATGTTCTGTTTCACGTCTCTTGTTTCCTGAACCTCAGCTGGAGATGATAGGACTATTCCTTAAGCTCCTGTTGATGTGAAGGACCAAGTAGATGAGGCTTGTTATCAATTATTCTCTCCTATTGGAAAGAGGGTTGTAAGTTATTTTGAGGTGTAAATCGTGGCTTCTAGAACTGAGCCACATTATAAAATGCTAGATAGAGGTGGAGGGGGAGGGGAACCACATGCGAAATGCTCCATTTTATTTTGTTTATTCCCGGTAACTGTCAATGTTCAAGAAATTGTCATTTATTTTCAGTAGGTGGAGTTCAAGTCTGATTTGTGGGCGGTGGGGAGGGGGGCAAGGAGTGTAAGTGGGAAATTCTGGATTATCTCCCCCTTGCAAATCAGCATTGCATTGACGTTCAGTGATAGGAATAGTCATTTATTGCCTGGTATTCATACCATACAAGAAAAATAACAATCATTTTCACTTATATAACATCTTTCACATAAGATAACCTTGCAAAGTCCTTTCAAAGACAGGTTGGAAACCTGGAAGATAGTAATTACCAGCAGAGAGGGAGGGTCCAAGGCAGAAGATTTTGTTCAAGATGTGCAAAGTGGTTGAAAGTGATTTCAAAACTAATAGTTAATAATTATTTTTAACAGTGATATGACCATTGAAAAATACAAATATCAGTAGTTTTTTATCTTAGTCTCTTTAAGACTAAAAAATAATAAATTGGTCACTCCATCCACGACTGTTTGTGGGACACAGCTGTGCTCGATTGGCTGCCATGTTCTGCCTGCAAAATATACTGTCAGTTCACTTAACAGTATATTCTGTGAAGCACTTTGAGACATCTTAAAGATGTGATTAGACGCTATATCAAATGCAAGGATTCTTCTTATTAATATAATTTATTTGCACTACCTACACACAAACATTTTTACCCAATCCTTAATTTCATTCGAGATATATATTCAAGGAGTCCAACCTGAAACCTGAACAGACAGCTAAGCACTGAGTTCTTTGTGGCCTCATTAAAAATAACAAATGGGCTAAATTTGAGATTGTAACAAAAGAAGAGCCAGATGAATGGATTTACAACCGAGAGTAAAAGAAACTCCAGTCGACAAATAATGAAGTGTTTGATAAACTGCACAGGAATGATGTCACTAGGAGCATAGTGCCCAGCATTCAAAGAGTTAACCAGCTCAAGTCAATTAGGTGCAATTAGTCAAGTAAAATTGCAGAAGGGCAGAGCAACCTTTTGTTTAAATCATGGAAAACTTGCCCTTAATGAAAGATAATGAGCAGAACACACATACTTTTTAAGCAGTCTCTCTCTCACTCTTGCTCTCTGCAGCTCTTGGGGGCTTAGGATTTAGAACAAACTGTGTTTAATTACTGTGGATGGCAGAGAAAACGGTTCAATTTCAATTTCGCATATTTCCTGATTGGCTCAAAAGATTATTATTATTAGTATAAAAGTTACATGTTTTCAGTTGATCTTTAAAAAAAAATCCTGTCTTTGCAGGACTTTAGTACCCCCATTCCCCATGCTCGGATCCCAGCGCTTTGGGACGTCCTCCCAACGTGAAAGGTGCTGTATAAATGTCATTTTGCTATTGTTCTTGTTGTTTTCTAGTCAGTTGGAGGGCGTCTGATCTATCGCAGGTCTGCAACATTGAAACTTATGCAAGTTTAAAAAAAATCCAAGTTTAGTTATTTATTTCTAATAATAGCACATCCTCAGTGGGACATTTTCCCTCTTCTCGTCCAACTGAGATAAGTGGTTATAATTGTAGAACTCTCGCCAGCTTTTATTTAACTCTGGCTGGGTGTGAGTTCAATTTAAAGCTTGTGCATTTCATCCAGACTTAACTCCCAACTATGCTTTAAAGTGAGAGTGGAGAACAAATGTTTGGAAACGAGTGCTTTTAGACGAGGGTAATCCAATGTAATCTTAAACTAAATAAACTTTCCTTTTTAATATCCTCTAAAACTATTAATGTAAACATTGAATGAATAATCCCAGTCCTCAAACTGTTGCACAACTGGACAGTGAATCATCTGCAAATCGAGGCAAGTTTTGCTTCATCAGGTGACGTCACTGTTTTTCCCTGGTTGTCACATGTTTTAGCAGAATCTTGCCCTATTTCATAAATTGTTACGTGGAATGAGTTCCAGATGTTTGGTTCTATCATCCCATTAACAGAATCCAAATAAAGGAACAAAGAAAAGTTTTTTTAAAAAAATCTGACAGCAGCAAAAAAAATAAAGAGGAAGCAAAATGGGGATAGTGATTCACATTGGGAAACTTTCAGGCATTCCTCTAGATGACTTAGTCGGACCTAATAGTGAAATTGAAGTTTAAAACCTACAGTTTCCTGTTTTTCAGAGGCTTGATCAGCCAATGCAGAAACACTTGGGCAAGTTTTGATTGGTCAGACACAAATTAAACTTCCTGTCAAAACAAAAACAACTTGTTCACCCATTTCCCCTTCTTTTCCCCTCAACCATTTCGGCCACAGTTGTTCAGGTTTGGCTGAAACATTGCTTGTGACAGTCATCAAGTCCTGGATGCACTGGAGGCTTCTGTAAACTGTGCAGCTCTTGGTTTGAAAGGACTGAGCTGCTCTGCTGGAAGTGTGCCCAGTGCACTGTTTCTAGGCTGGGATCTGCTTCGAGGCAGTTTACAGCAGAAAAACAAAGCATTCTTCTTCCGCCGCTTCCTGTCAAACACTTCAAGGCTTGGAAGAAAAGTGACAGGGGTTAAAGAATGGAGAAGGGAAAGGCCACACTGAAGACCACTGGTAACGGCACTGAGCTGCCAGTTTACATTGCAGGTAACCCGAGGAGTTAGTTATTCATTGCAGTAGGGTTTATCATAAGTACTGCAGTTTTTTGAATATTGGATACATTTGAACTTTTAGCTATAGTTTAACCTTGTGTCCTCCCAACATGAAAGGTGCTCTATAAATGTAATTTTATTGTTGTGTTAGAATGCTTCGCAGAAAATGTGAACGTGGAATGAGTTCCAGATGTTTGGTAAGCAAAACTGTTTTCTAAAGTGCTCTGAGACGCCGTCCGGCATGGAAGGCGCTATATAAATCGAAGTTGTTGTTGTTGTTGTTAATGTGCTAAGATTTTTGCCTTTCATTTCCCTTCCCGAAGGCACCAACTATTAATATGGATTCGTTTTTCGCAAGAACAATCAGCTGGCCGGTACCTTGCCTTATGGGCCATTACTCAGGTCAGGGCGAAACCCTGGGCAAGTTCCTTACTCCACACACTTTATAATAACTCCCCACCCCCCGCTCCAAAAAAAGATCAGTTGGTAATTTCAATCCACGATTGCTGTGTGCAATTGGCTGCCGCGTTTCACTCAAAAATATACAAGCACTTTACAGTATATTCTGTGAAGCGCTTTGAGATGTCTAGAAGATGTGAAAAGCGCTACATCAAATACAAGGATTATTATTATTGTCATTATTATTCATCTTTAGATCGAGACAGACAGTGTCAGTTGCCTATTCAGACTGTAGAATTATTTATATACAAACCAGATGCTGTCTTCACCAATCTTTACATGCACACACTTTCTCACTGATATGTTTTTGAAGTAGGAACCATGGTTGTTTACTTTTCTTCTCCTTTCCTCGCCTGGAGGACTTGAAGCCCATTGCAACTCCCTACTTACTGTCCCCGCAGATATTGGCTAACTCATCACAGACAAGGATTCTAAACGACAATCTTCTCATCTCTATGGTTTGTTGATAAATCTAATGGGAGTTTTACCCAGTAGACTGAGAAGGCAAGTTGTACACAACTATTAAAAGGTACTGAAACAGAAACAGAATTGCTGGGAAAACTCAGCAGGTCAGGCAGCATCCATGGAGAAAGGAAAGTGAGTCGACATTTCGGGTCCACGACCCTTCATCAGAACTGAAACGTTCAACTCACTTTCCTTTCTCCATGGATGCTGCCTGACCTGCTGAGTTTTCCCAGCAACTTCTATGTTTGTTTCAGATTTCCAGCATCTGTAGTATTTTGTGTTTTATTAAAAGATACTATCCTTGTAAAGATTGGTTGTCAAATTGCATGAATTATTGTTCTGTATACAGAAATTCACCCATAGACCAATTGCATGTAATATTATCGTTTTGCTTCCCGAGTGAGCAAACTAGAAATGTTCTCTTGAATGATATGCCTTATTTCTGACTTGGAAACAGGAATTTATATTTGTAAAAATCTAGAAAGCTGGTGTTTTTGGTGAGATTGGCACATTACCCTACATACGGGCGCAGTTAATGTATTGGCCGCGCACTCTGCTGCTGGTCATGTCATCAAGACGTTCATAATCAAACATCTAGGCTGTATCAGCCTACTCCACACCCAAGCTCATGCCAACTCTCCAAGCCAGCTATGGGACGACAGATGTCATTTCCACCAGCTGATCCAGTATGCTCTTCTCAGCTGGCTGCAAGCACATTGCCTGAACTATACACACATCTCACTCTTATGGTTACGTTTCTGGCACTCAAATCTAGCAACCCATCTGACGCATTTTCACAGGTCGTTTTATCTATGGCAACCAATTCGAGATTAGTGCTGCTAATGTGAGATGACCTCTTTTCCAGTTATTTTAATGTGAGACAAGCAGGCCAGGCGTAAAGACAAGTATAAGGATCTTGAAGTCGATCCTTTCTGTGACAGCGGAGTCTGGTGTGATAGAGATATGGAGTTTAGAGTGAGTGACTGTACAGGGGGTGGAGTTCTGAATTAGGTTGGATTTTGTTGGTAGTGTAGCTGTGTAGATTGGTGAGGTTAAACAGTACTGGGATAATCGAGGCGGGAGGTGATGAAAACATGGGTCTCGGCTAGAATGGTATGAGATAGTGAGTGTTGACAGGCTGTATGGCCCTTCAAGACCATGACTGTCAAGCCTGATCCTATTCTAAACCAACAACAACAACTTGCATTTATATAGTAACCAATTCCTTACCCTAAACCTAATTCAACCAGGTTTCAGCAGAGAAACCTGAAAAGGAGTTGGGTAAACAGGAATCCCTGAGTTAACGTCGGAATTCCTCACTGATAAATTTATTGTTGTGGAATTGACCTGCCAAAAACATTTCAGGTTTTAAAGCAGTCCCCTTCCCAAGCACAGTAGCGCACCATGACCTGGGGGCTGCGTTACTGTATTAGGTAGTCTTTCAAGAGAAGCATCTCAAAGGTAGAAGGGTAAAGCAAATAGACAGGAGGGTGGAGTCTGTCAGGCAGAAGGGACTACATGTGCTCTGGAGTCATTTTGATTTGCAGAATTGCTTTGCACATTGTCATCCACAAAATTTATTATTAATGAAATCGCACATCTTTGTGCCATAAATCTAAATAGTATGAAAAACACATTTTGCATTGTTATATCCATCATCGTCCACTACTTAATCTGTTCCATTCTACAGTGCATGAGATGAGGAATGAAGTAATTATTCTGCTGTACATTCACGTGTCCTGTGGCTTCTTTTGGAATGTTATCTACTTTACAGTGAGAGTCCTTTCTGTGTATGTGGCTCCTAATTCTCATATTGTATTTTGATCCTTTTTTCACACATTGTCTCTGCCTCTCTCAGTAAAAATATTCAGTCCAGCCACATTTAACAAACTTATGAAAACCTCTTCTTTCTCTAACATGCATCCATGTTTACAATTTGTATTCCCCAGGGCTCGTCAGCTTCTGTTTTTATCCACTTACACACTGTTCCTCTCTGGTTTCACTTTCTGTATTCTGTTGTTGAGCAGTGCTGCTATTTTCTGCCTCTTTTTTTAAAAAAATTGCTTCATATCCAGCACAATGGTACTGTAGTAATATTAAAAATGATTAATACGTTTCCAAATTAGAAAAAAGCATTAGGTAAATTTCATAAACCTCACAAAGCTTTGTGTAATGTGTTTTTCATTTCCACTTTGGAAGTGAACCACAGCTCGCTTGTGAAAATAAGAACTATATTAAAATGAGCCCCTGTCCTTTGTGTGTTGTATGATGAAGAAACAATAAATCATTGCCACACGATCAGCACTATAATGTGCCCTACCTAAATATTACATAACACAATCTAGAAATTGACAATATATTCTTTTAAATGTCAGTTTTCAAACATTGTCAGAAGTCTTCCGGTCTGAAGGGCAAGGAACAGAAATGTTTGAGAGAAATAAGTTGTAATGACATTTAGAAAGAAAAGTATTTTCAGAATGATACCAAGCATTCCATATCTGAACGGACCATATGTTTTATCTAAATTATATATTCATTTCTTCAGCTCAAGGTGTTTGACCCTGGTCATCTTGATTGAGATCAACTAACAGCACAGACAGAGTATTTGTCAGTCTTTCTGGTCTATATGACTATATTACTTGCCGCATATATTTGTTGTCATCAGTGGAGCACTTGAATTAGATTATATTTTTACTTTTTCCTATTTTGGTTGCTTTCCTTCCCCTAACATCATTAATGCTAATCTCTGAAAAATAACTTGTGCAGTGTCACTCGGCCACCGAATCGGATGTGCTATTATGATATTGTTTGCTTCGGGTCAGCTTCCACCATGAAATAATCAGACGCTGGGCATATCTCTGTTAAATAATTAACTTCTACTAGGAGTTTTTCGTGTGCACAATTACAGTGTTTAAATAGAAGGCTTGATAACTTTGGAATTCGTTTATTACTGTGGAAGACATGTCAGAAGTAACAATGCATCTTCTCCTGTGATGACCAGCGTTTAGCTGTTGTTTCGATGAACATCGCGCTCTTAAAAAATTAATCACTGGCTCTCTGCCTTACACTATTTTAGCCCGAGGACTTATGTATATTCAAACAAGGGTTTGTAGCAGTTCTGCACAACACAGACCTCACACGCTGTTGTTGCACTGAGGTTGACAGATCTGCTTTTTTCAGCCATTTTAAAGATGTACTACATATGACATAATGTTACAGGGTTAAGGCAGTCATGTAACATAAGTAATTACCGGAGATTTCAGCTGTGGCTTGCTATATGTTAAAGGAATTTCCAGCTGAGGAACATGAGTAATGTAGAATGGAATCCTTGAGTATGTTTACAGCCGTTGTTCAACCAAATGTCATTTTTGTTTAAATCTTTCCACATACAGATGAATATAAAAATATGACATTTTGGGGATAGAAATTCTTCATTCTGTTCTCTTTTGTAGGATCGTCTTATATTTACAGTTACTGTAAATTCACCTAAAAGAATACGCAGCAAAGATACACTTTACAGTAAATCCCGTGAAGCACTTTGAAACATCCTTCCGACATGAAAGCCACCATATCAAATGCAAGGATTACCATAAATGTAAATGTGGAAGTAGTTCATTTGGAAGTGGAATCAAACCAAAGAGTTAGTGCAATTCCTCGGAATTCATAAGCTTCTGGCTTATAGGCAAGTGTGCTACCAACTGCGTCAGACTGATATCTATATAATAATGAAATAATAATAATAATTATTGCATTTGATATAGTGCCTTATCAGGTCTTCAAGACATCTCTAAGTTCTTCACAGAATGTACTGTAAAGTGACTGTATATTTTGTAGGCGAAATGCGGCAGCCAATTATGCACTGCAGTGTCCCACAAAGAGTCGGAGATTGAGTGACCAAACTGTTACTATTATTATTCTTTTGAAGGACTTATTACTCCCGGAAAAGCGATCTACCAATTGACTAACAACTGGGTTCCTATTTACTACCAGGTAAATAGAGCTATGTGGGCTAAGGAAACTAGCCCATTGTTCGCCCTGCCTAGCGTCGAACCCAGTCTCTCAATTGCGAGGCAAGTACTCTAACCACTTCTACAGGACTCCTCTATATGTACAGAAAGGCTCCTGCATGGTGTCTGCTTTTCTGGGATTCTTGCACCCGTCCACAGACATGGTTAGCCTAATGGTCTCAGCACTATTTGGTATGATTGAGGTGTGCTGGGAACATAGACAGAGAAACTACAGCATAGGAGAAAGCCATTCGCTACATACAGCCTATGCTGGTGCAAGTCCATCAACTGGAGGTAACCACTCTTATCCCAATTTTCTGCTCATTCTCCATACCCTCGCTCTTCAAATGTTTGTCCAATTTCACACAAATTGTTGCTATGGCTGCAGCCTCAATAGATACTTGTGGCAAAGCATTCCATCTTTAATGACCCTGTTCATGAAAACAAATTAATTCCATTGTACCATATTAGGATGCATGATTAGGAAGCTTGGAGTGTTGATCTTCACTCATTCCTATTATCATAGCCTTCCTGCACAGTTCAGGATGGCAAGAATAAAACATTTGCAGATTCCACCTGGACAATATTAACACGAGAGTTGTGAACCTCCAGTTTCCATGATCCAAATACAAATGAATGACGTAATCATAAGGGTGACAACACCATGAAAATATAGTGCCTCTAGCCTTGTAACTTCTCACAGGGAATTGCTGTTAACTGTAGTGACTGTATAATTGTGGGGAAATGTTCATTTATGTAAACGAAACACAGATGGCCGGACACTATTAATAAGTTTGTAACTTACCCAGCAATCCTTGATTCACCAGCTTCTATTAAATCTCTTGCGCAGCTGGGAAAGAATAAGAATGAAAGAGTTGTGGCTGCTGCCTGGGTAACTGGCAGATCAATCTGTGTTGACATTTTATGACATTGCAAGCTACCTGTACAATCATAGACTGAGCATCGTTTCTGTTACAGGACATGTGTACATTCTCTGCTGTTACACTGACAGCTCTCAAGGTACAGTACAAGCAATTGTGTTTGAAGAATTGGGGTAACGTTTGGTCCACTAGAAGTGCAGGAAATGCTATCCCTGGTGCTCGATCTGGGAGAGCAAGCTGAAAAGCTGATGCAGTATAGCAAAGCAATAAGAATTTGACATTATCAAGTGAATGATAGCCGTGATCATCATGCTATTTTCTCCCGGTTGTTACAAAGAATGCCTGCAAAGGACACCTCTACCAATGACAAGAGTTTACAATGTTTCCAATCTTCTACCGTTTGGTCCAAAGCAAAGATGGTGACAATCCCTATGTAATCAGTAAGTGGCGGAAATGCAGATCTATATATCCAAGGAAGATAGGTTAAGACAGGCTGTTAGAACAAAGTCGTACATGATTAGAGGTCTATGGACTAAGATGATCCATAGTCACACTAGTCCTGAGGCTTAAAGTGAGTTACTCAGAGAATATTAAGCTGCAGTTCTAGATTCTCGGACTCCCAAAAGACCACCTAAAATACGACTAGGAAAAGGTGTTGACAGGTCAATCCCACAATAACAACAACAACAAAATTAGATTGATAGAGCGCTTTTCACGTCGGGAGGATGTCTCAAAGCGCTGAGCAGTCAGGTCGGGACCCAAGCAGGGGGAAAGGGCAGGGTAGTGGGAAGGGGAGAAAGAGAGTTAGGAAGGGAGGGAGAGAGTTGGGAGGGCAGCAGAAGGCACGAGCTATCCCAATGGCCAAACTACAGGACAAATAGCTTCCTTTCTCCATGATTCATAAACATGCACCATAAAGTGTCGTTGAAAAATCTTTGTACAAACAGAAACTGAAAGAATTGAAACTGTTTTTCCTACATCCATTTTATTTGTTCCTGTTGATGTTCTTTTTAAATTAAAATTCCTGTTGAGTGAAAACTTTTTCGCTTGGATGAAAGAGTTTGAAGCCTTGATTACACACAGTCAGATTTCCTATCATATCCTACTCGAGTGCTGTGTCATTTTGTTCATATAAATACAAAATCCTGCAAAGTGTAAAGTCCTGATTGATTAATCGTATTCTGTGGCAATCGTGTAATTTATTAATGTGAAATACTGTGACTGATGATATTTTCTCAGTGAAACAAACCTGATATTTCACTGTCTTCAATGATAAAATATCCCCTTTTTTATGATGTCAGAATAGCTGCTCTAATATTAACAGCCTCCTCATGACATCAGTGTAGGAAATGTAACCATTGAAATGTTTCATCTCTTTTTCTGCTCTTCATTTCCCCTTGGTGGTGACTCATACTGGGGTAAGTTGCAAGCAACCCACTGGTCTCTCTCACCCATTCCCATTCTTCACTGTGAGACTCGACAGTGAGCGATGGCAGCTATTTAACCTTGGAAGTCATTATAGCTGAGGTTGATTCTATCCTCACCAGATCCTCACAACAGGAGAGGTCACTGGTGATGCTGAGGCCAATTGTGGCCCCCCACTGTCAGCCTGTCAGTGTCAGTCACTGTGAGATAAGCTAACTCAGCATAGGGATCGAACCCAGGAACTTCCTGATCTTTTGGCTCAGTCCCACGTCAAGCAAAGTGTTTACCCACTAGGGCATTGGGCAATGATTACATCTAATTTTCCCTTATTAATTCCAGCTCCTCTCTACCTTAGGTCCTTGATTCAAGCTATGGCAGAGGGGGTACACAGGTGACCTGCTCCCACCTGTTTACTGGAAGCTATGAATGTGGCTGGTTGGTTCACTGGCTGATTGCTTCTATAGCTTTGGGGAAAGATTTGTCCTTGACATGACATCTCACCCAGACAGTGCTGCAAAGATCAGCTATTCATCCTGTTTAGCATCAAGAGGGCAAACCATTTTGGCATAAACCTTTGTATACTGCCAATATGCTACAGAATTGGACTACTCGAACAGTGTCTGCCTTCACCAGGACAAATTCCGTAAGCTAAGCACTCATTCTCATCAATGACGGGCAAATATGCATTTCATGTTGCCTTATCAGACCATCCCTATGGTAATATGGTAAATGGTTCATATCATATCTGGTCCAAAATAAATATGTACAGTATTCTGATGGCTACACAATAAATCACCATTATAATCAGTATTGCATCTAATCTTAGAATGGGCCTTTTGTTTCCTTCCCCTACACTATTTTCCATCTTGCTTTGGGTACCACAGTGGCCTTTTAAAAGCACTTCAAAATGTTATTCTATGTGAATAATGTTCTACAACGCAAGTTGATTATTTTATGGCATCTATATCAGGTAGCTCTATTTCCAAGCCTAGAGAATAGTCCTCCTCATAATTACTTGAAAGAGATACGGAGATTGCTAAAAAAAAACTGGACATTCATTGCATTGCTATTTGTGAAACAGTGCTGAGTACAAATTGACTGCTGTGTTCTCTCACAAATGCGCAGTCACTACAGTTCACATTAATATCTTGTGAAGCGTATTGAGACTTCTTAATGATGTGATCAGGTACTATATCAAACGTAAGGATTATTATGATTATTTTTTAAAAAATTATAATTATTTTGATTATTATTATCATTATTAATAAACACACAAACACACAATTTCAAATTAATTTGTAAAGATGGTGCTGTGCCTGTGTAACTAAATAAAAGTTTGGTGCGATATCACACAAACCTAGATTCCAGGAAAAACAAGCAGGTTTCCAACCAACAAAATTATATATGCATTTGTATTTTACAAGACATCAGACTATTTACACAAATCTATTTGCATATGAGATAAGTGCCTCGTTGTTCAGCTAATTTGATTCCAGTTGTTCGTGATACTGTATCATTATAGTTTTTTTTAAATTTAATTACTTTTATTTTAGATGTTCCTCTTGAATGCTTCATCTGCCGTGATGTAGTAGAGATGACAGATCTGGACTCCCTGCTGCAGTATTGTGACTGCAAGAGTTTAGTCGCTCATCAAAAGTGCCTGCTGACCTGGATACAAAAGGTAATAAAACTTCATAATAGCTCGCAAGCATTTATCGATCGGCTTACAAAAACAAAGCCTTCAATTACAGTGAAGTTTCTGGCAGTGAAAAATTCCCACTCTCTTGGCTGTCACTGTACAAAGACGAGTATTATCCAATTATTCAGGTCTTTGCAGGATCCTCTGATGTCTACACACAGGGACTTTAATCCTCCTGTTTTTTCTCAGCTCAGTTGTTTCAGTTGTAAATATTACTTTTCTCCCATGGTTCTTTTTGGACCTTTTACAATTTACTAAATTTAATAGTACATTGATGTGTGCTTGAAAGGAATCTTGTACTGCAGTATTTTGGAAGAATGGAGAGGTAGCAAGATTATGGAATAAGCAGAGCCTGAAGTGCCCCAACATCACGGCACAGATTTGTGTGTCCCCAAGCCCCCCTATCCCCAACCCACCACCCCCCAGCCCCTTCAGACTCAGTCCATTAACTGTTGTTCCATTCTGTGTGGACAAAGTGCAGAGACCTATCATTCTCTCTATAGCTGCAGAGCTCTCACTCTCTCTGGGTCTCAGCAGACAGAACCCAGGTTTACTGTGTCATCCAAATGTTGCCACTGAAATAATTTCTCAGTACTGTACTGCATTAGAATGTCAGGCTAATCTGTGAACTCAGTAATTATTCATACAACAGTAATTAAACAAGCATTGACTACATCTGCCACAAGTTGGGATCATTTCAAGAATTGTTTACATCAAAAATTTTGCTTTCATCAGATTTACAAATACAGGGATTGGAGGCCCTTTGGCCAAAATAAATATAGTACTTTAGATGACTCTAATTGTGAGGCAATTTCTGCTAAATTATCTTGGATCTTCCTGGGATTAGCCAAATCAAATTTAAATTTTCAGAGGAGGTTGTGCCAACAAAAGCTGCCTTTAGCATGCTACTCTGTAGCAAATAAAAATAAACATTATTTTGAAATTGGGATGAGTGTTTGGATTATCAGTGCTGTTGAAAACGCAAAATTCAAGAGGCTGAGATCAAACCCCGAGCTGAGGAAGATGAGAGCTTTCCTATGCCACACTAGAGGCACCCTATCCAGCCTGAGGGGAGCTATATAAAGGCAAATTGTTATTCTATGTCAGATTAGACATATACCTACAAGCAGATACCTACCAGGTATCCCATCTCCACAACCGTGGAGATGGGAGAAAACAGATAGAATTTAAAAATAACAACAACAGCAACAACAAAATTAAATTTATAGAGTGCCTTTCACATTGGGAAGGCATCCCAAGGCGCTGAACAATTAGATCGGGACCCGAACAGTGGGGGAAGGGTCGGGGTAGGGGCAGGGGGACGGGGAGTGGGAAAGGGGAGAAGAGTTAGGAGGGCAGCAGAAAGCAAAGTCAAAGAGGAAGGTCTTGAGACCGGGCTTGAAGGAGGAAAGGGAGGAAGCGAGGCAAAGGGATTGCGGGATGGAGTTCCAGAGTGTGGGGGCAGAGAGGCTGAAAGTCTGGCTACTGATGGGAGGGTGGTTCGGGGGGGAGGGGAGGGGGGGTGGACATGGTGCAGGCCAGAGCCCACTGGAGGGGATGGGCAGGCTGATAGGGGAGACAGTAGGTCGGAAAGATAGGCGGGGGAATGATCTTGAAAATGAGGACGAGGATCTTGAATAACTACATAAAGTTCAATTCTATATTATTTATGTACTTTCCTGTACTATATTTACCAAAAGTAAATATGGGAAGGAAACAAAGGGCCCATTGTGACAATGTTGTTTTCCCAGGACAGCCAACATGAGAAAATTCCATGAGACAGCAACATTTATTCAGTTATAAATTGCATCACAAAGTGAAAGTCAATTCAAAGTGAAAGTCAATTCACGTTACAGTATATTCTGTGAAGCACTTTGGGACGGCTTGAAGACATGATAAGGCGCTATATCAAATAGAAGAATTATTATTATTGTTATAATTGCAAAGAAATCCAGTGACTATGGCTTCATAAGAAAGTGTTTGACACACTTTGAGATTAGCCGGGCATCATTTACATCACATGAAAGTATTGTGATAACAATGATGTTTTTTAGCTTGATTTGCATTGCGGTGTGGAGTTTTGGTGAGGAAAACACATACTCCAGCACTTTTCCATGGAGACAATAGGCCTTTTAATGCAACTTCACTCGTTCCACCCGAGTTTGTGTTAACTTTCAATTTTAATTAGTTTTCTTAAATTCCTTGCCTCTCTGGTTTTCAAGGGTGTTATGTTTGAGGAAAGCAATTTCCAGGGCAGCAAAAAAGGATCAAAGGGAAGCAAAAAAGGGAGAAGGAAATATGGGAAAGAAACAAAGGGCCCATAGTGAAAATGTTGGTTCGTAGGCCGGCCAACATGAGAAAATTCCATGAGACAGCAGCACTTATTCAGTTGTAATCACATCATCACATTCACTTCTGCATCTCAACAGGACAATGTTATGTAAATTGTGCAAATTATCACAATTCTGTGAAGACAGAGAATAAATAGAAGCAAGCTGTACAATTAAAACGTATTTAAATCAAAACCTTTATACATACATGTGTACACACTCCCGATAATCACGTCACTTACAATAAATTGAGATGCAAGTGTAAGTGAAATTTCTGAAATATGAGAGTTTGCACGGCAACAGATTTAAAACATCCAGAGTTTGTATTAGCTGAGCTAAAAAAAAGCAATTCAATTTTTGGTCCATTTAAGTCCTTTCATTTTTCGAGTAGGAATTATTTCATTCTTTCATGCAACATTTGTTATAATGCAGATTATGGTTCTCAGTTTCAAAGGGTTTCTTCCAATATGATTCAACAACAACAGCAACTTCGATTTACATAGCGCCCTCCATGCCGGACGGCATCTCAGAGCGCTTAAATCATCTGTGACTGAAACCAAACATATTTTAGGAGCTGCTTTTTCAGCATCTTGGGACATTCTCCCGAATGTGAACGGTGTTCTACATATGTACTTACGTTGTTTTGTTATTTTGTTGTTTTTTCCTCTCCTTTAAACTTGCATCGAATTAATCATTACAGTGACTGGACAAATGGTTAATGATTGAGTCTGAGAAAGCCGTTTCCATCGTTTTCCATCTCAGTTTAAGAATTTACTGTGTATTTCGCAACCCACCAAATATGTTCAAAGTTGTTTCATATTGCATTTGTGCACTTGGATGACTTGTTGACAGTGATTGGTTTTACTGAATTCTGCTTCAATCGTTTCTTATAAAAGCAAGAAAATTGACATTGTGATGAATACGCACAGTATTTAAAAGGTGCAGCCTTGCTATGGACTAACGCCAGCAATGCTGATCCCCTCTGCTGAATTATAATGAAAGTTGAGAATTGTTTTGGCAAACTTTGAATGCACTTGAAGGATATCTACCACTGGAAGCCCTAATATGCAATTACTCATATGAACTCCTTGCATTATTGTTTTCTGATGTATAGACATTTTTTTAAATTCTGTTCTGCGCACTTCTGTTTGATGTGGTTTAGGGATTGTTTCACTTTTGAATCATTAATTTGTTACAAATGGAGCGTATTAATAATGCAGTAATAAAATAACAGTTGGTTTCTAGGTTACTCAGCATAACTTAATCCCATGAAATTCTATGAGTTATTCAGTAACAAATTGGCCCGCATTCTCTTCTGCACCTCAGGATAATGTTATTTATGCTGCCTGTTTCAGTGCATTACAAACAATATTGGCCTCTATGCAGTTGAGGAGTGGTAGTTTCACTGCCCCTTGAATCCCTGTGGATTGCTGGATGCAGAGCTTTTCTCTGATGACTCAAATAGATGTATGGAACTGTGCTTTCTGGTCTCTGGCTTAGATCATTTTAGTAGGATCAAGAAGAACTGACAGCATAGTCAACTCCTTTCAATCAGCAGAAATTCAAAGGAGACTACTGTACTGCTGGAATTTTATAACACTATTAAATAAAGGCTTTTCAAAAAGTGTTTTTGGTGTGTGGCTACTGGTGTGAAATGAAACCCACCTCTAGGATACTTCTCTTGTGTCCAGGCTGCCGTGGCCCTTTAAGATTAATAAATTGGCCGTCTCAGTCCACAACCATTTGTGGGACACTGCTGTGCGTAATTGGCTACCGTGTTTCTCCCACAGTATATTTCCACGTTTCTCCCACAGTCGTACAGTAAATTATCTTCACAGTATATCCTGTGAACCGCTTTGAGACGTCTAGAAAACATGAGAAACGCTATATCAAATGCAAGGTTTATTATTATTAAAAGTAACAGTAAGTTTCATGAAGAAATTCATTTTCAAGAAGAAGAGTTTACGGATAACTGTCCAACTCGACAAATGAGAACTAGTTATTAATATTTTATTGTTTACATTGTTGTGCACATGGTGGTTAATGCCAACCATCCTAAACATTACACAGGGTATAGTGGCAATTTGGTGATTTATCCATTATTAATCAAGCTGATTTGTTGCACATTCTGTTTAGATGCATGGGATATATTGTCTGTGGAAAAAGTAACATATTGTTATAAGACACCAAATTGTTTACCAAGACCTGCTATGTTGTTCAGAAATTATCTTTTCAAAACTTTTATGTAAGTTTTCAAAACATTGAAACCTGCAGCATGTAACTGATATAAATTAATCGAGTTTGGGTCAAATCCGAAGGATCCTTTGTCCAAATGAGTGACTCTATAAACACAGTGCAATTCAAATCTAGATCAAGCTGAAGAAGGGCCATTGCTAAATGCAGGTTTGATGACCAAAATGCCTCCTATTTGTACTAAAATAATTAGGAAATTGATTCCCTAATCCGGACAATTTCTCTTTCCTCCATCCCTGCCTCTGGAGCGGCAGATGTGACAGAGAGGCTGTTGTGTCTGTCACTGCAATCTACGCTGCCTGGAAAATGGGGTGAGATCTAACATTTTTTTTTAGAACTGTGCATTTTCACTTAACGTCACTTATCAGTGGTAGAATTGCAGCATTGATGAATTTTACAACAACAATACAACAATAAAAAAAATTACATTTGTCAAGCACTTTTTACATCGGGAGGACGTCCCAATGCTGAGCTGAGACAAAGCAGTTCTGGCCGGTGAAGGAACCCAGTATACTCCATTGTGTCTGAATGTTGCCATGCGGTTTCCCCCTTACAGTCATACAGTAGAGGCACAAAACTGCCCTTAAATTCAGTCCAATTAGGACTAATGTGACAAGTTTGCTCTCAGAGCTCATAAGCCTCGATGCTTTGAGAGGCGGCAATTTTGCTGTGAGCTAGGGAGCTCTTTCTGACATTGGTGCTGCTGAGGTTTGCTGTCAGAGTATAATGTGGTTTGTCCTTGACCACTATTAGAACTGGCCTGAGTATGCTAACAGCAAAGTTATCCAGTAAAATTAGATTTAATAGATTCTTAGGACAGGACAAAACAATATACTGTAGTCCAAAGAAAGCACTGCTCTAATCAGTATGATGATCCTATCTGGATAAGGACCTTGAATCTGACCACTGGTGCTGTCCTGGTAAACTGAGCGGTCATTTTATCTGCAAAGAAAACAACCAATCTGATATTGCTAAGCACATTGATGTAGGTAAAACAGAGTTTGATGGATTATTTCTTTTGTTTGCTATTTTATATGAAAAAAGACGAAAAAAGGAGTTTAGATACACATGTGGAATATGCTGAAAAGTTTTTTTTTATCAATGCTGAAAGCCTATTCATACCCTTTTTAATTCGTCGTTTAGTCTGCATTTGGCAAAATCACTGTGCTTCCTGCTCAACGCTGTGGTGTAGTGACATCTGCTGTGGTGTCATCTGACATCAGTAATCCCATCATTAATCTATAAATTCACTGCCAGGATGAGGGGAGCCAGAAATGGTGAGCTTCGTATTGGATAGTCTGAGAGTGTGAAGGGGCTTTCCCTTGATATGGTCCTAGTGTGGACAGTCCACCACTTGTGACTCTCTAACCTCTCTTCCTATGCTCCCTCTGTCCCCTCATGGGATGATGCAATGACAGCTACAATCGAGAGCACACACCATTGCCTAATACAAAATTCATTGCACTGTACTGTCTGCCAAGTTGCAGCACTCTGCACACAGTTAGTAGACTTACACCTACTCAGATCGTGATTAAATGCCCCTGTGTTCAGTGAGCCTCAGATGCAGCGGAAAATTGTAGATTTCCCTGTTTAATTAGCTTCCAGCATAATTTAAGTGCCTTAATTACTTTTTTCTGCAATGTCTTTGTGAACTGCTTCGAACACTTGCACCACTAGGCGGTAAATGGAAGTTCTAATTAAACATCCATAACTCTTCCACACGCCAGAGGTTTCACGTTGCCTAATTTTACCTCGCCCACTTTTCCTAGCAACTCATTCCAGTTATTAATTATCCTCTGGGTAAAGAAATACTTCCTGGTGTTATCTGCCCTTTTGTAATCCTGAACTTGTATCCTCTTATTCTGCTGCTGTTGTGTCTGGAAGTATTATTCTGGATTTACCTTCTCCATTTCAAATCTTATATTCCTTTATAAAGTCCTCTCTCAGACATCCCTGCGTAGTTTCAGTTAGTTGAACTCCAGCGATGCCCCCAAAGCAAACTCTCAAGCCCCCCTTAAGTGTACCTTTTGCTAAAATGTGCCTTGCTCTCTGGGATTAAGTAAATAGGGTGTATCTCTCTGGGGAGTGTGCACTCCATACCAGACAAACAGAAACTAAATGTGTGTAGAGCACTCAGTCGTTTGTTTTGGAAACTCTTAAACACAGAGCATGTGTCAGAAACTTGGCCGAATCAATAATAATAATAAGTCTGAGTGTGCAGCAACCTACAAAGTGAGTCAATTTGACGAGTTAGGACATACCACTCAAAAGGATTTTTTTGTTTTGGTGTTTCATTCAAAAACTTGGCCGTGAACCAACTTCAACAAAAAAATGTGGAAAATGCCATAAGTTCCTGCCAAAATAAGTATGAATTTTAACTGATGACTGATATGGTTGAGAAACGCCAAAACAAAATTAAACACAAAAGTGACGTCATTTGTGGATTGGCCTTCTGGTATTGTTCAGTGCTCATTTCTGCCCAGTTCTGTTTGTGCGGATGATATCTAATTCAGGTCAACCTGAGGTGAGAAACTACCACACCATACCCGATTGGCACGTTCGAAAACTGCAGGAAGGAAACAAATCTCATCTTCATACTGCTCCTTGAGTGAGATTCCTTTTCAATCGCATTTGGATAGTTTAATGGGTTTTACTTGTGCTGATGGCCCTGATCAGTATCACCTCTACATTACATTTGCCTGCTGCATAGCTCTAATGGTATCTTTGATTTTTTTTGTGTGTGTGCTGCACTGTGTCGTGTGACTTTCCTGTGTTTAACGCTGATCTTCTAAAGTTTTTACGGTTAACCAGGCTTAGAAACTACTCCCTTTAATTTTCCCATTGCCTTCACTGAAGCTGATGATTCATGCCGGGAAACATCTGCACAGACTCTCTCCAATATTTCATGTGAATGGCCATTCTTCCAAGTGTGAACCTGAACGAATGCTTCACGAAAATGAAGACTCTTAAGCCTGAGTACTAGCCATACGGTCCTCACCCAACAACACTGACACAGGGATTGCTGGAAAGCAATTGGCAATGGAAATGTTTTTCCCTTTCCTAACCCAGGAGCACTGAAGACAATTATAGCTCCCTCTGTGGTTGTCACGCTTCAATACAGTACAATACAATTTACATTTATATTGCGCCTTTCACGTTGGGAGGATGTCTCAAAGTGCTTAAAGTCAGCTGATTTAGGGCAAACTTTGGGTCATACAGTTACAAAATGAAATGTCAATACAGAACTAGACTGGATCAGCCAGGGGAAGTTTTTGTTGCAGACCAGGGATTAGTTGAGTGCTGGTGAATGATTTACAAACCAGTCTTGTAAACAGATGCTTCATTTTTTATCTCTATATGCACAATGCATTAACATCCACTTATATGTACCTTTCAGCTATGGGGCATTTGAAGAGAATTACTACAACGGGTTATGTTTATGCAGTGGTTCGAACAGATAGTTGCGAACACTACAGCCTGATAGATTTTCATAGTAAATTAATCAGCTCTTGACTTTATCCATAACTTGGGTCATTTGTCTTTGATGACAGTCGTCAAAGTGGGTCATGCATGCAAATTCATAATGGTTTGTAACCAAGATTTTATGGAGTGCGCCAATAAAAAATGTTAAATGGTTTGGAACTGGCACCAGGGGACTGTCCAGACGCAGTACTTCAAATTAGTTTAATATAAAACAACATAAGCTCCATCACTGCTATCAGTGTAATCATGTTCAAAATAAACAGACCGTCTGATGTGACTGTTCCTTGAAAAGTGACATTACTCAGGAGTCATGCACTTTAATCCTTTAATTACTTCATCTCAAGCGCACCTTCCAGAGACTGCACCTGTTTTCTTCATATTTGCAACATTGATTTTCTGCAATGATGAGTATTAGTGACAAAATTAGAGACATTTCAAAAATGCTGATGGAGCGTTTTTATATTCAGGGAATGGAAGAGGATCTTTAACCAAACTTGAGACCAAGGTAAACTGCAATTAAAGGCTTGTTGTAGAATGCCACCGCAATTATTGAGGGCTATATGATTGATTGAGGGTCTGTAAACTGCTGTGCAGTCATAGCAACGCCAATTTATATTAACACAACATAGAAATGTCCTCTTCCGTTTTTCTCATGAATGGGAGTTTTTTGTGTGTGCAGGGCTTCAGGAATGAAAGAAGGCCAAGATGTAAAGTGTGCACAGCTGAGGTAAGTTACTGTATGCCAGCAATGGAGGAGGGGCGGGGGATAATGCACACAAGATAAGTGTATTTATTCTATCTTCATAAGATTTTCTGTTAGTTAAAAACAAATAATTGTATTAGGAGCTATAAAAATAAATATTGCCAATGATACTCAAGATTGAGTGCTAAAAATGTTTAAATCTTATTATCCTGGGGGACCACTTGCAATTAAAGTGATGTAATGGACTTTTGAGTCATATCAGCATTTGTGAGATGTGAGTGCTGTCTGCCATTACATTAAAATTGACATTGTGTCTAACATTTAAATAATGTGCACTCCAATGTGAGCTTTACCATGCCATATCTACATATGAATGCATCTAAGTGCTGTACGAATCCTTTTCAACTTCAGCATGTGAGGTACCCGCTATTTAGTTGCAGTGAAACATCAATATTCCTCATTATCTGAAGCCATCATAATGAGTGATAGACTCACCAAAATTTAAATCAACATAACATTGAAATTTTGATTGTCTTCGAAATGTAGGTGCTTTTTTCTATGATTGTCAATTTATTTCTAATTATTTGAGATGTTTTACAGATGTTTTTAAGCTTACACGTGAACCTTAATTTTGGTCCTATTTATTGGCATAACTGTTAGAAAATTTGTTTTAAATTACTCCATGAACTTAATTTAAGATGATATTATACTATTATACATTTGGTGACTTGATAATTCTTAAACCACAATAACCACAGGAATTTGTGCAGAATTTAACAAAATGTGGATTATATTTGTTGCCATTTCCTTTATTATTGCCTTTTTACCCTAATGTTCATATAACAAATGTTTTATGTTCCCATGAATCACTTTATTCCTAATCTAAAATGTTTCAGTGGTAAAATATATAGAATCAATCCATATCTGATGCTGATTTAGATAATCTCAGCTGGGCACCAGCATTTCTGGATATAGGATAAGATGCATAGATACAGACATTGGATGAGGGGAGGTTTGAGCTTGGGTATCAATTCCTCGTTCACCATAGTTGAATATCCTCCCTGATCTCTGAGATGCCGTCTGGCGTAGAGGGCGCTATATAAATCCAAGTTGTTGTTGTTGCTGTAGATCACACTTGGGTAAAGTATGTGCAAAGCACATAGAACCAAATTGCAAAATGAATTATCTGGGAGGAGGAAGATAATGGAGGGAGAGAAGGGAAGATTCACTCACTCGTCATTTCTTTGAACACGAACCAGGTAGAATGTTTCACCTATTTTCTGAGTGTTCAAAAAAAAAACTTTGAATGCAAAATTTCTCTCTTTCTTTTCCCCCTTTTTCTATTTCTTGTGGAGATTAGATGGGTTCTTCACCGTTATCAGTCAATACAATCCTCCCATAATGGAATTCTAGGGAATGGATTGATACATGACCAACACAAAGCTATTTCCCTCTTTCCTATACATGATGATTGGAGAAATGCATTAGCACCATGGTGCCATCTGACCACAAGACTATCATAGATCTGATAACACACAAGGAGGCTGTGTCCCATCCCTCACTGGATTATCAGGATTAATATCTAGACATATTTTGTAAATATGATCAAACACATATGTAGACAGACATTTTGTCCTTGCATCTGTATGGTACCATTGGGTCACTTTGCATTCAGAATTTGGTTTAGTGCTCATCCCGTGCAGATGTAACAACA
This sequence comes from Hydrolagus colliei, assembly GCA_035084275.1. Lineage (NCBI taxonomy): Eukaryota > Metazoa > Chordata > Chondrichthyes > Chimaeriformes > Chimaeridae > Hydrolagus > Hydrolagus colliei. The sequence goes on along the minus strand of CM068749.1, from coordinate 17,570,008 downwards.
GGACTGTAATGAATGCAGTGTATACCCGTCTAAAAAGGATAGATGGAACACAACACTCTTTCTTTATCAGTTTTCACTCCAAGAGGCACATTATTGGAAAACAAACTCCTACACCTTGTAAAAATAAATGCTTGATGTTTTGAGACTTTATGAAACCTGTGAAAATACAATTCGCAATGAGATTTAGACATTTCACTTAGTTTCATGATTCTCTGTTCTCTAAAAAACATATATCTTTTTATTTGTTATCCATTGTTAGAAGGTAATAACCAACCAGTTCACACGGAGGAAAATGGAGTGAGTTTATCTGTAATATCATTCTCGGAACAAAGAACAGATTAGCTGCAGTTCTATCATTCTATTAACAACAGCAAGTGTAATATCCCTGTTCATTTATTTAACTCAATTCTTAGCTAACCAGGGTGGCTTGGAAACTGCAACATTTAGGCTAAATATTAGTTTTTAAAGAGATAATTCTATTGAAAGAATAAAATGATGCAAACATATCGTTGTTTGTGTTACACATGCTGGCACACACATGCATTTTGAGGATCAAAAGGGAACAAAACATATTAATTAACCTTGTGAATACAATTTCAATATTATCTTGTTTGTATGCAATCAAATTCTATACAGATTTTACTTTGTAATATTGTGTTAGTGCCTTTTGCTTTTCATGTTGCTCACCAAACATATTCAAGATAAATGCCAGCCCATAATGCATAAGATGTAATTGACTAAAAGGCCAAAGTTCCTTTTTCAGTAAAAATCAATTTCCATAATATTAGTTACGTTAATTGTCAGCCCAATGTTTGCAGACACATAACTAACAATAAATTTGCTGCACAACAATATCATTAGTCCACAAAACTGAGCTTATATTAATTAGGGTTTCATTTATACTGTCATCAGATGTATTCTGCATTTTAAAGAGAACATCCTTTGTGGTTAGATACATACAACACTCCAGTGAATACAGCCTCCATTTAATGCTCTTGCCATTTAATTCTGGTGGTATTTTGGGAACCTCTTACTGAGAGGTCACAAATGCAGGGCATTATGTACGAGTTATACTAATTTGTTAGGGCAATGAATACATTAATTTCATTAGCAAATGGCCTTAAAGCAATAATTACCAGTGTGGGTGTGCCAGAAGAGATCATGTTAAATTGTGGCTGTTAATTATTAAGATTTTGTTCAGAGATACCCAGCTTTGACATTCTACCTGAACGTCAGCATGAAAACTCTGTGCGCACTTGATTTCCTCCCAGCTACATTTCTTTTCTTTCTGCTCAACATCCCCCATCATGGTGTATTGGTGATTTTGCCTGACATAAAGAATTGAAAAGGGAGCCCACAGTAAGCCTGTCAAGAGAAATTTTATTTCAAGTAGAACATTAACTCGTTAGTTACTCATTAAGACTCGTGATTGACATTGTCAATGCAGGTACGCATGTAATTCTTGCTGTGATGTAGTTCAGAACAACACAAACAGGTGGAATTTAGCCATGGCAGGTTTGTAAATATCCATACGCTACATACTGTATATGATCAGAAAAGGCAATTCAAATGTAATCCAGTTCCTGGCGATACCCTAATTGTTATGAAGTTGCACGTTTCGTCTATAAATAGTGCGGATGAAAGGCTGTTTTAATTAATTATTGCACACACTTCACACTGCAACACTTCACTGTAGTATTCATTTCAGTGTAGAGTTCTACGTAATCACAGTGTTAGGATTGTTATTGAATAATGTAGAATCTTTGAGAGTATTAAATATTCATATTACGGCAAAGGGGTATGTTATGGAAAGGGCATTTCATTTGTTCTGTTATGACTGGTCAGAACCATTCGGTGTTGAATCACAAAGTGCAGTTCAAATGCTGAGAGTGAATTGCACAGGTCAGCTTCATGAGTGGAGTAAAACCTGTATCAAACTACCAGTATTAGGCATTCACTATCATCATATTTATCTGCTAGTGCAATATTGATGGACTACTGTGTATGCGCCATATGAAAAGCATGAGAATAACAGACTGGGAGTTCTCTAAACAATTCATTTCCACAGTTTGGGCTTTCAAATGTTAACCATTCAATCGCAATTGCATGACATTGATAAATGTTTCAGCACCAATATCAAACAGTATCATTTGAGTCAACAATATTTCATTTCACTTTCAGCAGCCAATGTCGTATTGTTCAAGGCCTCAGTAACAACAAATTGCATTTACATTTTTGTTTAGCGCCTTTCACGTCAGGAGGCACTTCAGTCCCAAGGCACTGAATACAAATACAAACATTACCATAAAAGTGTGAATATTCTGCAATTTGAGTGAACAGTCTAAGATATGAGAACAATTTTTATGTACAGTATAAGGAAAAGTGAATGCAATGCTAAGGTCTCAGCTACAGTTGTCTTACACCAGATCTCTATTCATGAACTATGTACTATTAACACCTATTAAGGCTAGATAATAATTATGTGTTAGTCCATGGATAATGTATCTGATATTAATCCTCAGTTATACTCAGAGGCATCATTGAAGGCAATACATTCTACTCCTTGTTTATTTTTTCTTAGAACCCTCCAGTAAATCACCTAAGTGTCCATTTTTAAACTGGAAGGTGAATTTTCGCAGGTTATTCAATCATGGAAGCATCACAGCTGAGCCTAATGTAACATTTGCAACCCACATGCAGAGGATCACACAATAGGTTTGTGTGATAAAGAAAACCATATGCCCCACCTTATCTCATCCTTCCAGTACAACTTCCCACAGTCTTCCAATCTTAGCGTAAACCTGTTTTTCAATGAGTCCAGTGGTCTGGCTTCAACCACCTTTCCTAGAAACCTGTTTTGTCCATTCTGCCTTAGGTTAAAGAACTGGTTTGTGGTGCCTGAAATTGCCATTTGCAACTCTAAATCTACGCCCTCTTGTTCTATTTGTTTGGTGCATCCTAAAATATAATTGTGGATTCATTTTCTCAATATGTACAGTATCCAGCAAGAATCATTGGTTAACAAACGGGAGCAGGATTCTTTTAGCGCGTCTGTTTTCCAGGATAAACCAGGAATCAACCCGATGAACTTGTGCTCTGTACAGCTAAATGTGAAGCTCGTCAGACCATTGGGGGAAAAGAGAATGACAGCCATTTCCTTTTTATACAGTACTTCAAAACAATTGCTTTAGTACAGTAATTGGTTTAATTTTAATCATGTTTTGAGCAGTATGCTTAAAATGTCAATGACATCACATTTAATTGTTGCTGTGCGTGATTGTATGAAGTGTTACTTCTGACCTCCAACCTGTAGAGGATATCGTGCTGTATGCTGTATAATTGGTACTTATGCGGCACTCGTATAGGAAGCAGATATAGAATAATGGCTGCTGATAGAAAATGTAGTCAGGCTCTTGGAAATGCAAAAAGAAATTGAATGCTGAAAAGGTCTGATGTGACACATGTGCATTGCACTGTTTCTAATGATTAGGGCTTAGTTGCAGTAGAATAGTCTACATTGATTGCATTAATGAATGCCTCTAGTAATTAGCTAGGGGACGTACTTCACTGCAGCCTACTGCCACTACATACACAATGGTGGATTATAATTCAAAAATGTATTAAAGGCTTGTTTGAAATGTAATAGTTACTGGGGTTTCATTATTGATTCTGGTGAGTAGGAAATGGTGCGTATCAGCAATCATTGATTATAGTGACTGCAATCACAAAATTTCACATTTGCTACTATAGTTTTCAGATTGATAAGAAGATCAGTCTCAGGATGGTGTGACCAGTGGTCCTTCAGTAACATCACAGTTGTATTTGTCCCCGTGTAGTCTCAATGGATGTGTATGTGTGTGTGTGTGTGTTTGGAGGAGTGGAGGTGACGTGGGGAGTGGAGAAGATAGTTTCAAACATCTACTTCAATAGATCTGAAATTGAGCATTTTTTCCCTCTTGGAGGACTTGTTCTATTTGGCATGTAGGGTTATACTGTCTGACACTAAATGAATTCAGTTGACTGCTGTGACACGATCAAGGTATCAATCTCTTCAACATCTTTTTTTTCTGTGCAATGTTACGAGTTACTATGTATGTCCTACTTCTTATTTTATCCCCAATTCCTCCTCTCCTTTCCTGCCCTATCTGTCTTCAAGGCTCTGATTGATGCTGGGGTTTAGATTCAGAGGCATTTAGACCCCCGGTACCTTCTATTCTTCATAAATCAGCTTCAAGCAGAAATGTTGGCAGACTTAATAGCAATGGAGGGTAAATCATGATTGAGCCTAATTCCACCCTTACCTGATGTCCCTATCACTCATATTGCAACATGGATCACTGGATATTGATTAGGAGCACCAAATCCACGTAAGATTTCCTCTCTCCAAATCCTGGGTTGATGAAACCAACTGTAGAATTTGTACAAATGCCCTAGATAAGGTCAGCTAACATAGACTGGGTATTGAGACTGGAACCATCTTGTCTTTATAGTTTAGGATCATCCTAAGGGGTGATTGTACTATATGAGCTTTTGTTTAGTTTATGGTAATAGAGCAGATCTTTTTAGTTGATTGTAGCTGGTAAATGCTTGACTTGTAAACCTGCTTTTACTCTGATTGGTAACATGGCATTAACTCATCATAATACTTACAGCAAGTGTCCTCATCTCCTCCTCATATCTTTAACATTTGCAGATCCGCTGTGCAAACACAACATATTTGTGAAGCAGACGTGCATTGCTCAAATCCTGCTCCCCTCAGAGAAGGTCATGCTGTAGGGCAAACCCTTAATGGAATTAGTCTAATACAGTAAAACAATTGCATTTGTACAGTACACAAGATTATGTTCCAAACCACAAAGTAGGTTTGGCTTTGTTTCATCTGTAATTCCCCTTCCCATGTGGCTACAACAATTAGTCCCATACGGCTGTCCAGAGCCATCCATTTACCTATCGGTCTGTCTATATGTCTGTCTGTAAAACTTTCATTTGTCACTTCAATAATTCATTCATTTTCATCAGACTTAAAACAATTGACTTCCTGTCTTCACAGTTCTGTCGACATTTTCAAAAATAATCCCATCGAAAACTGTCCATGTATTTATTTCTTTTTATCGGACTTGTAAATTAAACAAGATAAGTAACATCGCCAGCACATTGTTCTGCTCAGATCATGTTCTTCTGTTTTTTTTACATTCTCCATGTAAGTTCAATGGCTATGAAAAGTATCCAATCATAATTCCACAAAAATCTCAATGATAAATATTTACCATTTGCAATTATATTTGTTCTCGCTATTGCATCCTGATAGCTCTTTATGTAATTCCCAAATTATTTTTATTCAATCTAGAGAAAACATTTGTAAGTTTTTGCAACACTTTCACTAAAATTATGTGGCTACATCGAATAGGTGCGTAAGCTGCTACCAAAATGTATTATTATCCTATTTAGATTTCAGTGGCACCTATGGGAGTCGCTCTGGGGTGTATTATAATGAGACCAATGATGAATATTATATTGCTGTATGCAAACTATCTAATATAAATGCTTACGCTGTTACTGTTTGCACAAGAGATATGTCAATTTTTATTTTACTATACGACAGAAATCTGGTAAGCTAATGGTAACTGACAGCGAGTCATTGTTTTGCAGGAAGGTATTAGAATAAAAAGCTTGGGGGTTCCCCTGCCATAATGTCACATCATGCTGTAACTAGAAACGAGAAACATTTTTATTGACAGCGTGTGTGCTTGCATTTACTTGTGCAAGTATGAGATAATTCACAGGAATATTAAGAAGTACTGTTGGTAGATAAAAACACATAATTACTTGCAATAAAGACAAACTTGAATGTATTGTGCAATTCTGGTGTGGAAGAATTTTCCAATATTTTGATTAAAAGGAAAATGTAATATTCAGAATGAATATAGCTGGGAGCGAGGACAAACAGAAACAAGAAATGAATAGAATGCTTTTCAAATATTTCAAATAGGCCTATTTCAAATATTGAATCCAGTCTAGCTAAAAATCTGACATTGGTATCTCAATGTGCTCTGTCAGCATTTGTTTCTTTCTCCCACATTTTTTCATATGGTGATTTGAAAATTTCAGACGTGTAAACGGAAACCAATCTCTGTGTCACTTAGACAGGGGAAATTCATGGTGTTCGTCACCTCAATAACTCTTGTATATCCTAGTGATTGTTTACAAAGTGACATTGGAAAAAGCTCTGGAAAAGATCCAATCTGCCCTCTCAATGCCAACATAATGTACAACAACAACAATAATGTAGCCATAAACTTCCCATTTGTAAGGATGAATAGAAAGTAAGGAATTACCCATGGTTGGAGATATGTTCAATTTAATGTTGTGGAGGGTAGAGCGAACAGCCTTATGGCTTATGAAGTATAATTTAGTGTTACTAAAATTTTGTGATGTGATGTTGGTTAATAATAATGCACAATGGATCCCAAATTCCTCTGCTGAGTGGTTAGTCCTTGAAAACCATACTAAAAATTGATAAACAGAATAAGAACGAGTCAACCAGACTAGCAAGGCTTAATTTGCAATTCTGGTTTTCTGCAGTCTGAACTTTCCAAACTTGTTCATCCTGCAACTAGACACACACAGATAAATTAATTGGAGAATTTAATGGCGAAGTGAAACATTGGCTTACCTCCAGACTTCCAACAAATTTTTTTTTTAATAAAGAGAACTTATTCCAAGCACTAGCCCACCTGCACCCAATAGCCTGGCTGCCATATATGATTTTGAATTTTATTGTATAGAATAGCTCACTCACCAAAATAAACACTAAGACTATGTTTTGACAGCAAACTCACCATTTTTGTGCTTTGGATTCTAAGCATTTTGAGACATCTAGAAGACGTGAAAATAATAATAATCCCTGCATTTAATATAGTGCTTTTTACGTCTTCTAGACATCCCAAAGCGCTTCACACAATATACTGTAAATTGACTGTATGTATGTGAATTGACTGTATGTATGTGGGCAAAACACGACCGCCAATTGCACACAGCAATGTCGCACAAACAGTCGTGGATTGAAATGACAGATTTATTATTATTATTTTAGTTTTGTTTAGGTGAATGGGACTGATGCAGGCAAGAGAGCTACCAACTGAGCCATGTTGACTGACTCCTGTAGACATTGCACCATTCTTCCTTATTGCACATTATGCATTGATCCAACCTTGTTACACATCTAACCAAATTATAGTGCAGGTGGGGATAGAAACATGATTTTTCACTGCAAATTATGATCCAAACCTAGCATTGTCTCTGTGATGGGTGAAACACATTTTGCATTTCATTTCTTCACAGAGGCTGAAATTCAAAGAGAGCTTCTATTTGCATTATGAGCCTCACATGAAACCAAAATAATAACCCTGAACGCTGAAAATATCCATTTAAAATTCCACACCCTACCTTTAGCCTGATTGTGACCCTTAAAGTTTGTATAAATAATGCCCACTGACATTTTCCTCTTGAGTTGTAAAATATACATTAAAAACCAGCTGGCCTGATATATCGTAATTAGGGTGTCCAATCCTTCAGATCTTTAGCTCCCTGATCAAGTTCAGCTGGATCTGCCAAATGAACCTTACTCTATGCCCGCACTTAATTTGAAAAAGGACTGTGTAACCAAATTCTGACTTACTTTAAATGCTATAGGCACATTTCTATTATTCAACTGAATTGGATTACCAGTGTAAATACACATCAGTTAGTAATTGTCTGGGTCCATTCATTAACTGAATATTGAATTACCAATTGATTAGCCCAGTAACTGGAGAAGTTGGAAAGTGGGCAGTTTGGGGGTGAAAATATAAGCAACATTTCACATCATTAATGCTGTAAATTCACAGTTGGTTTCCAACGTGCTTTGTAAACCAAATTCAAGTGGTGTAGATACCAGCTTATGTATTAAAAATGATTGCGGAAATGAGAGTAAATTGAGTAAAAGTGACCCATTTTTTTTCAGAAATCCTACAATGTTAATGACCTGCAGTTAATTAATTGTGAAATGTTGTAATCATGGCATTAATAATAAAAAAAAGCATAAAATCAGTTTTCTGGAAGAGCGCCTGCAAAAATAAGAGTCTTCATGGAATATTAAAGTAGATTGGCAATGCTGTATTATGAAGCCTTTTTTCAGATAAAAATAATACTGAATTAGATGGACAATGCCAGGAAACAGTCTTCCTGTGTTTATTTAAATAAATAATGGTCAGCCTGTCATTACCTGATTAGACTCCACTGTCCAATAACATGTTTGCTGCTGGGAAAATTGTTCAAACAGCATGTGGAGCTTGTGACTTGTGACCCCTGAAGCAGAACTGACATAAGAAGCCTTCAAACAAAATTTCCTACAAGTATCAGGGAGTCACAAAAGGTCATTTACCAAAGTGAACAAGCCCTTATGGCTAGACGTATTTAGAGCAGGTCAGGGCATGACACAGTATTACTTGTGTCACATATGTTGCCAACCACTAGTATTCTAAAGAAAGGACCCAGCTTTGCTCTCTTTTTTCATATATGAACCTTTACCTCACCTTGGCTTAGATTTTGACTCTTTTTACCTTATTCATGAAATTGTTTTGGGTTATACAGTAGTTTTATTTTGATCAGGGGATGGGGGGGGGCATGTGTTAGAGCACAATAATTTTTAATGGTATAAGAGTAAGAGATTTAAAATATTGAAGGAATCCAGTTAAGGAAAACATATTTGTTATTTAACAAGAGTGTTCCAATTTAGCTCAGAATTGGATATGCATCGCTAATCAACTCACTCTTAATTGTTGTTTAAAATTCTTCATTAAAAATTTGTAGGAGTTCAATTTGCTGGTCAAATTCACAGTCACTACATTTTACAGGAAAACCGTGTGATGCACTTTGAGCCTTTCCAGCAACGTGACTAGGATTATTATTTAAAAAAATTTAAAAAATTATGTGCTGTATCCTCTTTCAGTTTTTAATTTGTTTAAAAAATAAATCCTTGTGCACGGGATGCTTGCTATTTATCCATGCGGTAGATATTTCTACAGTCATTGCAGTGAGTACAATTTATCAGGATTGTGATTCATTATGAGCAAAGGCAATCAAAAGCCCGTTAAGGGTATTTTTCCACCGTACGATAACAAAACAATTCACTAGTTTTCATTATACCCACTGAGTTCCCTGTTCAAAACAGAAAGAGAAAATTTACCATTAGAATCACAAGTACTGTATGTTAAAGCTTTCACACTCAGAAGGTCTGTAAATGCCTTCTCATGACACAAAGATGAAGTTAAGCTTTTGTTTTATAATGGTGTGCTATACGTTTATTCCTGGAGAAGATTGGAATCCTATCAGGTCTGGGTTTCATTGCCCTTTTCACTACCTTCCCTTAGAATGTAAATTCTGACTCTAATTTTTCCCTTTTTTTACTTGGGTGGGTGCATAACTGTATTACAGGTCACTCTGTGTGTAAAGTAGATTTCCCTTTTGGTTCCTGTTAAGAGGCACCATCATGCTGTTTAATGGTACGTTTGCAAAGCAGGATCTGATTAGAACTGCAGGAAAAAAAATCTTTTACTTTCCTGAGGGCTTGGATAAGATTAGGACAGTTGGAAAGTACTCTAGGTTTAAAGCTTGGGCTAATAATTGGTTGCAATCAAAACAAAGAGAAAAATTACTTTGCATTTGATTCCAGCTGAATGTATATGAGTTTCTTTGGATTGTCTAAAGCCTGTTGTTCTTATTGCATTGGTGAGATTTTCTGAAATATGATGTTGTCTTGATGGAAAAGGAATAGAAGATTTTCATGCACTGTACTTTCATTTCAAAAGATGAAGTGCAAAATGATCACAATCGCTCTGTTATATATTTTAAATGTAGAATATATATTTATGTGCACTGGCTTTTAGAATTAGCAACTGACTTATCGCAACATCTCCAGTTTGTATCCGCCAATGCCAATTCCTTCTACCGTTGACCATTACCTACAGCATTCCTCAGGGCTCTGTCCTTAGTCCTCTCCTCTATAGTATTTACATGCTTCCACTTGGTGATGTCATCCTCAGACATCGATTAACTTAAACATGACTCCCAATTCTATTTCTCTGCCTCCACCCTTGATTACAGGACATCTGCTGATTACTTGTCAAGTCCTGGATGGGAGCTAAATTTCTCCAATTGAATACCAGCTCGGGTGCAAACTCACAACTGTCCAGTGCCTTGGGATGTCCTCCCGACATCAAAAGCTCTGTATAAATGTAATCTGTTGTTGACTATTGCTTTTGGTTATCGTCCCTTTCCCAATCCCTCCCACCACCACCACATGGGTGCCCAGAAAACCGTGTAAAGTGCTTTGAGACATTCTCCCAAATGTAATAGATGTTCTAAATGTAGTGAGTGGTATTATTGTGGCAATTCAGCTATCAATGCCAGTGGGCAACAAATACCACAACACTTTATGGAATATCTTTAACATGTTAAAAATGACACTCTGAAAGAATTCCCACTTTAATAATTATATTGATGTCACTATTTGTTATTCTGCACTCAGTTATTTATTAACATTGGTTGACATGATGTTTATGTTGTTTGGAGCTAGATCTTATTATTTGTCTTCAAACTCTTGCTCTAGACCTCCTTTTAAAACTGAAATCACTTCAAACATCTGAATCTGGCTGTGTTCACTGAATATCAGTCGCATTAGTTGCATCCATCTTGGCAATGAATAATTGGTTGAAATGTGAGCAAATGAACCCTGCAAGTGAGGGTAAAGTTGTCATTTTTATTACAATTTCATTCCTCTTAAAGTAAATCACCAGGTTAAGTGACGAAAAGCAAACTTTTAAAAATTCTGAGAAGTAAAGCCTCCCTTGTTTCAATAATATTTCAAACCTTTGGCAATCAAGAACACAAGCAATAGGAGCACTTCCTCCCAACCGGAACATTTCCAAATTACTTTCAGGGTTTTCATTCACACAAGATCCCTTCCAGCAGTTGGATGCGTTTTGGAATTTTGACGGTCCTTTAATGGGCAGGCAGTTAGTGCATTGTAGAATCCAGGTGGTTTATCTCTTGGGCAAGACATACAACCTTGCGTTGTGGTACATAAAGAAAATTAGAGAATGTTTTAAACCTGAGATATGAAATCCTCACATGTTTCCTTATTTGAAACTTGGTTTTGATTTCCTTGCTTTCAGTGGATTGGACCACTGATAATGTCCGCAGGTGAAACTAAAGGGAACATCTTTAAACTGAAGGATTTATGGTGTCTATGATCAGCAAATCCCTCATAGTCATCTCTTTTATTATTTCTTATCGTGGGTCTTCCCAGTCCCAACTCTAATTGGAATTTCAAATATGTGCTTGGTGAAGAAGATAGGAGCATTATGAGCACCTTTCATTCCTCAGTTCAGTTGTCATTGGATCATAGTTCCTGGCCAGGGGGAGGGGATCTAATCCTCTCTGTGTCCCTTACACAAGGCATTTTGATGAGAAGCGAGTAGAAGATCCTCTACTTAGGCCCATCGTATCCTTTCAAATCCCCTTTTTCCATTTTTCCCGCAGTATTAAGTGCAGAGTAAACCTTCTTCTGCATTATCTCTCCACTGGCATTTTGACTCTGTATCTCCAAGAAAACCAGGTTAGAACACCTTTAAGTATTTGTAACCCATCATTTGCGACTCAGAAAACAGCTTGAAAATAAGTACCGGTAAAACGCTGTTTCAAATTTGAGATAAGCATGGTTTTGTTCCGATATTCATTGTGCCTTTGTGCAGGTTTTCCATTGAAACAAGTCAGTGTTGTATTTCTGTCGCAAAACGGGAGATATGTCAACATTGCAGATGCCAAATGGATTTATGCATTACAAATACTTTGGAAATTGGACCCTTATGTATGATCTACATTCTTTATCTCAGAATGCATGCAAATTAGGCAACTGATATCCTTACTATACTTTTTAATGGCTGTTCATTATTCAACACATTCACTACATATTTTATGTTTATCATATTTGCCAGGAAATTCATAAATCACATGTAGGCAAGCAAAAGACCTGTTCTAAAATGCTAATTGTGTGTTTTGTAATGTGCAAAGCATAAGTCTGCTGAGCTATTGTTGCAGCTACTAAGCAAATGGCTACTGATCAGGAAAAACTTTAATTGACTGTGATGTGCCAAATTTACGTATTGTTGCATTTACATAGGGCTGGAAGTCTTATGTCAAATGTAATAGCTGGAAACAATTTCGAAAAGAATGGGTCATAATCATAAAAAATAATATACAGGTCACAATGTGATACCGCATTTGTATAACAAACAGACTCAAGCACCCAACTTGCACAAACGATGATGTCTGGTGACTCATTGCATTGTATAATGACAGACAAGTGCTGTGCAGTGGTTTAAAAAAAGAGAGACTTTTTACACACAACAAATTGCAGAATAAAACTAAACAGACATTTTTTAAAAAAAGTAAGCAGGAGTTGACATTTATAGTCAGGATTTGAGAGAAATCTCCTGAATACAGTCATTTGATACTTGTTAACATGTGAGATTGTGTGGTGGCCTGGTGACAACAGAACTGGCCCATGCAAGAATTTGGAAAAAGAAGCATAGACCATTTAAGTCTTTTAAAATGAGGTTAAGAGTGTTTTGCTACCAGAAGATGTATTGGTTGTATTGGTTTGGGTAGAGCATTGGCAGACTTGAAAAATAATAATGAGATCAATTGGACTGAAGAGCTTTCGTCATCCTTAATCGCTCTTGTGTCTTGTGTCAGGGTGATCAGTGGGTTCTATCAAGAAAAGGGAGACAAGGATAGCTATATTTTGTGTTGCTTGTGGACAGCACAGAACTTTGGAAAAAGTATCGCACAAGAAGCAAAGAAATGACAACAATTAGTTTATGTTGTTAGCAAATTTTGTAACAATCATTATATTGACGTAAAATACGAAGAAAACTACTTGCAATATTAACAAATGAACATCACATGTGACATTTTTTCATAAAGCAGACCTTTCTTGCAGATAAACCACAGTATGTGATCAATGAGGTAAAAGCTAAAGGACTTGGTATTATCATTCCACATATCCCCAAACTCCTCCATCTAGGATAGGGATTAATGGAGCAATCATCTCCTCCACTACCACCAGTTGTAGGTACAGTTAGGGTGCTCCCTTACCCTGCCTCCACTTTGCAAGTCTTTCTCTGAAGAGAAATCAGGCACACTCAGAAATTTCCATCATTTTGTAGGCCCTCATTTCTAGGAAGATAATGCAGTGATCAGTGGGGTCATTGGAAAACTGGGCTGCAGTCACGATCATGTTTTGTTGATCTTACCTCCTCACTCCCCTTTAGCATATTGAATGGTTGCCACAGGCAACATTGGCCCAATTCGTCATTGGGAGATACTCTCTCCTCCTTTACTGACACTAGGAATGTTTCCAGTGCCACTGTACAGACAGTATGTTAACTCTATCCCACCCTTCAACCATGGCATTCTGGCACCAGGAGCTCAGGCCTCTGCTCACACTTCCTACTGATGTTTTGCTGATCCCGATTCAATCATGGTTTATATGTGGCTGACATGTCCAGGCAGAATTTATCATCTTGTGCTTGTTGAAGCAGAGTCAGTTTCATTCAGTAAACAGTGTCTGATTAGCTATGGGCTCCCTATCTGATTTAGACTCTGCCAGAGATTAACACTGAATGCTTGTCTCTGACTAACACTGAAAAAATTTACCTGCATTAAAGTTTTGGCATAAACTTTGTGTGGGACCAATATCCACACACCTTTATTTCAGTACTTGAGTAAGGGTAGCTTTAGTTAGCTTGAGTTAATTCCCCAGGATTCCCCAATGGAAGCATTCATCTTCTCTTTTGCTTTCTCCTTTTTGGTTTAATTTGTCTCTTCCCCAGTGATAACATTGCAAACAATAGCAACTTGCATTTATATAGTGACCCTCTTGCAGGGTAGTGTCTCAATTTGCTTGACAATGGCAGAACATTATGTTAAACTGGGGGAGGATGAGATGACCGTAGGCATGGTCGAAGAGTAAGGTCTTCAGGCACGACCTAAAGATGGGGAATCAAGGGGCAAGGTGGAGGGATAGAGGAAGAGTTTTCCAGAGTTTCAGGGCATAGAGGTTGGAAGTCGACCACCGATGGTGGAATGGAGCCTAAGAGGGACATGCAAGAGGCTGGAGCTACTTAAACAGAGGCAGAAGTTAATGGGTTGGAGAGTAAGCAGTTTAGAGAGGAAAGGAGGTGCCAGATCATGAAGGGATTTGAAAACAAGTGTGAGGATCTTGAAATCAATTCGTTCAGCAATAAGGAGCCAGTGGAACCTGGTAGGATGGGGGTACGGAGTTTAGAACGGTGTCAGTAATTTTGCTTTCAGCACAGTTTGGAACTAACGTGCAACAAATACTATTGCGAATGCAAACTCTTCTATGGTTTCTGCCCAGGCATTAGCTCATATAGCATGAATCCAGGACAAGATTAAGCTCTTTTAGATCATTTCCCATTAAGCAAAACCCATTTGCAGTGATTTGAGTCTGCTCGGAATCAATTGATATCTCAGAAACTACCTTTTGTAATAGATATCTATATTAGTAAAGTCAATAGAAATGTATATTCCATCTGCCTTACTTGCTCCAGATTTCTTAAATTATCTCTTGAAATCCTAGTAAAGATCAATCTTCCACCAACGCTTACAATACATTTCTCAATTCTCCGCCATGACCACTAGGTGGGGTTCTCCCCAAGGTGCACAGTGGCACCTCCTGAAGTAATTGTACCCCTAGAACATCCCCTCCATTTCTTGATCCATGGAACAGTGTAGATGTGCCAATCTGTGGCCTGATTACCCGTTGCTCCAGCTTGAGGGCTGTGCAGTGGAGGCAAGTGCCTGCAAAAGGAAAAACTAGAAAGCTGATGAAAGGTGTAAATAAACAAGGAGTCGGTGATTAATGATCGCAGAGGAACAAAGAATTTCTGCAGATTGTCCAGCTAACCGGAAAGCACTTCATAACTATTATTAAAGTGAAACAGGTGAAAATTGTTAGCACTCTAATTAACCCTTTTGTTACTCCGTTTCCAAGCCTTCAGGAAAAATAAATCATTCTTTGTTTCTCTGGATAAGGCTTGTACTGTAACATGTCTTCGGGGGTAATATTGGCTGAAGTGGTCTTTGTTCTGACTGAGTGTCAACGGACTGTTTGGGGAGGGATATATTATTGCTTCCCAACCACATTGTTTCCAATAGGAGTCACTGGACAGCGATCAGAAACGGGACTAATGGAATAGGCATTCTCCTCCAAAATGCTGTGTGGCATCAAATGAGCCAAAAGGGAGATACAAAAATGCTTTTATTGTTCCCCAAATTCCTTTCAATTCTGCCTACCTTCTTGTCTATATACATTTCTTGAGACATCCTCCTGACATGAAAGGTATTTTATAAATGGAAATTGTATTGTTCTTTTTAGCCTTGGGTAAAATGTACCTTTCGGCTTTTAACCAGGATTACTGGCGTCCTGACAGACTGCCTGTCCGACATCAAGTCCTGGACGAGGGACAATTTTCTACAGCTCAATGACAGCAAGACCGAGGCCCTTCTGATTGGCTCGTGTCAGTGCCTCCACACCTCGGGCGCTGGCAGCATCAGCATCCATGGCTGCACACTCCACCTCACGAACCCAGTCAGGAACCTGGGTGTCTTGCTTGAATCTGAACTGTCGTTTCTCCCCTACATCCGCACCATGACCAGCCCTGCCTTCCAGCACCTGGGCAACATTGCCATACTCCGCCACTGCCTCACTCCACAGGCTGCCGAAACCCTCACCCATGCATCTAGGCTTGACTACGGAAACTCCCTCCTTGTCGGCCTTCCCAACTCTTCCATTCACAAGCTACAGATCATCGAAAACTCTGCAGCTGGTGTCCTCTCCCGCACCAGACTGCATGACCCCATCACCCCCACCCTCGCCAGAGGATAGAATTCAGTAAGATAGAATTCAGGATCCTCGTCCTCACTTTCCAAGGCCATTCACGGCTTTGCCCCTTCCTACCTCTCACACCTGCTGACTCCCTACCAACCTGCCCGCTCCATCCATTCAGCAGGCTCTGGTCTGCTCCATGTCTTCTGCTCGACCCGCCGTACCTTCAGTGGCTGGGCTTTCAGCCTGTCTACCCCCACATTCTGGAACTCCATCCCACAGTCCCTCCACCTCGCTTCTTGGGACGTTCTCCTGATGTGAAAGTTGCTGTATAATTGTAATTTTATTGTTGTTGTTGTTTTAAAACTTCCACTGTATAGAGCAATGACAACTTTGGCCACTTATTTTGAATCAAAATGGCAGCCAATGCAGGAATGGTGTCATGGCTATGAGACACATGATCATAAGGAAGTGATAGCAAAGCTGGGGAAGCTGCTATCATGGTCAGAGGGAAATAGGAGGAGGGCTGGCAGGGGAATGTGAACAATAATGGTACCTTTAAAGCCCTGTTTTCAGCTTCAAATGCCCAGCTGAATGAATGAAGCCCTGAGGTTTAAAATTTCATTACAGTCCCAGTAACAATACTGCCTCATGTTGGGGGTGGGGAAATTTTGTTTGTTTTGTTAAAATAGCACAAAAGCTACAGTACAGTACTATCAAAAGCTCTCAGATATCACTATGTCTATAATTCACGTAATATGCCTATCTTTTTGGCTGTATATCTTTAAGTATGATGTAGTTCCATTCTGATTTTATGTGCTAAATAATTTTGCCTCAGTTGTAATTAACTTTTCAAATACCTCAACAAACTGCATATACATCTAATACTGAAGCTCAATTGAAAAGCTAATTTAAAACTTCAATATTGTAGCTGTCAGGTTAAGAGTTTATTTAACTTACGCAAGAATGTTTAAATTGGCAGCCTGATTGCATGTATTTGTTTGTCCTAGTAGTCCCATTTTCACTACCAACAGAGCATAGAGCAACCGCTATCAATTTATCAATGTA
Source organism: Hydrolagus colliei (assembly GCA_035084275.1). Classification (NCBI taxonomy): domain Eukaryota; kingdom Metazoa; phylum Chordata; class Chondrichthyes; order Chimaeriformes; family Chimaeridae; genus Hydrolagus; species Hydrolagus colliei. The sequence goes on along the minus strand of CM068749.1, from coordinate 17,552,988 downwards.
TTGTGCACTACTGGGCACAGTTTGGGCTGCCATTAAGACAGGTACCTCTATCCATCACAGTGAGTCAGTCATTCGACATTGTCAGAAGACTAAATGGAGCTTACAGATAAATGTAAACAAATCTCATCGGACAATCAGAAATGCAGGTCTGAGGATCAGGATACATTGCATCATTGGGATTTTTTTTGTCCATCCATAATTAACAGACTTTTCTATTTTTAATCCATTTGATGCAAATTAATTCTTATAAAATTACAGTATACAGTACTGTATTTTGTGGTAGATTTAATAACATAGATAATAATGATAATAATATTCCTTGCATTTGATATTGTGCCTTAATCAAAAAAAATTGGTCATTTCAATCCATGACTGTTTGTGGGGCACTACTGTGCGCACTTGGCTGCCACATTTCGCCCCCAAGTATACAATCAATTAACTTTACAGTGTATTCTGTGAAGTGCTTTGAGACGTTTAGAAGAGGCGAAAAGTGCTGTATCAAATGCAAGGATTATTATATTATTATTATCACATCTTCGAGATATTTCAAAGTGCTTCACAGAACATACCGTAAAGTGAAATGACTATATTTTGAAGGTAAACCGTGGCGCTTGTGTCCCACAAACAGTTGTGGATTGAAGTGACCAATTTATTATTATTTTGTTTTAAAGGAATTATTACCCTTGGAAAAGCGATCTGCCGTTCAACTGACAATCAGGTTCCGACTTACTTATAGGTAATCAGAAACCTGTGGAGAAACTTACCTAACATTTTGCCCAGCCAGGAATCGAATCCAGGTCTCTTGCTTGTGGGGCGAGTGCTCTAACCACTGAGCTTGGGGACTCCACAAAATCCTCTAGGTTAAAGATACGGGTATTATGGATTGAGCTTCTTGTAAGGACAGTTTCTCAAGTAGAAATTGATTCCAGATTGTATTTAGCTCTTCACAACTTGGTTGTGGTTGTGCACTGGCTTGCAGTACAGTGCTTGTCTTGTTGGATGTTCGAGTTTATCTGTTAATTACTGATAATTATTTTATGATTTTGTTGCAATTTCTGTTGAACTACATCTGCTTCCACATGAATTTCATTTGCAGAATGTCAAGTGGGTGTGAAATTGTATTGATTGAGTAAAACGGCAGATATAGTCCAAAAGGAAATCTAGGTTAAAGATGAAAACTGGTTTAAGTTGCCATTGACTATATTAATATTGATTGGTTTGAGTGTTGAGTATGTTCTAATAAATACCACAATGTCCACTCTCATGGATACCCCAATTAATGCACTCAATTGTAGCCGTACAACAACAAAATTAGATTTGTACAGTGACTTTCACGTCGGGAAGACATCCCAAAGAACTGGATAATCAGTGCGGGATGGAATTCCAAAGGTTGGAGCAGTGTGGCTGAAGGCTCACCCATTGATAGTGGGGCAGGTAGGCTGGGGGACACGAAGCAGGCTAGAGATAGCGGTAGAATCGGGCAATGTTGCAGAGGTGAGGGAAGGCAGTGTGGGTCGTGGCATAGATGTGGGGGAGAAATAACAGTTGAGAATTGAACATGGGACCTAGGTTCCTGTTTTGTTTGGTTAGGTGGAATGTGCATCCATGGAGTTTGACGCTGCCAGTGCCTAAGGTATGGAGGCGTTGGTGCAAGCCAATCAGGAGCGGCTTGGTCTTGTTGACATTCAACTACAGGAACTTACCTCTCATTCAGGACTTGATGTTTGACAGGCAGTCTGTCAGGACAGTAGTGGTTCTGGAATCGAGGTTGGAGGCAGAAAGATAAAGCTGGATGTCATCCGCATACATAGGGAAGTTGACCCCATGTCTGCAGATGATGTCACCAAGTCACAACAACAAGTCAAACATAACAGATCAGCCAGCACTAGAGATAATTCGGGTTCTATCATATTAGGATTGTTAAAAATTGCATCTTTTTCTTGCATATTAATATGTAACATAAAGTTTTCCATATAGTTTTAGCGATCAGGGTATAATGTCTCCCAAGCTCATTTAACCATTTCATTGTTATTGCCTTAAGCTTTTACCTGTAAACTGTCAACAGCTCTACTGTTGTGACTCTGTCACTTTTGTTTGCATTTTTTCACTATACTGTACTGTATTTTTTTCCTTCTGTCTGCTCTCGTCCATTCATTTCATCTTCCGCTGTTGAATCCAACCAGCACATGATGATCGGCAGATTCTGTTAATATCAAGTTCTCAGTCACAGCTTCAATTCACCCAGAAGCAGAAAAAAATTGTGCTTCCCTTCCCTTTGCTCTCATTGTATGGCTGAGACCAGCAGACTCAATCCCAAAGGAAAGTTGCAATGTGAATGTCAGTCAAAACTAAGAGTTGAATTTAGGTCTCCTTGTTAAGAGTTTTGGCCTCCAGTGCTGTAGCTGTCTATCAGTCCACCAACATTACTCTTACAGGCAGAGCTTGTTAAATAAATAAGCAAAGTTAAAGACCATCAGGATGATATTAATCATTGAATTTGATATAGTGTCTTATCATGTTGTTGAGACATCTCAAAGAGCTTCACAGGATATACCATGAAGTGGATTCACTGTGCATTTTGTGGACGGAACGCGGTAGCCAGTTGCACACAGCAATGTCCCCAAAACAGCATTGAAGTGCTTTGGACATTTTCATTCATCCAGTTTCTATCTGTTAGAGGAAGCTATTCACCTGGGGATCCCACTTTCTGATTCTGATACCATTTGTGAATCAAGGGCTCGCCAGGATGCAGCTGAAATGTAGCATTGTCGGTTTTGAGATTCCATGCTTTACATTGCCTGCACAATTGGCCTTAAGAGCTGAGTTTTCAGTCAATGAAAGTGATCCCACCTTCTGAAATGGAGTGATAGTATGTCCAATTGAGAAAAAGGGTGGAAAATCATAAAGTCATATAAAAAAAATTATAGCTGATAAAGCATTCAAAGGAACAAAGACAGAATGGAACACCCGTGGAGAGTTTAAAATGTTTTAAATTCATAAAATGCTATTTATGAGAACTTGGGGAAAATATTGCTACAATAAGACAATCCTGATGTTTTCAGCAGTTCTCTACTGTTAACTCACTGTTTTTCAATCCTGCTGTGTGTGAGCTGAAAACGGACAGAATTGTTGGGCCTACAGAGATGGGAATGCTCCATGGACCTGCTGGTAATAAAAGGATTAACTTGTAATAACCATTTTAAGAGTTTTCTGCAGATAGTCAAACTAGAGCCACTCTCTGTACATGGACTAAAACACTAAAAAAACTTCACATGCTCGTGTTTGCAAAGGGATATCAGTTGGATTACATTAAACCTTTTTCAAGAGTGCTTCTGCAGCTGATGGAAGCCTTTTTAACAAACAGATTGAATTAGAAATTCAGCAGATACAAAAACCATGTTGAGAGCACCTCTTTGATGTTTACTTTGGTTCCATTTGATAATTTAAGTGTCAAAATATGCTTTTGCAGTAAATTAAGCTTAGATGTTATACACTGTATGAATCTGATTGATCAAAAATGTTACACAACTCCATTAGTGCATAAAAGGCTGATATAAGACAAATGGTAATCTGGTAAACTCATCAATCAACTTGCTTACATGAAAATGCAGTATCTAGGAATAGGACAAAAATCTAAAATACATTTAGTTACATTGACATTAACTTCTCTAAAGAAAAAGGTCACTAAACATATTTGCTTGTCTCACTCGCAGATAATGATCTGCGCATATTGTTTTGTCAATCCACCACATTAGCTTTTTTTTTGGTGAGCATGTATTTTTCGTGTTATTTCAGTTCCTATCAGTTCCTGTTAAATCCATTGTTGTTTGGACCTCAAGTTAAGGGGTTAATTCAATTACACCAGTGACTTCTCCCGCACATTAGGATCACCATTTTAATTCTGTGAGTTATTCTCTTTCAAACATCTAGAGCAACATTCAGTTTTAAAACTGTCTAATATTAACAGACAATTACCATTCGGGCAATATTTTACAGTTCACATAATCTACATTAAGGCCGAGAGATGAAAGACAGGAGAATCGCAATAGAAGATAACCAAGTGAAGGTACAAGAGAATGTAGATCTAGCAAACACATGATTTTCTTCCTACGGCTGAGTAGGGGGGTGGGGTGAAGCAGTGTAAACTTTTAATCAAATTTCCAGGACAGAACTCCATAATCCCTATATTCACATCAAATGCCCTTCAATGTGAAAGCTGACATCTCCCCTGAAGCTTATAATGCTGGAACCCTCTCACTTCATAAACCTGGTGCCACCGTGCTTTTCCATTCAGTCTTTGGAACCAGTCACTTTACAGGAGGAGGGATGTGCAGAGGGCATACCTGAGAAATGGCTTGTTGTGACAGGCTTGTCATGTGCCCTATAATGCATAGTGCCAGTTATCGAATTTATGTGCGGTAAATATGAACAGGTATCTCTTGTAGCTTTTTGATTGCTTATGGACTTGATTTTATCTGACGACTTTACCCAAGAGCCACGGGGTTTTGGGATTGTCATGTAATCAGGATTCTGTCACAAAATCTCAGTACCAATTCATTCAGATGTCGGAGGCTTTTTTGTGAAGTAAATAACAAGCTGGGAAAATTGGACAATTCAAGATTGGGACGAAGGTAAAGCCAGTCACTGGAATACAGTGACCTCAATACCAAGGATTGAAGAGATGATCTTATTAGGGAGGAAACTATCTGCTGTAGCTGATTAACGTTAAAGATAAAGTAAAGTCTCACAGCAGCTTACAAGTACATCAGGGCCTATTGAGTATCTCATCTAGTAGTTTACAAGATGGATCTCACTCCGATCATTTGTGTCCAACATGACTAGATTTGAAACACAATGGTCTACAATTAACGTCTACTTTCAACATATTCCTAACGCTCTGATGAATTAAATTCATACCATTGAAAATATTAATCTTCAGATTGATTGATGGTTACGAAGGCAGTGCAGTTCCTGAATTCGATGCTGGATCAAGCCTTTGTACTCTGTGTATATATATATATATGCAGGGCTCTGGGTGAGCAGTAATCTAAGCAATGGGGAGAGCAGGTGAACAGTACAGTGGGATGTTGATAACACATTAATGACAGTTTGGCCACAAATGAAACAGTGAGAAATAGTGAAGAATGGAAAGCGCCCAATGACACCAATTAATTTAAAGAAAACAGCATACAAAAATGGAACCAAACACATATAAATATTATTTGTGTTAAGCGCTCTGAGATGTTGCCCCACGTGGAGGGTGCTATGATTTTTCAATATTAGCTGTTGTTTTTGTTGTTTTTGAGGAAGGGTTTGAAGGCCTGTACAATGGCTCAGTGGACAAATGCACAGGATGATGCAGTACTGAACCTGCAGTCAAGGTTTAATTGCCCAATCTGCACTGAGTGAATGGGTATCAGCTGGGAGGATGGTGGGGTTGTTGAACGTGACCTCAGTGCGCCCTGGAAGTTTTTCCTCCATCATTCATTCTGACTTGGGCTGTAGTCCATTATTTTGTTAGTCCATTAATCTCATAGCTATTTACTTCTGTGAAAACCATTGAATATAAAAGGGGGTGGGGGAAAATGCATTGGAATTGAAGAGTCTGTTATATTTGGTTAATATTATAGTAAGTGGATCATGTTTGTTGGCCTGAATCAGTTCTTCAAACTGTTACTCCAAATGCGCACACAATATACCATTCAGCACTGCAAAGTCATTCTGACTGGGTCATTTAGATAATAAACCATTTAGTGTTTTTTTGAGAATGTAAACATTCTTTGTACATGTGCTTACAAGAAATTTACTAGAGTCTGGAATTGCTGTCTTGGCTTTGACCTGTACATGACATTGTCTGTTATTTTCAATGTGCCCCAAAAAGTGGATTTAATTATCTATTATTCACCCCACCCTCATCAAAATTCCTAAGTATTTGTTTCGTCCATGACTGTATTGTGCTCCGAGCATTGTGCTGCTAATTCCTCACTGCCATCCGCTAATAAAATCAGAAGGGTTAACGATAGCTGGCTGGAAGTGAATGAAGCTGGAAAGTATGCTTTTAGTGATGAGATACTGCAAAGGGTCAGAGTTACCTTAATGTGCTAGAGCTCCAACTCAACTAAATAGCTGTTAAATTCCTTACCTGGCTAGGGATTTGTTGTTCCATTACTGGAGGGCAAAAATGGGAGGAATTGTCTGGACTAAGTTGCAATTAGCCAGCACTGACTGAAGCTGGCACCAGTTAACTTGGGATATTGAAGTGAAAGGCCCGTAATCAGCCATCGGTCATGTAGAACAATGCATAAAATTAAATTGACATTAATGAATAATTGTGTAATGAAAATGGAAGAGGAGAGTTAATTGCATGTTACAGCGAGTGTAATGCCCAGATAACCTTCCATTTAATGCTATTCTTAGTCCTGCTGCCAAGACTTTCACAGAGTCGTTCTCAGCAGGAAGTCATTAAAGCTGTGAGTAGATAATGTAGGGCTTGGTGAAACCTAGCTGGCAACACTAAAACAAGAGTTTCTTTCATACTTTTTTTGTATATGTGGTATGTTGGTCTAATTTCCTAGCAGTTAAATGAAAAGGAGGGCAATGTACATTACCAGTAATTGTTTGGAAGTTGCAGATTTTAGCATTACAGAAGATGATAATTGTATTTTTTGTTAGCTTTAAGATATTAGAGGTATAGCTTTTCACATGATTGCATTTAAAGCTATTTAAAAATATGTGCAATGTCCCTGTTTTCATTCCTCTAATAAATGTATTTCAATTTAGTTTTTAATCGGTTCAAAGTTGGTTTTGTTTGGCGGAGTACAGCAATCTGCATGCTGACACTGTTGCTTTGAAGGCAGCAGGTGTACACAAAGGTCACTTGTTAGTAGTTTATCAAATCTATCAATCGGGGCAACAACACTGGAAAAGGAATACTGTGGTTTAACCCTTTGAAGCCTATTGCACATGGGCACCTTACGGCTCTCCTATTTTATTGTGTAACATCTGCAGAAATAACTTCCTGCAGCTATTGAGTTGTGAGTGGTATGTTAGTAATTGGAGAAGGGAGGTATTTATTTCTCTGCAGAACTGTAAAACAGATTTCAATGCTGTACTTTCCGATTCAGGGCAAATCTACTATTTAAATGATTAACTAAATGGGAACAACAATATCACTGTTTTTCAGTTGGAAGAACCATGGCCATTTTAATTGTGGTCTCACTGCTGAATTGACTTCTTGTTAAGTATATAGGGTGTGCTATTTAACTTGTTTTCTTCCCTTCTGGTTTTTTTGTCCCAAGATAGGGGGTTTGGAGTTGAGGTGCTATCAGATAAGTACAATAATTGAAGCTCTAACAGGATGTTCAGAATGCATCTTATTGTCAGTGGCCATATAATCAGTTTTATAGCTGTAGTAATCACAGTAGCAAGGAATGCTTGACTTGCTGTTGATTGTTTCTAGTCCTGGCTATGGCAAGACCTGGGGTGGGGGGAAGGGGATGGGATATGCGCTGTCCATTTAGTCATTGCCTGTGTCATTCTGCTGTAAACAGAAATTTCTATAACAGCCTGATTGAAGCAAAATCATTTATTCTTTCAATACTGACACTTTCTCCCAGCTTCACACAAAAGGGGCTGTTAGAGTCAGGAAATGGCTGTTATTCTGACAGTAAGCACTAGACTGCAATGTCCATTAGGGAGGGTATGACCGGCAATTACTGGCACAAATGAATAGACAGAGTCTGGCTGAGTCTAAACACTAACGATGACACTAGTGCTTTATTCTAGCTAAATTAAAAGAATAGCTTTGCAAAGGACATTACAAGAATTAATTAGTTTAGAGCTGAAATGCTCTCATTAATGACTTTATAGGTGAACTAAGAGATGGTGTCCAACACAATTAGACAGAGATGAGTTGTGCCAATGACTGAAAGTATGTTCTGGAGTGAATCTGAAAGCCTGAATCCTGATTTTAAAGCAGAATTACAACATATTCAGACCCAGGGTTTCATCCTGTGTATGTGATCCAAGCACAGAGCGAGGGACTTTTGAACCTTATTGGCCATATTCTTGTAATAAGGAACATAGGTATGGTGAGTTAATACCACTGAACTGGTACCATTACCCTGTCAATAGAAAATCTGAATATGGTGAGTTCCTGCTACTGTACGGTTGCCCTTATCCAGGTACTGTACTAAGGAGTAGCAATATGGTGAAGCTATGCCAAGTAAATATGCTGCCCATATCCAGATTAAAGGGATACCATTGCAGCTAAGTAGTATCATTGGGCTGCTGTTCATGCTGTGATTTTGTGTTTTCAGTTGCATCGTCAACTACGGGATATCTTGGATTTGAATGTAAGAACACAAAGTGGAGTTATGTGTATTAACTTCAGTTTGTTCATGTAAACATCAAAGAATTCAAACTCCAGGGTTTAACTTAAGTTTTCTTTGTACTTCCATATTCTAACTAGTGTTTTCATTATATAGATTGGGAAAGATCCAAATTTCATCTTAGGTCCTTCCTGAGTGTAACAGGGTGACAATGGGACTGATGGAGGAAAAAAACAACAATAATATTTATATAGCACCCTCCACGCCAGGCGGCATCCCAAAGCGCTTAACAATGGTGGTTCCTGATCTTGAGCCAGTGGGAGGGGGATGGCGACCATAGGCACAGTCAAAAAGGAATGTCTTCAGGCACAACCTGAAAATGGGGAAAGAGGAGGCAAGGTGCGTGGATTGAGGAGGGAGTTCCATAACTTCGGCGTGCAGTGGCTAAAGCACAGCCACTGATGGTGAAGTGGAGGATTCGAGGGACAAGGAGAATGCAGAAACCAATAGGGCAGACGCAACAGAGAGTGATGTGAAGAGAGAACAGGTTGGAGAGAAAGTAGAGCACCAAGGTGTGGAGGGATTTAAACACTAAAGTAAGGTCAAGAAGTTGATCTGCTCTGTGATCGAGAGCCAGTTGAGTTTGGCAAAGACAGGGTTAATTGGGGTGCCGAATTTAGTGCGGGTGAGAATGTGGGGGCAATATTCTCAACTAATATTCTCATTACTGAATGTTATCCAGTGCCCCTACCAGCTTTGTGAGTATGTACAAACAGGGTGAGAATAAAGCTGAGTCCAACTGTGATAGACTGATCTACCTATAGAAATGAATTGTTCAGGTTCACACTTGAGGAATGATCACTTAGTCAGAAAACCAGTGAGACACTGCTGCTGCTTGTGAAACTATATTGCAGTCCTGAGTAGCTGCCTTGAAGAGCACCGAGATAAGAAAAGGTTGGCCCTTTTCCATTGTAATGCATTATCAAAGCATTTGGAATTATCACTAATACTAAGCCTTTTGATGATTAAAATGGTTGTTGATGCTAAGCCAGAGAACAATAACATTATGAGTAACAATCACTTATTGGAAAAAGACATGAGCAAAACATCTGAATACGAGCAAAACATCGACAACTATTTGCATTTATATAATGCCCTCCATGCCAGGCGGTGTCTGAAAGTGCTTATCAATGGAGGAGCCCGAAAACGGGCAGGGATTAGGGGAAGGTGACCGTAAGTGCAGTCGAAGAGGTGCGACCTGAAGATAGGGAAGGAGGGGGCGAGGCAAAGGCGTTGAGGGAGGGAGTTCCAAAGTTGGAATACAACAGCTAGAACAGGATTCTTTATTTAATAAAACACGAGACTGGGTGGACTGGACCCCTGATCATAGATTTAGATCTGTGCGATTGTGTGAGTCAGCCAGGCTCAATTGTTAGAATTCTCAACGCTGAGTCAGAAGGTTCTTGGTGCAAGCCCAAGGTCTATATTCAGTGCTGGGGAGGTATCACATCCTTCAGTTATGACACCAAGCTCCTCTCTCTACCTGTTCAGGTGAATATTAAAAATCTCATGGCACTATCAAAAAGAGATGGGAGATTCTTCTCATGTCTTCACCAAGAATCCATACAAATAAAATTGTTCATTCACTTCATAGTTATTTGTGGGACATTGCTATGTGCAAATTGGCTCCCATGTTCACCATCAAGATACACAGCCACAAATACACAAAGCACTTTGAGGCATCCTTCTGACATGGAAGGTGCTATATCATATATAAAGATTATTATTATTAGTACAGTTGAAGTATAAGCAGCAAGCAATTGCACCATGAACATTTAATCCAAACAACATCTGCTAAAACAAACTTCTCTAACTATGTTACTTGGTCTTCATGTGCAGCCAGTTCCTAAGTGCCTATTCGCAGTGATCGCACAATGAAGGATAACCTAAAATATCATTTGTGTTATATCTAATGGCTCTGAATTAATGTTCTGCTTTTTCCTTTGTATTTGTTCAAATATTTATGCAAATCTTCTGCGATTTTTGAAATCACATTATACTAATGAAAGTATTGTTCAGTTTAGAATGCTTCATTGTACAGAAGCTTACCTAAGCTTCCAGAAGCACAACTGGATAATCTGATCACATTTTTCATTTCCACAGTGTGCTGAATAAACAAGAATCCTGGATTAACAATTTAAATTAAAATACTTTATGTACTGTGACAGATTATTAAGGACTTGGTATGGATAAAAGACAGATACATGAGCCATGACTGCAATATGCGGGGGGAAAGAAAAGGGAAAATGCGGCTAATCAGATCTAAGTAGAAGGTTAGTATTACTTAGAATGATCGGTATAGTTTTCCTTATGGTTAGCAAATACAATATGCTTACCTATTTTACGCATAAACCGAGCACAAAAATGAATGCATTTTAACTTTCTTTTATGCTTAAGAAATGCACTTTATTCCATCATGCAGAAATCAGCAGATGCGCTCTTTGCGATTACTGCCTCTGTTTGACTATTTTAATGCTGAATTTATGATCTTCGGTACACATTTGTTTGAATCTACTCTCATGTCAGCCAAGCGTCATCCACCTGAGCGTATCCAACAGCAGACAAGTGCGTCGCAGTGCCAGCAGAAAGATAAAGCTGGGCTCACAGTTTTTTACACTTCTTGCACTTTTGAACTAGAAATATTAAGACGAGGACAATTTTTTAAGCCCCTTACTGTAAATATGATAAATTCTTGTAATGATCATGCCTCTTGGGAGCAAAATGTCTGCCTCATCAGCCATTAACAGCTGCTCTGAAACACATTGTTTCATTACTAAAATATCCCTCAGGTAACAGCAGCTCATTTTTACCTTTATCAACTTATTCTTAAATGGCGCTGGAAAAGGGTCACTCTTTCCCTTTGGGAGAACTCATTGTAAATCTAAGGTTTCATATTATTGATGAGTATAATTAGACTTATATTTTAAGGTCGTATGTGCCCTCACTGGGAAATAGGGTACATCGTAATTGCATTAAATGTTAATTTATTTAAGATTTTTGAAACCTTTCTTTTTAATATCTTCTCATACAGTTGGAGACCAGCAAATACAAAGGACAATTTTGCAGATATAAAAATTAATGCTACTATTGCGTGTGTGTGTGTGGGAGGTGGGGGGGTATTAAACATGTGGTGGCTTTGAGAGGAATTCCTTAATTAATTAATTTCTTAATTCCTTAATGAGAAATGTGAAGAAAAGGGGGATGTTTCAACCTGTCGTACTCTGGAATCCTTTATTAATTAAAAGTTGCTGCAGTATAGACCACAAAGATTGTTCTCATCATTTCTGTTACATTTCACTTTGGGTGCTTCAACCAAAAGATAGCAATGAACAGGGTCACAGTGCTTTCCCATGACCTGCCGCAATAATTTTGTCTGGCAAGGTAAAACATGCCATCTTTACAAGATGACCTTCCCAATGGTTTAACTGAAAGCAAAGCGAACTACAGTACTTACTTACGGCCACACATATTGGAATTGTTTGCCAGCCAGCAATTGAATTCCTAATAATTACCATAGGGATGTAGAACAACACTGCTAATGGGCAACTATGGGTACAATTAAATGAATACAACTCTATAGAAAAAACTTTTTGTGGAGAGAGCAATCCATGACTGGATTGCTCTCCAGAAACCAAACCAATCTGTACAAACAGTGGCCCCTGGTTGATGAAATCTGGCTTTTTTATTTCACACTGGCACCAGATACGTGTGCCAAATAAGCAGTAAAACTCCCACAGTGCTACATAGAGGCTCATATCCTGCTCATGTCAAGGGTCACCAGTCAAACTACATGACCCTGCTCGGGTGGTCATTTTTATCCTTGCTGTTGAAAGAAATTTATTTTTTCAATTCTCGTTTCATTTACTGCTAAAGAAAAAGAGGACGGAATAAATATTATTGGACAGATAGCGCATACTATTTGTACTCTTTCCTTCCACTGTACGATGCAAGATATTCACTCTGCTCGATTAAAGCATTTTATATGAATAAGGCATTTATTAAATGAATGTTAACCAGTTAGAAAATGTATTGTCTCATTCACATGAGTTGTATGATAAACCTTGCATTTGATGTAGCATCTTATCACATTGAAATTTTTCTAAATGCTTTACAGAGACTTTCTGTAAATTTTGTAACTATAATAATACAGTATTAAATAATAATAATCCTTGTATTTGATAATGACACCTTATCGGGCATTTGAGAAGTCTCAAATACATCACAGAATATATTGTAAAGTGTAGTGACTGTGTATTGTTTTGGTGAAATTCAACAGCCATTTGTCCCACAAACTATGGAGTGAGTGACCAATTTTATTGTAGGCCAGGACACCGACAGAACATCCCTTCTCTTTCCAAATAGTGCCATGAAAAGGCAGATGGAACCTTGGTTTAATGTTTCCTCCAAAGGATGAGTACCTCCATGAATACAACACTCCCCCAGCTCTACGTTGGAGTGTCAGTTTGGATGATATGATTCCAAGTCCCAACCCACAACTTTCTGGCTCAGAGGTGAGAGTGCTACAACTGCGCCAAGCTGATAAATGCAAATGTAGCTGCCAATTTACACACAGCAATGTCTCACACACAGCCAAGAAGTCAATGACACTTTTATTTTATGCACTGCGTTGGAGTATCAGCCTTGACAGTGAGCTCAAAATCCTGACATGGCACTTGAACCCACGACCTTCAGTTGTAGCCGTACAACTTACCAGGCAGAAAATCTTTATGTTAATTCTCACTGTTCAGACAAGAACAGTTTCAGCAGGAGTCATTCGATGGCCAGTATTGCTGAGTACCATGGGCTCTTTCTTTCCCTAACAGGAAGGAAGCAGAGACTATGTATAGTATTCAGTAGCATTGTTAATAGCCATGCCATGAACTCATAGAAAATCTTACGCACTCTTCCACATTTCAGATTTTACGTTGTATAGTTTTAAAACGTGAAATCAGAAATCAATGAAATTGTCAACATACAATATGACAATTGCCACAAAAAGCAGCTATTTATTTCTCTCCAATATCCTGAGGGCACTGATTCATTCTGAAGGATAGCTGCAGTACTGCTTGGCATCCTTCAGTACATTAGCCAAGTTGTCTTTCTTCATATGTTGGCCTACACACAAGGCAAGGTTGGCAGGCTATTTGACCATGGGGCTTATCAAAGCAAGTGCCTGACCCATTCCTAACCCAATGTCCGTACACACATGCTTCACTGGAGACAGCTGGGATCATTACACAATGATTGGATGTTGAGGAATTATGGCTATTTTGGTTTCTTCCCTCTCCCAGTGGCTTGCAGTGCTTGTAGTGGCAATGGCCCAAGTGAGATCAATGTCCAGCACAGATAGGGCTAAACCATGAACTATAGGGTGTGTATCACTGTTTCATAATGGACAGCCATTAGTGGAGCTGATTAGAACCCATTTCAAATTTCGTGTAACACAGCTCCATGGAGATTCAAACAAGCTTTGTGGTACATGTGATGATATTTCATATGGTTTGAACTAAGTATTTATTTAACATATTTAAAAAAAACTGTTTTTTAATTAACTTCGATGATAATTTGGCCTCTTATCATTACACAGTTCATAGATTTCAGTGAAAAAAAGTCAAGAACTACAAACATAACACTATTTTGTATACCAGATGTTGCCATTTTGTCAATCGACATTTTCCAGCTTTTAATATTTAATCTGCATTGAAAAGTGCTTTTCCAGACTTTGTAAGCACAACTGTTACTGTTATAATCTTTTCACACCTTCATTCAGTTTGTGCTCTTTGGCAATAAGTTCACAGCCATCTGTTCACACCTCAGTTCAACTTTTCTTTGACAGAATTTATTGATCTCCCCTCCTTCCTGAACCCTTTATGGAATAAATGCATGACTGGGATATCAATAAATATTCTTTAATTCTATAGCATGTAAATGGACACTTTTAAAATATTACTTCAGAATGAAATTAGCAGCGTTTTAACATAAATGGGGTCATTTTTCTTTTTAAATCCAACAATGAATTAATTTATGGTTCAGAAACTTTTCACATCTTTCCTTGTGGGTTCAAAATGCACCAACTTTTATACCTTCAACGTCATTGTATTCTTTTTTCTCTCTCTCCTCACTATGAAAACATTCATTTCTAATGAGAGGGAAAACCCTCAAGTGACTATAAAAAATTGTAGGCCTCTTGAAGCCACGAGTGTTCAAAATCACTTTTTCAGACAAAACCGCCACAAGGCTGATTTGTGAACAAAATTACATTCTGGGCAATGGCTTTCTGGAGTCATAGGTCTAGCCATGAATACCTCTGATAATTTAATTAACAATGGAGCCTTGTCATATGGACGTGCCATGCTTACAAAAACACCTTTATTGAAAATATAGTTTATTCTTATTACAGGACTTCATTGTATTTAAAAAATAATTACAGGTAAATGATGTGCAAGATTGGTCTGTGGTGGGCAATGATAGATTATAGAGCCAGATAAATTAGGAAGCTTTAGTAATCCAAACTTAGTCTCTTTTGCATTTATTTGCAAATATTGTAAATTAACCTAATTGAGCCTACCTCAGGCCAGAGATGGCATTGCCAAAATTTATTCTTTGAAAGAACACGCCCTTTAACACTGTGCATATATCACGTCACATGTTAGCAGTGTTCATGGTTCTGATGTCTCGGGCTGGAAATGAGTTTGATTTATCTTAGATTAACTTATTTTTCAGCAGTTTTACTTTTAAAGTAGGTGGTTTAGGGGATTTGATTGGGTTAGAATTTCTGGTCTTGTGGTAGAAATGAAATAATTTTTTTTAATCATACACTGGTTCAGAAAGTGACCATCAAATTTCCTGAAATTGTGTGTATGATATCCTTGGCTATCCAGTAATAGGTTGCAGCTGTGGTATCTACTATTCTTGGTGGTTTGGGCAGTTCAGTGGGAGGTGACCTCTGTACGTCCTCTAGAAAGGAAAGATTTCTACACCCACCTGCGTTTGGAAACTGCTATTATGCTTTATGAATCCCAGAGTTCATAGCCAATTATCTTTGATAAGGAGGGGAAAAACTTCAACTTTTCTAAAAAAAATTAAGAATGTGTTCCATCTGAAAAAACGACAAAGATTCATTTCACTGTTTTTCTATTTTATCAACAGTTTAGTTCCCTCTGTGGGGTGACTTAGAAATGCACTGCAGGGAGAGTTAACAAACAATTGGATGAAAATGAGGAGACCAATTGTCTCCCATATGTCTGAACACTGCAACTATGGGACAAATAATGCTTACGCTGTAGCTGCAGTAAAAGCAATAGCAGCGTTGTACCCATTTCAAAACACTCTCTCCTCTAACAGAGCTGTCAGAAAGAGACTTAACTCAAGGTGGGGAATTGATTTGGCTGGACTAACTTTTAGGTAAGATGCCGCAAAATTCTTGTACCTCACCTCACTGGCGAACTTTCCTCGAGCAATTATTTTATCTCCTGTTTCCCTTCTACCTCTGCAAATCACTTTGTAGTGGTACTGTCCTCCCACTAGAAAGTATGTGCATGTGGATGTCAGGTAAGAACAGAATTGGGCTGAACTACAAACCTTTTTATGATTGTATTGCTTGCTGACGATCAATGTCCAAGCTGAAGCACAAAAAGTTTTTGCCTGAGGTTTGGAGCCTTACACAAGCTAGCGTTAGTGTCTGTGATAGAGGCACGTCCGGCATAGAGAGCGCTATATAAATCAAAGTTGTTGTTGTCTTTCCATTATCAAGCCGAACACACAGAAAGAAAATTAAGCAAGGACAACCAAAATCCTTCACAACAGCAAGCAGATGTAACAAGAATTTGGTTTTGCATTCAATCTAATGCTATGTTTGATGAAGAATTCTCTTGTTTTAGGTACTGCTTTTGGGGATGGGGTTAACAGGGATCTTAGATGAAAACTTCACAACTTATTTTGCAAAACAACAAGTAATGCAACATGCATTTACCGAGTCAGACGATTGTTACAAATGTGTTTCAGGGTTACTGTCTGCATTCTTCTGTGCAAGGCTAATAGTGAGTTAGGAGTTGGGAAACCTCCTGTGGTTTAGATTCTGGAAGACAATCCCATTCCCTTTTATTCAGTTCCTCTGGCTGTTGACATCTACCACATTGCTGTTAACACTCTTAACTTTGATCTCCCAGTCCTTGGCATCTTTAATTCATAGAGCTGTTTCTAGATTCCCTGCTGAAAGCATCCCAAAATGATCACTTTGTTACTTATCCTTGCTGCCTTTACTGCAGTGTCCCATTTCCAATTATAGTATCTATTTGTCAATTTCTGGCTTGTTTGTAAATCAAGCAAACAGTGACGTCTGCTCACTCGAGTGGATTTGCAAGTTATGGCCTATCAGTCAACAGATGGAGTGGGAAGAACTCAGTGCTGTCAGGTCCTCGCTCTTTGCATCTCTGCCAGAATCACTGACAGATAATGTAGGTGCTTTGGTAGACTTCAGGACTAGTGGGCAACAATGATGAACAATGTAAATTCCAAATCCAAAGTGAACTGAGTAGGTGATGCCAGAATGTTGCCACATAGACTTCCGATGCACTGGCTTCATGTTAAATATGATGGAATAATTTCTCTCTCTGTGTTTACAGGGCAAATTGCACATTTTCTTGTGATTCCCATTTGCTAGTTGTGTGACAATCGTTAGCAATATCATCGCTTAATTTCATCCTGGTGTTGGGGGTGAACAAGGGAGTGGGGGAATAGTTCTCTGGTTTACAGAGGTGGGCTTATGTTTGATCTACCTGTGTATATGTGTATGTGGGGAGGAGAAGGTGAGAGGGAGAGGAACTAATAATTGAATAAAATATAATCTCCCAATGTTCATGGTCACCTTGTGCAGAACAAACAAGGAAATGACATTGAAAGCATCAAGATTGAACATCGCTGGAAGATTGTGTGAGGAGAGAAAATAAGGGGAAATTACAAAGTAAAACTAGAGTGGCAATTTACAACATGTTCTTCCACCTCTGAGAGATTGATAGATTACACTACTGCAGTATAAGTGAACTCTTGACAGAAACTAAAAGAGTGTTGTCTTCGGTTGTGATCCACCGCAATTTCCACAAGGGTTTGCAAAAATCTCACACACGCCGTAATCTTAAATAATCGCCTTGCCCATTTAGCACACTTGGCTGTTATGAGAAATGCACTATGTTGGACTTCCCCAAAGAATTACAGATCAGTGCTGTCTCTTTCGAGCTGCTCTGTTCCTTTATTGAACTGATTTGCTGAGAATGATTGTATCACTGCTGAGTGCAAAGATTTTGCCAAAGACAGGGAAGAGTATAGGGGGCCAAAGAGTGTGGGGGAGGGTGGGAGAAGAGCTCTGTATTGAAAAGGACTGCTGTTCCCTCATAGGGCAAAATAAGCCATGCTCTGGAAATTCCTATTTGTATGAGTATATAAATTAAGAGGCTTGTGTGTTTGTGTGCACACGCGCATGCGTTTAGTTTGCGATGCATCTGCAGTGAAAGCTGTCCTTCCCATCACCTTGATTAACTAGTACAGAATATAAACTGGCGCTGTCAGTGTCAGGGGGAGTTTTCAGGCAGGTTCAGTTCCTGGAACTGCTTGAATGCTCCACAATATCTGCTGCAATCCTGCCATATTGGCCGCGGCAGAAGGCGATAGACCTGCCTCAAGAGCCAATTTTTTAAATTTCTTTCAAAAATATAGTTTCATCAAAACTGATGGATACAAGTTTTCAGATCTTGAGATATTTGTCAATGTAATGATACAATCATATTACTGATTGCCTTGTCATACAACCACTGCACACACAATCGGGGCAAAATGCCTTGCAAAACACGTTACCGTGACAACAACTCTTCCTCTGGTCCCCCCCCCCGCCACCACCAGTATTTAATTTTCTGTGAACTAGCTAATTAATTTAATTACACCTGGATTAAGATACCACCTACTAATGTGGCAATAACCATCAGGAAAATTCCAGGTTAGCAATCAAGGTAAGTAGTGTAAAGAAAACCTGGACAAAGCTGCAGTATTATTATGGTTTGGTCGAGTGCAACGTTTTAAGTTTGCAATTCAATAGCCACCTGCTCTAATTAACTGGTTTTGGTTTAGTGCCAAAAAACAGCGTCATACTGGTTTCAGCACACATTATGTTCTAAACCTGTAACACTTATACCATATGTGTACATACCATTAAATATTATGGTCACTGGGTTTTTAAGGAAAAATAGTTTCGACCACGAGGAACACCCTACTCGCTAACCCATGATGAAACCCAGAATCCTCCGGGATCACGTGTGAATTGGACAAGTGGCTGATCCATCCATTTGAAATTTAATGATTGGAATTATCTGACTATTTCATCTGTGTTTCTAATAACAACAACAAGAGTACTCACGATCCTTGCATTTGATACAGTGCATTTTCATGTTGTCGAGATGTTTCTAAGGACTTCACAGAATCTTATTGAGACGTGTATTGACTATATTTGTAGGCAACTGGGGCAGTCAATTTGTGCACAGCAAATGTCCTACAAACACCCATGTACTGAGTGGGCAATTTTATGTGGGGAGGATTGCAGTTAGGACATTGAGAGAAGTGCCCTTCTCTTTTGGAACAGTGCCATGGGATGCTTAATGTACACCTGGACAAGCAGAAGGGACCTTGGTTTAATGTCTCATCTGAAGGACAGGATGGGATTTTATGAGAGATCTCACTGGTAAGTATTCTGTGCATGACTGCAAGTTTGCACCCAACAGCAGGGCTCCCTGCTCTATCTCTCTCGCGCACCGTTGGTATTTACATTTCTAAAGGTACTCTCTGGAGGAGAAATCAAAGGTTTGGACAGGAGCAATATGTTTCACTGCTTCAGTTGACATCAAACCTTCTAATGTCCACTAAGTGACAAATCCAGTCATGATAATCATTGTGGAGTAAGGAAATTATGCTAATTCCCGGAACTGACATCGCTGTGTTATTTGCTGTCCAAATGGACCACTGTTTGAATGCTCCACAACCTGATGCCTCAGGAATTATTTATCGAAAAAACATCTCAGGGCAGACGAAAAGGATTAAAAAAAACACTGAAAAATGTAATCAGCCTGCATGGTAAACAGAATACAAAATTGGTTACAATAGAGCACTATATTTGTTCCATTCTTGAACATGACCTTCTTTAACCTAGTGTCACTGCCTGTGAGTGATGGCGATATATCAATCCAAAGTATGGTGTGTGTTTACTCTATGGGATACAATTGTGAGACAATACAATTTGTTTTCTGCACTGTGCTACCTCAACTTTCAGAATATTATCTGAAACAAACGCTTTGGTCGCATATAATTAACAACTAGTCATTATGTTTGTAACCAATGAGATGTTGTTTTCCCATTGCCTTTTTGAGCCACTTATCTAATTATGCTTTCTGAGGTTATTGCTCTTTGATGCTTGATGATTGTGGTGAATTTGTTTTATATTTTTACACTCGGTAGAGAAGGTTTTATTAAGCACGGCACCAAAATAATTTCTTTATTAAATCCCCCTCTGGGTGAGTGTTGGAAACTTGTAGAATTAAATGTCACATTCTGGACATTAAGTTAATAGATGTCTAAACACCATTATTACTCTAAAAAAAGATATTGCCTTTTGGACATTACTTGAAGTCTGCTTGACGAACTTGTATCTCATTTGCAAAATAGTAATTTGTTACAAGACTGGGCTGGCGTTCCTAATATAAAGAAAGAATTAGTAAATGTTGCAGCTGCTTAGCGTGTTGAAACATCTCAATGTACGTACTTTACCAATAATTCTAATCAAGTGAAGTGACTATTTTTATAAGCAAACCTGGCAGCCATTTGCACGAGCAACACCCACAACTAGCCACACGTCAATGAATGATCAATTAATCTGGACGATTGTTGGCTAGGATAATGGGGGAAATGCACCGCTCTTTTTGAATCATGTTTTATGAAATCTTTACAAAGATATGATAGAAATGTCTAGATCTTTTGACAGATATTTTCTATGTTGCTAATGGCTTTTGGGTTTCCCTCGTCTCTATTTCTTTCCTGGCTTTCTGAATATGGCTTGTGTTTTCCTGAAATTTCTACCTGACTTTTGCCCTTTCACTACCCCTTGCAGTGAAGGAAAATGCTAACCTTTGTTTCCTCCAGTTCCTGTCAGAATCTTTTTCCATAGCTGAACAGATGAGCAAAACAGATTCTTTAGAGACAATTTTACACAGAGTTACATCCATCTGATTCAATTATAAATTAAATTGATTAACGAACCGTGGCTCATTATGGGAATAAATTACTCAGAACTGTCTTTTGACAAAAAATAAAAAATAATGGGCTTCCTTCACCGTATGATATTGCCATAAACTGAAGCTGAATTGTATTTTTTTTTAGCACCCGAGGCCTCTTGGTGTAGTTCAAGGTGCAAATTATCATTTTTTGAGGTTCTGCAGTTTTAATTAGTTATTGCCTCCCTGTAATTGGCAGCATGTATTTTGAAGGTGCTGGATGTTTACTGCTCTGTTCCTAACCTGAAAGCTCTCAACTTTCCCAGCTGACTACCGATTTGGAGTAAATGTCAATTCAGTGAATCCAGAGATAAATTCGTAGAAATACGGGGTTGGACACTGCATTGAAAATTTGGCACAATCATAGCAACAGATATAGGGATTGCTAAAAGAGTATGCCAATTCATTTTTATTCCAATGTAGTCAAACGGGTTTTAGGATTACTTGCGGTTACTAAAGCAGATTAAACACGGGCAAAAACAGATAAGTGAAGGGAGTTCCTCCCAGCCAACAATCCCAGCCCCTAAAGTTATTACTCAATTCATGGATGTTGTGAGACGTTGCTATGCACAAATTGGCGGCCGCAATCGACTACAAAATAGAGATCGCCACACTTTCGGTACATCCCATGAAGAGCTTTGAGATGTCCTCCCAATAAGGAAAGTGCTATATCAAATGGAAGGATGATATTTTATTGTGATTATGGTACATGGGGAAGCAGAAGTCAGAAGTCCTTAACGTAATGTGTAATATTATTTTGTGTCCACAGAATATATAAACTATAGCTGCAGATTTTACTATATCAACTCAAGTTGACTAGACCAAAGTATACGCTTACTTTCATGCTCCCCCTACTAGGTTAAATGAGCTGCCGCTCACTTAGTTAGTTACACAAGTACTTTCCCAGCATCTGTGTAAAAAAAAATGGCTGGTGCCTGACAATTATGTTTAAAAATTAAGGGCAATTACAGGCCCCTAAAACAGATTTGAATTATTTGCCACAAAAATAGCTTCAATTTCTAGCTGTGAAACTGATTATGAACTGACATAATTAAAGTCTGTAAATAAATGTAATTGTAGTGATTGGGCCTTGGTGATTACTGGGAGCGGATTCATTCCCTTCAATTTACTGCCAAAAGATTAGATGTTACTAAGTTATCAGGAAGCTCATTTCAATTTCTTCCTCTGTAACTGGTCAGGTATTCGAAATATTCAACTAGCATTACCAGTGATTCTCCCAACACCAGGTCCATGGTTGCAGGTCAGGGAAGGTCTGGTCGAATTAGAATTTGTTGTTTTTCCAGCTGTAGTGTAATGAGCAGCCTCTGGGCCTCTCAGACCAACTCTCTCAGGGTGGAGCCTGACCTCTCTTTTGTAACTAAGTTCAGATGGAGTGCTGGACAACAGTTGGCTGAAAGGAAAGCAGTTTATTAAGATGCAGTGTGCAGATTATTCACCCACAAATACACGGTCAATACACTTTATGGCACTTTAAGGTACATTAGAAATAACAATCTTGACATTTTACATGTCTTCTGTTGCGTTGGGGGAACGCCTCAAAGTGCTTTGCATGATACACTGTAAATTGTAGGCAAACCTAATCCTGTGAAATGCTTCAAGGTGTTTTGACAATGTGATAAGGCGCTCTATCAATTGCAAGGATTAGTATTGTTATTATAGCAGCCGTATGATATGCTGGAATCAAACCTAACAAGACACATTTGGCCTAAATCAGAGGCTTCACTCTGCATTACAGCTGAACAAGGAAACTAGAGTCAACTAAGCACTCCCTTGTTGCATGCACATCTTAAGTTTCTGGCAGATAAGCCGTTTGTCTGCAGAGCTGAAAATTGCTGGCAAATTTCATGGCAAAGATTTTGATGCCAGGTAACAGCTAGAGATCAGAGGAAGCGAGATAACATAAGAATATAAGAATTAGGAGCAGGAGTAGGCCATTTGGCCTCTTGAGCCTGCCCTGCCATTTGATAAGATCATGGCTGATCTTGTGACCTAACTCTAGTTACCTGCCCTATCCCCATATCCCCTAATCACTCTATTTTTTTTAAAAAACATCTATCAGTCTCAGCCTTGAAAATGTTCAAGGACTGAGCATCTACAGCCTTCTGGGATAGTGAATTCCATAAATTCACTACCCTCTGAGTGAAGAAATGTTTCCTCAACTCTGTTCTAAAAGGCTGACCCTTAATTTTAAGATGATGACCCTTGGTTATAAATTCTCCTACCAGGGGAAACAGCCCCTCACTGTCTACTTTATCCAGCCCTTTAAGAATCTTATATGTTTCAATAAAATCTCCCCTAATCCTGTACTCTCGAGAATACAGCCCTAGTTTATTCAACCTACCCTCATAGGTCAGTCCCCTCATCCCAAGAACTAACCTAGTGAATCTACGCTGCACCCCCTCTAAGGCAAGTATGTCCTTTATTAAATAAGGAGACCAAAACTGCACACAATACTCTAGGTGCGGTCTCACCAAGGCCCTATACAGTTGAAACAAGACTTCCCTACTCTTGTACTCTAAACCTTTTGCAATGAACGCTAACCTGCAGCAAGCAACTAATAGAAGAGAGGGAGGAATCAATCCATGGCTGGTGTAAAAGAGCGATTTTCCAGCTCCACACCAAATGGAAGTGCCCCATTTCAAACCTTGCCAGGAAAGTTCCTCCAAGGGTGCCTTCCTCCTTGATCTTCTCAAAGAGGTGTAGCAGTTACCTGCATGTGGAGAGTCAGTAGAAAGATTTCTAGTAGCTCAGAAACCATCATAATAGATCATCTGCACTTGTACCTGTCCTTACAATCTTTAATTCAGTTACTAGCTGGACATTCAGTCAGATTTTATTAACCCAGCATTGCACCATTTTACTAGCAGTCTGCTTCATGTACTGAAATATACCCAGCACCTTGGGAGGTCCTCCCAACATGAATAGCACTATATAAATGTAATTTTGTATTGTATATCATGATGCTCCCCGAGCTGGTAATTTGAGCATCCTGCGATGATGTGCATGGTTAATGAGTTTTTCCCATTATTTGTATACGTAAATATTGTCAAACTGCACAAAGCTTATTGGCAAAGGACCATCCTGTGGAGAATTATTTTAATGGCAGTATGTATTGTACATTTCTAAATACATATTCATTCGGGTTTATTCATTTAGAAATATACATACATTGGCATTAAAAGAGCCAAATAAAAGAATAAATGCAAGAAAAAATGGAAGGTTCTACTGACAAGAAGATTTGCTTTTAAAAACAGTAGCTTTCTTTGCAGGACACAAGAAAACATGCAATCAAAGCCTCTCTCTCTTCTCTTTCTTTCTCTCTCTGACACACAAAGACATCTCAAATCTGACCTCCCACTCTAGCCTAGAGCCTCAACAGATAAACTATTTCAGAGGCCTGCTCACACCTTAACAAAGGCCTTTGAACCCAACAAATTATTCAGTGAAGTTCAGATTGGGGCTTCAATGAACACACTCAATTCTAGAATGAAAGAATTTGACCATTGTCTTTGGGACAATATCGTTGATTATCTTAACCCTAAACTTGTTTACGTCTGAGTGTGAACAGTTAGAAAACCATGTTCTTTCTAACATCTCCCAGACGTCATGGAATCACTACTGTTGATTGCTCTGAGTACTGGCTATTTTCTATGTATAGAGGGACAGAAATTCCATCCAAGTCTCAATTTAATAGAATTTGTTAAATTGCTGAATTCAGTTCCAACTTTGAAGCCTGTCTTCTGTAGGGTTCTTAAAATAAGAAATTCAATTACTGTATTTAAGAATTTGACAAATTTGAAAGACTCTGAAATTGTCCCTTAATCAAGTAAACTGAGACCCAGATGGAATTTCTACCCTGTCGTGGCTTAAAAGCATTTGTTTTAGAAGTTGTCACACAAGGCATAAGTATCAAGTAATCCTGTGGACATGAAATTGCTGTAAAATGCAAGAGAGATTCAGATGGAACATCTCTTAGTTTTAAAGGTAAACACCACATGGCACTGTCAATCCATCAAAATTCTCGGCTGGTTAGCTGTAGGGCATTCCGATTTCAGATTGCAATGAACACATGACGTAGGTATATTACTTGTGCTGAGTGCATTTATGCATTGCTATAGATAATTGTGGTGATTTCATATCAGGTAAGCCCTGATTTACAGTGATCACTAATGCACATAGTACAATTGGCAAAATCTGGGTGATTTAGAATGATTGTTCCAGGGATTAAGATCAATAAATTGTTTGCATTTGTTACTATCTGCTTTCAGCCTTCTCTCTCTCTCTATAGATACAATATAATATATATATATAATATATATATATATATATACATACACACACACACATTCTTTTTGGATCTAGCAAGTCTTTTTGCTGAATTATTTGCACCATTTGAAGTGTGGCTGCAAGCATTTAGCTAAACGCTTCTCTGTAGCCCTCAATGCTAACACAAGTGACACTATGCATCTTGCTCCCTGCTAATTCTCTCGGAAAAAAAACAGGTTGGGTAATGAAAATAGAAATTGGATCAAAATGCATCTTAATAAGCAAATTAATTTGGACTTTGCTCAGATTAAATCAATTTATCAAACTGTAGTTGCAGCTCCCCAATGACTGGATTGACTAAGACACTGCCCAGTATGTGGCCAGAATGGTCTGCTATTCAATCCCCTATTCTTTGCTGAGTTAAGTGATCTCATCACCAATGGTGATGTTCAAATATCTCTTGGCATTATTAACTGAATAAGTTAAAAATCAACGAGAATTTTGATTCTTTATGCGCTCTATTGGAAAGTGCGGTTTGGATATTGAGGGAGAAAAAGATTGGCATTTCTCTCTCCCCATCTCTCTCCTTCGCACTGGACTCGTATATGAAACTGACCACTTGGTTGAGGTATAATCTCAAAGAAACTATATACCCTAGGTATGGAGCTTCTAACTTCAGGAAAGTAGAGCATTTGATAGAGATAAGTTAAATATACAGATAGTTGCAGACTTCATACATACTTCTCTGCCTTCCACTAGAAATGAGGACAGATCTGGTCCAGTTCAAATTTGACTACAGATTAACTTGGATGATCAGAGTAAGTCATAGGATAAAGCATTCAATTGCAAAACACTGCCGATGCTGGAAATCTGAAAGAGAACAGAAGTTTCTGGGCACACACAGCAGGTCAAGCAGAATCTATGGAGAAAGGAAAGTGTGTCAACATTTTGGGTCCATGAACCTTCGTCAAAACTGGGCCATGTTGGGAGGAGATGCTTATAAGGACTAATTGAGAAGAGATGAAGCATTCGTGTGGGGTTTGGAGACTTCTCATTGGGTTATGCCTCAAGATAGAAATTAATGTGGTACCAACAATAAGGTAGACCCCAGTGAAAGTCACCTTTCGCATATTGTTTATGGCCTATGGTTGCATCGCTCCCCGCATACAAAAGTGAAATTCAAGCTACTCTATTTAATATTGCACAGAAGCACCACACAAAACGGTTGGTTAAAAACATAGTCAATTTCAAAATTCTACAATTGCATTAAGAATTTGTACTCATAATAATCGTACATTTTTGCACAGCGCCTTTTCAAAGCGCTTCACAGGATACGCTGCGTGTTTCACGGGCAAAAGCAGTCGTGTTAGGATTAAAATGGAAATTTGGACACAATTTCAATAAATTCCATTTTAGTCTCTTTCTTTTTTGACGTCTCTACAGGAAACAGCAGCTTTTGAAATTTGCTCTGTTTCTAGGTTTCATTTGTTTTGGCTTGCTGAGTTCATATATACATATAAATATACAGTCAATTCATTTTATAGTAAATTCTGTGAAGCGCTTTGAAACGTCGATAAAATGTAATACGCGCTATATCAAATGCAAGGGTTATTATTATTATTATTATTATTCATGGATTCAAGTGGAGTACTCCTTCACTCTTCCCTAAGTTCCACTTGTTTATTTTTCAGTTTAACTGCAAATTGGACTTTGGCAGAAAGCCACAAGTTTTACAAAACTGATCCTGAGAAACTGCGGTGCCAGTGACGTGTCATAGTTTAATGCAGCAGATAAGATTTTATAAAGTTACATAAAAGCACTGTCTAAGAATAGAGCTCTGAGATTTGATAGTTGTCCTATCTTACAAAAAACTAATCCGTCAAGAGGCATTCTCTTTCCAAATGAGAAAGCATACTCAAATGGATTAGAGAATAAAGGGAGGGGGGTGAAACATAATGGCTAATGGAAAATCAAAATCTTTTCAAATATCGATAGTGTAAACAGATTGTTATTTACTGTTTTCCCCCCATTCCAAACCATTGTGGGGACCCTATTTCAAATGTTAAGTTAACTGTCTGCATTTTGGTGCTAATAAAACATTAAACAGAAAGAATGACGTTAGGCCAGTACCTTGCACTTAGTGCTGAATTACCAAAGCCGCCTCTAATTTGCCCATGATCTCATGTTCCTCTCAGTCTAAGAGCTTTTACAGGTCAAAAGAGGTTTGTCTGACTTTCTTTCTCTGTCAGGAATTTAAAAACATAATTACATTCCTTCTGTGGATACTGTAGCTTCTTGGCACAGTTTTTGACCTCTCAATAGTTTGCTTGACCTACAGGGCCATAAAGCCAGTAATATGTTGAAAGAGAATTATAGCTGAAGAGTATTCATGTAAAGAAATACATACCAATGCCTGAAATCTCTTCATTTATTTAATGCTATCTGACACACTGATTGTTGGCATTCATAAAATTGCCCTCTTAACTTCTGACACATTTTGGCAGGTTGTCAGCATGGTTTCCAAAATATCTTTTTGCTTCCATATAATATTCTCAAATTACATATTTGAAAATGAGTTTATCTTGGGGCTATACTTTAAAGAAGCTATGAAAATCTTTTTCCTGCACACTTTATTCAATATGTAAGAACTTTTATGAAGGACATAGCTGTTTCAAAAGCCATTTCTCTTCTACATCCTGGGTGCAACCATGCTGGATACCACAGAAAAATGGTTTGGTGCTAATGTTTGCTTGCTGGTCAAACATCCAATTTCATTAATTGTGTTTCTTATGTATTTAGTCATGAAATATGTGGAGTTTAGATCAAAAGTGCCACTTGATGATCTTGCTTAGAAAAAGATTGTGGTATTGTTAAAGTTGAAACTTTGGAAGGATTGCAGTCAGATCTCATTACCTCGTATTGCAAATGACCTCAATATTTAATGTGAGTTATAAGAAGCCACTTGATGTTCTATTCAATGACTATTTGTTCGGAGCACAGTGACAGAGATGATTATCAATGGAATTAAATGTTATCACATTAACAGGAAGTGGGAATACTTCCTTAGATTTAAAAATGTCCAAACTGCAATATATTTGAGAAACATATTTTGTTTTAGAGTATATACACTGCCTGGATCAGTGTTAACGAAGTCTGACTGTGCTTTGAAAAATGTTATCCTGGTATCCGTGTGTTTATTCAATGAAGGAGAGTAAACATGAAAAGGCAGTTTTGACTTGCTCCCTTTCATGCTAATAATGCCTGCATAAAGCAGAAATGAAGTAAATCTCCCTGTGAGCAATGCCCCTCTTCACAGGAATGTGTCATAATGAACGATTGCATTTTTAATAAAATTTAATTAAGAGAAGTCAAGAATAAATGAGTGAAAGTTCTGAATCTGCTTTGGATGAGGGCTTGATTGTGCAGTTCACATAGACATATCCTTTACGAGCAGTAGAGCAAACCGAAACAGAAATGACCAGGTAATGAAGATAGATGCATTCACTTATCAGCGAGCCATTACTGGGGCTCGCTGTTACATTAAAAATCACAGATAGCTTGACGGCTCTTGCCACATAGAAACTAATTCATGAACAACAGCCTACAATGTGCAGTGTGCATTGCAAATGAATTTAGGACACTAATTAAATGATGTTGAGACATCATGCAAACTCCAGCCTGAATCCCTGTTGTAGGAAACGCAGTGGTTTTGCTTGTAGTATTCACATGAGCCTTAATGTATAGACCCAAGGTGCCCAGGTATAAGGTCAGACACAGGAGTGAAAGCAGTTCACTCTGCAGTTAAGCAGTGAATATAGGCTAACTGCAGACCCAAAATTCTGTCAGGATTGGAACTGAAGATGAGACCTAAGGTTCAAAACATATTATGCTCTTTGCCTTAAAATATAGGGCCCCAAATCCTACCTTTACATATGTAAAGTTAATAATTTGAAGTAAAATAACGTAACCCATTTTAAAATTCTAGCAAAATTCTGTAGGCTGTTTTGTGTGGCGTAAAATTTGTCCACATTCTGACCATAAAAATGTAAAACTTCATTAACAAGTAAGGTTCACACACCATTTGTTTGGTTTGAAACTTCCTTCACTTTAGACTGCTGGACCTTTGCTGATTCACAGTTGGCATAAACATGGTCTAGGCTGCAGTTGAAGGGACCAACGTGGCAGATTAGAGAATGGGTAGGAGCAAGGGTGTACAGTATTGCTTTGAAATTTTTATGATTATTCTTACTAATACCAGCATTATTATTTTTTGCAAACTACACAGCTTTGAAAACACTGATGATAAATACTAAGAGCTTGTTTGAAAGCCTTGCATTGTTCATTGTAAGTGAATTAAGACCCTAAAATTACAATAGGAAATTATTGCAATGGAATCAAAATACAGAGAACAATTTTTTTTGGAATCAGATTATTTTAAATCATAGCCTGTTCTTCTGTAAATGACTGTGTATGTATAATAAAGGAAACTGACCATAGTGTGTTCCCTGGTAACCTTCTGTTTTAGAATTTAATCTTGAACTGTGTGTAGCTAGTGATATGTAGCTAGTGATATGCATCTATAATGAAAACCTATAATATCACAAGAGAGACATAGATGTAGGAGGCTGTTTGGCCCATTTCATTTAATCCATCCAGATTACCAATGGCACCATTTTGTCTTGACATGATGAAACCATTTTTTAAGGGTGATGGTCCCTCCTATCCATCCAAGTAACCCTTGCAGCTGTTCATACCCTTGGTTTATAGAAATACTCAAATAATAATAATGAATAATAATAATAAGACAAAGAAGACTTGCATTTGACAAGCCCTATCTTAACTAGTTGTTCCTCATTACTCATCTAACACAGTGAATCAGTCTTATTGTTCTCTTCTGTACTACATTTGGGAGTATGCAGTACTCTAGGTACAGCCTGATTAGACCACTGTACACTAGTGGAGTCCTGTAGCTCAGTGGTTAGAGCATTCGCCATACAAGTGTGAGACCTGTGTTTCGAATTCAGGCAGGTTGGGGCGAAACCTTGGGCAAGTTTCCTTACTCCATACGTCTAATAATAATCCGTTCAAAAAAAAAACTTATACTAAATTGATCATTTCGATCCACAACTGTTTGAGGGACACTGCTATGCGCAATCGGCTGGCGTATTTCGCCCACAAATATACAGTCAATTCACTTTGAAGTATACTCTGTGAAGCGCTTTGAGCCACCTAGAAGACGTGAAAAGCGCTATATCAAAATGCAAGAATTATTATTATTATTATTATTATTACACTATGCGTGTGACATTTAGGAATATGAATTGAAAAGCTTTCTCAAATTTAACACGATTGTTTAGTAAAAACAACCATTTTGAATTCTGGTTAGTTTACATAGTGTAACAGAGCAACAGATATAATTTCATTTTAAAAGATGAGTTAATATACAACACTGTCTGCAGTAAAAGATTTAACATTTCGCTAGAGGGTTGAATGCTGTAGAATAGAAATATAAACACTGTATATAATAAACACCAAGCCTCACTGGTTTAATAATATATAATGATGTATACCAATGTGCATGAATAATAATATTTTATTTTCTCATAAAATACTATTTGGTTAGATATACAACCAGCAGAGTTGTGTAAACTAATATGTACTTGCAGTCATAATTTTATTTGAACTTTGCAAAATGAATTGCAGTAATAATTAGAAGTCACCAGATGTGAGTTATTGCTTTGTGTTTTGCTGTCTTGTTTCTTTGGCTATAGGCTATTTATGTTCATAGCATCAACACATTAAGATATTTGTTTTCTGTTTCACAGTACCACCTACAGAATGGCTCAGCATGGATGCTCGTTGCTGTCCAATGGCAGAATTGGATGATTCTTGCAGTAATCTTGGGCCTAATGGCTGTGGTGCCATTCATTGTGTACATGATGATGACAGCCTTTGACAACCCACCACCCCATTCTTTGTTCAAGGCAGCATCTATTTGTTTTGGGCTGCTAGCAGAAACCATCCTAGTCAAGTGAGTAGATGCAGGTGCAGATTTTGCAAATGAACTATTTTACTGCTAAACACCTGCACTTCAACACACTCCTGAAAGATTTCAGAAAACACACTGTATGTTGATAAATAATAATCTGCTTCAAAAATTAATTTACTAGGAGACACTGCAACTCTTACAGGGTATATTTAACATTATATGTCTACACATGCTTAATTTTATGTTTTCAGAAAGCAAATAATCTGATTGCTGGTGCGGTTTTAATCATCTCAGAATATGTGCCGTAGTATGCAACAAATGCTCACTATTGATGTGTAGTGCCATTGTTTAAATGCACAAGTGCATAATGAATAGTGCACAAATGCATAAGATTGTACATTGCTTATTATCTAACACCTCTCTTGTAAATCAGCTGGAAATAGTATTAACTACTGAAGAGTTATTATATTTTTAATTAAGCTGGGAAAACTTCTATTATAGCAGTAGCACGATTACTGTCAAAAAGAGTGAGGTGTAATGAAATCGTCACATCTGGATCCATTTTTTATATGAAATTAACAGTGAATGTAATCTTGGGACTAGAGTTTGTGTTACTACCTAAGTAATTTGGTAAATTAGTACGTTTGATCCATCTGCTGCATCTACCACTCCTCCAACCACTGAATTCTTCAGAAGTTTTCGACTGTCTACTGAACAAAATCAAATCCGGCAATTCTAAATTCCTCTATATTGAAATCATTGTTGTTGTAGACTTTGGCGCTCATAAGGAATGCCTCTCCTAAATAGGCAAAGGACAGGTTCAGAATCGTACTTCTTCATGTGGTAAGAGAGGCATCTTATCGAGTCTGAAGATTCCCAAGCTGACTACCTTCTCACACAACGTCTGTAAGCAAAATATTGGAGCTGTTAAATGTTACTTTCTTGGAAAGAAGCAGCAAGGGTTTCCTAATTGCCCCTCCAGCATTTATTCCTTCTGATCCCCCGACAAAACTTTCTCTTAAAACTTATTTTAATCCTTCTTTACACCACTTTTCAAAGCTAAAGAGAAAAACTTAGCCTTTTTGGCACACGTTTCTTCTGCAATTTTCATCTTTATGATCTTGACAAATAATCTTCTCACATTGCTCCATTCTGTTCTCGTACCATAAACACACAGTCTCACCATTTTGATACATACCCTCACTTCATACCCTCAGTACTCGCAACAATTGCTTCGCTTGCAGAGCCGGTGGTTACTTTAATCACCTGTATGTCCTCTAAAACACAGACATAATGTTGGTTCCTTTCAGTTCCTCAAAGCTTCAGTTTATTTGTCTTTTCTGCATTTCAAATCAGAAGCTACTATCTCTTACTTTTGATGGCAGTCAACACATTGTCAAACTCATTTTCATAGGATCTCAAGATTATGGAACACTTTATCTTCCAGTTTTTGTCTCCTACAATCTACAGTTTATTTCACAAGCCACCTTAGAATCATCGAACTATTTATCTAATGTTATTTTCAACTAATTCACACCATTACCAATCATGTGACTTAAAGTGTTGTGAATTGGGGTGATTCCAAAGGCAGCATATTAGATGATGAAACATCCAACACAATGTCTTTCTCCTAGATTACACAATACCAACATAGATATTCAATACAATTACCATTAAATAATCATTTAATTTGCTAACATTTTCACCTCGAATTTATGAATGGACCCTTCCTGTTGTCAAATTCAGCTCCCAAAATGAAGGCAACCGGATTTGTTCTGAAATGACATTCTGCGATTTTCCTCGGAGAAAACTTCAAAATGAACCACTGTACAATAAAGTTACAATGACATAAGTGAGTTACTTTCAACAGTGATTGCTACTACAATTTTGCGGAGTTTTTGATTACATTGCCCATTTAGAGCGAGCTGTGAACACTTCCATCTGACTGACTGCATTGCGGGAGAGCTGAGTGGCAAAAGGAGAGCAGAATCAGACGTGAATACATTGCACTCAGTAACTAGGATCTAATTGAGAAACTAAAGGCAACTTTCAGAGTCTTTTAGAAACCACCTGTATTCCTTAATTGTGGGATGAGGTTATCACTGTTTTGTAATCTACCATCCTTCCCTTGAAGCCTTCCACATTTGAAACCACCAAAAACGGTAATCCTCAATAATCAGATTTTATGAAAGAAACAATCTTGCGGTTAGTAATCATTAAACGCCCCCTTGATGTACCATTGACCCAAAGTGCCAAGAAAAGAACAGTAATGTGTTTGGGCATGAAATTTACAGTTTTCTTTCTTCCATGCTCAAGAGCTCCATTGTTTTTGTGAAGTACTTTGAGACATTCATCCTATGTTAAAGGTGCTATATAAATTGTTGTTTCAACAGGTAGACAATGCAGTAGGTGGGCCCTACACCACGTCGATTATGGAGCGAACAATGGATAGCTAGGAGTGTGGTATAAGGCTACAACACAACTATGCGATATAGAATACATCACAAATCATGAAAGCAATATATTAGTGCTAATGCATGATTTTTCATAATGTGACCAAAGGGTTTCTGGTTTGGCAGAAAGTTAAAGGAGCTGTTGATAATTTGTGTATTTTGGAAGATAAAAGGCATTTTTAATCCATAACCAAAAGAAAAAAAAATGCAAGTTATTTTGTTCAACTTGTTCACATGTTTTTTTCTTTGTACCAGTGATTCTCACCCTCGGGCGCTGAAAATGTCTCCCAATTCCTTTCCTTCTGATAAAATGTAAGGTAAACCTAATAATCTTCTTCAGAATACCAGAGTTTTATGCCTCTAGCTACCACCACAGAATAATTAAGTCTATGTGTCTAGTGAGTACTTGTTGGCAATCTGTTTGACCATAGGGGCATCGTAACCACGTGGGATCCTATTCTCACCTAAATTTACACACACACTTTTCAACAATATCACTAGATAGCAGTCAACAATAGGATTCCTTGCTGGTTCTCACTCTTCTCACCCTAGCTCAGATAGTTGGGGCTAACTTTAGCTGCCCTATTGGTACCCTAGTTATCACCACAGTAGTTAATTCAGTTTATCAATGGAAATCAAACCTGGGACCTTATAGTTTTGCATGGCTGTTTTATACTGAGTTTCTGAATTAAATTAAGGTAAATTGACACAGGGCGGAGGCAGGAACATTCTAATCCTACAATTTAGATTTGCTACCGGCAGACAATCATCACATAGAGTGAATCCCTATACAGGCTACAGATCATCCAGAACTCTGCAGCCCGTATCCTCTCCCGCACTAGGTTCCATGTCCTCTCACGCACTGGGACCCTATCATCCCCATTCTCACCCAAATCCACTAGCTTCCCACCACACAGCAGATACAGTTCAAGATCCTGGTCATCTCCTTCAAAGCCTTGCTCCCCACTACCTCTTTGACCTTCTAATTCTCTCCCAACCTGTCTGTTCTCTCTGCTCAGCGAACTCCAGCCTGCTTCATGCCCCCCACCTTGCCCGGTCCACTCTTGGTGGTTGGGCCTTCAGCCACTCTGCCCCCACCCTCTGGGACTCCATCCCACAGTCCCTGTGCCTCGCCCCATCCCTTGCCTCATTCAAGACACACCTCAAGGCCCTCCTTCGACCGTGCTTTTATTAACCTCCCCCCGCGCCCTCTACCCTTCCCAATTCTATCCCCAGCTGAGGTAGAAAATACTTTCTGTCCAGCACCTTGGGACATCCTCCCAATATGAAAGGCGCTATACAACTGTAAGCTTGTTGTTGTTGCACACAGGTATCACATAGCATGTGGACGTAGTATTCTTAAAATAATATCCCTTTCAGCTATATAATGGAATTTTTTGTTCTAAAACTGTTTGTGTAAAGCCTTAAAAATATTATGGATATTTACCAAATTCTCCACTAAAAGGTATAATTTAAACTATCCCTAGAATACACAGACCAATGCTGTAATTGCAGTTTTCGCATAAGAGACTACAATATTTGCTTTCAATGTAATGTTTCCATTCATTGAAGCAGTAGTGGATTAAGGTACGGGTAAATGGTGCTTATGAAAATGGAACTTACTCGGATAAAACAGTTATTTGTTGGATATAAAGCTATATTGCACTCAGGGTAAACGTAAACAGTTTTACAGATCTAAGGCTCCTATTAGCTACATTAAAATTCTATTGAATTGTACACTATGGGAAAGCATTAATGTCTAACTGTTTTTAGCCCCATATTATGGGTTCCCCTTTAGACCTTTAAGTCTGGAACAAATTTTCTTGTTGTTCCTCTCTCTCTCCCTCTCTCTTCCCAAAAAAAATCCAGGTTGACATGAAGCTGAACTACAGCCAATTTTCCAATATGGAATGCAAGTACAGTATCATGGTAAAACAAAATTCATCGAGTTTGATTTTTTGATTAATAGTCATAACTCTGAATAAAAACATTCATTACAATTGTACTTTTTCCAGATCCTGCTTTTAAGCATATATATTGGTGTCTAATCCTTGCACCACTACCTAGACACATCCATGACATTGTCCAAATGTGCTTTGTCTTATCTGTTGGAATAAAGTTCTATCCCTCCAAAACATTCATATATTATTGATATAGCTTGTTGTATCAAGTGATTATAAGTTTTACTTACATTATATCAAGGGAAAGGACTTGGGAGACATTTTCTTGCCATTCCATAAATGCTTTGCAGCCTGTCTCGTCAGAGCATGCTTGAATTGCTTGTTGCCAGAGAGAGAAATTGAATAGGGATGATGAGCTCTCAAAAAAAATTTGAAAGTTTACAACAGAGTAGGTGGATATTCTTCAAGACAAAGTGCTAAATGATGGAAAACTTACAGGAGTGTAGCAGGAAGAGATTTTGTTTGCCGTAATGTTTCAGTAATAGCAGATGCCCTGAGGAAAGCTGTGATGACAATTCCAAACTATTCAGTTCCAGTTCTAATTTCTCACCAGTGAGGTATTTTTATACCACATAGTGGAGCTGAGATCGCTGCCAGGTGCAAATGTCAAACCGACCCAGCACTTGTTTTTTTCAATCAGCCTGAGTTTGGATTCATTACCAGATGCCAGATTTCTCTGTTCATCAAGAAATCAAAACCTGAACTGATGAAAAAAAATACTTGGAATGCAGCCAAACTGTTAACTTTGGAGCTATAATGGTACAGAGCTGGCTTTGAGTTCAATGGGCTGAGTCAGTTCAATTTAAAACTGACCTCGAAATCAAGTCAATGCTGTTTTGCTAATCCCCGCTGTGTATGAGATTAACAAAACATATGACTAGGAAAGGGTAGTGCAATGGATTAGGAAACTGCCCTTTCTCAATTGAGTTTTAATCCAGCCCAGAATGTAAATTTATTCTCTCTATTGGCTAGAGTAGTCTTGAGTGAAATGATTTTGGGCAGTCTCAATCCAGCAAGTACTGAACATGAGTCTATATAGAAACTCCCCATGGTTAAGGACTAATTGACAGTGTCATTCAGCAATAGCACAAAGATAGCAAGATGAGTAAATGGAAATGTCACAAGGTAGAAGAAGCTTTACCTCTGTATCCAACCTACACTGTTGCTGATATGAGATTGCTTGGTGCTGACTTTGAGTGGAAGCGGTTTAAGTCTTCAACATTGACTTGATTATTTTATAAACACACACATTTATACTCACAACAACAACAGAGTCCACTTTAGACAAGGATAATTTGGTTAGTTCTTTAATAGAAAGATATCAAATAATAGCTCTGGGGAATTTACTCTTTTTCTACAAATGTGCATTCTTACAATGGCAGAACACGACAAGCATTTGTGTAGCATACTTCTGGTGTGAGTTGGAAGCCAATGAGAAAGAATGACAGAGAGTGCAGTGCTGTTACGTGTAGCTATTCCTTTTTATAATTGTATAAATTTATTCCATCTGTTCCTGCTGCACCCATATAGAAAAGAATGTGTCTTGAGTACCCCTTTGATGAACTGGGTCATGCATCCAAGTCTATTTCTATAAATCTGAATGGCCATCTCTTTATTACTCTGGAGGAGAACACATTCATTGAGTTCTTTGGAAGTCTAAAAGGTGCATAGATCTTTCAGATCTTTTTCTCTGACTCTAGGGAGGGATTGCATCCAAACCATTCATTTCCCTGGAAATTATTGAATTGTCTTCCTATAAACACATTGCATGATGGCAAAAAATATCAACTTTGGACCTCCTGAATTCAGATTGTCTAGGAATCCTATTCCCGCCGGTTTGAAAAGGAATATTTGTTTCATGATATAACATGGAACTGGTTGGTATCACCCCAATTAGAAACATTGAGGCTTGACTCTCTATGGACTCTATCTGTCATTATGCCAACTATCAATGTGTCCGACAAGAAAAGTACCTTCTGTAAAAAAAAATGAATTAGAAAGGCAAATATTTAGAGTACTTTATAATGAAAGAAAATGGTACTCCCTGATGTTAAATCCAAATTATTGCTACCAAATGTAACATTTCTCAGACTTTGTTTAGTGTGATTTAACAGGTATTTTTCCTTATCTTCCAGTTCCCTGGGTAATTCTAAATTACAATAATTTATATAAGTGCAATTTTGTATTATTTCAGTCATACATACTTTCTCATGTCTTTCCTTCTCCCTTGAAATATATTATTTCATGTGTAAGATGCATCACAAATCAAATATTCATGATTAGGCTATGTTTTATTATATATATTGCCATAACTATTAGCAATTTTCCTATGCTACAAAAGCCTGAAATGTGACTAAAAACTAAAATATTATAGGGTGTAAAATCTGTCTTTTTCCAAGCAGGATTCCTTAGTAAGGAAAGATAAGTGTGAGGTGCATCCATTTTCCTTACTAAACAACTCCATTAGAAATTGCCACCAATTAGATTATTTGCCACCATTATTGTCATTATTTTGTAGACTTGTACCCATGTTTAGCAACTTGCAAAAATTCACCAAATGAATTTGATTGTTTTGCACATGATAATAATAATTGATAATCCTTGCATTGGATGTAACTCTTTTCAGGTCTTCTAGATGTCTCAAAGCGCTTCACAGAATATACTGTAAAGTGAATTGACAGTATTTTTGTGGGTGAAACGCAGCAGCTAATTGTGCACAGCAGTGTCCCACAAATAGTCGTCGATTGAAATGACCAATTTTTTTTTTTTGAGGGATTGTTATCAGGCCTGTGGAGATGGAAACTTACCCAAGGTTTCGCCCTGCCTGGAATTGAATCCAGGTCTTGCTTGTGAGACGAGTGAAATATGATGAAATATTTGCTTGCACATTGTACAGTATTAGGCATGCAGCAAAATAGTTTGCAAAATATGGCCTTATTCGGATATAGCAACCATTGATACACAATACAAAACTCAGCTGGGAAACCCTTTCTAAGTTAACACATTTCAACTTTTTTGCCTGCGTTGCAGCCAATTTTTAAAATAATTTGAAAGCAATGTATCTTTGCCCAATGGCATTGATGATGATCTAACATCAGCCAGCCTCCTGCTGTCCACTGTCACAGTGTGTCACAGTCACTAACTGGCCTGAGGTGGAGCTGGTGTTTATAAGGCTCCTCTTACTTCTTTACTCTGAAACTACATGACATGGTAACCTTTAAAGAAATGCTCTAAGACAACATTTAGAGAACACACAAATCCTGCCTGACCTTTGCTTTTCGTAGAAGGGAACTATGTTTTTTCCCTAACTGCTACAAATTGATTTTCTGTTGTGTTTTTCAGTTAGTTCACCCTGAGCCTCAGTTTGCTTTGTGTACCTCCTCTTTCTGTCTGCATCAACTCAGGATAGTTCAGTTCAAGATTGATTGGCCTCCTCTACCCTTTTTGCTTTGGTTGGATTTTAAAACACAGGAAGGGAAAGAATATCCACAAGTCATAAGATCTTA
The DNA here is from genome assembly GCA_035084275.1 of Hydrolagus colliei. Classification (NCBI taxonomy): domain Eukaryota; kingdom Metazoa; phylum Chordata; class Chondrichthyes; order Chimaeriformes; family Chimaeridae; genus Hydrolagus; species Hydrolagus colliei. The sequence goes on along the minus strand of CM068749.1, from coordinate 17,514,094 downwards.
AGCTTGGAGTGAGAGTTGGCCATTTGCCCATCAAACCGGTCACCTCCACACACAAAGCAAAACATGGATTCCATGATCTTTCATAGACTCCAGTGACAAATTCTATTCCTAGTTGGAGGAGGCAAGATTGGTACATCGATGTTGAAGGACCCCCGAAAACCATAACTGAATATTCATTCTCAATTACACTTCAACCTGGCCCCCTGCCAATTGGAGTCCTTTATCTTTCTTCCTCAAGCCTCCAGCAGCATAGAAGCCAGTGCTGTTGTAAGTCTTCTCTACTTCCTGCACACTTTGCTCTGGGCTCCTGCTCTGTGTTATAAGTCATTCTCAATTATTTAGGATATTTCCTGTAAGATCTTACCTCCCCATTTTGGATTTTACTGTTGGAACATATCCAGAGATTTTAATCCAAGAACCAATGTTATTAAAAAAAAGTACAGATTCAGCTAATTTATCAGCCTGCTTATATTGTGGAGTATGATCAGATAATATGAGCATGATGATAATAATACTTGTATTTGATAACTCCTATGACATCAAAACATTTCAAAGAACTTCACAGGTAATTGCTATCAAGTGATGTATGACCACGACAAGGCAATCTATTCAAACTCACAATACTGTGTGGTGCCATACACATAGAATGCACAACTCTTTATTTGGTGCAATGTTTGACTGGCCATGATCACCGATTTTCCTGCTACACTAATGCTGTCAAACTAATAGAAGCTGAAAGGTTAAGCACCGGCTTCCAAATTGATATTAGAATTCTTTAAAGTCTATTACCTATCAGAATTTGCACTGCAGCCAATTGTAGCACCCGCCACCCACATCTCTCTCTCCCTCTATCTGCCAATGTCAAAGTTGTTCGTCCTGTCAAATTATAGCACTCCAATTGCAAGCAAGAGTGAGATCAGCTAACAGCATAGATGAGGATTTGAACTTGGCTATCTTCTAGTTTGCATAGAACTAGCATTTGGCAGTGCTTTTACCTACTGGTCATCAGGGAAGCACAGTTATATTTTTATCCTAAAACCTGGCATATACCTATTCCTTCATCCAACAGGTCAAGGATTAAGTTTATGGAAAAAAACATTGACTCGACTTTTACACTTGTGGGAGAAAATGACCTGATTCTATGAAGTACATACTGTGATGCATTTCCTTCTCAGTGTACGAAGTTGAATGAATTCACATAAACACAGGTTAAAGTAGATTAAAATGAGTGTTGACTCACCACTACCATCCACCAGCTTCCACTTCTTCAACAGAGAAGACACACCTTCATGGGCCAGTCTTTGGTACTGTCTGTTACATGCCGGCTCAGTTTCCCCCTGAAGTAGTAATAGACTGATACAAGTACAGTAAAAGATTACAGTGCAGTAGAAAAGTCCAGGAATGGGAAGCTATCTACTTCCCCTCTTCCCCCTAGCCCAGACTCCTCCAGAACAAGATGAGTAGGCCATTCAGCCCCTCGAGTCTGTTCCTCCATTTTATGATCATGGATGATGTATACCCCAAGACCAATTATCCATCCACCTAGCTCCATATCCCTTAATACCCTTACCCAACAAATGTCTTCACAATAATTGAACCAGAATTAAGCCACATCTTGGACTGCTAGTCAGCAGTTTGGATGATTATGTTGAGTTAATCCATGGTCTGAACTCTCGTGTATAAACAACAGTGACAGTGTCAGAGTTGGGGGCGGGGGTGGTTTGTGAAACCAACGTCTTGAGTTTTTGACAAGAGTAGAATTTTTAACAATGTGTTAATTAATGCTGCTAATAATTAACCCATCATAGGTCACAAAATTTATGTGAAACACTGTAAAAATCTGACTGGATTTCTAATTGCTCAGATAACTTTTGGCACAGTGATGCTGCTCTGGTCATGAACTCGTGACGTGGCTAACAGTATTCCATTGTGAATGGCTCTCACTGTAACTTTGAAAATGAACATACTTTCCATCTCATTTTTCCCCTAAAATTATTTTAAAAGAAACACGTTAAACATTACATTTGTAAGGAAAACAAGAAATTCAGACTTACTATTATTTTTGGATGTGGTTCATAAATATTGCTGTGGTCCTTGACTTGCTCATTACTGCAGTACTTCTAATTGCAGCCTGCAGTCTATTACTACTGGTGCCCAGTAATTGGACTACAGTTTATTTTGGGTATTGGTAAGATAAGTATCTGAGCTGCCCCATTCGCACCACAGTTGCAGAAAAGTCAGCTTCAATGGTGTCTTTGAATTGTGACTTATGAGGTGGCTCGTTGGGTGGGTGAGTTACCTAATCAGGCTCGAAGCATTACACTGGCTAACTATTTACATTGGCCATCTTCCAGAGGAAAACTAACCTAGAACACACAGTGCATGGGTTAGTTTTTATGTTGGTTTTAAACTGGATGCTTCCACCAGCAAGTTTACATTGTAAACTTTAGCCCAGTCGTGAATGTACACACAGCATTTACTCCCACAATAAATTTGCTGTATAAACAATGTTCATCTTTTACCAAAAAGTGCCAAGGCCAAAAGGTTGTTCAGCCTGACTGCCTCTACTTGTAATGTGATTTCTTCAGTTTGTATGAATGCAATTGCACGTTTAAAAGTGCTATTTCAAATTTTACAGTTCCCTTCCTTTCCAGTTACGTGATCATTTTACTGGGGATATTGTCACTTATGCCACTAACTTTCAAAGTACAAATACTGTAACTCTTCAAGCACCTTTAAAAAAATGCTAAGGTCTCAGTTTGCACATAATTTTGAAAGGAGCAGGAATGAATTAATCAATGTTTCTGACACTCCCTAAATATATTACATGGAGCCACATGTTATACCATGAGGGGCCATTTATATTAAATGAGTGTGAATGACATCATAGCTCACAAACAACAAAGTATTCTCTCACAAGTGCATTGTGTGTCACTGAACCTTGTTTGCTGGTTGTCCTTCTCCGATTTGGCATGTCTGACCTGTGTGACAAATGATCTACTCGTCCGATGATACTTTGTTGTATTCTGTCCCTTGTGTGCTTTCGATCTGATTTTTTCTTTCTCTCTATCATACCTGCAATACAAAATCCCTCTGCCTGGCAAACCAAAAATGGCACTAAAGCCACCTGTGATGGTGGACTGGACCTCTCAGGCCTCCAGGGTAGAGTAGATGTGCCTGACCTTAGGAAAAGGAGTGGGAATATCCAAACACAAGCTTTGACAGCAAGACATCCATTACATGTGAACTCTTAAGCAGGTAGTTTTCCAGGTTGTGAAATAAGGAAAATGAAAGCGCCCATTCTATAAAACTTAATGAGGCTGAGAACTGCTTTTTTTAAAAACAAGAATGCATTTTGAAAGCTTCAGTCTCCATTGAGTACTCCAGGGGTCAGCCCTTTACTTAGTCCAAAGTCCTTTTAGCTTGAATTAATGGCTATCTTTAGCGATGGGCAGTAAGCTCAAGATCGAAACTACCCACATGCATATATTTTGCATTTCCACGATTATATTCGATATCAATGTATTCTAACACCAGTGAATTGTAGCAATCTTTCTGCTCATTTTCTTAATGTTTTTCGCTTTGGCTCATTGAATTTGCAATTGAAGTAAATAACCCCATGTTTTATACAAATTCAAACTAAATTTAGAAATCTTCTGTGGCACCGTGTCAGATTGCAGAGTGAAGCCCATATTACTCAGAGTGCAGACCATGTGAAACGGCCACAAAGACGATAACTGGTTTGGGAATCAGTGTTCCTTCTTTCTGCTGGGACCCAGCCTTGTAATCTGAGCTCAGGAATCAGATCCTCGTGGGTGAATGGAGCACAGAGCCACACCGTTTCCACGGCCAGCAATTCTGCCGCTGTAATATTTATTTTCAATTGAAAACAATTCCACGTATGTGCACTAATTACATGCACATGTCAGATTAAATGCCTATTCATTCCCAGGCATTTTGTTTTAACTGAACAGTAGTCAGAGTGGATTCATTGATTCAAGAGAATGAGTATAATAGAGGGAAGTTTTGATAATGAATCTGCAGTCACTTTCTACTTGTGCATGTGCTTATCTTTGTTGGTGGAGGGAGTTTTCCCATTAGATTTTGATAGTGAGTGAAGGCTCTCTCTCCATTTCCTCCCTTACCTTACAAAAAAGCCAAGGCATTAGGTGGAGAAGTAGATCTCAACAGTGTCAAAGAATCCCTGGCATTTTCACGTTTCCTGTGTTTGAATCCATGTGTCTGTCATGAATTGGGTTCAGAATCTTCTCTTTGTCTCCTCCTCTCACCCCCCCCTCAAAGTAAGTTAAGAGAGAAGGATTGAGGAGATTGAGGATAGTTGAACTGGTTGAATATCATATCGTACAAATGAGCAATGCTGAGAGCTTTGATCAGCTTCTGATTAACTTTATGGATTATCATTATGGACTATCGTTGTACAGTACCTCTCTTTCCGTTCCAGAGACAGTAAGCAAAGGAATTAATTGAGCTTGAATTGCAATGGTCTCATTACCCTAAATGCACAGGCCTGATTCTCTCCAAACTAGTAGATGTGTCAGATTGTTTTTTTTAAAAAAATCACAGTCACAGTGTGGTTGAAGGTGTACCACAGGCAGGAAACGACTGTTTTGAATCAGAGTGCTTTCACCATCAAGAGTCTTATCCGGTTACTTTATAGAGAGTTTTAACCCTCTGATGCCTGTAGTAATACTTTGCACAAAAAACAAGAGTAATAATAATACTTGCATTTGATATTGCGCCTGATCACGTCTTTGAGACGTCTCAAAGCGCTTCAAAGAATATACTATAAAATGAATTGACAGTATATGTTACGGGCAAAATATACAGAATAAGGGATTGTGATCACACTGTGCATTATTGTATGGGTGTGATGTGGCATGGATTTATAGGAATTTGGCTTATTCTCAATGCTACGTTCTGATCTCAGAATGATGAGTTCTGATCTCAGCTGTCCCATTAGGAGTGAGCATGCAGCAGAGTGAGGGAAGCAAAATCAGGGAGAAAATCATTCCGGGATATATCCCTCCCTCTCATAACCCTTCAATTTGAAATGGCCTCACTTCAGTGAAAGGTAACTATTGCAACATTAGAATCCATAGCATGAACTCTCAACAAGTGTTGTCAATGAGTTTAATTTTTTTAAAAAACCTCCATGTACCGCCAGGGCTTTAATGGCTGCTCTTTCAAATAGTTTTTCAAATAATTATCCTTGCATTTGATATACCGCTTTTCACATCTTCTAGACATCTCAAAGCACTTCACAGAATATACTGTAAAGTGAATTGACTGTATTTTTGTGTGCGAAAGTGAATTGACTGTATATTTGTTTTCTGAAGCATGAGCATTTCATTTTGTGGGTATCAGACATTTCCTTAACGTGTCTAATAAAAAACCTCGAGGTATAGAATTAGAAAAACAATTCTTAGAATAAACGGCAACATGTATGATCCACTTCCATTTTTTCACCCACAAAATATACAGTGAATTCACTTTACAGTATATTCTGTGAAGTGCTTTAAGAAGTCTTGCAGACATGATAAGGTGCTGTATCAAATGCAAGGATTATTATTCTCATTATTTTGGTTCTAGTTTGGGTAGTGCTACTGTAGTTATCAAAGTGTTAACATCTGCTTCCATGTATATCCTGTAGTTGGCAGTAAACAGAATATCACAGCAGACCAATATTTACTCAGATATGATATATGCACATTAGCTCATTTTTACTGACATTTTATAGAGCTTATATTTTTATTGCAATTCCATGTCATTATGAACTGGCATCTGCAGCTCTCTGATAAGTTTATTTTGTGTCACTTGATTTTTAAAAATAAAATAAAATGCCTACATATCTATTTCATTCTAGGTTCCTTCTGTACTGCTGCTCCAGGAAATACAACAAAGCCAAAATGTCCTCATTCTCTGTCAGAGCAAGAAGTTTGGAGAAATCCGACAGAGGCGTGAACCTTCCGTGGCTGGCTAGTCAAAACCCAACAACAGCTGCAGTGAGCAGAATGGAAGCAGGGAAGCAGGAGGCAGTCAAGCCGAGCTAGGGTCTAAGCCTGGAGCTCTGTGTGTGAGCAGAACAGCACAGCAAGGCCAAGACCCAAGGAAATGCCAGTGGCTGAACAAAACAGATTGACTCTTGGTGACTCAGTTAGCTTCTGGAATGGGCAGATTTCTCTCCTGCTGGCATTTTGGCTACATGTTGGGTGGGTGGGTGGGGGAGTGTGGGGGAGAGAGCTTTTAATGACTGGGGCTACAACTGATACTCAGGAAATTCCACAAATCCTGACTATTGGATTTTGGAAAGCACAGGCGAGAAGTTTGTTTGACTGAGCACCGACAGTATTCTGGGACGATTTTGATAAGCGCTTTAAAGAAATAGAGAGCTTGCCCAAACTTGCCTTGCATCTTTGCATGTTGGCTACAATAAGAAAAAAAAGTCTTCGATGCTGAAAGGCAAGAATGCAATAGAAAAAAATATTTGCAGCCAGCTTTAAAAAATCATGTTGTCTCGTGGGGGATGGTTAGTTTAGAAGAAAGTGTTTCACAATTTACTGATTTCTTTACTTCCAAACTCTAGTATGAGCAATTTGCACTCTTTGTGTGCAAGGAATCAGTGGCTGTCTTGATTGCACATGAAACTGCCCACTGCAAGACTGAAATTACTCATTTTAATAGTATTTTCTAAGATAATAGATGCATATTACTTTGTAAGTGTTCCTAAAATGAAAAAAGTTCATATTGTGTAAAGGAAAAATATACAGCTGTCATAGTCCTTTTTTAATGAAATGCAATGACAAAAATGAGGCTATGCTTCTGTAGCTAGATAGCCCTGCGTGCCAGATGTGCACTTTCATGTCTGTATAAACGTGGATTATTTCATTTCCTGCATCTGGGACTCCAAATGGTTGCACAGAATGTCACTAGAGGAACTTAGATGTGCAACTGAGCACAGTAACCTTACCCAAGCATAGAATCAGCTATTGGGTTGAAGACTGCAGGAACACAGTAAAGAAGCCACAAGTGTCATCTTAATGAATCTCAATGCAGCAGTCGGATATATTTCACCATCTCATATATTTCAGTAATTGGTATACACTTCAGTTAACCTTTGCTGCTACTTTAAATTTAATGCTGCACGTAATAAGGATTTTGTATCAACTGCTTGCATATTCTTAATTAGAGCATTAGTAAATTCATTTTTGTCAAAGTAAAGGAGCTTTCTATAGGATTTTAAATGAACCTATTAAATTAATAGGGTTCATTTAAAATGTACTATTTATAGTCATCATGCAGAACCCTATGGGATGAGTTATAAAATCTACAAGCACCCTATAGAATCTCACAAGAATTTGTTTTATTATCATATTTGCTATGAAATTTTGGTCAAGTGAAAAATCTTAACAAATGTTAGTCTCATTTATTTAATAGAAACATAGTTTAAAACAACTGGAAGGGTAAGTTTTGTACAGATTCTTAATGATATACACCAAGGTCCTGATCACTGTATTCCCACATTGTACCTAACAGGGTCTATAACCCTTGCAGAATCGAATGGTACTTTATGTCTTTCAAAGTAAACGTCTCTCAACGATCATGAAATTATTTCCTTCCACTGCCGATTGACATTAAGGGAAATTCGAAAGACCCACTGAACTGCAGAATGTTTCCCAACTCGTCACATTCCTGGAATAAATGCTGCAATTTCAATCGTGCTCTGTTCCTTTCAATTAAACATTTAAATGAATATTAGGGATTTTTATGCTGAAATTGCAGTGAGGCCCTCAAAACATTTGCAATCTTGAAAGTGCAGCAGGAATTCAACACCTGCCTCTCAGACAGAGTATTCAACCTGTATTGTGTTGGAGGAGAGAAGCAAATTCAGTTTATGATTAACTCTGAAGCTTCTGCTCCTTTAAAGCTTCATGTTTTTTAATAGTGCTTAATAGGATTTGGGTAGTTGACTTTTCTAGCACTGGGTTAAACACCAACAGGTAAACCCAATGATTTAATCATAGTAAGGTTGTCTTGTCTGAAAACCGTTCGAGAGCTATATACCAAACAGCTTTCACATCTAATAATGTATAACCTTTGTTCTTTCCCCCAAAACCTCCCTCTTCCTCAGAATGCTATTGCTGCCAGCGAATCTTATCATTAACACTAACAAGTAGTATTAGGCAAAAGAATGTTTAACTAACTGCATTGATAAACCAGCGCTGTTAAATAAAAAAGAAGGCTGCTGGCAAACACAGAGCTACATGTTCATTTGGTTATTAAGGGAGGCACATAGCTGAAGATTGTTCATTGCTGTTGTAAATTCCTGCCCCAGGGCTTGTAGCCTGGCTCTAGATTACATGAGGTCTATGTTCATGGACAGTGTTTGGCATCTGATTGAAGGTCCACTGCAGCTAATTAATTTCATTAGGAAGTGAAGTCATCTTCCAGCAGGAATTAATATTCGGAGCTTCATGTTGCTAATTCATTTCCAGATTTAATTAGCTCAGAGAAGAAATGTTGGTTGGGCAAGAGGACTTTTTAATTATCAGCTTGGATAAATTTGAAAATGTTGATGCCTAGGGGTTGAGTTAATTAAAACCTGCATTATTTTAAGTTTAATTAGCTCCCATCTTTGTTTTGCTTCACCATATGGCCATGTCCTGTAGTCAAATTTAGTTAATTAAGCTAATTAAGCTAATCATTTTAATTACTCAAGACAATGTGATTGGATACAGGATGACTACAAGTTTATAGCCAAGTGCTTCTTTTTCATTAAGCTGAAGGGACAGAGCATTTTCTGATTGCGACTGGCAAGCATTGCTGCATAGTTCAGAGATGTGACAGCCTCCGAGATATTAAGGCTGAAGTCTAATTGCATACTTTGATAAAACAAAATGTCAGTAACACAACTCTTTTAAATATGAGAATAATTTAGTCCAGTGGCTATTAGCATTCTTGAAATAGTCATGATGCACAGGGACATTTGGGCACCCTTCTGCTGACAGAGCTGGCGATAACTTATTCAACTTGCAGATCTGAGTTTTTAAAGTGGTATACACAATAACAACAAACATGTTTCTACAATAAATACGGGATGGAGAATGTTCAGGTGTTCAGTTCTTTCTCACGAACAGACTATTTCCAGTGTCAACCAAAGTTTTGATAGAACAGATATCAAGTAAATCAAAATGAAATCTTGGGACTGCATGTTACAACTTGAGACACTTTTTTTAAACGTAATCCTCAAAAATTAATTGTACTGAGGCACATTTAGCAATAATGACTACTCTTAGATTAAGATATGGTAAGGATTCTTACTAAAGGCAAAAAACATCTCTCACAAGCAGAGGTGAATAATTAAACCTTGCTATCGTTTTGGAACAAAGAATGCTGCATGTTAAGTGTAATGTGGGAAAATCCTGGCTGAGAAAATACAAACTACAGCCTTCAAGGGCACAGGAAAACATGAAAGAAACAAAAAAAGTTTGAAAATATCTCAAATTCAAGGACTCCAATTTTACACCATTCCATGTTGGGGTGATACTTGCAGGAACAATATGATCACATATTGCAGTAGATCATAATTTCATCCTATCTAGACAATATGATGATGTCAGGATTTTGCTTCATCTCCACACACTCCCCGCCCTCTCCCGCCTCCCCCCTCTCTCTCTCTCTCTCTCTCTGTAGGGCAAACAATCCATTCCTGCAATCTGTTCATATTACAAAGCATTTTCAGTTTAAGCAGTTAAACAGTTTAATGGCCCTTTAGCAGTATTGTGCTATTATAAGCCTTCTGTATTGTTTTATTATGTTTGCAGATGATTCTAAATATGTTTTACCAAACAAATAATCATAGTCTGAAGTCCTTCCAAATTACGCAGAATGCTAAAGCAAATCTGTGTGCTGCAATGTTCGCCCTTTGACTTCAAAATGATTATTGAATTAAAGTAAATTTCTGTTTTTAAATTGTGGTCAGCAGTTTGGGCTTCTTTAGTCACTAAGACACAATAGGGATATAAATGGCCTGATTCTCCTCCCACCCCCGCCAAACCTCACACACACAGACACACAAATCCTCAATTGCCACTGGACATACTACATGGTCTTGCATCATTTTTAGATTCCCACTTTAATTCTGTAAGTAGTGAAGATAGGAGAAAATAACCTATTCCCATGTTTGTGCCCATACTCCTCTAAAACCTAAGTGTGTTACAGTCCATACGTGATCAGATTTCTACTCCCTGAAAAAGAACATCATTTTCGTTGTATTATGTTGATTTTGGAACTATGTGGCCAAACCCATGTACAGTACCATAATTTCTATTTCTTGCAAATGTTATTTCATCAGACTTCATTTGTAAATTTGGATTTTCTTGACTGTTTGACACTACAAGCAGTGATAATCACAAACTGCAGATACAGCCCGTCTTGAAATTAATGTGTATTTTTTAAAAATGTACACCTTTCACAATTTCCACCAAATTTGACATCTGTCACAGTACAGACAGCAGTCATTTGTTCATCTCTCTTCTATGCACACCACATAATAGATTCCTCAGGTCTAAACTGCACATACGAATTTCATGTTTACCAAAACAAATTGGGAGCACTCAGTAAACAGACTTGTATTCATATTAAAAAGATTGTTGTTTGCACTGCCTGTACATACAGGCACACAGCGGGTCAGATAATGATGTGTGAAATGATTTAGTTCCATATTTTATAGTCCAGTTAAGATTGCCCAACCAATAACGACTTTTGCTTGCATGGATGATGACATGCCTATACCACCAGGTTTCGTTGATGAGCCAGACAGGCTGTTCAACCATCAACAGTAATGCAGGTCTGTCTGGAATTGTCCTCAAGAAAAACCCTGATTACTTCCCCATTAGCCGCTCCTCTCACCTTAACACAGGATGGATTTTTATGGACTGTGAAAGTATGCGGAGCTCAGCAGAGTACAGTCAGTTGAGCACTTGTCCCAAGTTTAGTGTTCTATCTCATACATCAAATTTTACAACAAGATCAGCTCTGATCAATCTCTGAGATCATTCTGTTATCTAATCCCACACCATCAATGTAAATATGCTTAATGTTCTTAGTCTCGAGTACTCTGCTTTTAAACTAAAGACATATTTTGTGGAAAGAATAATTTAGGAAGTTGAATTTGATTATAGTCACTACCCAACTTCTAATTGATCATCAGGTCTCATCTGTTGCTGATTGAAATATTAGACACCTATTCAACTTTAATATCTAAGACAGCCATTGTCTACCTCATCTGCGCTTTTAAGTTTGCCTATAGTCTGGCAGGCATATTAATGTATGACTTAATCTCATCGTATCACCATTAGAAAATGGAATCAATCTCCATAAGTGTAAACAAGCCATGATTGGAAGCAGTACCACTTATGAAAGTTCCTTGAGTTAAACTCATTGATGCAAATTATGCTCCAGCAAGCAATCTTAGCATTCACTTGTCCACAAAACAGTGTGTTACCTGGGCCCAAGGGTATTGCATTTCCTGCCTGCACATAGCTAGTACCTGCTGAGAGTACAGTATACCACCTCATAAAAACATCCTGCTGTTTTACAATAAACTAGTTTCTGCCAAAATGGAGAAAAATGTAGAAAACCAAACTATAAAATATACTGTATTGTTAAATATACTGTATTGTCATGCAACAATTGGGCATGATACTGCACTGTTTTAATCATGAGAAACTGCAAGAACCCTTTAAGATATTGGGGGTGTCAGTACACTTGTGCAATACTTAGTTTGCAAATATTTAACATTACCATTAGGGTTGGGAGGAACAGGGTGTCTATTTTCCCTTTCTCCTCTTCAGTGTTCCCTGCGTAATAACACAGCATTCCCTCATCAATGAGAAGACTGGCAAACCTGGAACTCTTTCTAAATCAGCTATTCCATGTGGAACTCTTCCCATCTCCTCTGAATATTGGAGATAGAGGAAGAAGCATGTTTAACCCATAGCAAGAACAGGTGGTATTAGACAGAGTGGCAGCCCTTCCCCATCAAATTATTGCTATTTAATGACCCTAGCTGCAAAGTGCACAAGGATGAACATTGGGTGAGTACAGGATCAGACCAGACTGTCTATGATTGAATAATAATGCTAAGACTCATTCTCAAGATTCACATATGAAGAATGGGCAATTGGATGATGTACACCCATTGGCTGTGAAACTATGTCTTTTCATAAGTTATCATATATTCAGCATGCAAGGAAGAAATAGACTATTCCATTCAGACTGGATTTATTCTATGAGTAAACTATCTTACTCTAGGTCATTTTCATTTTGCTACAGCAATGCTTCTTCAGTGAATTAATAACCAGATCAGCATTTGGGGATTTCACACACATTCGAGTCCATGTCACTATGTGTCATAGATTCCTAGAAAGTGCAGTTATCTACACTTCAGAGGATGGGCTGTCGACCTACCCCGTCAACTAATTAGATTGCTGCTTTGTCTGTATACACGCAAAGTGCTTGTTTCCACTTTAATACTCTGGGCAGGTGGAAAGGCTATTTAACCCTTTTAATAGACCACTTGTACATTGAACGCATCAAAGGATTTGCTGCCACAAATGATTAAAATTATTATTTTGGAGGGTATAATTATCGTTAAAACCGCTGATTATATGTAACTCAAGTAACTTTTCGTCCTTTTTAAGCTGGTACTGATAATCAAGGTCAAAACCTCTCATTATAAGCAACTTTTCCTCAGTCTTGCCAGAAGTTCCATTAAAGTCCATACAGGAGCTCAAACCTTGATAAGATGAGCCCACGATAAAAAAATTGGCTTTCCTTGTCTCTACAGTAAAGTTTCATCTGTATAAAATCATAAGGAAATTACCAAAGAGTGATTGGGTATAATCTCGAACAACAGATGTTATTCATGCATTGTTTTAGTAAAAGTAAAATGATCAGAATACTGATAATATTATCTAAATAATGCAGTATACTTGCACTAGTGGACAACCAGCTGATATTATCTCTATTGGTTGGCTACGTTGGCTGAATATAACATTTCTAAATACTGAAATGGGCTGTTTTTATGTACACTTTAAGTGGCACATAAAGTGATATCTGATCTAAAAAGCATTGTGCTTATTATCACCTTTCTCAATCCCCATTTCGTTGGCTTGAAGGTTGTAACAACTTCAGAATTTACTATAAACAGTGGCTCAATACTTGTATTAGAAAACCACAGCAACGTTTCAGCTTCCAGACTCTCAATGCAAGCTGACTTAACAATGTTTCCCGTCAGCAAACCTTATTTTAGTGATGTCCTTGTCTCACTACTTTGTCGTAAACGATAAACTCTCAATCTTTCTGTAAATGTGCTTGCTAAATATAACTGTGAACACATTAGCTAAGTAAAATCTTTAAGGATTCAAATGTTTGATCCAAAATCCAAATCCAAGACTCTCCTGATTTAACTTGACTCTGAACATATTTATCAAAATAGTGCTGAGCAGAGCATAGTGGGATAGAAGTACTGAAAGCAAATTTGATGTTGGGTCGGAGGTTAGAATTCCCTGCACAAATACAAAATATATATACACATTGTATGACAATGGAAAAAATGACCCTCTGAATGTCCTTTTTGGAATCAGAATGCAGAAGGTTCATGTGAACTTAACCTCATTTCTCTAGTGGCCTCTGGTTGATCTACCACATTCTGCTCAGTCGGATTCCAGTCTTACTTGAATGTTTCCTTGCAATTATGTCAATGATCAGACCTAGAAATTTGCAATTGAATGTGCATGTGCAAGGGTTGGGTTGATGTCTTATATTGAGAAGAGCCTGATTTTTAAATGAGAAATTGGTTAGGCGTGACAGTGCCCTCCAGATTATTAGTTTGTTCAATATGGGATCTGAAAGTGGGGTAGGAGGGGGAGATCATACAACAAAGCTGCGCAGGTTGTTTATTTTCAGAGTCTGACTTGGGATTTAACTGTGTTGTTGTTCTTCAAGATCGAGATTGATCTGTTTGTCAAAACAGATTAACTCTTCTACTGTTTCACATGTACTGCATGAAAGGCTGGCTATGAAAGGTTTTAAATTTGTTTTTTGAGAGTCCCCTTAACCATTTCTGTCTCTTGTCTGTCAGCTTTGCAGTGCATGCCTTACTTAAGCTTAGTAACTAAAAGCTCATCTAATTTTATCTAGTGGTGGTCAGTCATGTATGAGAAAGTTAACTTAAATAATCCTCTGAAGGTCAAGGCAATGATTGATTGATGGATTGATTGATGAACCCTTCAGTCCAATTTTGACCTTCTCTGGTAACCTCCCACCAGTATTGTGCACTTTCATACAAAAATTTCAGATAGTTGTTGAGATCGCAGCTTCTATATGTACTGAAGATACATTTCTCAGTCCAGTAGATAACATGAAAGTCATCTGAAATCATCTGGTTTTCCTTTCAAGCAACCAAACCTTATGCCTGTAGACTTCTCAAATTATACTGTTCTGGGTGTTGGGACTTTAGTGATTTTCCATGGTTTCTGATCAATATCTCTTTCGGCTGCTTAAAGTAGTTTGCACCCAATTTGATTTATATGCTCAATAGTTCTGTAATCGTTAGCTTGAAGAGTTCAGATGGCTTTGTCTCTATGTAATGATTAAAGGTCTTTTCAGCTGCAGGCTCATGAATAGAGCTTACACTTCCTGCCTCATTGTAAACCTAACTCACTTGTCCTTAAAATCTGATGGTATCTTTTAAAGCAGATTTTTTCATTCCTTTATTTGTATCCCCATTTCTCTTTGTATTTCCATTTTCTACCATTCAAGCTGAATCGTGCTCCACAACCAATGGCAGGACCAGTTTGAGACTGACTGATGATACTCTGGAGCTCACTAAATACCACAAGTTTTCTCAGCACACTGCTTCCATTGAATCTCTCAAACTGTTCTCTCCCGTGTCCATCGCTTTGTTCACTTGCTCTGCCTAATGACACTGCTTTCAATCTGAAAGTTACAAGCTCCACATGGCATCATCCCATGGAAAGGTAAATGATCTTTTAATTGCAAATGGAGTGCTGGCAATGAGTAGGGTTAATCGCTTGTGCCACTTTATCCTTCCATTCAGACAGTGAGAAAGAAACAACTTGTACTTTATAGTGCCTTATTATTTCGAAAATTCTCAAGGAACTTCACAAGTAATTGCTATCAAATGTAGTAACTGTTTTTGTAGGCAAATACAGAAGCCGTTTGCACCAGCAGGATCCCATAAGGGTTCATACGGTGAATGTCCCATTAATCAGTAGACTTGTTGGCCAGGATACCAAGAGAAACTCCTTTCTCTTTTTGAACAGTGCCATGGAATCTGGAATGTTCAGATGAACAGGCAGAAGGGACCTTGGCATAATATTTCACAACCCACCCATGGACTAACATAGCTTGGTCCCAAACAGTGGTATAAAAAAAAGGATATATTGAAACTGAAATCCATAACTTCCTCTTTGGGATCTGACACCCCATTACTTGTCCCTTGAACAGGAAGTTTAATCTATCAAGTTATTCACCAATCTTTGGGTAACAATTACAGCACTATTTTGCAGAGACAATACTTATTTTATACTAATTGCTGATTGATCATCTAGAATCTTATCTGAATTTGTGGTCCATTCTTAAACTCCTTTGAGTTTAAATTCCTACCTCTTCGATCAAGCCTATGGGCACCTCCCCATCCCCTTTGTCTCTTGCTTGGCATCCAGTCCAATCTGTGAAATGTTCGAAGATGTTATGTTAAATAAAGAGCACTGTATAAATACAATTTATTGCTATTATTGAACTAGGAGCCATGTAATTGATCAAGCAGAGGTGCTTGTCAGAGTAGTGGTGTAGGATTTGCTATGGACCAAGAGAATAAATTGAATTGAATCCCTGTGCAATGAATGTAGGCCATTACAACCAGGAAAATGTTTGAATTTACCCTGGATAAAAGCCTTGCAAAAATGTGTTCTGTCCCTTTGTTTGTAGGGAGTTCAGACTCTACAAGGCCATATTCAGTAACATTTTTTTATCCTCAACAGTATACAGCTAAAGCATTTCAGTAATAGCGGCACTAAACACTCCATCACAGTTCCACTGAGTCTAGTTTGTTCCATTGTCCACAACTTCTGTTCACTTGCCCAGTTTTAACATTACTGCTTCCACTTTAGAATTCAAAAGCTCCATGTGGCATTCTCCATGAAAAGTTCAACAATCTCTCAGCTGTACACTCAGATCTATTTTTATCTTGCCCCATTCGAGGGTGCTTGAAGTCTTTGTAATTGTAATCTGGATAAATACTGAATACAGTTGCAAGGTATAATTTGATTGAGCGCTTCATTTGATTGAGCAATATCTTAAATCATGTAAGTGAAGTCTAATAAATTTGCAAGTCATCTGCACTCTCCAATTAAATACCAGCCTTTATTCTATTCTATTTCTTATTTTCTTTTAATATGTTATATGTATTGATCATAACAATACGCGTGAGATTTGGATAAAGAGGTTCTTAGATCCATTGTTACTCTCCCTTCAGGTGTACTAAACTTGCTACATTTTGCAATTGGCTGCTGTGTTTTACCCACAAACTATACAGAGTCAATTCATTGATAGTATAATCCTTGCATTTGATGAACGCTTTTTTTTCACATCTTCTAGATGTCTCAAAGCGCTTCACAGAATATACTGTGAAGTGAATTGACTGTATATATGTGGGCTATATATATATATATATATACATACTGTATATAGAATATTCTGTCTCGAAGGTGTGATAAGGTGCTGTATCAAATGCAAGTATTATTATTAATAAATGTTCATTTCAGTACAGTACTAAGTAAATGGGTCAGTATAACCTAACCACAACTGTTCCAAGTGACCCATTCTAGCTGTAGTTAATCTCTATGTAAAGCAATACTACTTTATGCTACAATGACCAGAACACAATACTGCAGGTGGGGTCTGAACAAACACATTGTACTATCTGCTCTTTCTAAGTATATACTGTAGCTATTTTCCCAGAATTGAAATATTTTTCACACCATATCACATTGAAAGATCTCAAAGTTCTTCCCAAGTAGTTAGTGTGAAGTGTTGTCAATGTTTCTCACAGGTTACCAAGGCAGTCACAAAATACAAAGTGCTTTTAAGATGTTTTGGTGACGTGACAAGGTGCTAAATCAAATGCAAGGATTATTATTACTACCAACAAAGCACCAACAAACAGCAATTGGCTGAATTACCAATCAAACAGGGGGACACATTTAATGTGAGACATACGTTTGAAGGAATATTGTCAGGAGGAATATATGGTTTGAAAATGTACTGTTCAGTTTTTCAAAAAAATAAATAAAATGTACAAAAACAAAAATATCTAAACATCACGGTGTGTTGTGATAGTTACAGTAGATAACATTTAAAAAGCAACGGTTCCTGTAGGATACTGTATTTGGAAAAATTTCTCATCAAAAATCTGGTTCATCACACAAATGGAAGAACTGTGTTCAACCTCACATCTCATAAGAAATTTACTTAGAGGGACCTTGTGTAAGAATGAGGAACAGTGAACAGATTAGCATTTGTAAGGTAACAGTGAGCAAAAGGGCTACAAAGACATACATTTCAAAGAGATCTGCCCTTACTATAATACAATAGAAATGGCATTTCACTACAATAAATAAAGGGGAAATCTGAGATAGATAACCATGTACTCAGAAGATGTTTGCACTTATATAGAGCAAGATGCAGTTCATTGTTACCATTGCTTTGGTCTCCCCTTACTCTGAGATTGTGCATTCACATTCTTCAGTCAGTGTATAGATAGGCTAACCTTTACATATGAGAGTTTTGTAGTGCATCACTTTGGAGGGATCAGAGCCAGTATAACTGCAGTTTAGGAATCAGAAATTTACCAAAAAGACTTTATTTTAGATCAAAGCACTGACCTCACCTCACATCATGAATTTTTTTTACCTTAGAGATTCTAAAGCAGCAATTCATCATGTACAGAAAGCAAAATAAAAACATTAGATTGAACTTTTTGGGGGGTATCAGCCAGGTATCTGACACATGCAGAAACCCAACACTATGTTAAGAATATCCAAACCAAGAGTTCTGTGCATCCCACCTATACATGGAAATTCCAGAGATACTTATTGGGATGTAATGCACGCTTTCTCCCTGGAGTGACACATCGTGCTTCCCTAATTTTGGAAAGTATTAGGCAGAGGTTGGCAAAAACCAAGTCTGGGAACCCTAGAGTGTGCATTGGGGTAACTGCTGGAGTCTAACCAGCTAAAACCCCATAACTAGTCATGGTGTTTGGCAAGCTATCCCACTGCTTGTCCAGCTAGGACCTTTGGCTTGCAGGGTTTACGGGAGTTAAGTGGGAAGAATTCCTGCCACCAGTGACTGGTCTGCCCTTCCAAGTCCTGTCGATGCAATTATTACATTTTAAATCTATCATCTACACGGTAAATGGCCCTTTAAATTCCCTGAGTTATGTCAGTGTATCCCTCCTCAGAGTCTCATCATAATTCTACCACATTGACATGAAAGCATGCCAGAAATAGATTTTAATTAATTTTTAATTCAGTGGTGCTCGCCTATCCTTTGTACCAAATAAAATTGAATACGTATGTGCGCCACAATGCTTTGAATTCCATTTTGTGTCACATTGGCACAAACAAATAGAATCCAGCCCTGCGTTTGATATTTTAATTCTACTGAGTTTTACCACTCTCAGTCCATCTGTTTCCAAACTGTTGGAATACTTGTTAGAAGATATTTAAATTGCAAGCTTTCTCTAATGTCAGCAGTAAAGGAAATTAAATGCTCCAGTAAGAACTACACATTGCCCAGGTTATTTCAAATCCCTAGGTTCCAATTTTGCCAACTTCCAGATTGCTTATTAGAAAAAAAAGCATAATATTTTAAATGACAACTTACAGCTCCTATTTTTTTTGCACACAAATAAAACATGTTGATTAAAGAAAAACATTTGACAGAATAAGGAACAAACATAACATTTGATTAACAAACATACATTTTCTGAAGTCACAAACATTTTCAACTCACCTGCTATATGAAATTAAACAGTCAACACACAATCAGCCTTCCTGCAGAAATGTCTACTTTAGACTGTATTTCAGTTAGTAGTCACAGCAGATCCTCTCAAGATTTCCCAGTTTCAGGGCATATTCAGGGCAAGTTGAATTATGTGCTGATCAAATAAACTGCAATTGGCTAAAATGGTGCTGTGAAACATGCAGATGTACTCAGAATCTTTAGCATCTACTCAAGGTTACATTACACTGATTTTCCTTTGTGCAGCTGACTGAAATCCTCGATTAGTTTTAAAATACACTAACAGTTCCCCGATAGTCTAGAGAGTAAATGAGTAGCCTAGATTCTCATGGGTCGGGTGGTTATAGGTTCAACCTCTGGTCTGTATTGAGTTAACTCACCTCAGAATTAGCACCAGATTGGGCATTGGTGCCCTTGGAAGAGCAAAAACCAGTCAGGGTTCCTAATACCCAATTACTATTCCATGGTTGTTTGTGGGGTGTTACTATTACGTGGAGTCATGTGGCTCAGTGGTTAGAGCACTTGCATTGCAAGCGAGAGACCTGGGTTCGATTCCAGCCAGGGCGAAACCTTGGGCAAGTTACCTTATTCCACTTGGCTGATATTAATCCCTCAAAGGAAAACAATAATAAAAAACGGTTGTTTCAATCCACAACTGTTTGTGGGACACTGTTGTGTGCAATTGAATCACTCGTCCCAGCAAAATCCTCATGGACCAGCCCTCACCTGGTTCTACTCTTACCTCTCTCACTGTCTTCACTTTGTTGCCACCAATGGCTTCTCCTCCAGCCCCAGCACTGTCATCTGTGGCATCCCCCAGGCCTCTGGCCTTGGCGCCCTACTTTTCAATATCTACATGCTCCCCCTTGGTGACATCATCCACAGACATGGGGTCAACTTCCACATGCGTGCAGATGACACCCATTTCTATCTTTCTGCCTCCACCCTCGATTCCATGACAGTCAAGTCAAGTCCCGGATGAGAGCTAACTTTCTACAGTTGAATGTCATCAAGACCAAGGCTCTCCTGATTGGCTCGTGCCAGTGCCTTCACACATCAGGCACTGGCAGCATCAACCTCATGGTTGCACACTCCTTCAGCCACTTTGCCCCAAACCTGTGGAATTCCATTCTGCAGTCCCTCTGCCTCGTCCCCTCCCTAGCCTCGTGCAAGTCCTGCCTTAAGACCCTCCTCTTCTCTATCGGTCAGCGCAAATCCGCTCCTTTCCCTCCACCCTCCCCAATTCCGAGCCCAGCTCGGGTCTAAAACATTGACTGTCCAGTGCCTTGTGATGTTCTCCTGAACATGAAAGGCGCTGTACAAATGCCACTATACAAACACCATTGTGTAACTCAGCTACGATTCCCTCCACATTCAAAAAGCTTATGATGTGCACTGTCCACGACTGTTTGTGGGACATTGCTGAGTGCTTTCACCTACAAAAACAAAGTCACTACATGTTACGATAAGATCCTGTGTTTTCAAGAAGTCCTCCGATTATCTCAAACCAAGAGTTACACATCGCTATTCATCACAGCCTCAGAATATTTTGTTAATCAAATTATTTTCTTTCCATATTTTCATTTTTCATGGGTGAGTGAGGAGTCCTAGCTGTTTTTTTTAATAGACCCTCAGTTTGATTTTCGGGAGCCATTAAATAATTCTTAACCACAAATTTATTTTTATTCTTTAATGACTTATTCAGTCATAAAACTTCAGACCCAACCAAGCTGCATTAGTCAGATGAATTACAGCCATGGAAATTAGATGCAGGTGGGAAAGGTGGACATGGCAGAAAGAGTGCTGCCCTCATTAGAGTTTTACTGAAACACTATAGTATAGTGCCAAGGACCCTCAGCAGAACCCTTATGCCCATAGATACTGCTCCCTTTGGAAATAAAATTATCTTCTGCCCGAGACGTCCAAATCTATCTGCCATTTAATTGGTGACCATTTGGATTCAATCTCAGCCGGGAACTTGAGAGGGGCAGGAGAGGACAATAGAGCAAAGGCTTTCATGATAGCTATATTTTAAAGTGCCATGAACACTGACCAGTCACATTGTTGCATTAATGCAACACACTATGATGTTTTAGGAAGCTTGTTCACACTCCTAATTCCCCACTGAATAAGTTCCCAGCCAACGTGTCGGAAGGGGATGCCAAACTCGTGTGAAGCATATTTGCCAACCTTTCAGATTGAATCCGATAGTCCATGTTTTTAATTTCTTGTCCACAGTCCAAACTCTCAGAGCTTTGATCCAGCACTTTAAGGAACCTTTGAAATTTTTTTTAACACCTGCAAAGATTTTTAAAAATATCTGAAAACACTCACAAACTTCAGTAGTCTTTGCACAATGATCTACAGTGGTCATGAGAATTACCGGCCTCAGATTTTTTTGGCCAAAATTGTGCTCAATTTCTGTTCGCGAATATAACTCTCTCATCAGAGGAACACTAAACAGTGAAAGAATGAATAAGTGAATCAACCCGGGTTACTCATACACCCTTAATGGATCGTGATGGAGAAGCATTTTCAAGTGCTTTGGAAATTACGTTGTCTACTCAACTTCTCTGTCAGTACATGGCACAACAATAACACCAATTTCCACGAACATAACACCTTGCACATCAAAGAACATCTCAAAGTATTTTTACAAAGACAGAGTGAGAGCCCACGCTGGATGGGAGATAAGTGATAGGAAGCAAGTAGCCTGAGGCACAGTCATTTGATATATTTTAGATGGGTGCTGAATGTAGAGAGTGGAAAACAGAGGGTTTTAGAGTGTTCCATGCAGCCACCAGTTCCTATTATCGTGGCAAGCCAAAGCCCTCATGTGAGGGTTGATTTCAGTAGGACATGCTGCAGGAAAGCTTGCCAGACAGTGACGAATGAACAACAGCAACAACAACAACAAAATGACATTTATAGAGCGCCTTACACATCGGGAAATGAAACAAGGGATGTGGGGAGAGTGGACAGATCCAATGAAGAAAATAAGTCACTTTTAAAACATGGGAGTGAGGATCCCAGTGGTTTGACTATCAAGTCAGGACACTGAGATTAATGAGACAACGGGACATGTACTACACTGCATAAAAGCAATCCTTGCATTTGATACAGCGCCTTATCATGTCATTGAGACATCTCAGGCCACTTCACAAAATTTACTGTAAAATGGATTGACTGTGTATTTTGTGGGTGAACACAACTGGCAGCAAAAGAAGCCCAATCCTAATAAGAAAACAGCAGTCACATTGGAAACTAAGAGTATTCTGATTATAACATTTTGTTACGGAGTCAAATTTCAAGACAGGCCAAGGATTTTTTTTAAAAAGCAGCTCACATCAGTCCAATTTTTAAAAGAGAGCAGTTTGACATGTGAAGGAAAGAGCAGTAATATGCAATATTTAACAACAACAAAAAGACATTTCCTGGCCTAACAAACCCAAACCATTTTCAAAGTCTTCCATTTCAATGAGCGGGGGAGTCAGGCTCTGTATAATCTAGTTCGTCTGAGAGAAAAGGCTTTCACTTACAATGGCCCTCGTTATAATGCACTGTTTTTCCAGCTCTTAATAAAATAAGTACAGTATAATGAGGTTCTTCTGTATTTACAAAATCAGTCATGATTTTTTAATCCACAGAAAACAAATTCTAGATAAATATGAAGCACTCACTTCACCTTTAATTATTTCATTCTATGCAGACAGATTTGCAGTGCTCAGTAGAAATTTTCAAGTTGAAAATGCATTGTTTGGGCTTCCTAATATCTTGTGGTTATAGACTGGAAAGTCTTACTTTGCATTCGTCTTCTGCAATAGATTAGTTGGTAACTGTTTGAAACACAGCCGGTTCTCAAGTAATATGGTTCTTTATACTATTTACATATTTTTTGCTTTGCACAAACCAGCCCTGATCTCAGTGGAAATTCTGGACAATACCCCACCCCACAAGTGCCAAACAACAACAAAAAGTATATTTGTATAGAGCCTTTCACAGTTGGGAGGACATCCCAAGGTGCAGAAATCTATTGATAACTCCACCCACCACAGGGCAGAAAATATGGTGGCCAATGTACTCAGCAACAATAATACAACACGTTGTGGCAAGTTATGTTACCGCAGGAGATGAGATAAAGACCCACTTCGGGAGATGACAGTCGACCACTTCCACAGGCAACAATTCTGTCTTGCTTATGGCTTGCCCTGAAGGCAAGTCTATGACCAGAGGAAGTACTGTTGAATGATATAATAGGATTAATCCTTAGCTCATCTCAACAGCAGGTGGAAGCGCTGATCTCCTTGGATAACTCCAGACTGGAAGAAGGGTTCAGGAAAATTTATGCGACGTGGACTATAGTTGAAGATATAGGATATGGTTAAACTGTAATGTCCCAGTCCCTTTACAAACTAATGTTAGTGAGTACAAAAAGCAAGACATGCATTGTGGAGTCCTGCAGCTCAGTGGTTAGAGCACTCGCCTCGCAAGTGAGTCACCTGGGTTTGATTCCCGGCAAGCCAAAACTTTGAGCAAGTTTCCTTACTCCACACGCCTCTGATTTCCGAGCCTTATGTAGGAATCTGGTTGTTAGTCAATAGGCAGGTCATTTTTTCAGGGGTAATAATTCTTTCAAAAAATGATAATAAATTGGTCATTTCAATCCACGACTGTTAGTGGGACACTGCTGCATGCAATTGGCTACTTTTCGCCCATAAAATATAGTCATTTCACTTTACAGTATATTCCGTGAATCGCTTTGAGATGTCTCAAAGATACAAGGTGCTATATCAAATGCAAGGATTATTATTGTTAGTATTGTTAGTAATTGGCTGAAGAGAAACTACAGAGGGAAGTCATGAGAGGAACGAGATTGAAATGTTGGGAGATATTCAAGGGGATGGCCCAATGAGTACGGGGGTTACTGTTATACCTAATACTGTACATATAAATGATCTGTATTGCTTGCTTCAGTACAAAATACATAAATACATAGATAACACTCAGAAGAAGCAGTCAAGATGATATGAAATGAAGCTTTACAGATTATGGACCTGTGCTGATCACTTGCAAATGAATTCAATACAGATAAAGCACAAAACTGGAGATTGGAAGAAAAAATAGGAGGCAAAATATGCATGAGCCATGCATGAGATAGATCTTGCCATGAGAGAAGCTGAAAGAGATTTGGAATCGTTGGTTGACATCCTTGTTTTGTGTGTGCGCGTGTGAGACAATAGTGAACAAAACAAACAGGATGCTCTGCAGATACATTAAGTCATTTCACGCCAATGAGTGTTTGTGCAAAGTGATTGGTCAATGATGGCCCCAAATCCCTACAAAAACAGCCATTAAAATTAGGAGCAATTATTTTGAACCTAAAATCAGTTCTGCCCGATCGTCCCAGGCATCGTAAATTTATGAATTAGCACATTTTGCAAAGCCCTTGTACAGATTCATCAGGAGATTCTCCAAACTGCTTGCTACGCACCCTGGATAATGAAAAATAAGCAGTACAAGCAAAACTATGCAACTAAAATATTTAACAATGGAAACTGACTTTGGGCATGTTGTTTGCTGAAACATGTTTCAAGCCAGCAGGTAATTTCTGCCATCACTGTTAGTATCACATTGTTTGCTGGCAACGTGAAGTTGTTTTTAACAGTGCTCCACAGTACTGCACCTTATAGAGTTCAAATTATTTTAAGTTAATTTATTGAAGCTGTTTGGCTGTAGTTTCTGAAAGTCATTATTTGGGGGGTTTATTGAAGCCTTAAACAGGCCCACTAATCAGTTGCTCCTGTCCATTTATTTACTGTTTGTAACCATCTCAAGTAACTCGCGTGTTAAAAGAATCGTCGTAAACATTTATCCCAAGAATATGAAACACAAAACCAAATGCTTGATTTGATTTTGCGTCTGTTCTTTAGTCATTTCTAACATGATTCAAATAAAGAGCAAGTTTAAAATGTGTATAAATACTACGGTAGCAATGGGAGGAGCAGCTATTGTGACACATCAGGCAAATGCAAATGTGGTCAGACTAAACAATTCAAATGCTGTATTTTGATGCAAAAGGTATAGTGTGGGAAAAATATCCCTAACATTACTAAATGTAGCACTGATGTGTGTAATCAGGTATTATTTCACATCATCGACATTGTTAGAATTAGCAGCTTGAATCTTACTGAGGTTTGAGCTACTATCAGATGTTACAAAAGCTAGAAAGCCCAGAGAAAGAGCTTTTGTAGCAGAAGTTCTGTCTAATGAGATATCGCAGGTAGGAAGTTGTAAGAAACCATCTTTATCATGGGTAATTGTCATTTGACAACAAGACATCGCACAGATACTGGTGATTTCCAAGAGGTCACTGCTGAAACTGGTGAATTGATTTTGGACTTTGTTTTGCAGAGTAATTGCAAAACATACCAATTAAAACTCCCAATCAGTTGCTACCATCAGCAATTTGTAAGCCTGATTCAATTTGTTCATATGGACGTATTGTCTGAACACATTGTTAATGCATTTAACAGAAATAGACTGTAAGTAGAATTATTCCAGATATCTTGAATTGTGATGATAGAAATTCTTCCATAGCTACTAATTGCTATATGGGAGTAAATTGAGATTAAACAGCAGTGAATGAGGCCAAAGACACTTTCAATGCAAAATGTATTCCATCCACTATATAAAAACCTCAAATCATGTTAGGAGATATTTAATATTTTCATTTTCTAGTCACAAGAAGATCCAATAATTCAGTTTGCAACATTTGTAAGACAGGCACCAACTACAAGAAAATCAATGCACAGCTCCCAAACCTTGAATGCCAATCTCGGAGGTCACAAACTGATAAAATTCAGTTCCAATAATTACTGCACTTCTGTGGACTCGAGCTCATCCACACAGCAGAAGGAAGCATTACGCTTTTAGTGACTGGTTACATAGTGACATTTACAAGACAGGGACTTAAAGCTGGTCACTTTACTAGTCTCCCAGCAAGGGATATATGATCTAGAGAATCTCCTGAACCACAAGGGAGAAATAATAAGTGTCATATATATATTTTTAAGGATTTTATAAATTAATCAAGAGGGAAAGAAGGTCAGTAAATGGAATCCAAAATTCTTAAGTAACAGGCCTCAGACTTCTGAGAGCATTGTATAATTCATTCTGGCACTGTGTCAAGCCTAAAATTTGTTTGTTTAAAGTACAAGTTTTACCGTATTGTATCGAGACACACATTACATCATTTCATTATGGGATTCAAACATTAATATAGCTGAATGTCAAGAGTTGCTTTTACAAGTGCCTTGGTCCCTTCTGTTGTATTTAGTCACATTCTGATACTTCAAATACATCATCTGGCGTAAGCCTGTTTAAAAACTCAACTCTAAATGAATTAAAAGTAACATATTTTAATAACTTTTTTTAAATCAGGAAAAAACATACTTCCAATGTGTTGCCCACATGCTTTCAGACAGATTCAAGTATGCACATATAAAAGACCTTAGCAGTATCAGACAGATGCTGGGTCCAAGAGCAAACGTCAGAGCACTCCCATAATGATGTGCTGCATCCATCAATTAAGATGAAATGCGGTCAACAATCAGAAGAAAGTCATTCCCATCAACTTCAATCCTCACTTAATGACTTTTTAAACTGGGAACCTCAGCCATTCTGGTTTGGGGCTTTGTTCATTCTGAATATAAACCTTGCATTAACATATCAGGAACACACATTTAAATGACAGATTGCAGGTCACAGAGGCTCCTCCATTCACATCATATCACCAAAGTGGTAAGAGTTTGCCCAACTTTAGCTCTTCCTAAGGAAAGTTCATCAACCCCTTTTTAGTGAAAACTTTTTAGTGCTTAAATGCTTACAAACACATCTGAAATCATGGTGATTTACGATGCTATAGTTTGGATTTAAGTTTCTCAGATCCATTATCACTCCCCCAATATAAGCAGATCAAAGCTGTCGTTTTACTACATGCATGTGGATTATCTGAACATGAATGACATTTGTAACTTAATAGGTCAGTAATCTAAAGTACATAAGGCGCTTTTTGTGCCTAGTGCTAAACAGACAGAATGCATTAAAATTAGCATTAGACAAACCCATTTCAACCTAACCGCTTTAATGGGAAGAGCATGGGAATTGAGACACTTTTTAAAAGTCTAGTTAAAAATACGCAAAACTCGTCTTTTCCCATTTCAAGCTTTTTATTATTTAAATACACCATACTAGAGCAAATGTTTTTTGAAAATATCACAAATAAATTTCCATTCTTAAAGTCCTACATTACATACTAGAAAGCTGGGATGTTTCTGCTGGGGAGAAGCAACATTTGACAAATCACATACATGCATACATACATGATATTGTACAGAGAACCACTAAAAGTGTTTATGATAGAGAACTACCACAAAATCACTGATTTTTCTCCCATTGCCTCCTTTAATATTTTAATAGCAATAAACACATTGTCCTTACAACACACAGAAATACAAAGAGCCAACACATTTTTGCAAGGATGTTGTAAAGAAAAATAAAATACGGTGGGGCGGCGGGGGGGTGTAGGAGGAGGGGAGGGCGGGGGGGGGAGGTGGGGGGGGGGGGGGGCGGAGAACCAGAGCCAATGCCCTGCTATGTGTTATGCAGGTACAAAGCAGATTTTAAAACCTCCATGAATCAGTTTAATTTGTCATTATTCCAGATGTCCTCCGATGGGCTATTTTCCCCTTCTGAACAGTCTCATTAGCCCGGGTTCACGGAGTCCTTAATCTGTGTCCTCATAGTCACTTTTAATGCAAGAAACAGCTTGGTGAGAGCAAACTAGCGAGGGTATATAGTGTGCAATGTTGTGTACCTGGCATTGAAACCAGCCAAGAAACATGACTGTCTACTGGAACAAAGTGGGATCCACCTGCGATGAGCCAGATCGAAGATGAAGGCACGCTTTCTGCACTGCTCTGACCTTCTCAGCAAACCTGCAAAGTAGAAACAGGGTCAGGCCTCGGAGAGTACAATTGTATCTTACACTAAGTTCGCTCTTCCCGCTTGAACGAAACGCAAGGAGGAACCTTCAAAAAGTCTCATTTCACTTATAACGACGGTGTTCTACAGAGATGAACAGTTCATCAAAGTAAACATCTCCATTACATTAATCCGGCTTTCAACTAGATTTTTCGAGTTGCAGCCAGAATGTAGCTCATAACAACTCATTTATTCAGGACAGCTGTCATGTTCTGACCAAACGTATTTAGATTTTACACGATTTAAATCATTGCATTTCAAATCCCTCTAATGTGGCTGATGTACGCCAAAGAAAATGGCTGGGTTGATTTTTTTTAAGGTTGGATAAAGAGATGTGCAAAACAGATACTTTGCAAAATCCCTAAGTAATCAAAAAATATAGAGGGACTGGGCACACATTGAATTTAACAGCAACATCACTGATTCACCAGCTGCCATGGAGTTTAGAGAAAGCTGACATTTTAACCATATCCCACAATTTCAGGGGGGTGGGGGGGGGGGGCAGAAGAGTTCTCTCTACAAACATGAGCAAGTTTCTTTTGAAGTCTGAAACGCTGTGGCTCAATGGTTAAATCCCATTTCGTTTTCTATGCTGGGACCCTTTACAAAACAGCGTTTGACACCCAGTGGTTTAAACTGAACACCCAATTCAATTAATTAAAAGAGAGTTCCACTTTCTTGGCTTCCCTGTGTTAAAAACTTTTAACAGTTTCGTACATTTCTCTTTTTTACCCTTTCATCAAGCGACTAAAAGCCTGAGGTGCATTAGTAATTTGCAACCCCCCACTTGCAGGCTAATTAAACTAGCTGAGGCATTGAGGTTTAATTCCCCTGAGTTTGACCACAGTGTGAGTAAGGTAATTTGTCTGTCTTGAACAAAGAGATTAGGGAGCAGCCTAGCGCCTATTTAATAAATGAACATCAAATGTCCGCCACTATCGACAGAGACAACACCAATTATGCCATTTTAATGGAAATTCTTTCGCATTTTATTTTATATTGGGGTGGGAGGGGGGGGACTTATCAGGCGCCGTTTGTGTCCTTGCTCTGGAATTGTACCTCTCAGAATAAACTACCCAGCTGCTTGTCACTCTTTTAGAAGTCCGTGGGGAGAGACAAAGCTATTTTCCCTCCAACTCCCTTCAAAAAGGTTAATAAGCAGTCGGTATATTGGGAGAAGTGTATACCTTAAAAGACTTATGAGGAATTGTTGACTTAACTCGGCTTTTAACAATGTTGTTAAAAAGCGTTCAAAAAAAATAAGTGTGTGAGGGAGGGGGGGGGGGGGAGAAGGGGACCATCTGTTTAATATTTTACAAATTCCAAACCATTAACCCTTCAAATACCAAGCAGGATTTGAATGCCTTCAGCAGCTCTGAGAACACATTGCACGCTTCCCAACTAACTGTGATGAGTGGGTGGGAGGGGGGGGAGAGAGAGACAGATTGAGAGATTGGCTGGTGGGCGAGGCAGATGCGAGATCTCCAGCCGATCTGTAAACGCTTTGGGTTTAATGTTCTTTGATCACCAATACATACAGCCACCAACCGCTCAGAACTAACTGCAAACCGTGGACTGCTGCTCCCCAGACTGTGGGTCAGAAACACCCAAGAGCGATGAGAGCAAATCATCCGTTCCGAGTCGTTAAGCAATGATTCTCTTCGCTACCCCTCCCCTCGCCCACCTAACCCAACCCACCCCGTCGTGGTGTCACTATTTTGAAGGTACGTAGTTGGATGCAGTGAGTTAACGCGCCTCCCATTCTCCAAGAGGAACACTAACAGGCTGGTCTCGGGTGCAGCCTAGGGTGGTGGCTGGCTGTTCGTTGAGTTGCTGAACAGGTAGAGAGATCTTAATGGGTTAGAATGGGTCAAACCCATTAGGAGGAAGCAGCTCTTTTAATCTGCTGATGGATTTAAGAGATCGATATTCTCCATATTCACATGTCCCAGTGTTTGTTATGTTCAGATACCCCCCCCCCCCCCCCCCCCAAACACCTAGTGGGACCTTCCTTGAGGGAAAGAATTGGAAGTGGGATGATTTCAGATTTGCTGGATGAACCCATAGCTAGTCTGAACGATTTTAATCGCTTGCCAACGATTATAACATCGTCTATGAGAAGTTTTTTTTAAAATGTGATCGCCCATCGTGTAATTAGGGAATTTTTTTAAAAACCTATTGCTTGACCTGCTAGGAGCAGCTGTTGAAGGACGAGTGGTGGCTAGCCAAAGGGGTAGTAATGCACGACCAGAATCCAAAGCCAAATTAATCTGGGCTGAATTTCCAGGTTCATAAAACCATGTCCACAAAGAAAATATTAGGCAAACATAGTCATGACTGATCGCTTGCCTTCTGAGTTAAAACTGCCAATAATAAACTAGCAGTTCAATAAGAGGGAACTCATTGGGTTTCTGCTTTCTGTAAATTGGAATAGAGGAGGAAAGGAGAGCGATGCAAGAGACATCCGGCGAAGGGGATCAGTACAGTAGTTAAAGAGGCTGGAATGAGGGAAAAATCGCTCTCGGTACAGTTACCACTTCTCCCCTAACCTTATAAAGCATTACTAACTTACTCTTAAAGCAAAGCTGTTGAGCGTGATTATGAAATCCCCAATTCTCGTTGATAGCAGTGAACCTATTCATTACACAGAAAGGTATCAACTACATTTGCAATAAATTAATAAGAAAGAATAATGGGATTGTTGACCTCCACGTGTTTATGCGGCTAGCCAAATATTCGGATCACAGGGGAAATGTGCATTGGGGCATTAACAGTTAACTGCCAGAAACATTGAACAATTGAATGCAGTTTCATTTTTTAAAAATTATTCTCTTTATAGCGTTTGGGAATCACTGAAGCCTGATGCTCGAGTCAAAGATATTGGGCAAACGTATGGGTACAGCTGCATGCACACCTTTTATCAACCCTCAAATCTCATGTCTGGTGGGATTGATTTTTTTTATTACAAAAAAAACACACTCCTCCGTGCTGAAAACACTTTAAAAGGATAAAACAGACCTCAAAGTAACCAGAAAGTGTTGCAGAATTAGTCGCAGTAAGTAACTAATGTACTAAGACGTCCAGAAGATGTGAACAGTGCTATTGTCAAATGCAAGGATTATCATTGTATTATAAGTACTGTACTGGCATGTGCAAATATATAACAACTTAAACTTCTATATACTAGTGTTGTGGGAATTGTACCGAAATTTCGGATCACCACCACTATTAAATGTAAATTTCTCAAACTTTTCCCAATATCTTGATGCCTATGTATATTTTGGGGGCGGTTAGGGGGTAGTTTGGAGTCCTGATATAACATAGGTCTAAGGTTCATCTTATATTTAACGTTAAATAATAATAATAATCCTTGCGTTTGTTGGGTCGGTATAGACACCAAATGGGTAACGGTTAGAAAGGCTCTCTCTGTAAAGGAGGCAGGCAGCAGCATCTTAGGAAATACTTATAATAAATAAGATTTGCCTCGAAATATGCTTATTGAATGTCCAGAGCAATGTCCAAACCTATACTTTATAGGCTGCCCAATTAGTATTTTCTACCCTACAAGTATTAGGTCCATTTTAATCTCCATAAACAACGATCCCTGCAATATATTTGAATACACACACACACACACGGGAAACCTGACGGGAGATTCTGAGTAATGGGACAATCAGTCCATGTGTCCATTTCCCAAGTGAGCCAGAGAGGCGAGGGGGAGAGAGGGGGGAATAACGAAACGCACACACACGCTTACCTTCTGATCAGATAGTAGAGGATTGCTCTGAAGTGGATTCAAATGTCCATTGATAAGGGATGTGGGTCTGTCATGTTCACAGAATAAACTGCCGTTGATGTAATGAAACCTATCTCCCGGGACAAGCCGATTCCGGCAAGTGGCGCAGGTAAAACACTGTCAGGGAAAAAAAAGGGGGGGGGAGACCTTTGTCAGTCTCAATTACCCACACCAGCTAACACTGGCGATAAAATAACTTGTCCATATCATGCAGTGAACTCGAAACACCTCCTTGCAGTGAACTGCCATAAGTTATTTCAATGAAGAGGCTAACAACTTGCTCACTGTTTTTAAATATATATATTTTCTATATATATGTGTGTATATATATAAATATAAATATAAAGTCTCATTGCTCTGTGTCTGATCGATAAGGATTACAGTGGCGCTGCTGTGCACGGGTAATGGGGGTTACAGTAGTATTTAGGGTTACTAATTTCTTATTAGAAGGATGATACAAGCCATTTACCTTGAGATGATAGACGTTGCCCTGTGCTCTCATGACCAATTCACTGGCAGGGATGGATTGTCCGCATGCACTGCACGCCCCACTGTTTCCAAACAATCTACACACAGAGAGAGAAAACACGAATGCATTAGCTCTTCTTATCCAGTTATTACACGGGAGAGTCACAAAAACAACAACACCCCATCTATTCCTAGAGCATAGGGCACTGTTTGCACTGCGTGTAGGAGAGAGAAAGAGAGGAACTGTCCATTACATTTATTCATCCAAAGATGGATTTCCCAAACTCTTCCCATCGCTTTCCAGGACAAGTCACTGGAAACGGTTTATTTCTGATTTACTAATATCTCAGTTTTCCACAAAGTTCTCCATGGCTCTTTCCCCCCCCCCCCGCCCCCGCGTTGGAAAATCGTGACCCACCATCTTTAGTAAGTTACTGTATTTATCGTAAAAACAACGCCAGCAAAGCCCCGCCACTGACAGACAGGGAGGCAGATTTAGCATTCCTGCTCGATATTTCAATCAGCAATTAAGTTCAACAAGGAGAGATCTAACCAAGAAACGTAACGCCAAGGGATCCACCCAGCCATCGGTCTAGCCAGGGTAATGTTAGAGAAGATAGGTATTAGTTACCTGGGAGATAACTTGATAAGTAACTAGGTCCTCATACCCCATTGCTGTTGAAAACCCGATAAGACCATGTAACCTGGTTTGTTTTGAAACGAGCCTCTCCCCCCCCCCCCCCCCCCTCTCTCCCTTCGCCTCTCTAAGGAATACGACTCCAATTTCAGATACAATACAAATGGACGTGGAAGTATAATTCTCTCTCCCTGAAACACTAACAGTCCCCCCCCCCCCCCCCCCCCATTATAAGCGGATCTGTTTGGTGTCGATATTATAATGAAACAGGGTTAACTTCCTCAGCCAGAATGTCAACAGTTTAGATTTGACTGTGATCATCTCTCCCTCCCTCCCTCCCTCTTTTATCCTTGAAGAGCTGCTGCTCGATAATGAAATGTTTGTTCGAACTTCCCTTATCTGCTCAGCAGTCCTCACAATTCGGATGACTTCATCATGTCTCTTCGACGTTGGTAACAAACTGAATGAAATTTCGATCTGACCAGAAAGTAATTTACTGGGATCTGGTGCCATTTGTCACCGCTCTCCTCCTCTTATAGTTTTTTTGTTTCCCCGGGAATGCAATGAAACGAGACTAAAAGCATCTGGTGGGTGAGTCGAGGGAGGCGTTAGAGCGAAAATAAATAAATAAAACAATAATTTCTCCCAATTACACTTCCTTTTTTTCCAGACGTATCTGTTTGAATGTATGGTCCCTTCTCTCTCTCTCTCTCTCTATATATATATATACACACACGTAATTGGTGTGTGTGCTCTCAGCTTTAAAGCCTGCAGAGGCGCCTTGTCATGTCGCAATGTACTAATTCGCTGTCTCCACTTTATTGAAAATACCCTCTGCGTTGTTATTAAATGTATCGACAGAGCGACACCACGAGTAGTAAAACTGCCGGCTGCGATAGCGTTTAATGGGGAGCCCGAGAAACAAATTTTGCACCGGCATCGATTTCAAGAGTTCAATCAAAACTCCATTTCAAAACTAATTAGTTTGGATACAACGACACATCGACACTTAGTTGCTGAATTGTAATAGCTTGATAAACTGGGGGGGGGGGGGGGGGAGAGAGAAACCTGTATACCTCAACTAATACTAACCGACAAACTGGATTCTGAACTCCCCCAAAACAACCTGAATATTGGGTGCCAAGGTTTCTCTCATTCCCCCCCCCACCGCAAAAAATACGGTGTTTCTAAATCTTTTTTTGGAGATGCTTTTCCGACATCTGGAAAGAATAAGACCCCCCCAAAAAACACCCCCCACAGGAATACAAAGCGAGGCCACCAGGTACACTGTGTACTGTGACCCAGCAAACCTCCTAATTTATTGGAAACAACCCATGGGAATGAGCAGAGGAGAAAACAAAGTAAGAGTGCATTGCCAGGGTATTCAAATGGTCGGGGCAGTGAGTGGGGGTGGGGGGGGGGGGGTGGTGCTTTCCATGTTATTTGCCTAAAGCTTTGTAGTGTACACACACACATGCACACATCACACATACTCCAATACGCTGAAACAACATCTCAAGGTTTAAAAAACCCATCATTGAGATAGATGGTCGAGAGTCCAACGCGATTTTGTTACTGGGGGTGGAGAGAGGGGGGGGGGGGGGGGGGGAGTCAGCCCAGCGCAGACTCGGGATTTTACAATTGCATTAAGCTTAATTAAAATAACAGTCCCGGGCATTCAGAAACAGAAACCTCAAGAGAGAACTGATCGTATCAGGAGATTATCCGAAATGGGGCTCCGGCTCAGTAACCATATTTTAGTGAAATAAATAATCAAGTTGGGGGGAGGGGGGGGGGGGGGGAGGGGGGGGGGGAGAGAATCTAAGCAGCACCAGGCTGGGAAACTAGACTTGTTTTTATTTGAATGTATAACCTGGAAAACTGTCTCTGAGTCGGAGAAGAATGTTGTCATTTTCGAGGTGGGGGGGTTGGCAATTAGCAGTAATGTTGGGAGACGTGCACAGATGGGGAGCGGGTTAGTTTGTAAAAGAGCGTCCATGGCCAAATGTGTAACACTATCCTAAAGTTTTCACTTTGTATCCTACGTGACTCGAATGTAAATACGCCGAACAGGGGATTCCTCAAGTTCATTTACTGTTTCTTTGATGGGAGGCTCAAGGGCTGAGGTGCTCAATTAAGTCCCTATCAGTCTGTCTTGGGACTTTAATGATCCCACTCCTTTTTAACTATTGCGAGGTGGTTGGTTTGGGACCGACTGCTCTAACCCCAGCGTCAACTCATTAAAACAGGATTTTTTTTTCTCCCCCCACCCTCTCTCTCTCTCTCTCTCCCCGGAAAAAAAATTCTCTCAAAGACTGTGACGACAGAAAATTGGTTTCAATTTTCTTTCGGACTCCAAGTCGAAGAGGTCGTTAATATTTCAACATTTCGGCAATTCGATCAATCACAACATCAAGCCACAGGCCCCCCCCCCCACCCCCTTTCCCATCCCCCCCTCCAATGAGATGGAAACTCTTCAAGCGTTTTAAGAGCAGGCAGAAGATACACAAAGTGGCAATCTTTGCATAATTTCTACCAGGGCATTGGAGAAAGGGGGCAAAGGCTGAGAGACAGACACACGGGAAAAATAAAGACAGCCCCCCCCCAAAAAAAACCGAGACACACAAGAGGGGGGGAGAAAAGGCAAATTACGCTTGGTAATTTAGAGTAACAGATATGCCCCCAAGTGAATTGAAGGCCTTGAATTAATTCTGTTATGACAAATCAAGATAAACGTCCCCCTAAATTGCATGCGATTTAATTAATTTTTGAAATACTAGGGTTTTTTTTCGCTCGCTAATAGTTCCTGTGCTCGTCTGCTGTCATTGTGCTTGAGTGCGCAGACTTCAAAGTGATATTGAATAACGAACTATTAGGTTTACCTAGCACGTCCAGAATTGAGTGGAGAAGGGAGTGAGAGAGAGAGAAATGGAGTGGGGTGCCAGAGAGAGAGAGAGATTGAGTGGAGAGGAATGGGGAGCCAGAGAGAGAGAGAGGGGGGGGGGGAGAGAGATTGAGTGGAGAGGAATGGGGAGCCAGAGAGAGAGAGAGGGGGGGGGGGGGGGGGAGAGAGATTGAGTGGAGAGGGGAGAGCCAGAAAGAAATTGAGTGGAGAGGATTGCCAGAGTGGGAGAGAGAAAAAGGAAAGGGTGATGGGAGGGGGAGAGAGAGAGAGAGAGCGTTCCATTTAATTTCCGTGCCTGGGAATTAAAGGAGAGGAGAGACTAGCGCCATCCGAGGCTGGTAATAATCCCGTCCTGAAAAGCAATTTTCTTAATTAAATGTTTTGTTTGTTCGCGCTAGCGGCTCTATTCATTTTGGACACGTCAGTCAGTCTCTTCTGATGACCAGTAACAGCTCACCAATCGCAGCCTCGGTAAACATCTCATTAGATTAGAAAAAAAACTCGGGGGGGGGAGAAAAAGTTGGGGGGGAGGGTGAGAGGGAGGGGTGCATACTAATTAAAGCTGTTAATTGTGCAGATTCTTGTCCAGCTCGCTTATCTTAAGGAGATCTGAGGCTCGGAGCCGAGCCGGGGACTTTGGCAGCTTCTCTCCCACGAACCGGTGCTCATTAGAAGCCCAAAGGTGCTTTTCCTTGGCTCTTCTAATTAGTCCCGGATCCATTAAGGAACAGCCAGGGAGACACCCATTATCTGAACGAAACCTGCATTGGCAAAGAGCAGCACAAACCACCCAAACGCACTTGTTCAATTATTTCTCTATCGAGCTGAAATCGAGCTTTTCTTGGCACCGCTTTAGGCTCTTTGATTAGGTGTCTGACAAGCTTATTGCTACTAAATTCACAGCAGCAACTAAACTGACAGTAGTTTAACGCAATCTGTCCTATTCTCTCCCCACCACCCCACAAACACACACACACACACAACACAAGCGTATTCGGGCACTTTTCTAATTTAGATCACTGAAAACTTGTTTCGACATATTCCACCCCCCGAAAAAATACCCTTAACCTCAAAAACACTTACAGAAATGAGGTTTAATCCCTTAAAAAGTTTTGACATGTGATCCCTGTACTCTCGTTCCATTTAGATGATTGGAGCCACAGTCACGTGGCAGGAAGAAGGTTACACTCTAAAACAGCAAACTTCACTTCATTATTTTACAATATTTTGTGTGTGTGTGTTTGTGTGTGGGGGGGGGGGGGAGATAACACTGGCCAATGTTCCTGAAAATCCGACCACAACTTTCCGTCCCAATCACCTAATCTAACTTAACCTCAGCCCGTAATATCTGATGGATGTATACATTAATTAAAAATGCAGTATCTTCCTTATGGGATTTTTAACCTCATTTTGATTCCCCCGACCTTCCAGGTCGCGCGTTACACTAGAAACACACACACACACACAAGGATCTGGTTGGGACGAGGGAGATAGATGTTGGAACAGACTTTGAGGTTTGTACTTTCGAGGGTCGTTTTGAACGGTGGTTGAATACCATGAACCTCATTAAAAAGTCTTAAATTATTTCCTTCATTAACAGGACCATGTTCAAACACCCGCCCCACCGTGGCATTGCACTACTGCAACGGTAGGCAAATCTGGACCTTGTAAAGGGTAACTGTTTACCCTGTGACGCTTTAAACAGTTGTGAATCAATTACTCTCTCTGTAAATGTGTCCAGCAAAGGCCAGAGAACGCAGTCACTGTGTGATAGGAGCACATTTAACCGTTTAACACAACAACTCCACGTTAAGTTTCGAGAGCAATTTCTCTCCCAACAAAAACCTTTTTTTTAAGGGTTCTTTAACAAAAACCAACAAGATTTTCACACGAAAAAAGACAAGGGATCTAATCGATCATAGACTGAATCATAAGGACTGGAGGTATTCAGTATTTATAAACGTGCTAGGGTTTATTTGTAAAGGAGGAGATTGAACGCGGGGGTAAACATCCTTTTAAAAAAAAAGTATATATATATATATATATATATATAAAATGGGGGGAAAAAGCTTTGATCCGGTAAAAGATCGGTGTCGTTATAAGGAACATCTCTCTGGCAGATAAACAAAGCTGTAAATAAGGAGGGAGGGGGTGGGGGGAGTCAGCGTGCTTGTGAAACGCTAAGAGTCTATATCTCCTACTACCTCCCCCCCCCCCCCCCCCCCCCCCCCCCCCCCCCCCCCCCCCCCCCCCCACCCACCACCACCACGTTTCAGGAAAGCGATGCTTGCAAAGTTGGGAGGAATAGGGTCTTCAGAGAGAGAGTGGGGAGAGAGGGGCGGGGGGGTGGGGGGAGAGAGAGGGAGAAAGAGGCCGAGTGGGTTTTTTAAAAATATATAAATATAAAAATAAAGCGAGAGAGAGAGAGAGAGATTTACCTGATGTAATCGTTCCTGCACAGGATCATGCCGCTCTTGGTGTAGCAGGAGGTGCCGATCTCCCGAGTTGCGCCTGGCAGCAGGAACATTTGAGGCAGCGGCTGTGCCAGTAGCTGTCCATGGCGTAGAGGAGGAAGCGATCAGCGATCTTGCCCCCACAGCCCGCACACGTTTTCCAAGCCAAACCAGTGCGGTTCACGCCGGCTGTGGGCGTCTGCGAGTTCCCGTTGTTCACCATTTTTTGTTGTCTTTTTCCTCCTGTATATAATAATATATATATATATATAAATATATAAGAACCTCCTCCTCTTCCTCCTTGATTTTTTTCCCCTCCCTCTCTACAGTCACAAAACACGCACACACACACACACACACAGGAAGAAAACAAAAATAAGAGAGAGAAAGATACGCCAACGTGTTTAGCAATAAGATTCCACAGGACTTGGCGGATCAGAGAGAGAGAGAGGAGGGAGAGAGAGAGAAGAGGAACGGGAGAGGAAGGAGAGGAGCCCAGGCCACAGCAAGGCCGACAGCAGCTTGCGAAAGCAAAAAAAACACCCCAATTAAGGAACCTTGTTAACCTGTTACGCAAACCGGCGTTTAGTCTGCTATAATCTACCCTTGATCACTAATCTGGATGCTGCTGTGGCTTGCTCCGTGTCATTTCAAGATGAATGCGGCTCGCCGAGGAAGCCATGGGAAAGGGATGGAGGGTGGTGGTGGAGGAGGAGGAAGAGGAGGGGGTGGTGTTGGTAGTGGGAAGAGAGAGAGAGAGGAAGGGGGGGGGGAGAGAGAAAGATTTAGCTGCCCTGAACATGTGCCTGATGTTCAATCGCTTCAGATTTCCTTTTTTAAAAAAAAAACCATAGACGCAGCGCTGCACAATAACAGGGAAAGGTAAATAGAAAAACCTAACGTTACACTGGGTGAGGGAGTGGTGGGAGGGAGGGGAGTGGGGGGCGGGGGGGATAAGCAGCTACTAACAACTCCCCCCACACACACACACACTACCATTAGTAGTGCTCTTAAGAGAAGGGCAGTAGTTGTCTGGGCTGATTAAATCTGAGAGATGAATCAAAAGAATGGCCAGAAAGTGAGTGAGTGAGTCCCCAGATACCGGTACCGGGCTCTTCCTCATCAAGTTTCATTCAGAGTGTTCCCCCCCCCCCCCCAAAAAAAAAAGCTTTTAACTTAAAATGGGCTTACTCCGGTAATGACATGGCGCTGCAAACTGCGGGGCTCGGCTAGAGTCAGTGAGACAGAAAGCAAGGAGGGGGCGGGGGGCCAGGCAGCTGCAAGGCAGAGAGGAGAGGGGGGAGAGGGGGGAAGAAAGCGAGGAGAAGGGAGAGGAGGGGGAGAAGGGAGAGCAGGGGAGAGGAGGGGGGAGAAGGGAGAGGAGGGGGGAGAAGGGAGAGGAGGGGGGAGCAGGGGAGAAGGGAGAGGAGGGGGAGCAGGGGAGAAGGGAGAGGTGGGGGGGAGAAGGGAGAGGTGGGGGAGAGAAGGGAGAGGGGGGGGAGAAGGGAGAACAGGGGAGAGGAGGGGGGAGCAGGGAGAGGAGGGGGGAGCAGGGAGAGGGGGGGGGAGCAGGGAGAGGAGGGGGGAGCAGGGGGGAGAAGGGAGAGCAGGGGGGAGAAGGGAGAGCAGGGGGGAGAAGGAAGAGCAGGGGAGAGGAGGGGGAGAAGGGAGAGCAGGGGAGAGGAGGGGGAGAAGGGAGAGCAGGGGAGAGGAGGGGGGAGAAGGGAGAGCAGGGGGGAGAAGGGAGAGCAGGGCGGAGAAGGGAGAGCAGGGGGGGAGAGAGGAGGGGTAGAAGGGAGGGCAGGGGAGAGGAGAGTGGGAGAGGAGAGCACATACAACCACTCAAGTCTTCAGGCAAACCCAGCTGGGACACCGAGCATTTCACAACCCGCATCGAAGAGAACCTTTTAGGACGGGCGAGAAAATTGTGTGTGTGTAGACAAATATATCTATATACTCACACACACACACACATATACATACATAAAAATCGAAGGCAACTGCAATCTTACCTGTTTCTCTCCGCTCGAATGGATATATCGTTTTTCTTTCTTCGTAAAAAATTTGTTTTTAAAAAGCGACTGGCTGCTTATCAGATCTTTTCCGATGATCTTGAGAGACGGGTCCGGATTTCAGCGATTGAAAAAGAATCCAATCGAGTCTCCTTCACAGTTGTGTTGTTGCAGAGCCGTTGTGTGTATGTGTGTGTGTGTTTTTCTCTCTCCTCCCCTGACGATTTTTGTGTATTAATATAAATAATTTTTGTTAAAAAAAATAACCCCCCCCCACTCAAAAAAACATGTACAGTATATAATTTTGTTCGGGGGGAAAAAAATCAGTCCGCTAGAGGTAAATAAATAGCGCAGGATGGTCTCAGTTTTACAACGACGAACGAGAATTGAGCCAATCCTCGTCTTTTTCTTTCCTCTTTATATGTCTCCACTTGTTAACTTCTCTCGCACGTTCGGCATGGGAACCTTCGCAAGGCTGACTAGTTTCTGTAAATCAAGACGGGTGTAAAGTTGAAGCTGGGAAGAGGAGGAGGAGGAGGAGGAGGAAAAGGGGGAGGGAGGGAGAGAGAGAGAGAGAGGGAGGAAGGAAGGAAGGAAAGAAAGAAGGGGGGCAAAAAAATTTTTTTTAAAAAAAGGTTCTAGTCGAGCTTGATGGCTTGAGTGTGTGTTTGAACGTGGCCGATCGCTTTCGCTGCTGAAGCTACATGTGTTAGTGACAGTAAATCCACCAACACACCTCCTTGGGAGGACAGCACGTCAGCCCAGAAGCCAACCTATCGCTCGCCTTGAATTCCGGCGGAATAACAAAACCAACCTATCGCCATCACCTCGGAAAGCCAGAGAAGCAAAACACATTCGCAGCCCCTCTCACTCACTCACACTCACTGTGTCTGTCTGTGTCTGTGTGTGTAGTGTCAGTGCAAAAACGTGAAATTGCCAATTGCATGTAAACTGCACACGTCTCTCTCCCTCTCTCACTCCCTCTCTCTCCCCCACCCCCCCCCCCCCCCACACACATTCACCCCCTCCCCCTGCTCCCTCCACAAAAAAAAGCCAGCACCTTATTTCATTGCTGTGTAGACTCGACGTTATTGCAGTAGATCGGATTTTTTTTTCAACTGAGGGTTGTTTAGGGGAAGTGAAAACACTTATTGAAAGCGTGGGACATGTGTATATTGAAGGAGAAACAGTGGAGGTGAGCGGGGGGGGGGGGGGGCAATTAAACAAGGAGGTGCATTAAATTGATCCATAGTTCCTCAAGGAGTATATAGTGTGTTTAGGTTACGTTCTGGTGTGGAGTGCTGGTG
This sequence comes from Hydrolagus colliei, assembly GCA_035084275.1. NCBI lineage: Eukaryota > Metazoa > Chordata > Chondrichthyes > Chimaeriformes > Chimaeridae > Hydrolagus > Hydrolagus colliei. The sequence continues at coordinate 17,472,343 of CM068749.1, read as the reverse complement.
TTTGCTAGTTAGTGATTGGAGAGGATATTTCTGTTATCACAGTCATCGCGAAAAAGTAAATCGCCAAGTCAGGACTTTCAGTAATAATTTCCTGCAAATAAACGACGTCATATTAATTTGCTGGACACATCTGACCGGTTAACTGATCAGTCGTTCCATCAGTTTGCAGAGCATGAAGCATTGATGAGGTGGAATGATTTCTAATGCCCTGTTTGCAAAGATCACACTGTCCTCTCTCTCCAAGCTCTCGATCAATAAAAGTCAGAAGGACGTCTCAAATTTTGTCGTTCGTTGTTTATTTAAAAGGTTGCCTTATTTTCCGTACCTGTTACTCTTTTACATGTACACGTTCACTGTCTTTCTGCACAGCGATTTAAACTTGAAACTGGGTGATAAGTGTGTCCTCCAATATACACTACATTGAAATCAGTGATAGTGTAAATTAAATCAAGATTCATCATATACAGTGTGTATATATATATATATATATAACGCCCCATTAGAGTCGTGTTTAAGTTGTGACTTTTTAATTGGGATTCTTCATTAACAAACAAAAAAAAAGTCGTACACAATGCTAGTAGCCTCTGCCTCCAGCCTCTCTGGTTAATGTACAATTTTAAAAGGGCCGCCTTATAGATTTCACCACTTATGTTTCAATCAGAGAGCAAACTAAAAGGAACTACACGAGTCAGTGTGTTGCACGATTTACAACAAAATCCCTAACTCCACTTTAACCTGACGACTGGCAAGAGCAATCACACTGAATTCACCTGAAGGATGGGTGTGGCGACCAGTTTAATTTACTGATGCAGATTTATGTGAGCAGCCCTCCGGTGTGCTTGGTGGGCAATGTTCTAGTACACCTAGAGCAGAGGCAATCCAGCGAGGTTTAGATATCCTGAAATCAATCCATCCATCAACCAACCAACCAATCAATCAACCAACCGATCGATCAATCAGTCAATCAATCAGTTTGCAGTGTTTACGGTGAGAATGGTAACGACAAAATAATGCAGTCCATACAAATAAACAGAGACGACAGTTGCCTTTTGCAGCCCGGTATTTGTGGGACTTCTCTCTCTGTGTGTGTGTGTGTGCGTGTTGGCTTTTCAATTTGCAAATTGAAATGAGCTAAGCCCAGAGACTGTACAGATCAGAATGCTAGAAAATGTAGGTGCAGTTAAGTACAGTACTGTACATCACTTTCTTGTTCAATGTGTTGGTATTTTCTCTCTCTCTCTCTCCCTCTCTCTCTCTCTCTCTCTCTTGCAGTCACGTGATAGCATTTCACCTGTAAGGAAATCCACAAACTGTTGAATGCTCCCACTCATCAAGTAGTGGCCAAGTGACAGCTACAAGTTTCAGTCGGTTCACATGCATCGTGAGGCGGTCGCTGCCTCCTAAAGCACAAGGGAGGTTGTAAAATCGTATTGTGGGTGAATTGACACTGCGATTTCTGAAAGATCAAGCTTTTTTGTACATCGTGTGGTCTAATAATAATAATAATAATAATAATGATGATTAGTTATTATTATCTTGAGGTCTGCATTTATTTTAAAGCAAGCTCAGAGGCGATTATTCGAACTTACGATCAGGTGAGGTTAAAACAAATTCAAAAATCACCACGAACACATATCAGGTGTATCTTTTGAGATTTTGTTTGAATGAACGATTGCCTGTGTTTTGTTTTGCATTCCAAATCCGCAGCATTGAATCCTGCCGAACGAGAGACTCCCAGGTCCAAACGCTGTGGTTATCTTGGCCATGTGTGACTGCGGCACATATGGATTTCGTAGGTGATTTGGATTCTTCTTCAAAACATCGCCGAAGTCATCGGAGCTAAATCATCAGAAACCACAAACTGCACCAGTAATATAGGCAACCGCTTCTTCTCTCAAACTCAGCTTTTTGTTTCTACCAGAGACCCGGGTCACTCAGAAGTGGAAACATCTATATAATACATCTTGAAGCCTGAATTGAGTAGTGCAGAGAAAACAATACAGTTGTCAGCTACACAACCCACCCCCCTCCTTCCAGGCGGGGAAGGCTTTCTTTTCCTCCTCCCCCCCCCCTCCCCCTTCAACCCCTGAAGTAGTCTGTAATGCAAACCTCCTTTTCTTACCATGAACAGCGGGAATCCTCACAGTCAATCTTCGCGTTGACAACAAATGACTGGCGAAAATGGGGGACTGGGAGATAGGCGCTGGACCTATGTGGACTTAAACTGTGTTGCATGCTGGGCCTGTGAAGACATGACTGCATATAAATTTTGATGGATGGGGAATCTGATGTGGCTTTTTTTTTAATGGATTTTGGCTTCAGGTATAATCAGGGGGGGGGGGCGTGGGGGGTTAGCAAGTTCTCAGGAAAGGGGATCGTGTGTCCCCCCCCCCCCCCCACACCCCCACAGGCTCTCGCCAGTGCCTCTGTACATTCTTCCATTGTTTTAATCTAATTAATCATTTCTTCAGACGCGTACTTTCAAGTGGTGCTTTAGATGTTCATTATATTCCGGGCCAGGACAAAGGATGGGTTTTGATTGAGGTCCATTGTAAATCCCCCGGACATACACAGAGTTTAATTTAGCCTCAGAGTGTTTCATTGTTCTACACCGGGGGGGGTGGGGGGGGGGGGCTCCTGTTTGTGGAGAGTCGCAGTCAGCAATGGGAATGAATTCGAATGCATTAGTCCATACAAACAAACCAAACACAAATACATTAACAATTACTGCAGAAACAATTCCGACATCAGAAAAAAAGTCCGCGATTATTAGCAACGCTAGGTTTCAGTTGATAAATGTCAGGGCCTGACTGGGTATTTACATTTTGATACGTTTCCACCCACACATTTAATCTTGCTCATTCATTCGGTGAAAAAAAATCCTTCAATATGTTATCTATTATGATTCATCCAATATTTTTGCATGAAAAATACTCAGTGATTCCCCAATGCTGGTCACGTGGTGATTTTATTTGCTTTGAGTCCGCTGTGCGTGTTTTTACTGGGGGGATGTTTGCAAAGTTTTCTGCAATCCCAGATGTGCGGCGCTTCGTTCAGGCGCTGGCTGGTTCTGATTCCTTTTGTTTAGAAGTTTATATGCAAAATGTGTTCCATTTAAAAAGTCCCACGAGGGTTTTAATAGAAGTTTCATATGATAAAATGCAAATCAACAACATATGGCAACACACAAAATTACCTGTGTTTCAGTAGCATGGAATAAACAACCCCATCTTCTGCAGATTCCTTGGGTGAGCAGTGTGAAATGTTCCTCACCTACAACCCCCTCCTCTCTCTCTCTCCCTCCCTCTCACCCCCATCCCTCCAGCCACCTCACTCACACACTCCACTAAGTGATGAATTCATCCAGCAAACCACAGCTTAAAAAAACACATGAATTAATGATATCCACAAAATGATCAGATATTTCAGATCTGACTTACTTCTACAACCGAGTGCCTGAGAATATAGTAAAAGAATGCAGCACAAGGGGGAACTCGTAAATTTACCCAATCACCCGACAAGTTAATATAGAACAACTGGAGGGAGTTCGTTGGGGTTTGAACGTGCAATCTAGAGATCCCCCTATGTCTGTGTGTGTGGGTACTGTATAAAATATATATACTTTCAGGTGTTGGTTTTCTAACTCCCGAGTGAACTTACACCCACTGACCTCTTTTATTTTGATGCATCGTCCACTTATTACTACAGTATTTGTGAATTATGTGTCGATCATTTGTTGCTGGTTGCTCATATCTAAATGGACTTTAATAATCAAGGTTCCTGTCCCCCTCCCACCCCCAACCCACCCACCACCACCGAAAACAAATGCCCCAATAAAGAAGTTGTCCTCGATAGGGAAATGATGTTTACAGTGAACGTTGCCTGGTCCTGTTGTCCATTTCCAAAGGAATGAAGATGCTACCTGCAGATCCTTGTGCAACTAGAGCGACTCCTGCTGGTCAGTCAGCACTATTCCTTGCAATACACTTCAACCTGCGATCACTTTTGTTCTCCTATTTTTCATCGTCATTAAAAATTAATAATAATATCGTCTGAGAAACAGGTCCAACAAATACCGGCGAATCATTATTATTATTATTGTTGTTATTAACCTTTCCGGCGGAAAAAAAACCACACACCTATTAACAACACGGTATATAATCTGCACTGCGATGATCTAAGGCAACACAAATAAACCTGGTCTCAAGTCTTTTCCGATGTCTTTATGCGTAATTGGACATGCACAGTGGGTCGGGAATCAGAAAGCTACTGTGGTTCGAACATGATCTTCCATCATTGTGATCTGGCCGTTTGCAACAACACCCCCCAGACCCCCCATCAGATTTGATCCTTCCCATTGGGACAAGTATTGATCTCTCTCTCTCTCCCTGTCCTCCCCTCATTCCGATTCTCATCCCCACACTTGTCAGACTCACTAAGGTTTGAGATGGCAGGGATTACCACTCTCTCGGTATCTTTATAGTACAGGGCAGCACAGCTCAGAATACACGGGCCTGAAACTTTTTAACAACAACGATTCATTCCATGGATTCTGGCACCGAGACAAACTTGGTTTATTCAGTTTCCTACCATCGGGGGTTCCTACGAGGAGAAGTGACACAAAGGGGACGTTAGACTCCAGCTCGCAGCTTGGGACACTCGAGATGACAATGAATTTGTCAATGATTTCCTAAGTACATTGTAATCAGCCACGTAATGACTTACTCACTCAGGGTCTGTATATTACAGCATTGTCCCCGCCTCTGCACACATAACATAATGCGATCTTCACTGAATGTGCAAAAGTATAAGATGCAAACTTAAAAGGACTGAAAAGATGTCCATTGTATTGAGACACTTTGAGACCCCAAGTGCATTTGCTGGCCTTGAGATTGCGTGATAACAAGAACAACACGATTTCACTCTTGTGGCGCCTTTCAAGTCAGAAGGACGTCCCAGGGCGCTGGAAGAGCAGTATTGACTTCAATCCTTATTTAGTTGTATTCCTGCGACGTGTGTATCTGTAGATCTTCGGACTGAAATACACTTTATTTGGGGGAGATGGGGAGGCGAGATTGTTGCTGGAAAAATCCTACAATCGCTCAGTGGAAATCAATTGAGTCTCCGATTAAGATCGTATAAACATTTGCCTGCCAATGACTGCATTTTAGTATATATATATATCTATATATAGATATATTTAAAAACTTATTTAAACGCATTAAACTTAAGAGCAAATTAGTGCATTCTCTTCAGGCAAAATATTAAAACATCATGCGATTGCTCATTTTATCCAACTGCTTCTGCGTAGTTAAAAGAAAACGGTTAAAGATTATCCAGGCTCGTGAATGCCAATTTCATTTCCCCACAAACAAATAGTTATTTCTCAGATGGAACCAATTAGGAAAAATTTAATTGAAATTTAGTGCTTGTTTTTTCTCCCTATAAAATATGAAATGCAGTGACTGATACACAGATGTTCTGTTGTACAGCGCAGGGGGTTGTGTGTGTGTGTGTGTGTGTGTTGGGGAGGTGGGGGTGGGAGAGAAGAACGGGATTCTCACAGTGAGCAGATTAATGGAATTAGCACAGATCAAGCCTTCAAACCCAATTTCACCGTCACTCTGGTTTGCCGAGATGAACTGTACCACAGCGCAAAACGCACAGATTTTTTGTTAAAAAAAGGAGCCAGACACAGAGCAATTATGTTTCTCAACGTCCTTGGCTTCAAACCGAATCCCAGCTCAACCACAACCGCACCTTCCATCACCCACAGATTAAACATTTGGGACCTCGACAGATCACTTGGCCTCCATCTCACTCACAGCAACAAAACCTATCCTCCCCTCGTCCATAATGACACCAGCAATCTTGACTCATGATGATATTACATCCTTACTCAATACCTATTTGCTCCAAATCAACAAACAAATAGCCTGGGGGATGGGAGGTTGAGGAGGGGGAGAGAGAGAGAGAGATAATGGGGTTGTGGGGGAGGAGGAGAGCGCCCTCTTCGTATATGTGTGTGTGTGAAAGAGAAAGGGGGGGGGTGGGGGGGGGGGGGGGGGGGGGGGGTCAAAAGTGGAAGGTGGGGGTCTATTTGTGAAGCAACAAAACACAACAGTCTCAACATGCAACAGATTAAAGCAAGGGCGGGCATACTGAGGTTATGTCTTGACCTCTCGGATCTCTGACACCTGGCTAAATGAACACACACACAACTCCAGTGGAATGTGAAGGGGCTGAAGGGGCTTTTCTTCCTCATTTGTTTTTGTTTGGGATGGAGGGGGGAGGGGGGAGGGGGGTGGGGGGAGGACCTGCTGAAAGTTCAAAATAGGTTAAAGAAAAAAGGTGCTGAGGAAATGAAACGATTAACAAGCACACAATGGATGGAACTAGACCTTGGGGACTGCCTTGACAGGCCTCCCCTGGACTCCAATATGAACAAGCTGGTGAAACAAATATGCGGCTGGGAACTGATAGTACATTCCACTGAGGTGCCCCCCCCCCAACACAACACACACATACATACAAACTGAGTCCATTCCATATGGACCCAAGAGCTATATCAATTTGCCCCGTTTGGGGAGAATTGCTGTACTGTTGGTACAAACTCGGATCGAATCAAAAAGATGTTCTTTTTAATATCCGCCCACATTCCTGGTTTACTGCAAATAGTTGGCTGACATATTGGCCAAAACGTTTGTGTGTCCAGTCCCCCCACACATATGCACACACATACATACATACATACATCAGCTGCTCTCTAGGGAGTTAAAATCACCCCTAATAGGCAGTGACAGCTTGCGAAGTCATCACGGGGTCGAGCCCCAAACTTGCCAGGCTCTCAGTCCTGATAAGACTCTCTCTACAGCAGAACTACATGGACTGGTGGTTGAGCTGCCACTAGTCGCTCACCATGAATGACAACCTCTAACACAGTGTGATGTGCACATTGCACCACATCATACAATGGGGTAGGAGTTTGAAAACGAAGTTGTCATTGGAACATTAAAAGTTGCCATTCCTTTTCAAGCCAACTTTGGAACTTTATTCCCCTGAGGTTAAACGCTCTTAGAATGCACCAAAAATAAAAGTTTAAAAAGGACCCCCAAAACCCCACAAGTATTCCCATAAACTGCAGTAAAATAATGCAGTGGGAGATAGTGAAGACAAATGAATGTGAAGAAAATGGGTTCTTTCTCTGGTAACAATTCCACCTATGCCTAGATTTACTCTATTTTCCTAGTGTTTGCGAGGGAGGGGGGGCAGAATTTAGCAAATTGTTAAATTCAAGTCTTAACTTCGAAGCTGGTTTTCCGTAGCCCTTCAAACAATTTATAGAAAACCAGTTTCAAAATGAAATCAAATTCTGGATGTCCTTCAACGCTAAAATAAATGGGAGTACATCTAGACTCAATCTAGACTCATGACCCCCCCCCCCCCCCCCCATTTCTTTATATCTCTGTCTATTTGTCTTTCTCTGTTTCTGGGTGGGAGAGACAGAGCTTTTCTTCCATGGTGTCCCTGTACCAGGGAGACCACTACCAGATAGGGTCGTGTCGATTGGGGTGTATAGAGTTGGAGGGGATGTAACACTCTTGGGAGGGCTATAGGGGAATTACTCCACCACACACATAACAGCGAGATAATAACCCGGGGTGGGTAGGGGGCATAATACTATAATAATCCTTACATGTGGTGTATTAGGGCCTTTTCAGATCATGTGGAATTGCACAGGCAAACATCCCAGCTGAAAATGTTCTCCTCACACGCTCAGACTCCTGAGACAAAATAAAAAGTTTGACTGCACACAGATTGTTCGGCCTCTAATTACATCAGGGCTCTTTTCCGAAATTTCGTTAACAATTGTGGCCGAAATCAATTTGTCGAGGGGATCATATGATGCACTCGAATCTCTCCTGAACTGTTTCCGCAATAAAAAGTCCCTAAAGCCCCCAGAGCAACCGATGCTTCCAAGTCAGAAGATAATTTAACACATACTCGACTGTAATACGGACTGAACACAGTGTGGACTGAACACAGAGATGTAGTCTACCTAGACAGCGATCGTATGGCTCCACACTTCACATCCCCTGTGACTTATTACTTGTTGGAAGATAAATTTTCCTAGAGGTCACTTAGTTGGAGGCTTTATTTCCTCGTTCTACTCAATCCTCCTCTTCATAAATAACATGTTTTTTTTTGGTGTTACACATACACCAGTGAAGTCAGGAGGTCGTTTATTTTGTGAGCCTATAAGGGCTACATTTCTGCACGGAATCCCCCTCCCCCTTTTCTAAACCAGTAAGGGGGGGGGGGGGGGGGATAACCCATATTGTATTATTTGTGGCAAAATGTGCGCAGATATGTATTTAAAAAATGTAATTATTCGTATTAGCCCTTTTTTTTAAAAAAAACACAGAGAAAACACAAACAGTAAAACTCTTTTACGAGGTTTGTGTAATGACTGGTTGTGTGATATTAACTCGCGGGAATGTTACTCCTTATGAAAGTTGACTAAAGATACTTTACGAGTACATGGATACATGGGCACTTTGATCTCTCCCACTTTCTCTGGAAAGTCTGTATTGTCTGTCTGTGTCTGTGTCTGTCTGTCTGTGTGCAGCCAATTATTCTATAGCGTTCCATGTGGTGACAATACTTTGCTTCTCCCAAGTCCTGTTATTTCAGTGAGGCAAGGACTGTGCAGCTCAATTATTTATTCTCCAACCACACCTTGGCCCACGTGTCCGTCCGAAGTGTTTGGGAAGGTTTTAACAAAAAAATTAATTCTGCACGAACACGTCTTAACCATAGAACATCAATCATTTTGCACTAAACTGTATTACTTTTTAATTGAATTATACACACCCATCCGTTAAGTAGATCATCAGGGCTACGGCATGTTTCAAAATGACACGATAAGCCAGGTGCTATTTCAGACTGACATGTTTTTTATATACTGTGTATATATATATATATATATTACAATCTGAATGATTGTTGAGATACATTCTACCTTATTCGGTTTCTTTTTACTCCCCTTCCCCCTTGGGATTCAATCAAGCGAGAGAGAGAGAGAGAGAGAAAAAGTTTGACGTGATATGGGTTTGAATTGAAGCAGATCAGATGTGATTCGCTGTAATTATAGACTAACAGAATATCTCGCATCACCGTATCTTGGAAGTTCAGTGTAAGAAATCAGACGCATCGCACTTTCCTTTAACGGCATCAAATGTCCAATGTGTACACAATCTCTCTCACACACACACACACACACACACAATCCTTGTTTGACCAGTCTTCTGACTGGCTGTAATTTGTGTAATGGTGCAGTAACATTACAGGGCGCTGTGTGATTTGAGCAGCAGGAAAACTTAACGTGGAACTTAAAACCCCCAACTCTCAATCACTTCAGTTACATTTCATAATAAAGGCTTCCAGGAGAATCTCTGTAGTTTTAAGGAGAGAATTGTTTTTGATAAATATATTTGTTTTTTGGTAACACATCCCAGATGCCACGGTTTTGTTGTGAATTCCGAGAGCTTGAGCTTTATAAATCGGTCTGTTATTCTGTTAAGAAACTCAGACCCGCCAAACAGATAGTCTTTCGGTCATCGACGAGATCGCGTGGGAAGGATTACTGTAAATCACACCGCAGCTTCGAGCTCCGTGATGTTATCGCCATATGTTTGGGAGTGAATTATTGACTGTAATTCACGACACGAGGGGGTAAATATCAGGCAGGATAGCCCTTAATGACACTCCAGCAATCCACATGGAAATGTCGGAAATTTATGGCCAGAGTAACAGCAATGATTCACAGGCCGAGCCATTACCTATCAGGTCCGCCCCCATGAATCATCCAGGTATTTGGGGCTGATGGACAATCGCAGGAAACTTCCCATTTTTTTTTCTCTCCGCGAAACAAAAACAGAACGAGGATTTGCAATGTTTGTGATCAAAATCATCAAATAATCTCACCCGCCGCCGGCGGCAGCAACAACAACAGCAGCAGCGGGGAGTTCAAACGGAGTGGATGGTTTAGGCAATTTAAAGACTTTGCAAAAAAAAAATGACCACACGCTCGGACCCCAGAAGACACGGTTGTGAACGAGGAGAGTTCGAGATTGACAAGGTGAACGAGAGAGCTAATGAGTGGCGGCCCGCCTTATTGATCCGAGCTGCGCATTGATTGTTTCCCAACTAAACTTGTTCAAACTAATGCCCTCTCCTCCCCTCCCGCCTCCCCAGCCCCCGCCACCTTCTCAACACACCTGCGCAGTAACAGTCTCCTAACACGACCCCAGAGTCTTGTGTTTGTAATATTAAATATAGGACAGCGATTACAGAGTTTAAAAAAATAACCACTGACTTTATGTTTTGGCCCTCCCTGTCCCTTTATTTCTGCGAAGATGAGAGCACTGCCCTAACCTGGTTGCAGAGAGTACAGTAAAACACACACAACACATGTCAGATGGAATGAAAACAAAACTTCCAAGACTCCGGGCAGCTCTGTGGTAACGTATACTACATTCAGTTCGATGTAAAGAAAGTCTCAAGCGATAAAAGAGTCATTTGAATCCTAGTTGGGCAATTCCAAGCAGTGCTGCCTTTTTCTCTATTAAATGGACCATTGTTTAGTCCCTCTCCCCACTGACAGACAGGGGGGGAAGTTCAATTTTCTAATTTCTCTTCATCTGAAGGCATAAATTCCATCCAGATTTGAGTTTCATCCTATTCACCGGAATGAATGATCTGAATAATGCTGTCTTCACAATGGAATAATTAATTTGTTCCAACTATTAAAACAGAGAGAATTATAAAGTGACTTCAATAGGAGCCTCAGAGGAATCTCATTGTTTGTTCTGTAATGAGCTTTGGTAAATGACGGGGAAATATTACCTCTTCCGTAATATGATCGAGGTAAAGTATATTAAGGACACTCAAAATCCCCAGTGGAAACAGTTTCGAAAGCTCCCACCCATTATTTGTGTTTTAGAGCTTTTTTTTAACTAACATTTGATTAAGGCTATTCGAGTTCTAAAGAAAACAATGGCATGATGTGGACCAGGTAATCTTTAATGAGCTGCTGTGTGATAAATTTCATAATTATTCTACCCACTGCTAACAGAAAATTCATCAGTCAAAGCAAATTAGTTCAGATTCATTAGAATAAGGCATCTAGCAGGCACATGTACTTTATTAGTCTCTTACACCAATAGATTTAATTAGCTACATATTTCACAGCCACAGTGCTAGTTTCAGCTGCTCGAGAGGAAGAACTGCTTTATGCCTTTTATTTACAGTAACAAGCTATCAAAGCCCGACTCACCCCATCATTAATTTCGAAAACAAAGAGAGGCTTACTTTATTAACGAGAGTCCCATCAAATCTTCGTTATTTCACTCTCGTTTAACTCGGCAATTTTGCGGTGTTTTTTTCTCTTGCCCAGACAGGCAGCAGGCCAGCTATCGTCAGAACATTATAATAATGGCTCCAAACAAAACATTTCCCAAACAGGCAAAGAGAGATTCAACAATAAAACGCACCAATTTTTTCAACAGTTCCTACAATGACCACGGATTCTTATGGAAGTCATTAGCAGTAACAATGCTGGCTCCAGGTCACCTGAATATGAAACAGATTTAGGATCCAGTACATTTCAAATGTTTTCAACAACAATTTTCTCTACAGCTCTTACTCCGTGCAATTAGAGTTTGGTTCATATTCAGAGAAACTACTTACTTGTCGTTTGCAAAGATAATTTTCGTCAAATGCACCAGAAACGCTCACAAATTAAGCAGCAAATGGGGGTAAAATAAACTTGCTAAATTTTGGTAAGGTTTTTGTTGCTGGAGAGCTAGCGCCTCCTGCTGGAATGCACTAGAACTCCTTCACAGTGCTACTGTTAGATGAAAGTTGCTTAAACTAACTACAGGTACTAAGTCGCAGAAATCAATTCCAATTGAATTATTGACCAACGTGAGTTAAGCCCCAAAGGCCCCTCCTGCTGTTCACCTCAGGAAAAAGTTCACATATGGTATTCAGTTTTAAAATAAGATTTGAGGTCTGAACAGCTTAATTGCTGTATTTCATACACTGTATATATACTGTATATAAAATATATGCATTCTGAAAAATAATGTTATGGTAGTTCCAAGCATAACAATTTGGCACTTAAAAATCAGTGATATCTTCAGTAAGTAAAGCTACATCTAAAATCAATGGGCATTCATCTTAACCCATTCATAATGTATGGTTTAGGAGCTTCAAAGATGTAATTGAATAGATCACAGTTGCTTTTTATTTACAGGATGCCTTTTCTCACCTGAGTTTAATCTTGAAGAAACCCTAACATTATGCCTGATACATCAAGTACCCTGACCAAGGAGAGACAATGTTGATACAAAAAGTCACCATTTCACTAAACAAAGCACATGTCTTTTCTTTCTAATTCTCTTTATTAGGAATAAGGACAACATTTCATTGGGAATCAGAAGCTACCAAGATTCTGCCACTTGGGATTAATTCAGGTAAATGTGATGATTGGCTACTTCAGACCAGTTCCTATTCAAATCATTCAAGATTCACTTTTTAAACCAATAATAACTCTAAGCGAATAAAATTGCATTTGTTGGGTCTGAAATGTTTGATATCTGGTGACAAGGATGTTGTTGGAGATATGTGGGTCGACAGGCGAAGCCCCTGGGTTCAGTTGGTGCAGATAGCTGTGTTTTGTACATATGTATACTATGCATGAGTGTTTCCAATGCATTTAACTTTGCCTGTCCAGCTGTCTGGTTGAATATTAATATGGCTTACAGGCACAATTAAAAAGCAGTTTTCCATTCCCATCACAAACAATTAAACATACAAAGGAGGACTGTGAGTCTGCGCTCAAAGTGACTTGTTTTAAGTAGATACTGTGCATGATATGCCTAAATCCAGTATAAAGTTATAATTATATATCATCAATTGGGCAGTGACATATATTGGAACCAGATATACAGTAGCTGCATTTTCACAGGCATTGAACAAACCAGTTAGTGCTGATAGTTTATATTCCTTGTCTGATTGTCTGGCTTTTGGATGCAATCTTATTTAAAGTGTATATTCTTGCTTGAAACCTCTTCATAACTGGAACCATAATCTTGGGGTTAACCATATGTTTTCAGGTCTACAGGTTAATGAGTTGTTGTGTTACTTGCCATACACTAAGTTCAAGCTGTAAATGATAGGAGCCCACCATTTTTGCTTTGGACATTTCTACTGTAACTCAATTGAAAAGTCAGGAATATAAATGGAATCTTGTTCTCCCCAAATTGCACTGGAAGTCTTTTGAGTGAACAGATCAAGATAGCAGTAGCCTGAAAACAACATAGAGATGTTCTTACATGATCATTACAGCCAGAGGTGGGGAGGGGGGTGGGGTCTCCCAACCTGCTTCTGTTTGACAACTTGGAGACATTGCTGATGAGTTGCATTCTTCTGCTAGAGACATACTGTCTGGCATAAGAAAAGGAAACCTTTTTGGGCCTTTGATTGCGTTATTGTCATAATTGATAAGAGAAAAAATCTCAATGTCCTGGTATCTCCTCCCCAAAACTTAACAGCAGCTTCAGTATGGGTTTACTGCAATCTTCAGTGCATGTACTTAACGATACATAGAAAACTAATTTGAGTTACAGTGAATAGCAAGGATGAATTGTCTTTGCTTCCCATTCAATGTGAAGTTTTTCTTCTACCTGTCCTCTAAAGAAGACAAAATGAAAAATGTAATTATCAAGAATAATTTGTTCAGGAAACAGGAACTCAACAAGAAAGAATACTACTTTATGCAACCTGGAGGTAATTTTTGAACGTACAAAGATTACATGGTGTTAAGAAAAGATATGTCACTCCAGGAATCCATGTAGTAATTATTTTTTATTTAATAACATAAAATTAATAAATTTAGCACATCACGGAAAATGTGAAATGTTCTAGGATTCTCTTAATTCCAATATTAATTGTTTAATGCAATTAAAAGTATGGCCCTCAGGTGACTTGCTTTTCAAACAGGAAATGCTCTCCATTTAAGCTTTTTTTTAATTTAAAAAGGCTTTCAGGTTTCAGGAGTTTCTGACTTTGCAGCTCAGAAGTTGCTGTGTAAAAAAAATCCAACTGTAATGATACTCTTGCTAAGCATAATTGGTATCAACAATGTGGAATGGAATGATAAGCATGCCCAGTCTGTCACAGGGTGAATGACATGTACCATCACAGAAATAGACCATCGAAACACCGGCCAATTTCACCCTTAGCTGTAAAAATTAACCTGAGCCAACATTGAGTCATCTTCAATGGCTACAACAGCAATAATTTGCATTTATATAGCGCTCTTTATAGCGCTCTTTGTGCTACAATATTACACTGCAAGCTGGGGAGGAGGAAGGGGGGAAGAGAGGACGAGACAAAGACTTGGAAGCAAATTCCGAGGATTGGAAAGCTTTGCTACTTTTAGATGGAAAGCAAGATCTAAAAGGGGAGAGCTAAAGATGTCAGCACAGTTGTACTGTAAACCTTTTTCTCATTAACAGTACAAAAATGTGACCACGAGTAAGACAGGCACAATTACTCATTAGCAACAGAAACCTAGACAATTAAAGGAGCACAGGTGATCCCATCCTGCCCTGAAGGTAATTTCACATTACCGAAAAATAGAAACAAACAGAAGTATATACAAATAAGAGCAATAACAAAAACAGTACAATGGGAAAAACAACAGAAATTATATTAAAAATATGGTTAAGATCAGAACCTGAGGCAAATTAAAAAAATTATAATGGGGATCTTAGCCTCTTGTTTACAATCTTCTGTATAGAATAAGATAAAAGTCTAAGTAACATCTGGTCAAATGAAAGTGTGCACTTGCTGAGTAAAACCAAACATCTCAACAGGTCTGGATATTGGATCAAGCTCTACTTATTGTAAGTATGTAATCCCTGCTTTCTCTGTCAGATTGGAAACCCTCCTGCCTTTTGCCAAACATCTTAGATTGTGTTCACACTTTTAACAGCAGCTTGATACCACATACAGCAGGTTAACTCCTATCACACTGTTTTATTCCTCCTCACTACCTTTCTTGTGTAGTGCGGTGAATGTCACTTGCTTTGAATTTTCAGCAGCTTCCTTTTTTTTATAGGCCCCCCCTCACCTTATCACTAACCCTATCACCAATTTTGATTTTCCTTGGTTTTGGTTGCAAATCAGCTCCAAGATTGTCCTCAGTAAAATTCCTGTATTTTATAATAATAATCCTTGCATTTTGATATAGCGCTTTTCACGTCTTCTAGACGTCTCAAAGCGCTTCACAGAATACACTGTAAAGTGAATTGATTGTACATTTGTGAGCGAAACTTGGCAGCCAATTGCGCACAGCAGTGTCCCACAAACAATCATGGTTTGAAATTACCAATTTTATTATTGTGGTTTTTTTTGAGGGATTATTATTAGGCGTGTGGAATAAGGAAACTTGCCCAAGGTTTCGCCCTGACCTGCCTGGATTCGAACACAGGTCTCATGCTTGTAATACAAGTGCTCTAACCATTGAGGAAAAGAACTCCACATTTTGGAAGTTGAATTGAAAATTGGTGTCAGCTGTCATTTTGAGTTGAGTTGCACACATAGGACGCTCTTCCCGCTATCTGGAGTCGCCAAACACTAATCATCCTCCCTATCTGACTATCACAAATCAGATGGGTACTTTACTTTAATACAGCAGCATCTTTTTGCAGCAGACTCACAAGACTACAACAAGACTCCATCAAGGATTAGATAGCTCGCAGATGATTCATCAATTGCCAGTAAAATGCCTATCAGCAGAGAATACAACTTGTTTTTCCCATTAAGGTCATTGAATTTACTGATGGAAAATCCCTCCTTCGGCACGCCTGTTTGTTTCATCTGCTGTGCGCAATTTGGCTGCCGTGTTTCGCCCACAAATATACAGTCAATTCTCCTACTCTCCTTCATCCTGCCCCAACCCCTCCGCCCCTGCTCCTGTCCCTACCTAACTGTAAAGCGCCTTGGGACGTCCTCTTGACGTGAAAGGCTTTATATAAATGTAGGTTTTGATTTCTCTTTTTTTGATTTTTTGATATTGATTTCTCCATCAATTTGGTTAAATATATGCAATTGAAAAGCTTGAAATTGCTTAATGTTTAGTATTTCAGGTTAACAATTCAGTTTATTTTATGCCTTGCAGTGCTTTCCACACTCATCCTGATTATATATTGCATTATTATGCTGACATACATAATAACTGTCAAATTAACAAGTATTTGCATAAGTTTACGTTAGTGTTTCTTAATTTTAAGTAAAATTAAGCAAATAAACTGTTAAACTTTGCATGTAATGCAAATGGAATGAAGCTAACACATTGCTTCTTAGAAACTATGGGATGGCAGTTACTGTGGTTTTCTACTTAGGATGTTTTCCATTCAAAAATATTTCTATTTTAGAAGTTTTTTTTTCCCCCTTGAAGCATTTTATTTTTATCTTCTCCAGATATCAGCTGGAAAGTTTCACCTAAAATGGAGTATTTGTTCTGGGAAGTAAATGTTCTGTTCTCTCCTGCAGCGTTAGTCATCACCCATCAAACATAAATGCATTGGCAGTTTAAGAATGGAGGTATTGTTATGCTTTGGCCATCCTCTTTGACAGAACTCAGTCGGTGGGGTGATGGGACATGAATATCCTTGCAAAGTAAGAGTCCTTACTCTCACCATTTTATTACCCAATGCTCTCTCCTCCTCTGCTGATCCTATGGCTCCAGTTGAAAAGAGAAGGTGGTTTCTTCCAGTATCTTGGATAATAATCCCCAAATAAAATTGGTGATCCACTTCACGGATGTTTATGAGACATCGCTGAGTGCAAATACGCAGCCGCATTTGCCCACAAGATACACAGTCACTAGACTTTACAATAAATCCTGTAAAGTGCTTTAAAATGTCCTCCTGACCTGAAAGGCAAGGATTATTATCACTTTAAATGAGTTAACTCAGCCAAGAGTAGCAATCAAATTACGAGATGCTGCTGGAGTATATGGTCATTATTGAACAATATGGTGCATTTATGTGCTGAACTATTGGGGAGCTAATTTTTTCGTTTTACTTGCCCTCTCCCAATAATGAAGATATATTTTTAGAATTTAATAGCTATTTTGATGATTGCACTTTTTATGGTTGCATTAAGAAGATTTACTATAATTTAGTAAAGTTGGTATTGAAAATTGCAAACTGAAGTCATTCTTTTACGTTCTTTAATCTTCACTGAATGGATAATTAAATTCTGCATTTGCATAATGCATCAGCATGTGTTTGATTACACAGCATTCAATTTGACTAGTCTTATGATATAAAATATCAACATATTTCAAAATTATGCAACTCTCCAGCATGTTAATATGGTAATGAATAGCCAAATCTGTTTGAAACAGGATTGAACAAACTCGACTAGCTGGTTTTAAAGGAATAGTGGCTTCTGTTACTGAGTTTTAAAGGAATTTTCATCCTTAAGTTAAATTTGCATTAATGGTTTCAAGTGGTGCAAGGTGGTGTCAGAATTGCTCAGAGAAAGAGTTCCAACCTGCTGGATTTCCAATCACAAAGGCTGAAATTGAATTATTTCAATCTTCAAGTTACAGGTAAGTATTAACACATTTCAGCCAGTGAGATTAATACATTGAGCACTTTGTGACAGCGTGAGGTATGAAGGAAGAAAAACATTACCAGCCCCTCCTTCTAAAGCAACCTTTCTTGTCAACAAGTCTGAAAATGGAACTGATGGACTGTTTCTTCTCTACCCGTCATGCTCTCCTGATTGAAACAAGAGACAGAAGTTACATGCAGTAACTTGAATAAAGAAAACCAAAGCGCAACAATACAAAGCCCTCACTGCTCACTAACTTTGTTAAGCTGTGATATTAATAGGTACATTATGTGAGGTATCAGTTTTGTTCATGAGTGAAGCTAGAGCACATTTAGCGAGATTGAAATGTTCATATATTTGTTGGAAAGCAAGAACGATACGTTAAAAAAAGTTCTCCCAATTAATTTGGAGGGGAAGTGTAGAATGAACTATATGTCATTTATTTACTTCCCCCCCGCCCCCCCCACCAAATTAATCCAAGCAGTGGAATGTAACTAGAATCCTACAAACACATTCAATTACAGTACTACAATATAGGAGGTTTGAGCTTGTAAATGGCGTTGCTGGCTTTAGCTTTTTCTACAGGAGCTGTGGCTGAGAAAGAATTAAAGATCAACTATCTGTCAAAGCAAGTAAAATAATGAGTTCAGATTCACAATTGTACCACTGTTGCCAGCCTGCTGGATTATCATCTAAATAAATCGATCATTCACTTCATGGCTGTCTATGGTCACACTTGCCAGCAAATACCAAGTTGCTGCACTTAGCAGCAATTACCTGTGGAGTGCTCTGAGCCATTTTCACATTACAGGCACTATATCAATGCAAGGATTATTATTATTATTATTATTATTCTCTTTTGATACATACAAGGTATCCTCTTGCCAAAGCTTTAGTCACAAACAAAGGAACATCCTCCTGGTGCAATTTCACTCATTGCTTACCATATGGACATTCGCTGAAGGAAACTCTTTCTAATGTTGAAAAATTATCTCATTCAGCATAGGTGCATGTATGACCCATGGGTACAATTAATAGCTCCCAAGACAATGCAAAACCCTCCTTAACTGTTTGTTAGTGCTTTCAGCTGAGAAAAATCAAGCAAAGTGCCACCCCCAAACTGCTATCAGGGAGCAGCCCCTTTTTTAAAAATATACCATTGCTTCTTGGACTTTTGCTGATACAATTAGGATGAAAGGAATAGTATCTCCGATTGGGTTTTTACCAACTCGTTCATTCACAATAAATAGTAAACAAGTACTGATGCAAACAACATTTTTTTTACGATTGTAGCCAATGAAGCATTTTGTCCCCAGCTCCTATAACAGGCCCCAATTAGCACCTGAAAATTGGTATCTAGAATCACACATGTGGTGTTAAGTGCACCACCCAGTTCATTTACATAGGCACAGAAGCAGTGATGCATTGTGCCACATACAAAGAGCAATGGCACAGAGTGAAACAGATGATACACAACACACGAGCATCAGTGACTTAAAATATGACTGAGATGTCGTAGACAACTTAATGTAGGGCCATTGGTGATTTCCAGATGGTACTTAATTATTCTTTCTGCTCTGCCTTCAAAAATCAGACTAATAAGTGCTACACAGGAAAAGGAACTGATAAAAGTTTTCAAATTCCTGAAATATTTATTTCAACACAGCTTCAATGTAGGGTACAAGATAATAATGCATTTATATATCCGGTTTTATATTACAAAAACAATGCAATAGTTTCTCATTGCTGTGAATTTTGATCATTTGGCGATTTGATTTCTCTATTGTAAAAACATGTCATGGCAGAGGGATATATCTGCCATCTATAAATAAATGACATATTAATTCACATCAACAACATGCACAACAGATTCCCCGGGGTTCATCCTGGTAGTCTTGTTTGTTTTTTCTTCCTTCTCGTGGTTAATTTCTGCAGATACATTTTGAGTTATGAAATGTAACCTTTTAAATTCTTGTCACACACAGACACTTTTAAGCATTTGAACTTCATTTTGTGGCGTCTTCTGCAAACAGTGTTAATGGCCCCATTGATGACCCAGGAACATTGCTGTAACCTGATTGGGAACAGCAAAAAAACGGCACGAATGGAAAATTGAAAATAGGAGGCTTATCATCTTTCTTTCATTTAGAGTTGATTACTATGGGATTATAATGTAATCACAGCTATGTGTCAGGAGTTACCATGGGAACCCCCTTTAACTGTTTATCCAGCTCCAGATCTTAATTCAAGTTTGAACACTATGATTCATTTATATGTAAGAGACCGAGGAGGCAAAATATAGAGGAAACAGATGCTCTCTTGTTCTTTGATTTTTATTTTACATGGAACCAGATAAATTGCCTTTCAGGGGAGGAACCATATCTGATAACAATGTGAACCAGTAATGAGCTGGGTGCTGCAATCCAAGAAAAAGTTGTGTGATTGAGCTGTGTCGCAATATGTGATTTATTTTCCTTTAAGACTCGTTGGCCAACCTGAATTGCGCTATTACAAGCAACCATCTGTATGAAAATTAATCTCGAAAATCTAAACTGTTTGCAGTCAAGCAATATTTTGTGGCAGCTGAAGTTTGTATGTGTTCCTCCAGGCGGCCCTCCGACAGGGCTCAGACTTCCCGAACTTTTGTTTTGGGATCGAAAAAAAAAGGAATCTCTTCATAAAAGAACGAAATGAAAACAGCCTTTTAGTAATTCCAGCAAACCATAAAATATTGTCAATCAAATAGCAGGGGGAGGATGGAGGGATGCTCTACCCTGCTGGTAGATACACTGTAATAACTTTCATACCCCTAATGCAGCCAAAACAATGTTTAGATAATAACTCCTTTTATACTTTCAGCAATGACTCCTGTGTGTTTTTTTTTATCGGCAACTTTTTGACATGAATATCTTTCCCCAAAGATTAAAATTCATTTGGTGGAAACATGATTGGGGCTCTGCTTCTACCATTGTACATTTCATCGATTTGTTGCCATTTTCCATAGAAATGCATTTAAACAAGCTTCTCGTAATTATTCCTCTGCCAAAATGTAGTGAGAGCACTTATTGGCAAAACATCAAATCCTGCTATTTCACACTACACTTAATGCTGTGCAGGGGCACAGATGTGCTATTCTGATATAATTCAAAGTATTTCCTCTTGGTGTCAGATCATAATTGCAATACCTCATTATTGATTAAAAGTTTAACATTTCTATTATCGTGGAATCTTGAAAGTTTGAATCATTGAATCGTTGGGAGTTGTAAGGTCACTGTTCCATTCTGAGTTTAGTCTTGTATCTTATCCAGGTGTAGTGGGGGGGACGGGATGGTCTCTTGTAAACATCCCTCACCTGTTAGAAACTAGTCCAGGTGCTCGACCTCTATCTGACAGATAACTGAGGACAGGAAGTTTCCTCTCTAAGCATTTGATGTACTAGACAGGAAATCCTGTTGTAACAATTTCCTTGGGCTTGATTAATAAACTATTCACAGAGTCATACATAAAATATGACTGAAAAGTTTAAAAATACTTTGGTAGATATGGATGACTATTGCCAGTACAGGAAACACTTGAACTGGGAACTACTGTTCAATGTGGTACCCATCTCCTTTTAAAAAATGATTGTAATTTTTTATCCATCGTTGACATGCTTTTAATGAATCAATTGGCTGTTCTACAAGCGCTAGGTAGAATATCCCTCGCTGGTTCCCTACGTGAAACAGAAAAATAGACACCATGAAGACTTAAATGATAAATAATAAATCTAAACCCTCTCCAAAAAACATGAAAGGGACTGGATCCCTTGATATTCAGCAAGCACTGAACCAAGCGCCCTGATATGATCTCCTTGGTAAATGCTGACTTAACTGATCTCATGCAGGATGCTGCTATTGCTACTGGCCTCAGCTTCCCTGAATGGGGACTGCACTACACATATACAGTATATGCTTGACATAATTATGTTTTATTTTGGCAGGGAGGTTCAAGAACCTCTTTAACCCATCATCTCCTGCTCTCTACCCCATTTTCTCCTTTGTCTTCCCTGCCCTGCCTTCCCCTGCTCTGTTAATCCTTAAAAGCCTCTCCCTCCCAACATGGCCCAGTTCTGACGAAGGGTCGTGGATCCAAAACGTTGACTCACTTTTCCTTTCTCCATAGATGCTGACTGACTTGCTGAGTGTTCCAGCGACTTCTGTTTGCTTCTGCTGAATGCTCCCAGTGACAAGTGCTTGGTTCTTAAATTAGCCAGGTTTACCGTTCCCGATCACTTTCTATCACTGGTGAGTCAGTTAACGATTCGCTTTTCTGCAGTAATAATTCCTTAACAAAAAAGATAACTTGGGTCACTTCGATGCATGACTATTTGTGAGTTACTGCTATGGCTGCAAGGTTTTGCCCATAAGATATACAGTCAATGCATTTTACAGTGCAGTACATTCTGTGAAGCATTTTGAGAGTCTCGAAGATCTGATAAGGTGCTATATCAAATGTAAGAGTTTTTATTATTATATACACATATATTTCAAAGCACTTGCGTGTCATGGTCTGCTTTACTTAGAATCATTGCTTTACTTAGATTCATAGATGATAAGAAATGGAACTAAAGGCCCAGAGGTTCATCAAAGGTACTCTCAGGAGAAATCCCTTCCTCCATCTCCCTCACGGTATACATCCACACATTTCGCTTGAATTTATTCCAAATTGAATGGTTCATCATTACTATAGGAAGTGATGTCACCAGTGGAACTGGTGTATTAAGGGTTAGTGCATAATTATTTCTGACTTTGTACAGAAATATTCTTGCTTATATATTCGCTATCATATTATCATTACAGTAGTGAACTGCATAGGTTTCCCAGCTCCTATCTGAATGGCAAATGCTTCCTTTACATACACAAATGTAAATGATTTTATTATGCATTAGTTCTTCTTGACTGTGTTTCTGAGCAAAACAACATTATATTAAAGAAAGCATGTTATTGTCACTTCCTGCTTTTTGTCACTTTTTCTAACAGCAAACTGGAAACGACAGTGACAGAAATCTACTGAAGCAATACTAAGTATTCGTACAAGGGAGAAAGGGGCTCTTACTAACAATAGAGCACAGCCATGTCACTTCTCTTCAGCCTTTGTTAATAAAGAATGACAAACCCGTTTTGTGTTGCTCAGTAACATTGCATTAAACTGATCTATCTAAGTTAGGAATATACAACTTCCTCGAAAGGTCACTGGGTACGAATCCATAGAAGGGACCAACAAACATGACATCTAAAACATGACATCAGGCCCAAGTTTGTATCAAAAGTTTAGCAAATCTCATGAGTTTAACAGAACACACTCATCGGAACTGAAACATAAATACCTTCAACCATAAAACCCAAGTCTTGTCTGCTTATTCGGGTGGAAAGATGCAATGGCACTATTTGACAAGAGAAGGTAGTTTCTCTTGGTGTCCTGCCTGACAATCCCCAGATCCTGGACTTACTTCATAACTGTTTGTCGGACGTTGTAGGACATCGTTGAGCACAAATTGGTTGCTGTATTTACCTACACAATACACCGTTAACACTTTCTGATAAATCCCAGGGATTGAGGCATCCTCTTGACATGAAAGGTGCTATATCAAATATAAATATTGATTGAACATTTCACCTTCATTTTGAATTCAATTCTTTCATATTTTTGTGTCTTATGAGTTTGCAACCTTTAAGTTGCTTAGAATGGATATCCTGTTTAACTGAACTCATGTGGACTTGTTTTCAGGTCAGGTCGGTTACATGCAACAATGATGTTGTAAACACATGAACTACCTTCACAATCAAGCCATATTAAACTAGTTTAGAAGTAGGACTGAAGCCAACATAAACTTGCCTGGCAAAAATGCATCTGAATGTAAACAAAGCATTGGCATTAAATCAATCACGGCCCCATGATATAAATGAAATATTTTCTTTCTCTAAAAATGGTGCAATATTTTGAAGTAAATGTCACCTAGCATGAGGAAACCATTTTCAGAAGCGTGCTCAGTCAGTAATCCCATTGCAAGTGGAACTAGACTCTACCAAGCACACAGTTTTCTAGAAATCATTGAAGTGCATGCCAACACTTGAGAAGTGAATTCTATGACAGCACCAAAGACAAGGGGGTCTGGAAATATATTCCAAGCAATGCAAAGAGCTAGCCAGAATGTAATTAGTTACAGAGGATATCTGGAATGTTGTAAAATATATATAAATCTTCTCTTTATAAATTAAACAGTTTTGAGCCCACACTAATCTTATAAGTGACATTCACCATCTCCTAAGGCTCACTAACACTACCCCCATGGCCTAGTGAGTAAAGCCACCACAAAGCACTAAGCCGTACAAAGGTCACAGGTTCAAATCTCAGTACGAATTCAGTTAACTTCTCTCAGGTAACAGTTGGGATGATACAATTAGGCCTTTCTTCCCCTAGGGTAGGGAAAGGGAAAATCAACGAGCTTTCCTGTTTCTGATCACTTTATGCTGCTTGTATGTTTGTAGACAATGGATACGAAGAGGACTGGATTCAGCTGTGATGCCCTCCCAACACTCACTAAGCAAACATTCACTGTGCTGCCATTGTCTTGGCCTAACACATGAAGAATAGTCACTTGGGCATGGCACCCAGTGTCCATGAATCACCACCTTCAGAAGGGGAAGTGGACAATTTCACCAACAAAACCTACTGGATTGCTGGATGTAAATGTCAGCATTCAAGAGGAAGCTAGACCTTCACTTAAGTGTAGAGGAATACTTTGAAGGGAAGTATAGGAGGGAGTAAAGGAATTGGTGGGGACTTGTGTGGAGTATAAACACTGATTGGGCCTGTTTCTGTAGCTATACATTTATTGTAAATCTTTGGAAGCTCTCTTCTGAGTGTAATGTTTTTTACATGTATGTTTGAAAACATTGCATTAAAAGCTTGCAGTGATTCTGTCATTTGTATAGATCTAAATCTTTCTGGGAGGATTTTTGATTGAAGCTCAAAATAGTGAGAATAAAATTAACATTATATGGTTTATTTTCTGGTATATTAACATTCAGGATCATACACAATTTCGCCCACAAATATACACTCAATTAATTTTACAGTATATTCTGTGAAGCGCTTTGAGACATCTAGAAGATGTGAAAAGCGTTATATCAAAAAGCAAGGATTATTATTATTATTATTCTTATTCAGGATCATTCAATTTACAGGAGGTTAAATAGCCCTGACAATAATGAGAACAGCAGTGTAAGTGTCATTAATGATTCTTGTCCTTTCTTGATCAAGAGTCCTATTGGTAAGTAATATGTTCATGTGTTGCATTCGGTAAGCAGTGGTGATGGTTATCAGTTGGAAAGATTAGTTGGTGTATTGAGATTGACTATTGTCCAATTCCAAGTAGGCATTTGTCAACAGTGCCATCTACTCACCAAAGCATCAACAATTTGGCAATTCCTCATCAAGAGACCACAGGGGTGGCAGGAGTGAGAAGTGGAAATGTCATAGAGCTTTAGTAACAATGGCCTCTTCTGATATCAATCTGGCTCAGGAGCTCTTACTCTCCTCCTTTGGTATATGTCAGGAGATTGGTGGGTTCAAATTGCCGATGCAGCTGATACTCCAGTGCAGAACTGGGGCATCATTGTGCGAGATACCACCTATTGAATGAATTGCCAAACTGAGACATCCTCTGTTCTGTTAATATATTCTACACTGTATTTGACCTGGGAGCGCTTGACAGTGGCCCTGCAGAACAAAATCTTTTAAAAATTTTGCCTGCCACTGGAGTAATTCACCAATGAACATAAAATTCTCTGGGAAAAAACAATGGAAGAAAATTTGTAACATCAACAACTTGCATTTATATAGCGACCTTCACGCAATGTAGTGTCCTGTAGCGCTCTAATGAAACACCATTATTCGTTTAGTTCTAAAGTACTTGGCCTGCTGTAGTGATTGAACTCCAAAGAAAATACACAATTTAGTACAGTATTAACAAAGAGAACCATAGTACTTTTGGTTTATACATTAACTACTGATTTTGGAAGGATTTAGCTCATTTTTTCACTTGGAAAATATCCAGGTAGTAGTTGATTGTCCTTGTTTCTGCACTACCCTAAGGAGGAAGCATAGCTTTACACAGCCGCTGCAGCACTGATGTTAATAATAATCTGGTGGGAGTCAGTGCAGAACTACATCCTATCCAGTGATGCAATGTGAGTTGTGTAAGCAAATTGGCAACAGGGACAGTCAGCATTATCTGAAAAAAAACTGAAAACTGTTGACTTTGGTTCAAATTATGCATATAGATTTTGACATATTCTCTTCTATGTGCTATGGTCCAATGCAGTTTGTGATGTGGTGTAATAATTAAAGTTTCCTAAATTTGGGGGACTTGAAATAACCAATTAAGCTTGAGTAAGTTAAACATTTTGGAACACCTTATCTGAAAATGAAATGTTTTCAACTTATGCATGAGTCTTGACTTCACGTTGGAGCAGATAAATAAGGAGCAGAAACTAAAATGGCCACTGGCTTTAGTGGGAAAGTAGAGAGAGAGAGAATGACTTAAGGTTTACAGGAATCACATTAGTTTTATTGATTTGACTGACACCCACTGTTTTCTTTGCTTTAAATTTAATAAGTACAGGCTGTATGAGCTGAGAGATGAGTTAAGAAGATTTGGGTCCCAAGCTCACACTAGTTATGCCCTGTTGGTGAAATGAAGGTAATCATTGAGCTTTACCTCAGGCTCCTGACACTTTTCAGCGCCTGTTGGAACAACCGCGAGCATCATTCACAGAGTCGTGTTAAATCCCTTTACTCACTAAGGAGCACTACTGCATTGGCTTGGAAAGCATGTAATCATTTTTTCATAAGCACACAACTGTCACATGCTTCCAAGTGTTCAATCACAACAAATAATAGCGTGATATAGTATTTACATACAGCACACAGGCTTGCATTTCTGTACGTCTGTACCGACTAAGTGCTTTTCTCCTGTCTGCTGATGATTTCAATGTTAACCTGCTATCACGTGTACCTATTTTTAGACACAGTCAAGTATTTATATTAGTTTGAATAGTTATTACATGGAAATTAATATTTTCCATTAGTCTAGAAAACCCCCCATCAATTTAGTCAGGGTGCTTGAGTGTGGGAAAGGGAAGGCAGATCCAATGAACTTTGGTCATATTAAAAACTCTGAAAACACACCTTATCTGGGTTTGATCTCTGTCAACAGACTGAGAGACACTGGAGAAGGGAAAGCAGGCAGGTTAATGCACCTGGAGCAATAGTTGCAATTCTGTTGGAGGAGGGAACAGGATTAAAGGGAGGTGCAGAGTTTTGTGAACACATAAAATGTGACAGAAGTCATTAATTTCCTGCTCTTTGCAGTCAATGGGAGATGATTTTTCGGGCAAGAGACAAAGTGTTACGTCCATCTGTATTCAAGGGCTGACTGATCCACTGTTGCAGAAGCTGACAAAGCTCATCCATTTCACGTACGTGCAGAGAAACAGTCCGAGACAGGGACAATGTTATGCTATTGCTAGCTTCTCCAGAGGTCTGTATTGAATGTACAGCAGGATACCCAAGATGACATACACCCACAGGAGAATGGGTGGAACAAATCCTTGATACCTCATTCTCATGCATGAAGGAAATGGTCTTTCTGCAAAACGCCGGCCCATTCAACAAATGGTTGCCCTTTATCTTAAAGCTGGCTATCCCGCAACCAAGACAACCTGGCAACATTCTCAATCGCAGCAGAATTGGTCACACAACGAAACATTTATGTCCCTCACAAACTCTTGCCAACATTTCCTGTAATAAGCAGAGAGCTCAGTTGTGCCCAATCCCTTCACTTCAGACAAGTTTATTGTCAAGAAAAAAGAACTGAAGCGGTAGAAGAGGAGTTTCTTTTTCCTTCTTAGCAGACAATTGAGTACAGTATTTGGCAGATAATCAAATCTGTTGTTTTTGTTTCAAGTAATCAACCCGTGAGCTGTTTGCTGTTGCCTGCCTTATCTCCTGCACCAAACTCCACAAGGCCATTAGCTTGGTTGGTTCCACAAGCTCCCTTTCCCCTAGAACATCCATTGTAAGATCCTCATCCATGCCTTTGAAAGACATAGTTCACTGGACTTCTGACATCTCTGGCAATCCTATTCACCCACTCACACCCTTCTCTCTGCCACCTTTGGCTGTTTTTCTGTCCCCCACTGTTTGAAGCGCTCTGAAACACCATCCGGCATGGAGGGCACTATATAAATTGAAGTTTGTTGTTGTTTCTGCTCTACCATTAGTGGGCGAACATTCAGCCACTTTTTCATGCTCTCTGGAATGCTCTTTCAAAACCTTTCCACCTCATCCCTTCTCTCTCTCTGTTTTCAAAACTAACTTAAAATCCAATTTCTTCAACAACAACAAAATTCAACTACCCCTTCAGTCATCTTATCTCTACCTCCCACTTCCTCCCATCTTGGGCTCCCACTCAGTCTTTGTAAAATGCTTTGAGGTATTCTCCTGCAGGAAAGGAGTTATGTACAGTATGTGTAAATTGTTGTTGATGTTGTCATCACAGTTTTACAGATTAACACAGCTAGTCAATTTAATACTTCATTCCCACTAGGGAGAGTCGTGAGGTGGTGAGAGACAGCTCATCCAGTATATTAGAGCCGAACAGAACATTAAAATCACTTTCCATTCTCATAATAATCCTCATTAAAACCAAATTAAAAAATTAATAAAACTTTGAATCTTTCATTTTAAAACAAAATGATCCCCAAACAGCTGTGAGAACAGAACACAATGGAGAATAGTAAAATGCCTGACACATTGCACTGTTTCCTCTTTGCCTCCACTATTTCAATAGAAAAATGTGGGTTTGAAAAAAGCTACTGCTGCAACATTAATATAACCAGATCTGATACAAATATTTATAGTTTATCCAAAAGGTAGATGAATATTTCATTAGACAATACCAGTCCATGGTGGTTCAACATTTTTTTTATTGGGATATCAATGCAACTGAACTTGGTGAATTTTTGTACATCTCTGTATATCACATATTTTATTGATATTGTCAGTGTGCAGGGAGCTGGGGAAAATTAAGGCTAGTTTGTTTTCAGGTAAATAATTTTGACAGTGGTGTAAATATATTTTTATAATGTGCAATTTATTATAGGAAATATGTAAAATTAATAGAAAAGAAACCCACCAAAGATATAATATGGTGGATCGAAGACAAAATAATTTGAACCACAATCGGTGTGAGACCAAACAGGTTATTCAACTACAAATACTGCAGTTGGCTGCCGGCTGTCAAACGACTAGCAAGTAATAGCTCATACACTTTCTCTGGTTGCCCAGAGAGATCTAAGGAAGGGGAAATGGATTTGGTGTGGTTATGTGTCTTGGGTTATGAATTAAAAGGTGTGGTTGGTTAATGATGTGGCACCTTTTGCTCTCTGGAAAGGATAGTTATTAAAAACCAGATTATATTACCAGAACATATAAACGTTTATTGGTACCAGGATATTACATTAGCTGTGACTATTATATAAATGCAGCCACACTGGGACATAATCACACGGTAGGTGATGCTGTAAAGGCACTACACTCCCATTTCCGACATTATGAAAATGAAACAAACAGTCAGGAGACGATTTTTTCCACCCCAAATTTAGATAATTATGCTGCTTTAATTTTGTCCTCTCCTCCTGAAGGTATTCCTTTATACTGATATATTATTACACAGGCTCCGATTGTCCCCCGTTACTACTCCCAAAAGGTTGTTCTTCATGTGTGAGTCTAAACAATGATTGTCAGCAGGTAGTTGACTGTGCAGGGCAATACAGCTCTATTGCCCAGCTTAGCCTTTCCTTACATAACACCTCTTCGCGTACATTTCATCAGGGGTTCCTGGATAGCAATCAGAAGCAGGAATGCTGGCTGTTTCTGCTCCCCCTCCTTTGTCTAGGGAAACTGAATCCAATTGAACTACCCTCCAATGTCACTATTTCTGAGATCAGACAGAACTTAAGATCATCCTGTTCTGAGTGGCTTGGTTTCACATTCAATCAATCAAAACTTACATTTATATAGCACCTTTCACGTCGAGAGGACGTCCCAAGGCGCTGTACAGTTAGGCGGGGACAATAGCAGGTGGGGAGAGGTCGGGGCAGGATGAACAAGAGTAGGAAAATTGACTGTATATTTGTGGGTGAAATGGGGCAGCCAAATTGCGCACAGCAGTGGCCCACAAACAGTCATGGAAGTGGGATTAAGGGTAAAAGGGGGGAAAGCTGGCAAGGGTATTTAGCCCATTTAGCCAATACTTTACAAACTGAACCTCCATGTGCACTAGGTGAGAGCATCTATCTCCTGAAAGTACTATATTTATATCTTTAGATTAAAAAAAAGTTGTTAATACAGAAAATTCAATGGATCTAGACAGCCCAGCACATCAAATGTTTACAGAAAATGACAAAATTCTGGCTTGCTATAATGTTATAATACTGCCTCTAATACAGTGCTGGAGGAGCCCTGCATTGTTGAACTTCAAGTCCTCTGGATAAGATGTTAAATCGAGATCCCATCTGCCTATTCAGGTGGACGTTAAAGATTTCACTACACTGTTTGAAAAGAGAAAAGAGTTCCTCCCAATAACCCCTGGTCAACTACCCCTCAGATAAAAATGGCCATTCACTTCATGACTGTTGGTTGGACATTACTATGTGTAAATTGGCTGTTGATTTTGCCTACAAAATTCAGAGTTGGTTCACTTCATAGTAAATCCTATGAAGCACATTTCTCCTGACATGAAAGGTACTCTATCAAATGCAAGGATTATTATCATTATTATTATGTTCACCATGTTCTCAATGTTAGATTAAGAAAATAATTAAAGCCAGATGGTGGATTTCTAGGTGAAAAGCGTCCTAATCAATAACAATGCGATATAGGAAAGAGTAGAATTGCACTTACTTCCTTCTTTTGATAAAAGATAATAGTTTGAAAAGCTTTTAGGTAATGAAAAACACATTGCTGTGCTTCAGGCTACAATAAATATTCCAAGCATAGTTAGTATGGGAACAGGTGGTTGTGCAGTGATGACTGACAGCTCAGTAACCTTACTTCCTGTCCAAACTACCTACTAGAATTTTACAAACAACAATGCAAACCTTCTTCAGACTGCGGGACCCTGAAGGCCTTCTCATCCTTTTGGTTTCACGTGCAAGTGAATTTAATTAGATTTTGACCACAAACACAGTGTTTGACGATCTCTGACAGGGGTTCCACAAGTGTAATCTGGAAGAGAATTTGCTATTTAACATCTGTGTGCCCAGGGCACATTGAAAGTTATTGCATACAGTTGTGAAAAGGCTCCCTTGTATGGGTGCATTCTAGTTGAAGCTCTTCTTCTTACAGAAGCCATTTAACCACCTAATGGCAATTAAGAGAGGGCTTGGCCACGACTGAAATGAAAAAGGCTTACTGTCTCTCAATAGAATCTGTGTTCCTCTAAAGCCTCAAGCAACTTTTAAGACACTATGGGTTTACTGAGGCCTTTATTGCTCTTTATGGTTTGTCCCAAAGAGAAAGAGGACATACTGAAATACTTAATACTTTATATTAATTTAATAAATGATGCAATTCATGATCATTACTTTTTAGGATGTCATGTTAGCTCAGTCAGTTGCATTTTTGGCAGAAGATTGTGGGTTCAATCTCCATGTCGGAACTTTGAATTTACATAACATTTCTTCCGGTATCCTGGACAAAAATTCTCCAAATGAAATTGTTTGTTTATTTCATGGGTGTTTGTGGGACATTGCTATGCACAAACACTACCATGTTTGCCTCCAAATACACAGCCCCTTAAACTCATTTCACAATACATCTTGAAAGACAGGATTTAAGAAAATCCTCCAAAATATTATTAATTAATTCAGATTAAAATCACATATAGTATTTGCATTTATTCTGATATGTATCACAATTAATAGTTTTTCTCGTCCGTCCGTCCGTCCACCCGCCTGCCCACCCGCCCGCCCGCCTGTCCGTCCATCCATCCATCCATCCATCTATCTATCAGGATTTATAGAGCAACCCCAAATAATTGAACAATTAGGGGTGGAATCATCTTGTCTGCAGTGAAGTCAGAAATGGTCAAAGGTTAACATTAATATTGATTGTTTTTGGAAGTAAACTCTAAACACTACTTAGTGTGGAGCCTTGGTAAGTCGAGTCACGATGAGAATCGTCCACAGGGTCAGCTTCTGAGAGGAGTAACACTTGAGAATGCCAGACTGACTGGTGACATCCTTGAAACATACAAGAGAAAGTGATGGAGAAGTGCAGTCAACAATTTCATGAAAGAACCACAAGGTAGCTTGATAACTGTTATATTAGCAAAACCAAATCATTGATTACCAAATCATTGCGAAATCATTGACATGAAAACATGTCACACACACACACCTAGTGCGTGTGTGTGTGTGACATGTTTTACTTTGGAGCTGGCCAACAGCAGTTTGTTTTTATCCTATATGTTGCAAGGTTCATCTATGAAGTCAATTTCCACGGGCCAGCGTAAAGATATAGCGTTAACTTGCAACTGATTGAAGGCAGATTCCGCTGTCAAGGGTTGAGTTGAACAAGTGACTGGTTCCTAAAACACTGATAAACTGCAGGAGCCTCATAATACTGGTGGAACTAATAAAATGGTAGAATAGGCTTGATAGACAGACTGGCCACCTCCTCCTCTTTTTCCTATAAATCTATTGAAACTGGGTCATCAAAATAGTTACTAAACTTTCTACATTGATCAGAATAATGTATTTGCCTTGTGGCTGGTGGGAATGCAACACTTAGGTTTTGTTGTGTGAAGCATTTCTGGCCGAGCAGCAGAGATTCAGAGACATATTTAGGCCAACACCATTTTTTGTGTCAGGAAACGTTGGTCCAGAGGCAGATGGTCCAATTAATTTGAACATATTTTTGCTATTAAAGGAAAATGAAAGAATTATTATTATACCTTTTGAGAAATTGGGATCTGTCATATGATGGCCACTAAAAATACCATTGTTTTCACTAACGGTACCATCTTTATGTCAACCCCACCCCAGGTCTACAAGCTTCAGTTCATCCAACATTTGGCTGCTTGCTGGCACTAAACGTTCCATCCTCATCATCCTG
Source organism: Hydrolagus colliei (assembly GCA_035084275.1). NCBI lineage: Eukaryota > Metazoa > Chordata > Chondrichthyes > Chimaeriformes > Chimaeridae > Hydrolagus > Hydrolagus colliei. Next base: position 17,439,424 of record CM068749.1, on the reverse strand, counting down.
TCTCTTGCCAGGCTTCACATGTTCTACGAACAGATCAGCTCCCAGATTCTTTCTCTCTCATAATTCGCTCTACATCATCTTCCTTCCATACTTGTGTGATATTCTTCAGCCACACTCTTCTGCTTGCCCACTCTATTCAATAAACTCAAGCCTACTAAATGAAAGTATCTTAATGCTACCACCCATACTGATGAGCTAAACCTTCAGCTATTATGCTCCCCCTGAAGCCCTACCTAAATTCTTCCATCTGACGCTGCATATTCTGTCCAAGGAATGCTTTTTAAGACATGGGTATTTTTTTGAGGTGGAAATGTGACACTATAATTTAATAACATTACAAGTTTTAGGTAATGTAAGTATACTGTACTGTACAACATTCATGCATTTACTGCAATAGCCAATCACAAGTGATTGGGTGCCAAATGTCTATTAGGCGAAGGCCAGATTTGAATAGTAGAAAAATATAGATGAATAACTATTCTGTAGTTTGAACTCAACTGCCGGAGGGGCTCAAGGCGTGGTAGATAGAGTGTTGATAGAGTGAATTCTACAATGGGGCAGTTATGCACGGTCTAAGAATTCAGCAGCCTTAATAGTCCTACTGGTCTACTCTAATTGAATCCTTATAGTCACAAGAGAAGTTAACATTTACAGAAATAATAAATGGGTAACTCTCTCTCTGTCTCTCTCTCTCATTACTAAACAAGTGAAACTAGCAGTGGTCCCGAGAGAGAGACCTGTCTCTGCAAATCCCATTTCCATGGTGCTGGATGTTTTACCTTAACTAGACTTAACCATATCAATGAAAATCAATAGTAGATTATTATGTCTCTCGAGCCTCACTGCATCTGTTCTCCGAGTCAGCAATTCAGCTAATATTCCTTTAGCTCAACAACAGAAACCCATGTATCTGAGATAAAACTTTCCTCATCTCACTAAATATAGTACTATATTATTGACAATGTGCACTACAACCTGATATTCCACTGCTCTTAAGAGGTACCATTAGTGTTTTAATGCACTTAGCAACTTGCGGAAATTTCTGCCAATTACTATTTGTCACAAACAGCTACTTCCACTACATTACAGTTTGTATTGATTTGAAAAAAAATGTAGCGTTAAAAATGAACAAGGAGAACCCAAATTATTCACTTATTATTTTATACTTCACACTGCCCCGCACTTTGGAACTCCATCCCACAATCCCTTTGCCTCGCTTCCTCCCTTTCCTCCATCAAGGCCAGTCTCAAGACCTTCCTATTCGACATGATTTAATAATTTTGTGGTTGGTGGTGGTGGTAGATTAAGAATAAAATTTCACAGCTGAACAACATACAGTATGAGGGAAGAATGGAAACAACTCATTTTGTTTAAAGAGGTTTTACAAAATCAAAACATATTACAGTATCAGTATGTAACTTCACAACAAAAACTTAGTTATCTGAGAGGATCTGCATGATCAGGATTGTCCAGTGAAAGAGCCAGAATAGAAAGTGGAAGAGTTAATTTGGATCTACCGCAGTCAAAGTGATGTATAGGCAGATATGAATAGAAATTCTGATAGAATCACAATTCATGAATTTGGAAAATATTGCATGTTAAGATATTTTCTATAGAATCATAGAATTTTATGGCACAAAAGGAGGCCATTCAGCCCATCTAGTCTGTGCTGGTTCTTTGAAAAGAGCAACTCAATCCCACTGCCCAGTTCTCTCCCCGTAACCTAACAGACCTGTTCTCCCTAAATAAAGATCTAATTCTCTTTTAAAAGCTGTTATCGAATCGGCCTCCACCACCTTTTCAGACAATGTATTCCAGATTTGAACAACCTGCTGAGTGAAAAAATTTCTCCTCAGCTCCCCTCTGCTTCATTTTGAAACTATCTGTGACCACTAGTCACAGATTCGCCAACCAGTGGAAACAGTTTTTCCTTATTCACCCTGTCGAATCCCCTCATGATTTTATGAACCTCTCTTAGGTCTCTTCTCAACCTGCTCTGTTCTAATGAGAATAAACCTAACCTATCTAGCCTTTCCTCAAAACCGAAGTCCCTCAATCCTGGTACCATTCTCGTAAACCTTTGCACCCTTTCCAATGCCTTAACATCCTTTCTATAGTGTAGTGATCAGAATTGGATACAGTACTCCAGCTGAATGGAGTGCTATGGTTCATATGTTTACTAATTCGACCTTACAGATATTTAAATTTAGTCTGTCAGATGTCAGACCCAATAATACAACCCAATTACGATCAATAACATAGAATTTAAGAAATTGTAGCTATACCGGTGTCCTATTACTCTCTGGGGTTATTTAATACCAATGCCATTGGAATATGTATTATTCTACAGGTGCAGGTGAATCTCCAAGTAACTCTCAAACATTCAATTTCGGTCTACGTCAATCAATTCATATGTTAATCCATTGGGTATTTACCTCTGATTCAAAGATTCTTATGTAATATTACCATGTCAAGAGGGGAAAAATAATCTTGTGATTACCTGTCAAATTATTTTTTGTGGGCAGCTTCATAAAACGGCAGTCCTTGACCAATTCATGAAGTCAGCCTGTGGGAATGCCTCACAAGCTACAATGTGCACGCTTATAAAGCCAGCACTGCCCTCCGAGCAAAACTGACAAACAGTATTGGAATGAAGAGATGTTCACTGAATGAACATTCAGTGAACTCAGCTGTTCCAGCTCACCACCAATAAAAAAAAATGATGCAGAACAACTAAAACTTGGCTGTCAACTGTTCATAACATTCTTAATTGGTGAAATATTAATAGGGGTCAAGCGTAATGCTAACAATGATTTATTTTTAATTTCTGGGAGTGCTTTTGGTTACATCGCTACACAATGCTACATATCTACGCACATTTAACTGGTAATGCAGTGGAAGAATTAATGTCACATTGTAAGAATTAACCAAAGAACCTTATGGAAAAGCACATTACTCCATAAATAAACTTCACTTTTAAGGCAAAATGTTGTCAATTCAGTAATGCCTGCTGTTCCCCACACCCCTAAAAACATGATGTTACTTATAATACTTTGCACTTTTTAAAGCATTTCCCTGTGCTTGGATTTTGCTATGTTTTATGGAATGTTTTGGAAATAAAAGTTATGCTGTTAATCATAATGACATTATTGGGTTAGTTTGTATTCAGCTCGAGTCTTTTTGCAAACATATTGGGCCAGAAATTCTGGATTCAAAAACTCAAAAATTCAAAAACCTGGATCTCGATTTTTCTCTATTTTCTTAGCATCTCAGAATGTCCAGAGTTTGTAAATTGTTGAATTCTGGCTTAACTTTGAGTGTAGTTTTAAAAATATGTATAATTCTTGAAAGTACAGTACTTAAAAATAAACGCTTCCTTAAAGATAGGACTTAATTGCACGATCCGCCAAATTCTGGAGCCTCTGAAATGCTTTGGTATCTTGATATTGATAAAGAAAATAGATTAAATTTAGATCCAGGTGTAATTTCTCCCCCCATAGATCGAGTGAGCAGGTAAAATCTTGGGGATTCAGTAACAGAAACTGAGACAATGTTAAGCCTCCTCTAAAGTTTTTTTTAATGAAGGCCAGGATTCCCTTAAATTGTTCTTAATTTTATATATAAATATATAAAATATATATATGCATATATTGTATATATATATATATATTGCTCTTTGGGAGTTTAAAAGATTTTTGTTCTTTAAGTCTCACAACTACCGGAGTCAGTCTCATGTTGCAACTTTCCTCACAGTTGTGTAACATAAAATGAAAGTAAAATGACCTTGTTTAGTCCAGGTGTTTTCCCTCATGTAGATTTGTGAATATGCTATTAAGTCATTTCCTCATTTCCCGATTGGATTTAACATTGATTACTTTTCTTTTACCTAAATGTTAATATTCCTTAATAATCATCAGACTGGTATTTATCATACATGGTGAGCTGCTTACAATTGAGGTAGTGTGTCCGTCAGTTTGTGAATGTGGTGATTGTGGTGTGCACTGGGGTCAGAGGCAGACAGAGAGGAAGAGAGTTCAATCTTTCTGCTCCTAGCTATCATCCTTGCTTATTAGGCAAATGTGTACAGCCTTCTGCGGGTCTAATAAACACAGGGTTAGCTTTCGTGAGGCACTGAAAAGATGAATGAATGTAGATGCTCTATAAATATATGTTAGAAATATATTGCACGTTCTCCCGATGTAAAAGGCGCTCTATAAATATATTTTTGTTATTGTTGTCATATAGGAATCCTGTAGCTCAGTGGATACAGCATTCGTCTTATAAGCGAGAGACCTGGGTTTGATTCCAGGCTGAAACATTGGGCAAGTTTTCTTACTCCACATGCCGGATAATAATCCTTCAAGAAAAAAATCGGAATCAATTGGTAATTTCAATCCATGACTGTTTATGGGACACTGCTGTGCGCAATTGGCTCCTGCGTTTCACCTACAAATGTATAGTCAATTCACTTGATAGTATATTCTGTGAAGTGCTTTGAGATGCCTAGAAGATGTGAAAAGTGCTATATCAAATGCAAGAATATTACTATTATTATTATTATGTGACTTTGAAGTTCTAAACACACCCAACTTTTCCTTTAATTAGCTCTACCTTGAAATCAAACTCCTTGTATCGTCAGATTTTCTAACTAACATCCCAGAACAGATAGATTTACTTCCCGCAGTCTTTGCTCCTCGAATATATAGTCATTTAAAAGCCTCGCCTCACAATTGCCAAATTATCTTGTATTCTTTCTTACTCGTTTTCATCTTGATGGCGTTTTGCAGCTAAGTTTGTCAATTAAAAAAAACTAATCCAATTCGCAACTGATGCATCGCTTTTTTCTATTCAGTTGAAAGTTTGCAATCTTGTAAATTTCTTCACTTAAGGACTACCTAAACAGTGTAGTTGAACTAAACTGAATTATAAGTAAGGGAAACAGATAGCAAATGGGTTACAATCAAACAGGCAGACAATTATAATTTCTTTGAGGCCTTCAGGTGCAGATAATAAATATTTATGTTGTCAAAATTCACATCTCCAGATGCAAACAATTTACATCCATTAGTCTTAAAAGCGTACCAAATGTTCCTTCAAGGTTTTCAGAATCAGATACTTCATGGCTAAGTACATTTACGCTACTGAATGTTTACGAAACAAAACTAGGAACGTTGAGAATACATTTGGCTCTAATCGTCAATATTTCTTTACAGGATTATTTCATTAGGGTTACACCAGTAGGGCTCCCTCTGCTAACCGGAAATTCGTCATGCCAATCTGGAGGAATTCTGCTCTAAGGGAGCTTACTTCCTGGGAAAGTTTCCCCAGATCCTTTATAAGGAACCCCATTAAGAAATACCACAAATTAGATCAATGTGTCTCTTGGTCTTAACTGCAGTCACAGTGCTGGTGAACTTACCTCATTGAACTCCTTCTGTTTCGTTTGTTTCCAAATGTTCATTTTTAGTGCAAAAGAGCTTTATGCAGGAGGCGCTTTCAGTCCTTTACAGGTGGAACAGTAGTGGCTGGGGAAAGAATGCACTGATTAACAGGTGAAAAGGAGTTTGCTCAGTGAAACCCCCACAGTATAATTGGATTGTAAAAGATTTCCACACATTTTCTTAGGCCACTTCTTCAAAAGAAATCCTTCAGGTGAAAAATAAGGCCTCCTTATTCTATAATTAATAATAATGTAAGGTCCAATATTTTTACACTAAATCACAGATATAATAAAGTATTGAAATAAAAACCAGATCATTTTAACATGCACTGTATGACGTGCTTTCAGATTTAAGTGTTTTTACTTTCAGTTGCCTAACGGAAGAAAGGTAACAAGAAATTCAATGCAATGAGTAATGGGATGTTACGGCATCAAATTCAAACCATGTTGAGAAGATCAAGAGACTGACTAAAACAGTCTTTCTGGTTATCTCTCTCTCAATTGAACGAATGAGTCTGGTGCCAGGTTGAAGAATGGGGCTAAGGAAAGGGACTTGATACAAAGGGATTATTAAAGGAATTTGATATAAACTGAATTGAACAAAGGAATTCAATACAAAGGGATTATTAGAGGAATTTGATATAAAGGGAAGCAAACAGTGGGATTCATTACAAAGGGATGGAAGAGAGTGGTATTTGATACAGAGGGTTTACATACATAGAGCTGAACAGATTAATTAGTTACAGGTGACCTGAGCAGCAATCTGTTCGTCAGTTACTGAGAACATTAAAGGAAAAATGTAACAGTAGTTAAATGTACCATGAAGATGAAGGATTTTATAATGTATATACTGTACATAAGGGCAGCACAGCAAAGTTCAATTTATATGTAAAAGAAGAGGTCCATTAAAAGAATGGATATTGTGTGTCTTTTGTTCTTTATCTGCTCTTCACTTATCCTGAAGGACACAGATTGTGGTACAGTAATACAACAATTGGCCCACCTCTTCATGTTTGAGACCGCACACAAAGTTTGTCCATTATGGGAGCATCAGAAATGAGGATGATCCAGTCCTTTTGTGTTGTCTTTTTATAGTCACACACACACCTCCACCTGGGTCAATGATCAGATGTAGGAATCTTAACCTCTACAGTCCACCAGCCTGGGAACACTGTGTGCCATTGCTTTCACGCCATCCAGGATCAACTTACATTGTTGATCAGCCCAGCACAGAACACTTATACATCTCACTAATACACCAGTCAATGCATTTGCTCACCACAATATTGAGTTTTCTCACCCTTAACAGAGTCCTGCAGGGAATGTTATTCTAAAGGGAGTTGGATTTTTAGAAAAATAAGAACAAAGGTAAAATTCATGTGTAGATTCCCATACTAGCTTAATACCTTATACCACTGAGGAATGAAAATTGACGATAAATGTATTTTGCTGCAGAAACTTAAACGCAGTCACCGTAGGTTAGTTTCTGTCTCCAATTCAGCTCAACTCCAGACAGTAGAATTGGAATAAATCAGAACCAGAAAATGTCTAGAGTTCACCAGAAATTTTGAGAGGCTCATAACTCACTCGGGAAGCTGACTACTGAACTACCTTGTGCTGTTTTGCCTTGAATTCTGCGTTCTAAGCATGTAAAGTACAATGGCCCAGATTTCTAACCTATGAAAATCCCATTGCGAAACGGCCAGTCGTCATACAACAACAAAATTACATTTATAGAGCGCTTTTCACGTCGGGAGGACGTCCCAAGGAGCGACCACCTCACTCAGTAATAAATAATGCCATGCTACTTAGAACTGTGTTATGAAGTTTTCCTTTTTTCACCTCACTTCAAAAGGAGGAAAATGCTGACAATGTGTCTCCCGTTAGTGATTTTTCCTTCATTATATACATTGCACATGGTTTTATCCAGTGCACATGCCTTTGTTTTTCACTGATTTTAATAGTCTGTTCACTGTAAGGCTAATCCAAGGATGATATTTCTACACATGTGGTCTGACTTGCTTCGGACTCATTAGAAACAGCTGCAGTATCTAGCTTTGGGGCAGCTCACAATAAAGGAGACGTGTGCTTCAGTCTACAGAAGCGCAACACATGGTATGAAAGGTTGATAAGTCTCTGCTGTTTCCATGGTAAGAGAATGTGAGTCCAGCCTATGGTGTAGGCACCTGGAAACAGCCTTTGACTTGATCAAGAGTTCATTATGCTTTACCGAGGGAAAAAATGGCCAGGGTCCCTCAGCTTTGGAGCAGCAAACTATTAGTTGCAGATGTTTCAATAATAAACCACTTGAAATACAACCTTGCTGAATTAATAAAATTTGTAGTGGTGCAAGACTTATGATCTCAGATAATTTTTATTGTGCAAGTTTCTATTATGGGAGGATATTGGACCCTGCTTGAAACAACAGCTGAGGAATGTAAATCTTGTGGATGCCTTTCACAGCACATGGTATACGAAAATTAAATTAAAAAAGCTGCAGCATCTGATTAGTCCTAATGTATAAACTGAACTCTACAACAAATCACAAGCCATTAGTAATATTACAGTGGTGGATGTTTTCTGTTACCAAGCACCAAAACTATGGTGTATGCTTTAAATTGCCTTGCCACAGTTCTGTTAAAACAGTCGGTAATTAATAAACCTATGTCCTAGCAGACCAGATATCACTGTCAAAATGTATACTGATTCTAGGCATCAGTTTTTTAATGCTTTATAAATGAAATATCATTACATAGTGCCATTGTTAATTTCCTTAATGTGACTGACTGGGAGATGTGCGATGCTGGCTATGTATCACATCTCTGAAAGAAATGTAATCACTTTTATTCATCAATTGATCTTTGTCAGTGTGAGGCATTATGTAGTATTAATAATTAAATGAAAAGCTTGCTTTAAAGGTGAATAATGTACTTCAAGATTAGTGCAAGCACTCAACAAGTGAGCCTGGGGTGCATTAGTTATCAGTGATACATACACAGCAATTCATTATTGTAGAACAATTGCTAACTATAGATGTAGCAATAGCATTCATTTCCATATTTCGTAACATCTAAATACTTTATATTTTCCATCCCTCGGGTTTCTCTTTCCTAATATTACCAGTATAGAGTGACAAAGAAATTCACCAGCTACAATGGTTTAGTGATAGAGAAACGGATTCATAATGACCAGAAAGACTCTGGTTAGATCCTGATTGGGTTGAATTAGTTGGCCTCCGCCTGGCCAACAGTTGGCCTCAGGCCCTGGATAAAGAATTGGATAACTCAGTCAGTGTTCCCACCCCTAACCCAACATCAACACACATTGGGAACTCCCAATAGGCAACTCTGAATAACGACAGGAGCAGGAACCCTGGCTGAATTTTTATTCCCAAATAGGAATCTGAGTTCAATAGCGTCACTTCTGTTTCCCAAATGAAATCAAGTAACTTGGCATAGACCTGCGATATAAACCTAGGACCTTCTGTTCTTTCTAGTTCAGTTTCACATTAGTTAAAGCTTTACCAATCCTGATACATATGATACATATTTTATATTATGTTGTTTGGAAATTAGATTCTAAGTACCTCTGGAATGTTATTAGATCATTGGAGTCACCAGACAAAGTCCATAAAGAACAATTGTTCAGTCATCTGCTTGCACATATTCATTGCATTGGTGAGGTCCAATGCCAGAAGATGAACTAATGCAATCTCAAAAAATGAGATGACACCATGATACAATACTGAACATTTAAACTGTAGGGTAGTTAGCAAGGTTAGTTATCATAAAGATGCCATTCCCTTTTACATGGAAACACCCAATGATGGTGGAAACATTTATTTGAACAATGTGCTGATTGCAATCATTTATTGGACATCAGACAAAGGGCTTCTTCTCTTTGTTGTAAATTGTGTTTTTTGAAGTTCTTAACACCAGTGGAGAGCAGCCTGTGAGTAATTAGTCTGTTCTTCGTGGGTATTATTGAATTTTGGAGAACAAAGACTTACAAAAGAGATGCATGGAAAAGCCTGGATAGACACAGAATTACATGGTAATGTCATTTGTGGCCTCTGAGGTTCATTGTATAGATGTGACCTGGATTAATTAGCTGCTGATCTCAGCATACACCAATGTGGTGAATTTCTGGAAATGGGTGATATTTGTTCACAAATATAACTCGGAATTAAAATTAGTCCATAAAGTTGGCAATATATTTAAACCGGCTAGATCTGTGAGAAAAAAAATGCCACTTTTTGTCTAATTCCAGACTAATTAGAATTCAGATGTAGCATTACAGTTGATACTATTGTTCCCAAAGCCAACCGAATGATTTATTTAGGGGGTGGGTCTAGTGTAAAGCAATCTTTAACACATTTGTGTTTTCTTGTCAAACAACCTGGTTAATGTTGGATTCATGCCACGGGGGTATTAATTCCAGCAGTAACATAATTCAGACTTGGGAGTAGCATTTAGATTTCCCGCTTCAAAATTACATTGGCTTTACCCCAAGAAAAGCTGTGGCAATGCGAAAAAAAAAGAATGGGATTGAAACTCCCTTCTTTAATAACATTCAAATGTTTAAGACAACAGACCTTTAATTATCAGAACTTAATTTTTTTTTAAAAAGTAAATATTCTTCAAAATTGGCTGTAGTACACACTTGATTTATTTTCATTTAATGCTTAATTAATTAATTAATTAATTAATATTCCTTGCATTTGAAATAGCACTTTTCACGTCTATTAGATTCTAGAGTTGATGTCTCAAATCACTTCACAGAATATATGGTATAATGTAATGTTCAAATAATGTTGAGTCCATGGGATACCTGGTCAGTATAAAAAGACTTTAGTTGTGTTTCTTTCACTCTCCACCACTGGTGTTGCTTTATCCTTAGTGCTGAACTTCAGGTTGCACTTGTACTATACATGTCTGCCACTCAGGGACATGTCATCTCAACTAAACGCTTATATTTTCTATTCCGGCTGTTGAATTCTGCCATCTGTTAGCGTCAAATGAAGTCCAGCAACTCCGCAACACACCACTGAACCCAAGTACAAGCTGCTAGAAAGTATTATTCAAGGATTCAAGGATTCAAGGATTGGTATTGCTTTGGTTAGTGAATAGGAATTGAATAAGGATCATTATCCAGCCCAGGAAAATAATCTATATTTCTAGAGGAACAGAGAGAGCGAAAGACTCAAATCTAACTTAAAATTAGAGACAAACAGAGAGGGCATTGAAATAAATTTTACAATGATCAACTTTAGTAGCTACAATATTTGAAGTGTGCGTGTACTATTTCAATGAAATTAAGTTAGTTTTCCTGGTTGTATTCATATTTGGATCTGGGCCTGTCATTTTTTTATTTAACTAACTTTTGTTAATGATGCAATTCCAGTGTTGATAGTTCTGCTGCACACAATGCATGCTTATTGTTTATTTTAATATGAGAAAGGATATTAAACTGGAGAATTAAAATTGTATTTCGTAACTGAATTATACCTTCTTATTATGTTTTCACCCACAAATTTTATCCCCCACCCCACCCATTCAATTTAATTAGAAGCAAAACAGCTTCAGTAATGTACAAAATTGGAAGGTGTATTTTTTTCATCATTTGCATTCAGCATTTGCATCATTATAAATCAAAACTAAAGAAGATAAATTACAGCCAAGTTGAACATAAAGTCAATCTTATTTGCGTCAGACCTGGCCTAGTGCCATTCTGTAAAAAAAAGAGTGCCTGCTGCATTGATATATAATTTGTTTTGATATATCTGCAGGAACGACTGTCATTAAATACTTACTTACTGTACTCAACCAGTCAAGAACAGTGAAGCATTTGTGTTTGTGATGAATTCATTAGTTTTGAAAGACCCGGATATGTGCCTAATGATGTGGAAAATATCTGCTTGGAAACAGCAGTGAGGAGTGAGCCACAGTTAGCCAGGAAATGCAGCCAGTTAGCACGAGCTCCCCATGAGCTCAGGAGTGTCACACTTCCTTTGTCTGACTCTTCTTATTAATGATTTCAATAATTGACTATTCAGCTCGAGCTAAAGGTTCAGTAGTCAGCTTCAACCACACACAAAAACCCCCCATCATACTTACCGCACAGTCCTATTACAGTATCGGGTTTCCATATTCACTTAAAAACATCTTCTCCACGTATGTTCGAATTGCAATCTGTTACACATCTATTAGAATTCCAAACTACTGGATTACACGCATGTTAGAATTTTGCAGTCTATTGCACATAAGCCCCAAATAACTAATGTCCCTTCCTGCACATTCTTCAAGACCTTCCTCTTCCACCTCATCATCCCACCCCACCTCTCTTAGTCCTTACCCCACCTGAAACGAAACTTCAAGCTCGAGTGCAAACCCTCAACTTTCCAGGGCCTTTGGACATCCTTCGAATGTGAAAGGTGCTATTTAAATATCTCTACACCAGTGTGGCTGAGGTTAGGAACTCTTTTCGATCTGCAAGTATCCTTGATCCCAATCTATACTATGTTATAAACACTTTCTCCATTTCCTGGCCCATTCTTTCGCTCTTCATTTTGATCTCTTTCTAGACATCGTTACCTGCTTAGTCATTTTGTTACCGTCCCCTTCTCTTTTTACACTGTTTGTATTTATACAGTCTCCATCTCAATTCGTCTATTTCTTTTCTCAGTCTCCCAGTTGTACAAAGGTCTGATGCTCCCTCCCCCATTGGCAGCCAGCAATGGCCCAGATGGTGATTTTGTAGAATTTCCACTGGAGGCACTGACATCAACAGAGTATATTCCAGCTGTGCGAAGCCTGAAAGGGGCATGAATTCAAGGGCGAGGGAGAGAGAGAGAGAGAGAGGAAAGAGGAATTCAAACAGAAATATCCGCTATCAGGCGAATTTCTTCACGGTTTGTTACGTTACCTAAATGCTTCAGTATAAAGGAATGCTTTATACTAAACGTTCTGCCCTTTCACTTCACACATTAATAAGAAATATACTGCTCTAGACTCATAGTAGCCAAGAACAGTTTCAGGAAATTGTTGTACCATTAAGAAGATAGGACATCTCAGGCCAACAAAGAGTCAGACAGGAAATCAACCTGGCCTCAGATCAAGTGCACCACCACTCACTAGGACCCTGGTGACTATACGGGAATGTGATCACACTGGCATCCCTGCACCTGGCATGACGGTCCACTGCAAGAGAGACTTAAATATCAAACACTTTTACAGCACAGTGTAATAGTTTGAAACAAAGAGCCATTCAATAAACTTCGAGGTGGTTTCTTTGATGACTGAGTTCCTCTCGAGCAACTAAGATCCTGCTAAAGGAAACAGGTGCTCTTAATTATAACACTCTTGAGCCCCTTTCTTGCAGAGAAACACATGCTCGAGTGAAGGGAGGGAAAGGGATATTATGTGCATATTTCAAGAAGGATGGCAACATAATGCACTTTCTCTTCACACTAAGATTGTTGTAGGAAAAAGAAAGTGCTGACAGCTGAAGTCTCCATTCTAATCAGAGTATTTATGGGGCTATTGCTTTCATTACTTCATTTTTTTTGTGTGTGTTCCAAACTCTCCTCTCATAATTGTATGTTCATTTGTAAAGCCTCACTGGCACACTCAGACTGACTTGCTAAAGGTTGGGTTTTTATTTAACACTGTTGTTCTATTTTCAGCAACAAAGCATTTTTTGTTCCGAGAGCCAAGTGTGCAATAGGATCATCACACTGCAGAATGAAAGGACGGATTCCACTTAACCCTTCAGAAAACAAGTACTTCAGGAAATGTTTGATAGGTATTTACATAATGGGCACATTTTTATTCACATTTAATTATCAGCTCAACATGCTCTTATCTCAATGCATTATAAATAGTAGTAACTATAATTTGAAAAGGATTAAAAGGGAGGAAACTAATTATTTATTGTTGTTCAAACCTTTGTGGCCTCAGCAGTCTATTTCATCACTGAAAGCCCCTTTGTTTTGTTCAGAGGGATTTGAAGAACATTTAGTCTACACAGCAAGCAAATTTAATGATGTCCCATTGTGACGTTACGTAGGTATATGTTCTATAGTGTAGACTGGACAATTTTGCTTCATAGCATTCAATGTAGTACAAACTTTTTCCCCCGATCATTAAAATAATAATAATCATACTTATAATTGATATATTGCCTTTCAAGTCAGATGGACATCTCAAAGCACTTCACAGGATTTAATTTGGTCTCTCAATCCACAAATGTATCTGGGACACTGTTATGCACAATTGGTTGCTGTGTTTCACCCAGAAAACAGACAATCAACTCATTTCACATTATCTTCTGTGAAATGCTTTGAGATGCCATGAACCACTTTGAAGTGGTAAGGTGCTATATCAAATGCAATGATTATTATTAGTGTAAAATATAATGACTATATTCAGGTAGAGGTTCAAAACGTCAGGACATTACACTGGGACGGAGTTCCAAAGAGCAGTAGTACAATATACAGAATGCAGTGGGTTGTTTGGCACTGAATGTGGTGTATCGAGTGAAAGTTTCTGTATTAGAACAAGGTTCCATACAAACATGTGGTGAAATTCAGACACCAGGAAAGAGGCCACTATTTGCAAGCAATCCAGATCATGTAAGATTAATTCCCTCAGTTTGCTGATGCAAAAAAGAAGGTAACCATGTGTGAGACGCTGCTCTGCACGAAGATGTTGAGAGTTTCAGGATGATTTGGTTCAGGACTTGTGGTGGTGCTGTGTATTATTATAGTGATGTGCTGTGCCACCCAGTGGTACAATAGGGATATAAGTGACTTCTGACGAGTTAATGTGCTATTTGGGATGAAGCTGTCCTACAACAAGGGAAGTAAATAAAATCAGACAGAAAGTCAAATAGTCATCGTCACAGACTTATTAAAGCAGAGAAAAGATAACACAAAATATGTGGGAGGGGAGAGGGTTCAGGGGTTTGCAAATCATTTGAATTCTTGGACTAAACCAAATACATATATATGTTTGTCAGTCAACGGGAGCCTGCTACTTAGGCTGCACAACTCAAACGAAAGTTTTATCATATCCAGAAAGAGTTAATGGAATTGAGCCGAACAGCAGTGATGGTTTCATTTGTGGAAAGCAATCAGTTTAATCTTATTAATCAGCTCTGTCACTTCCGTATTCCCAAGGTGACCTGTGGCCTAGATTCTGCAGTTGTTTACTGTACTTTTAGATTTATTTGTTACCCCGAAAAGATTTACAACAAAAACAAAGATTTCTCTTCGTAAAAAAGGCAGTATGTGAGCTGGAGCTTAACAGGGGACGGACATGGTCCTCATGTACTGGCTGCAGGGTAGTAACTTGAAGCCTTCTTAATTGGAAATGAAATCATTCGCTGCACATCCATGAAGCAGAACTAATCAGCAACCATTTAAATACATTGAGAAACAATTGGTGCTTTAGAAAATTTCCCCATTAAAGGAATGTCTGAATAAACCACATCCCCATTAACTGGCGTCAACTGTACTAGCGATTGTATGTCAGTGTAAGACAATTACTCCAGGGCAAGATAATGACTTGTAAAATCTGAAAATGTGCCATCAGCAGCCATTCTGACCCTACAACTAGCCCTAATCCAGAGGCCATTTATTTCGGGCAATTGGAGACTGGATCTGATGGCTGACCTTGTCTGATACATAGGCGCTGGATTACAAGTGTCCAGTTAATGTCATGTTCAAATAAACCCACCTCAGGGGCAGGTTTTGTGCCTGGACTAATTCAGTTTAAGAATTCTTTGCACACAAAACCACGCCATTTTACTCTCCAGATGCACTTTCAACCATCAATTGAATGTACATTGAGGCACACATATGCCAGGCATCGGCTAGCAGCCTGTACATAGTGCAGCGTATCTATGTATGCAATGTGATAGGCCCCACAGTTAGCTACACAAGCAGGGCCATTCCCCTTTGCTCGTGCAGGTTAACAGGCTGAGCAAGAACAAGGCAGCAGTATGCAACCTAAATAAAGGAGAACTGAACCAACAAAGAGCTCACAGTCTAGGCTGACACTCTAAGGCAGCGCTGAAGGGTTCCCTGCATTGTCTGAAGTGCATCCTTCTGATGAGACATTACGCTGAAGACTTGGCTGCCTATTCAGGTGGACATTAAAGATTCCATGGTCCTTTTCCAAAAAGTGAAGAGCGTTTCTTCTGGTGTTCTAGCCAACAATCCACATAAAAATTGGTCATTCACTTCAAGGTTGTTGGTGGGACAGTGCTGTGTGCAAGTAAACTGTTCTGTTTGCTTACAACTACAGTCACAACACAGGCATGAATATCTAAGCACTCTGAGGCACTACCCGGCATGGAGGGTTCTACATAAGTGCAAGTCGTCGTTGTACAGGAAACTCTGTGAAGCACTTTGAGATACTTTAATGTGATACAATTCCATATACTGTCTAATGCAAGGATTATTTAGTTACAGCCTCTAATACAGGCCAAATTCTGTAAAACCGAGATTTGAGTAGTGTGTTGAGATTATGAATCAAAGAAGTCACAAGGTGAATTTAAAGGAAAAGAATGTGCAGGGAAATGTCAACAACAACAAAATTACACTTGTATCACGGCTTTCCTGTCAGGAGGACGTCCCAAGATGCTGGACAGTCACTGTCTCAACCTAAAGAACTCCCCTTTCAACTAATACTTAATTTTCCTAATTCAGCACTAATACATCCATGTGGACGCAATTGATAATGTTCCTGTTATCCAAGGAAGAACCTGTAGAGGGAGGAGACCAACATCATCTCCTCGGAGGGAGAGTCAAATCATGAATACGTTTTTAAAAAAATGAAATTGGTCAGTTCAGATCCTGAAATAGCTTCCTCCGCCCCTGTGAGATTTCAGTGATGATGCTCATATATACTATATATATATATATGTATATGATATATATCATACGCATTGTACAGAGTGCTTGAACCCTATTTAAAAGAGCTTTTGATTTATTTCATGTATAACTAGGTTATGGGCAATGTTGTTGTAGGGAGAAATACAGATAAATGGAAAAAGAGACAGGAGACAGGAAGGCAGACAGGGAGCGAAGCTACGAAGACGAGGAAAAAGACAGGTAAATAGATGGATGGAGAAGCAGAGAGACAAGTCGTATTAATGTAAGATGACAGTTTGAACACTTTAATGGTACAGAAATTGAAACTGATCAGTTTTACATGATGCAGGCAAAAACTCATCTTTGCAAAGCAGCAGAAGTACACAAGAGATCATCTCGAAGAACAGACAGGGATTTGCTTGGCAGAATGTTGAAGAACAAATAGAAAACCAATGCTATTGTATTGTAAATAGCTGTTGACTGCAGTTTGGTCAGGTCCCCCTTCCCTCCGCCCTCCCCGATCCCGGTTCCGAAACACTGACTGTTCAGCGCCTTGGTACATCCTCCTGGCATGAAAGACGCTAAACAAATGTAATTTTGTTGTGAGTCCAACTTTGTAGCAATAATGAGAACAATAAAGGCTATCTCACAGAATTAGATATGCATTCTGTACTCCCAGAAATAGCACAATGATAGGCTTTGTACTATACCAAACACTACAAAACTAAAACAAAAAGCCCCAGATACAGTGCAATCAGAACGCTGGCAATCCAGTGACTTCTTTTGAAATAATTTGTTAAAATAAATACAAAATATACACAACACAGTGCTAAGCACATTCACCTCTGGCGTATTTGGGAATAGAGTGACTAGAGCAAATTGTGCTGCCATGTTTTCCTACAAAATACAGTCACTACACTTTACATCAGTGTTATTTAATAATCAGCCTTCACTCTCTGAAGATACTGGTTTGGAAAACAGTAAATGTAAAACTGAGAAAACAACTCCTTGAAAGTGACTAACATATATCTAGTGGTTGAAACCAGCACCGTAAGCAAATAACTTAATGGAGCATGAAGTAATATGACTTTAATTAAAGAACAGCTCTGTATTGTTAGTGAATGGAATTATTCAATAAGACTAGGTTTAGGCTTGGGCCAGGCTTTCTTTGTTTAATTGGTGATAGTATAGATCTACAATTTGTTTCACAATAGCACCAAGTCTTCATAACATTGATTCTTATTTAGCAGAAACATAGAGAAAAGTTTATCTCCGGGTTATTGTTGCAACAACTAAAAGGTCTCTGCCATTAGATGTTACTACAGTATTTGAAATAGTAAATACTTTACTTTGTAATGTTTTTAGTGTATAGCACAACAACAACAAAATTACATTTGTATAATGTCTTTCACGTCGGGAGGACGTCCCAAGTCGCTGATATAGAAGACATCTAGAATCAGTTGAGAGTACTTCAGTGGTATAGGGAAGGAAATCATTTTCAAACTACAGTACTGTACAGTATTTGGCATTCCGTAAGCTAATATTTTCTTGAAGTGGTGAGGCCTATTCCTCTCTGAAATGTTGTTGTAATTATTTGGCTGTACTCCCGTTACATTTTGTAAACTTCCATGAATGCTAGGACAGAATGTTAGCATGAAATACATCCCACATATAGTCGTGGATTGAAGTGACCAATCTATTATTGTTTGTTTTTTCTTGAGGGATTATTATCAGGCTTGTGGACTAGCAAGGAAACTTGCCCAAGGTTGTGTCCTGCTGGGAATTGAATCCAAGTCTCTCGCTTGCAAGGCGAGTGTTCTAACCACTGAGCTACAGGACATCATGAGCAAGCAGGTTCTGACTTCACTCTGTCTTCCTGGAAAATTGCCTCATCTCTTTCTGAATAGATTTTATTTGATGAAGTCAAAATTAAAAATTGCTCAAAATACAGTATACAGCATACTGAAGGAGAACAACGGGTCAATGTTCTTGGTGTGATGTAGTCAAAGCATTTGAAAGGGAAAGCCTGCAACTCCCAAGCAAAATGTTCCCTTGATCCAACTGCTTTCAGTGAGTAAACACAATTAAATCTACACATGCAGTTGCAGCTGATAAAAATGTTCCACTTTGGTAACTGTGGTAACTGGATTTCACAGCAGTGTTAAAGCTACCTGGCGTTAAAAATATATATATTTTCTAATTTTCTTTGAGCACTAGGAAAGCAGTGCGTAGCATCATAAAATTGGGTCAGAAGGTTGGCAGGACTATTAACCCACCATCCAATTTTCCACGTTCCAGGAAGATATTCCTGGCACCAGATCAACTGAAGCTGAGCTTAATAAGTTTCTAGTGATTTGCAATAAATACCCAGGCTGTTTTCTGAGACTCACATTATAATATAGTTCTGTTTCCCCCACTAGAGCAAGGGGCTCTATACAAGCTCAGCAAAGGAATAAAGGTAAGACATTCTAGTACAACAATGCAAACCTGACCTACTGCCTAGCTCCTTCCTGCTTCTGTGACCTGCTAACCCCATATTGACCTGTCTGCTCCTCACTCAGCAAGCTCCGGATCTCCCCACCGAGCACAACCCACCATCAGTGGTCAGGTCTTCAGCCTCTCTGCCTCCACCTTTTGGAACTCTGTCCTGTAGCCCCTTCACTTTGCTCCCTACCTTGCCTTCTTCAAGACACTTCTCTTCTATCGCACCTTCAGTCACCCTCCTTCCACTACGCTCCCTGCCCTCCACCCCTTCTGAGTTGATCCCAACTCCATGGTCAGGTCCAAATCCCTGACTGTCTAGTGGCTTGGGACGTCATCCCAACATGAAAGTCGTGATGCAAATGTAATTTGTTGTTGTGAGTTAGAGTGCTCACCGCATGCCAATGCCCCTCACTACATCTGACCACATGCTGATTCATTTATATATACAGTACCCAGCTGCCACCCAGGCCATCAATAGATTTTAAGCGATCAATAGATTTTCATTTGGTGATAAGAAGACACCAGTGAAACATAAGAGTTCAGTGCGACTACGGTCCAATTCATGCAAAGAATAAATGTCACAATAATAATGATAATCTATCCAATAAACCGTCATGAAAAAACAGTCTCCATTAACTTTTGACAGGATGGGGGAGAAGAGGGGTGTCCTTATATAAGAGTTTTTCATTAGAATGCCCAGATAATGAACCTTTTAACTCAGCAAACGTGCTCTTTAACCAGATAATCCCATTAGCGGGGTGTTCCTGATAACAGGATGTCCATTAATTGTTGTTCAGCGTCTTTCTATTGCTGTGACTGCTCTCTGGCTTCTGGCAGTCTTTGAAACATGGCAATAGTGCCTTTCATTGTGTTGATGTAAATGGCAACAGCTTAAAGAAGTTTGCCCTTCCATCCACTGAAAGGACAAGCTGAGATATGCGGCCACCTCCTTCCCATACAAATCGCATGAATTATGATAGCCCTGACGATGAAGAAAAAGCTGTGTCTACATGCAAATGATTTTCTATCTAGTGCCCAGTGCCTGTACAACATGAAACATTCACTTTCTTTAAAATAGGCACAAAATAATTTGCTTTTTAAACTGAGGACAAAAGCGATGACATGTTCTTATTGGGTTTTTGCAGGCTTTCTTACAGAGTCTGGTCACATGCGCCTATCTGCCTTTCTTATATTCCCACCTTGTAAATTCTGCGCCACCCCTTTGGCACCACAGGAACTGACATCAGGATGAAATACTGTGAGATCAGTTATTGTATGAACCGATGTTGAGCAAAAATCCCTGTATAGCATCCCACAAACTTACCCAATCTGACCACATCAACATTGGTATTGCCGTATTCTACGTTAACAATTTCAGGCTGATTTAGGTGGTAGCACTCTCATCTCAAAGTCAGAAAGGTGTGGGTTCAAGCCTCAGGTTAGATGACAGTCCCACTGACACACTCCAGTGGGTCAAATGCCCTCATTCAATGCTGAAACCTTCCAAGTTCCACTTGTAAGTAAAGAAGCGCTTCTCTAATGGTATATAGTCTGTATTGGACAACATTGGGGGTAGGAGAGGTGGGGGTGAATGAAACTATCTGTACCAATATTGTAAGAAGAATAAAAACAGATTTAAAGGCTGTAAAGGAAATCAGTACTCAAAAGGATAACTGCTGTGGCATTATTTTAAAGCTCATTACAGCTACATCTTGTATGTTAATACAACCCATGTAAACTCTCACCATGACAGCTTCCTCTCCCAACAGGGCACAGTGCAATTATCTGTTGAATCCTGCACGGTTCTTATTGCTCACATCATACTGTACACAGTTATCACTTGCATCCCGTTGTACAGTCTTCTGAAATAATATTGCAAATGCACGGCATTAAAAGAAATTGATTATTGACCCAAGGGGAAACAATCTATCCACACTTTGTTTGGTTAAACTATATTTTTGAATAATAATTTCCTGTCTTTTGTTACACATTCTTCTGCCCATTCATTATAAAAGATATTGTAATTCATTTAATCAAAGGCCACTGAACACTAGAAACGCAACAACTGCTCACTTTATCACTAAGTGGCCACCATAGATCCTGACAATTATAAGTTGTTCATTAAAATGAAAGCAATACACAATAATCCACTCAAAGACAAAATCTTATGAAGGCAAATTATCCGTGGCAGCTTCTTAATTCCAAATAGTGTAATGGTCTGACAGTGAACATGTGCCAGATTTCACCTTTGGATTGAAGTGTGATAAACCCAGTGTCTGAGAGAGAAACAGGTGAAATCTGAACGATTCTTTTGGGCAAACAAACACAAAAAAAAAGAAAAAAAAGCCCGAAGAAAGACACAGAGTTAGTGTAGCTTTGAATGTAGAACACATACAAAGCAGCAAGAGAAAATAATAATAAAATTTGTTACAAGATCCCAACATTGGGAGACGCCAAAACGGAATTAGTTGAGACTTGAGTATGTCACGCGCGAATTCAGGAATCACAGTAACTAATGCTATTTTGTGATAATATAAAGAGTAAAAACAAAAGGTTGGTTCCCCCAGTAAAATAGGAATGTTCAAAGTTTCACACGTGCCTGCATTTGCATTGAACAAACTCTCAATTTCATTTTCTCTTTATATTTTCTATTGTGGGCAAGTCATCACTGACATGATAATAATAATACTAATTCTTATTATAATTATCTATTTCTATCTGGACAGTCACTCTGATGATATTGTGTGTGTGCGCTGCACAGGAGAGGTAAAACCAATTGTTGGTTCACTTAGAATTCCCATTCTTTCTGACAATCAGGTAGCAATCAAGAAGACCTCAGAAGTAAATAGTGAAGACGGAATAACAATAAAATGGGTTCAACAAGATCTAACTTGCAGGCTGGATTAACTATGTGCAAATGTACACAGATAGATACTCCCTTAATTACGCAATTAACAGTCACTGAGAAAGGAGTCTTGCAGCTCACGGGTTAGAGAACTCACCTTACAAGCCACCCAAAGGACAAGTGAGAGGCCTGGGTTCAATTCCCAACAGGGCAAAACCATATGCAAGTTTCCTTACTCCACACGCCTGATAATAATCTCTCAAAAAAAATTGGGTCACTCAATCCATGGCTTTTTGTAATTGCCCACAAGTATAGAGTCAATTCACTTTACACTATAACCTGTGAAGCACTTTGAGACACCTAGAAGACATGAAAAGCACAAAATGCAAGGATTATTATTATTATTATTACAGAATCTGCTGAATTCACTACATTAGGCGAAGGAGCAGTGTAGCTTTCAATGATTTTTTTCAGCGAAGTCTACTTTGATATTCTTATGGGGCCATCTAGTGATCACTTTTTACATTACAACGAAATTTGCGATTTGGTTTTATAATCCATGCATTTGATATAGCACCTTACACCAATCAGAAATATCTTGAAGCCCCTCATAGGATTTTATTTTGAAGTCTAGTGACTGTACTTATAGACAAACTCTGCAGCCAATTTGGACACAACAATGTCGCACAAAGAGCCATGAATGACTAATTTTATTTGGCAAATTGCTGGTCAGGCCCCCAGGAAGAAACCTGCTCTTTTTATGCAGTACTGCTATGGGATCTTTAACATCCACCTGAAGAGACATGTTCCTGAACAAAACTTTGTTCCCCGATTACCCCAGTCCTCGCCAGACTTCACTGGCTCCCTGTCACAGAGCGGATTGACTTCCAAGATCCTCACTCTTGTGTTTAAATCCTTCCACTCCTCTACACCCCTCCACCTCTCCAACCTACTCTCTCCTCACAGCAGTAACCACAGCCTCCACTCTACTGGGTCTGGCCTCTTCCTTGTCCCCCGAATACTTTCAGTCACTACGTCCTGAAACTCTAACTCCCTCCCTTACCCCTTCCTTTTCCATTTTCAGATTGTGCCTCAAGGCCTTTCTGTTCGACCGCACCTACAATCACCTCCCCCCTCCCGCTGGCTAGACCTTGGGCTCCGCTATTGTTAAGCACCCTGAGCACACAATGTCTGGCATGGAGGGCGCTATAGAAATTCAAGTTGTTGTTGTCTCGACCAAAGGATGACACTTTCATCAATGTAACCCCCACCAGCAGTACACAGAGGGTCAGCCGAGACTACACAAGTTCCATGTCCCAGCCTAGTGTTGTCGAACCCATAACTTTCCAAGGAAATCTGATGAAATCAAATGAATTAAGTGTTTCAGTAGATTTTAAAATCAGACCAGTTGAACTGGAGTTACCCGTTTAATATATGTGATAGAAAATGAACTTATATTTGAAATCATTTCTGGTGTGGTGCCAGATGCTATGATGGAAGTTGAAACCTGATGTCAAGTAGTTGCAATTCTTGTTTTCTTTTGCAGCTGAAGCTCAGAACCTTTTCAGATGAATGCAGTATAAAGCTGTTAATGGGAACATTTGAGACTGATTGACAAACTTTGATGTGGAAAAGTATTTTGTCAAATGCGAGTATCATCGGCATTATTTGCTCCGGTGCAGATTACTTTCTGATGCAATCCAGCAAAAACATCCAGTGAAAAATGAAATTACTTTTAAGAATGTGATTAATACTAGGGACGCAACAAAATAGATATGAATTTTAAACTAGCTTTGTCATTTAACAAATGCAGGTGTTCCAATAAGAAAAATAGCTGGTTTAAGCTAGATGGAGGTAGGAAAGCAAACTGAAAACCTGACAAAAACATACACCTTTAGTTATTTTGTACAAATCACTTATCTTACACGCCCAATTTGAAATAGATTGTTTAATTTGGGTGGGGAGTTGCCGAAGTTTCCCTCTCAGCCACCTTCTGGGATGGCATCATAACATCTGGAGCTACAGCAGAGATGATTCAAACATTATAAATGAATTTTCTATCAGATCTATTAAACAGGTAACTTCAGTTCACCAGATCCAAGTCATTTTTCATCCTCATTCCATCAGTAGCAGCAGCTACACTCTATTCATTCCATCAGATTATCAATTCAAAGTCAATTTATCAAATGTGGAAGAGCAGCCAGCACAGCACGACCGCTCAATGGTCTTACATCATTCAAATCATGGCCACTTTGTCAGGCTGCCAAATGTAATAAGTAGGCAGCCCAATTAATTTAATTCTTTTTTTATCCACTCGTAATTTCCACCGTGCTTTCTGAACAAGTTCCCTTTGTCCAGTCAATGGGTCAGACAATTTAACTGTCTGATCCCTTATGAGGTTGATAGAATATTTAATATATGTATACAGTATATATACAGTACATATATATACACACACACACAAGTAATGATATTCAGACAATCCTACATGGACAAATGCCTGATAACGGATCATTTTATGTTGACAATTGAAAATCTCAAAACATTTTCCATCTACTGTATGTAAACTATCCATTTTCATGAACAAAATGATTGTAGCTGATAAATGAACACTTGCCTCGTCTACAGTTCAATTTGATTCTTCAAATCTCTCTTTGTTTCCATATGCATATACAATAATAATAATCCTTGCATCTGATATAGTGCTTTTCATGTCTTCTCGACATCTCAAAGCACTTCACAGAATATACTTTAAAGTATAAATGTGGGCGAAACGCAGCAACAACAACAACAACAAATTACATTTATAGAGCGCCTTTCACGTCGGGAGGACGTCCCAAGGCGCTACACAGGAGGCGTGTGACCCGAGCTGAGAGGGGAGTGTTTGGGAAGGGGTGAAACACGAAAGGGAGGTAGAAGAGTTCGGGGTGGAACAAAAGGCACGATCGAAGAGGAAAGTCTTCAAACCGGCCTTGAAAGAGGAAAGGGAAGAAACAAGACAGAGGGATTGAGGGATGGCATTCCATAGGGTGGGAGCGGAGAAACTGAAGGCCCGGCCTCCGATGGTGGGGCGGTTCGGGCGGGGGGCTTGGAGCAGGCCAAGTCCTGTTGAACGGAGGGTCCGGGTGGCCAATTGAGCATAGCTGTGTCCCTCAAACAGTTGTGGATTGAAATGATCACAACATTTTTTTGAGGGATTATTATTGGGAGTGTGGAGTAAGGAAACTTGCCCAAGGTTTCGTCCTGCCTGGAATTGAACCCAGGTCTCTCGCTTGTTAGGCAAGTGCTCTAACCACTGAGTTATAGAATTCTACAGTCTCAGTTCTTTGTAATCTTGTCACAGCAATGACGCACACACACACACATCATTTGCAGATTCCTCACATATATATGTGTGTTTGTATCTGTTTATACACACATATATACACACACACAGACATACAAACACATACATGCACTTAAAGATAGTGAAAGACAACACAAATATTTAGTTGATAATATATCAGGTGCCAACCTGGTCCAGTTGGTAGTCCTCTCATCTCAAGAGTCAGAAAGTTGAAGGTTTGATTACCTGTAAAGACTTTTGAGTTTATATTCCAGGCTCACTTGGGAGTTCGGTGGGCAAGCTGCATTGTCAAAGATGACATTCTTCTTCAGAGACCTTAAACCTATATTCCACCTGCCTCTCCAAGTATATCAGATGCAATGATTATTGCCTTTAGCATTTTGGCTCTATCGCTGAAAGTCCATCTCGGAATCCCTCTGCCTCACCCCCACCAAACTCAAGACATTTTTTTGGCCATGCTTTTGGCCACTCTCCTGATTCCAACTCCCAGTTCGGGAACAAACTCTTAACTGCCCATGCCTTGGAAACTCCTTCCAATGTGAAAAGTGCTTTATAAACGTTATTATTTGCATATAGTATAAACCAAAAACATGATTTTTTTAAACAAAATTTACCTTTTGCTCATGTCAACAGAGGGACATGTAAACTTTCCCCTCCCTTCCCTCCACCATCCCCGATCCTAGCTCGCGCCTAAAACACTGACTGTCCAGTGCCTTGGGATGTCCTCCCGACATGAAAGGTGCTATACAAATGTAATTTTGTTGTTGTTCATGATTGATCAAGCATATTATTGGCCTCCAGTTTATCCAATTATCAACAACCAGCTTAAACAACCGGATTCTACAGATTGTTCACGTGGGTTCAGTTTTCAATATCCTTTAATAACTTGAAAATTGTCAAATTCATAATACTGTACAAAATTATTTCAGAAGCTTGAAATTGTTTCAGCTAAATTTTCAGCAAACATTCAAGAATTCAATGAATACAATACCAGATAATCGACAATTTCTATTTTTGCTCAAAAAGTGGGAATAGGTTGATATAAAGGATACTTATGCACATCGACGCAGCAAAATAATTCTTCATATCATAACCCTTTATTGGACCTCACAAATGATTAGCCTATGGATACTTATACTCAGTGACTGTTTAATCTCAGTTCTACAGTATTGATAAAAGGCTTTTTAAACTTGCCTTTGTGTGAATTTAAAGGACAAAAATCAAAGGTGTCTTTAATACAACTTCTCAATTTTATTTCATGACAATTCTCTGAATAGTATTTTCAAATATGAATAGACCTAACTCTATGGAATGATTTCCAAATCCTTGAGCTGATGGTTTTTAGAAGTTCCATATCGCTGGGCATCAGACATTTATTAAACCGACAAATCCACAATTGTTAAGACTAAAGAGATCACATTATGGGATCTAACAGGGTTGTTGGGAGTCCTGTAGCTGTTGGGAATCAAGCAACCCAGGTCGTTAGAGCAATCACTTTGCAAGTGAGAGATCCGGGGTTTGATTCCAGCCAACTTTGGGCAAGTTTCCTTACTCCTGATAATAATCTCTCGAGAAAACCCCCCAATAATAAATTGGTAATTTCAATCCACGACTGTTTGTGGGACACTGCTGTGCGTAATTGGCTGCCACATTTTGCCCACAGAAAATGTGTTTTTGTGTTTTGTTCACTTTACAGTATATTCTGTGAAGCACTTTGAGATGTCTAGAAGATGTGAAAAGCGCTATATCAAATGCAAGGTTTATTATTATTGTGAAACACCAAAATACAGTATCAGGCGAGACTCATTTTTCATCAGATGAGTATCATTCACGTAGAAAATTAAACAACATTTGTTGTAATAGTATTGCAGAAGTTCAAACAATTCTATAATACTCCTTGCATTTGATATGGCGCTTTTCACGTCTTCTGGATGTTTCAAAGCGTTTCACAGAATATGTTATAAAGTGAATTGACTACCTATATTTGGGTGCAATAAGCGGCAGTCGAGGGCGCACAGTAATGTCCTATAAACAGTCATGGATTTAAATGACCAATTTTTATTGTTTTTTTCTGGGGATTCTTATCAGGTGTGTGGAGTAAGGAAATTTGCCCAACGTTTCGCCCTGCCTGGAATTGAACCCAGGAGAATGGGTCAGGTTCTATATAGAGGATTCAACTTTAAAATGATTGCAATGATTGGCCACGTACTTTATCAGAGTGCTATGGATGATCGCCATCTGTACATATCAAATTATAATACACAATGTTTGTATGGGTTTATTTATTGGAGAGCACTTGCATCAGGAAAAATGAAAAGCTACAAACAAAAGAAATGACCCTTACTAAGGAAAACAAACATTTCCAACAGATTTTCACAATGAATCTATAATGTACAAATTAATTCAGAATGTACACTTTTTTTACAACATGGATTGTGATGAGGAAGGCACTATTCAGCTGCTTGTGTTTTTAAACAGTTATATAGAGCACAATCCATGTATTCCCAGTAATTACATTCTGTACGTTATCTATTCATGCATTCATCTCCAATATTTTGTTCATTTTATTATGGGAAACAATGCTGGGAATAACACCA
Organism: Hydrolagus colliei; assembly: GCA_035084275.1. NCBI lineage: Eukaryota > Metazoa > Chordata > Chondrichthyes > Chimaeriformes > Chimaeridae > Hydrolagus > Hydrolagus colliei. The sequence goes on along the minus strand of CM068749.1, from coordinate 17,411,836 downwards.
ATCATACACTCAAACATAAAACTAACTCCACCTATAAATATACAGCAAACATCTAAAAGCTTAGAAATAGTTTACACCAAATAAATGAATACTCAAAACCAGATATCTAATAGATTTATGAAACTTGTCTAGTGGTTAATGCAGAATCCCCCCACCCTCCCCATTGTTGTCAAGTGTTCATGGGTTACAGCTCCTCACAGTTCATTAGCAATTCCATGTTTGTTATGTCACTCACAGAGAGACTATAAAAAAAAGACTAAGAAGGTGAATAGGACTTTTCGTGGAACCCACAATAGAGGCATTTTGGTATTGGAGCTTAGTCCAAGCATTGCATTATCTCAGCATATGAAACTACCATTTTATTTTACAGTTAAAAAGACATTAAACGTCAGCCTAATGTATTGAATAATTAATATGCTTAATCTCTACCTACATTTCCTCCTTGCGAGGAGATATCTGGCAGTCTATTAGTTTGCATTATTTCCCTCCCTTGTATAATGCATCTGACTGACAGCATCATTTGCAATCTTTATTAAATTATTTTTCCATGAATTAATTTATCTTGGAAGATGAGTGTCTTGCACCGCTATTTCTCACCCCAGCAGTTCTGACTTCTCCGTTGCTCAATATTGGTGAAGCTTTCTCAAGGAAGTTCTTCTTTCATAAGACTTCACAAGATATTGTTTCCCTATTGCGCATTTTTTGGCTAAGTTGCTAAGAAATCGTTGAGCAACTGAAGCAGACAAATTTCTCCCACAAAATATGCTGTCAATTCACTTTATAGTATATTCTGTGAAGCGTCTTTGAGACGTCTCGAAGACGTGATAAGGCGCAAAGATTCTGCAAAGATTTTTTGCAAAATGCAAAATGCATTTTTTGCAAAATGCAAAGATTCTGATTATAAACCTTATGTGCGGTATGCGCGGCATGTGAGGCAGTGACATCACTGGAAATCAGTCTCAGGGAACATAATTTCAGTTGTGAGAAAATTATCATTTAAAAGAAAGAAATGGAACATACTACCTTATGAAACATGAGCTGGGAATAACAAACAGCTCAACACTAATGACAGTAACAAATTAACTATCATTAGTGAAAATAATGAAAACATAGATTTGGAATATCACTCTCCATCACCCCTATGTAATTAAAAATGTGTTACTCCTGATTATGTCCTGTTGATAGTATGACTCGGTACCATTCCAACCCGACTGTACCTGTGGCCTCAACTAAATTGAGGTTCAGTAGTGCTCTTCCATTCTCAGCCCTTTTAATATTATTCTCTCTGTGTAAACATACAATTGCATTTCATACAAATTTAAATCGACAGCCTGCAAGATATCACATACCTAGGAAAAGGATTACAGTATAGTATGTCTGATGTGATGTCTTCAATTACACCACATGTAACAAAAACTGGTGCAAAATAAATACTTGAAACTTTCGTGGTAACCGTTTGGTCCAAACACATAAAATGTGCAATATTTACAGCATTTACTTTTCTTACTCTGAAATTACAATACTTTGAAACACTTTAGAAAGCACCCTAGTAAAAATTGTTCTACAGTCCAAAGTTTACAAGACACAGGAATCCCTAAAACATACCACAATCTGATTAGCAATAATGACAGAATCTACACAAGTGGTGCGCTATTTGTAGAAATGAATTGGCTTGCTCAATTGTCCACGTGATACATCAAAATTATCACCCTAAAGTCTTTACAGATGGAAGTGGCTCACAAAGGATTTGATGCAAACTGTAGACGAAGAATCCTTTGCTGATTCTAATTGGGGGAAAAAAAACATCAGTGGGCTGTTCATATACTTCATGGTATATGAAGTATTCGTGACTCAGCAGAAAGACATTGGATATAGTTCTCCGAGTAATTAGACTGAAAACTGTTCTTAGTTCGTTTTAGGATAGATTTTTTCATAGAAAAAGCTCTGGGAAAGGAGATAAAGTTCCCCATCCTTTTCTCTCACTGCGTGAGCTCGAATAAACTGGAACTGTTCCAGAGCAAATTCATAAAACTCATTTTCCATTTTCCATATCTCCGACAGCTGCAGTCTCGCAATGGTTTCTTTAGTTGGAAGTTTCTTCTCTGTTGTTTTTCTAAGATGAGATTTCTTTCCTGATTGAGTGTAACAGAAAGGAGGAGAGCAAAGAGAGAGAGAGAGGGAAAAGAGGAAAGGCAGATAAAAATGTTGGATAAGATTTTTTTTAACTTTAATTTTAAATTGTCTAATTTTAAACTTGTAACATTGGTTCGCTAAGCACATCAGCACAAAACTATCTACACAGATGAACCTGCAGTAAATTCTAATTTGCAGATCTTAAAATCAAGGTTGCAAATTAAGTTCAAGCTAAATTATTGGTCACAAAAATACTCCATTGTTACTATCAGCACCTGTCCACATTTCCACTGTGACAACTGAGATTACAAACTCACCAGAATGCTGCACTGCTTTTCTAACCAATGTTTATAATGATACAATGGACTAAACGTTTATTGCTGATCAAAAGGCATTAAAAGGTTCAGCACCAGAATTCAGTCCATAACTGTGGCATAAATGTGGAATATGACAGAAAGGGGTGGGACAAGTATATCCACATTAATGCAGTTAAAACTTCTTTCAACTCTCTTCTTCCTAAGCCTTTCTGTCTGCCTGAAAATCCTCGCCAGGCTTCTGCCAATGTTACTTGCTAGTCTGGAGAGCAGCCTTGATAAATCTTCTACCTTTCAATACATGTCTTCCACTCCATCCCATCATACTATCTGTTGCATCATGACAGAAAAACTGTGACAATCCCCAGATTGTACTTGAACTGTGGTTCGATGGCAAGTGATTCCTTGTAGTGTAAATGGCAATCAGAGGGAAAACTACCTTTCTGTGCTTCCCAACAGCTGGTTCAGAATGGGGACTGAGGAGCCTTGGGATTGGACGCTTGCCTGGCCTTTAGCTGCAGTTAATGCGTAATCCATGGATATGTTTTTCAATGCCATGGTCGTTGACCATCTTAGAGATCCGTGGATGGAGCAAAAATCTGAACAGCTAGTCTGTTTTCTTAAAATCTATATTAGTTCTAGCTGCTTTAAATTGTGTCCAGTCCATTTGCAATGCATCACCAAAAATAAAACCTAGATCCACTTGGCGGTTCTCATACCCACTTTGCCTCCATTTTCTGTCAACATCACAGCTCGCCAAATATATTCAGCACAATACACATATCGAATCTAGCCCAACATTTTGGAATCCACTGAATGATTGAACAATCCTTAACATTAAAATGAGACATACTGATTAAATATAATGTTTTATTAGTTCATACATTTCAAAATGTACTTCCCTTGTGACTGACCTGTGCGATAAAGTTCTGTTGCACCTCGGAAGAAACGAGGCAAGGCTGCCTCGAGTAGCATTATAAAGTCTTCCAACTCTTCAGTTACCCCAACTAGGAGGTATTCGTTAACCAGGTTGTATTTGGCTTGTTCTAACGCCCATTTGCTTCCAACGTTCCTATAATGACAGAGAGTAACGATGGTGAGTCGGCTGCAGACAGGAAAAAGGATTTTCAGAGATGGTTACCCTATTTAATTGTAAGGACAGTAGGACAAGTAATTAATCTCTTTCTTCAGTGTCACATGCTGCTATCTTTTCTAAACAGAGATGTTTAGTAACTAGGTCACAGGTGCTATTCTTTCCTCTGAAGTGAACAATGAGCTCATTTGCAACCTTGGACCTTCCGCCAGGTAAGCTGGAGGACACAAGGAGAGAAATGCTGGCAAATGCGAGTGCTCAATATGGTGTTGTTTGTATACTCTGTGCTCACAGCCTGTTTGGTCAGTGTAAATCCACAGGAAAAATCTACCAAACCCTGCTTTGAATTAAACAAACAATACAACAAACAAAATTAGATTTACAAAGCACCTTTCACATTGGGAAGACGTCCCAAATGTTAAAGTAACATTTCATGATCAGATTACGCACTTTGGGAATTATCTCAGGATGACATTTCACTTTACACTCCTGTGACACTGAATAAGATTTTTTTTCACTCCATGACTGTGAAATACAAGGTGAGTTTTGGGACATGGAAATGCTCTATCCCAATGCTAGCTATAAGTAATTCAAGATCAGTTATAAACTAAAACATCCTCTTAACTCTACCCAACAGGCTCTAATTACTTCCACTGCACGAAGGGTAAATATTCTCACACAAGCAACCTTTATGGTAGCACTGATTTAGTTCAATTTGTGATAATTTGTATAGGTTTATGCTGCAGGTCTGTACTCAATTATTTCCTTGCCCTGAACCTACCAACATTCTGAGCTGTGGCCACAGAAGAATGGAATTTGAAGCCAAAGTTTCTCTGGGGCGCAATCTGACCCACCAGCCGCAACACATTCATCAAATGTCTGGAGAGGAAAGAAAACAGCAGATTACTGACACAAAGTGGTCAGGGGATGCATCACAAACGCAAAGGGTTAAAGCAACCACTGGACAAGAATTCCTCCTTCAAATCCTTGTGGAGTTCTGTAGCTCAGTAGTTTGGGCAATTGCCTCGCAAGTCAGAGACCTGGGTTCGATTCCCTGGCAGTCTTAAACGTTGGGCAAGTTTCCTTACTCCACACACCTCTGTTTACCTAGCAGTAAGTAGGAACCTGGTTATTAGTCGATTGGAAGACCGCTTTTCCGGGGGTAATAAGTTATTCAAAAATATAATAAATGATACATTGGTCACTCAATCCACGACTGTTTGTGGGACACTACTTTGCGCAATTAGCTGCTGTGCTTCGCTCGCAAAATATAGTGTCAGTTTACTTTACAGTATATTCTGCGGTGCTTTGAGACGTCTTGAAAAGGTGATAAAGCACTATAAATGTAAGGATTATTATTCTTATCATTAAATAACTGTAGAAGTCACCACAAACCAACAGTCAAGATCACATGCTTGAACAGGCTCTTATGAACACTGAAGGTAAAGAAAATGAGGCATATGAACAAGTGAAGGGATGTTTTTATGCAACTATGCAGCACTACAAAAAGGTTGTTTTATTAAATCACCAATAAACAGCATTAAGTTGTAGCTATCATTACATTAGCTTGTTACATATGGAGCATTCTACTGTAATTTTTTTTAACCTTTTTATCACCCTGTTTTCTTCTCTTTAGTCCAGGCCTGTAGTCATCACCAAAGCGCAGGAAATAGTAGTACGACACCAGTCTCTCAATTGGGTCTCGAATTACATTTAAGTAGATTGGTTTCTTTTTTACACCATACCTGTAATAGTGGGTAGGGAGGGAAGGGGGTGGGCGAAGAAGAAAGAGGTGGAAATACAGATTTAAGTATTTAAACATATCATTTACCAACATTTTTATATTTATTGGGGTTATCTTGCAATATTTTTGACAAAACCGTTTGATAAATCTCGTATTATTTGGCTTGAGCAGGGAATTTTGTTTCAAATGTGGTCAAGAGTGGATCTGAGAAACATTATAACTAAGAGGGGAAACAATACTCACTTCGAGGTTTTGAAATGAGAACAAAATTATTTCTATAGATTTCTAGCTTTCCTGTTGCTTCTAACCTCACAATACAGAAAACAAATACAACTTGTGCAAAACCACATCTACACATTTGCTTATTTTCTTATGCAGAGGTACATTAAAATATCAAAGCATGCTTATAGTTCTCTCTGCTATTTTGTTGCTCATGACACTAGATTTAAATACAAATGCTCTTAATTGCAGTGTTTCTAGGAACAAAATGTGTACGTTTTCAGAGATGAGAGGAGAACGAAGGCTAAAATTCTAAATTTCCTTAAAAATTTCAACAACAACAATAATAATAATCCTTGCATTTGATATAGTGCTTTCACATCTTCTAGACATCTCAAAGTGCTTCACATAATATACTGTAAAATGAATTGACTGTGTATTTGTTGGCAAAACACAGCCGCCAATTGCACATAGCAATGTCCCACAAACAGTCGTGGATTGAAATGACCAATTTATCATAGTTATTTTTTGAGAGATTATTATTCGAATGAATAATCAAGATCATACGGTGACTTCAAAAGACACAAATTGTCCAGGAAAGCACTTTGAGCATTAATATCCCTCTATATATTCCAGGTGTTTTTTTAATATATAAAAGTGCCTATTTTCAAAGAAATTGTTAGTGGACAGATTCCTCTAGGGAATCTAGAATAAATCATGTTCGTGATGAGAAAATGAAAGGAGAACATTCCAGTATATATCGGCCCATAGAATCCCTGCTAAGCACATCTGTTCTACTGCTCAGCACTGATTTGTGTATCATTGGTCTCTTTCCAGACAGACTGGGAGCAATCTATTTTTAAATCCTTGGAAGTTTTAGCAAAATCTCCGCGGGGATGGGGGGGAAAAAAAAGAAATAAAGATAAAAGACTTCTGATTTTAAAAGATTAGTACAGAAGCTCAACAGACAAAATAGTTATCTTCTTTTTTAGAAAAAGGACCAAAAAAATTTAGACTGCAAAGGTCTGCAAAGCCTTCCAAATGCAAGGGTTTGGGAATTAAATTTAATGTGCATCATAATGCATTTTACATATAGTACTACAGGACTTTAGCTTCTATTTTCTACTCAAGGCTCTTTTTATCCAAAGCGCTGACTTGCTAAATGGTAGCTGTCTGAAGTTTCCCCATTCCCAAATCTTTTCAACTTAAATCATTTTGTGAAAAGGGCTCAAAGACGAAATACCAAAAGTCTGTTGGAACAAAGTAGAATATTGAAGAATAGAATTTCCTCAGACGAATAGAAAAACACGCAGAATAAAAATCTGGAAATTACTGGAGGCAGCAAAATTCTAATCAACTAGAGACAAACCATGCAGAAAAAATAACCAATACCGATACCTGCTGTGCCAACTAATTATCTTTTATGTTGTATTTAGACTGTTGGAAACAAATTAAAATCACTGCCAGCATTTACATTTTCCACTCACAGGACCTGCGAGATATGTACATGTACAATTTATTCACTAGTGCTAAATTCTTAATATTATCAAAACGTCGAGAGAGTGACTGGTTCTTGGGACGTTAAAGGCCCAACATATTATGTATACCTGATGACAAGCTTCAAAATGTTTATGAAGTGCACCAAACAAAAGTTAGGCAAAGGTATGGTAAGTCTGTTTCTAATGAAATGAGATAAAGATCACAGAACACACAATAGGCTTGATCAGACCTGTAAAGATTCGAGAATTTGGGTTTAAATTTTTTCCACAACATTTCAGCTTGGCTCAACTGGTAGCATTTTTGCGTTTTGAATCAGAAAGTTACCGGTTCAATCCCCATGTTGATATTTTACAGACAGAATTCCAAATTAGCTACTAGACCATAAAAGGATTTTTAAAAAAATAGGAAATGTGCTTTTTAAATGTTCATACAATCAGTGTACATCAGTGTAAAGGAATTGGAAATCCCCATCATCAATTTAGGCCACTTTCTGCAATGTGGTGAATCAAATAAACAGAAATCAGTTATACCAATAGGATTTTACTTTGGATGCATTTAATCCAATTAAAAAATTCAAATTAAAGATAATTTACTGCCCTAAAAAATGCACTTACTTTGTGAAATCCAGATATGCTACATGCCCATGATAAAATCCTGGCTTCATCTCTTTCCATGTGGTGACATTTTTTACAAACCTTGCCTGAAACAATAAACAGAATTTGTCTGAGAACAATTTAAAATCATACACAAGTGAACTTTAGTTGTGAATGCAAAGCTCCTTCATACTCAAATATTAATTTGGATAGATGAATGCGATCATACATATTAACTGCAAATGTGCTGCAACAACAATTTGAAGGTAAAAGAAATGGGACAAATAGCAGGAAGCTTAAGTGTCCCAACAGTGTGGCTCATACACCTAGGCCATTAGAAGGTACAATTTCAGACTGGCAAACAGCACTTCGCCCAAAGTAAATGCTGGAAGATTTTTAAAAATTTATTGTGACCCAGTTATACAACAACAACAAAATTACATATGTAGTGTGCCTTTCATGGCAGGAGGTCATCCCAAGGTGCTGAACAATCAGGGGTCACAACCCGGGCATGTGGGTGGGGGGGCAGGGAGGGCAGATGTAGGAGGGTGGTTGAAGGCACGGTCGAAAACGAGGGTCTTCAGTCAGGCCTTGAAGGAGGCAAGGGAAGGAGCAAGATGAAGGGATTGTGGGATGGAGATCCAAACAACTAACGGAGCCTGGCGCAGGAGTAGACAAGAGCTACAGAGTTGGATGATCTGCAGCTTGGGTGGAGGGAAGAGTTGGGGAGGCCGACAAGGAGGGAGCTTCCATAGTTGAGCCTTGAGGTGACAAAAGCAAGTATGAGGCGTCCTTCCGATGTGAAAGGAGCTCTTTCAATGTCATTTTGTTGTATGAGGGTTTCGGCGGCGTGAGGGGTGAGGCAGTGGCAGAGTCAGGCAATGTTACGGAGGTGATGGAAGGCAGGGCTGGTCATGGATGGATATGGGGAAAGAGAGGACAGTTGAGGCTTGAACGAGATGCCCAGGTTTCCGAGTCACTTGGTGAGGTGGAGTGTGCATCCGTGATTACTGATGCTGCCAATGCCTGAGGATGCTGCTAATGCCTAATATCTATATTAGCAACACATTAGATAAAAGGTTTGAAGAATCAAAACTACAGCCATGTTATAAAGTCTGAACTAAACTTCAATGCAACCTTCATGGACAGAATACCACATTCCTTCGTTTTTAAACAAAGAAAAATAGAACTCACTTGATCCTGTAAAGACATGACAGGATTATTTTTGGTTGTGTTGATATGCAGCACATGGTATTTATTTCTACCACACAGATCATAAGCAATATTTGTGAAAGATGTGCTGGCGGTTTTAGGTACACGGTTATAGAGGATGATGAGGTCATCCAGCTCATTGTCTCCTCCTCGGTCTTGCCTTGGGCTGTCCATTGTGTGGCGCTGTTCAATTTCTCGGACTTCATGCCTTGCAATTGCTCTCTCTGCAAGAGAAAATATAGAGAACTTTAAAGCAGATCAGTAAATCTGGTAATGCTGTGCTTTAAGATTGAAGTCAACATTAAATAATAGGAATATTGTAAATGGGAAAATAATTAACACCACTACTAAAAAATAATGGATATTTGTTTCAGTTAATTGGGTCTTTCTGTCCTTTTGATTTGTGAAGATGGTTCCACTGCAGTTAATATACACATTTGTGAAAAGCATCAAATCCAATCTTCACTTGATGTATAACGCAAGCAAAAGTTGGCAATCACTCAAGTATTTTGTATTTGCTAGAATCTTCTTATGCCTGAAGTCGTGAAGTGTAAGTAGGATCTCAATCCTCAGGAGCTTCCTCACTCAGTCCATGCCAGTTTACAATCCATACAGCTGCAGATTTGGGATCAAAACATACAAAATAACAGTTTCATTTCTCAATATTTGCATACCATTTTAAGCAATTAAAAAAAATCAAGCTGACAGCCAAAATCATGTTTTCATTCTTTCCAATTTTTCTAAGTATTTTCTAACATGCTTCCAAATCTGAACGGAAGACATTGTACAAAGGGTCCATTCCAGGTCAGTTCAATTGCCTCTCGTCACCTGGTTTACACAGAATCCCAGAGAAGAACCCCCTTTTTGAATTTCCCATCTCTTCCACCCATACTGCAATCCTATGCTTCAAGTGGATATATACAGGGAACAGAGCAGAGTGGATTCATATACTGTACATTAAAAGGTTCCAGACTTAAAAAAAATATTTCTCAATCTTTTAAACAGCATAAAAATGCAGTAATTTTACCATCCGGAACAATTAAGACTTAGTACAAACTTTATTATCCACCTTTCAATATTGACTACATACAATATAAAGTGAATAACTGACAAGTAATTGCAATAATGTGGAAACATGATTAAATGTGAAGTGGTTTCAGGCAATATTGTGATTTTTGTTGGCACTAGGAGCCTCGTCTCATAATTCGAGGAAATTCAATTCTAATTTCCTCGCTCACCAAGTGCTGGCCGTGTTGAGGCACAGTTTTACAAGAAAACTGGACAATACCTCTAATGCAATATACTTTGTGCTGCAATTTAAAGAACAGGTGGCCTTTGCAATATGATCCTGTTGAAAAGCAAGTAAAAGCTTGGAGCTGAACCTTGTCCGAGAAAATGGGATGCATTTTGTGGCTACATTTCATTACCAGAATTTTAAGACTTTATAGCTGTACTGCGGTGGGGTTTCCACACAGAACAACCGTGCCTCATTTCCACAGAATATTAGCACAAAAGCTAACAACCATAGGTGCAAAAAACAGCTGGAAAGCGAAAACATAAAGCCTTTTTATGTGTACCAGCCTTAATACATTTTAAAATAAAATAAACAAGCTGTTGTGAGATCCCAATAAAATGAAGTTTTGATACAAGAAGGCAAGTTTAAAATGGAATACTTGGTTTTTAATCCCCTCAGATGCAACAAATGCAAACACAAAACATATCCTGCGGTTACATTCTTGGATGAGAACTAATTAAATGACTTGCTAGCGTATTACCAATGTTTCATCCAACAAAACAAACGAAAATTTGTAGGTTTAACAGCAGCCAACCGACCGATAAGATTATCAATCACCAATTTAAAAAGCATAAGAAAAACAATTTTTAGGTTTCCTTGTACAGTCACCTATTGTAATGCACTCGTAATATTCCCTGCAAGCAGAATGCTTATCCTCTGTGCATAAGACAAAGTCCTTGATAAGTGTATGCCCAGAGGTGAACAATTATCCCTCAAAATCTATTTGCTCTGGCTCTGCAATATGCAACCACCTCTCCCCCAAGAATTACACTTTCTCACAGTGTAGCAAAAAATGGGTTTATGTTTATTTACAAGACAACGCCAAACACATTCAACACAACATATTAGATAGAGCATCAGTGGTTTTAAAACAAATCCGGTAATTCATTCATTTATAATAGTTCTAAGCTTTAGATTCAATGTCCCTTCAATATTGAGTTTTTGGTTTGTCTCCTACTGCACGGTTTTGCAGATGTTGTAACTCTGAGACACTAATTTTGAGATCATTAACTCCTCTCTTATACGAACTAGACTTGAATACAGCTTTGGTGAGGAAACTGCTCTGAGCAGGCAACAGTCAGAAATTGCCCTTTTCCTAGATTAACTGGTTCTTTTATATCGACATCGACTAGTATTGATATGGTGCCCGTCAGATAGACATTTCGGAGTGTTGACAGCAAAGCAGCACAAAATTAGTGTCTCTAAATATTTTTAAAAACCTGGGGGGTTTTTGGTCCATGGATTTCTTGCAGTGTTAATTCCAACATTGAAGCACAGCATTTTTTCCTTGTGTCAAATAATGGCTTATCAATCAGCAGAATTGCCACATAAGTACCATTTCCATGTAAATGAAACTCCAGGTATTCAATGCAGTTATCATTCAATTTAGTTCAAACATAAAACCTCCTTTGATCTCAAACAACAAAGCATCTGACTGATTAATGGGCTCCAGTAAACCTTACTATCCTCAAATTTCTTTTGCAATTTGCTGCTTTTAAGTGTGAATATTACAAACATTTTAATTACATTTAGTAAATTTTCCATATAGTCAAGTGAAATCGCTTATTTTTAATAATATGTTGGCTAATTAAATGTTGCAATACTTCAACGTGAAAGCAATACAGTTCTAAGTATTATTTGTTTTCTCCTCTGATGATTTTAACACTGGCCGCAAGGAAATATAATGTTGGTACCAATCCATCAATGTCTCCTGCTGTCATCAGTAACGTCAAGACCTCAAGGCCCCAGTGAAAAATACCATGAAAACAATATATGTTACAGTAAAGTTGTGAAACCAGTGATTTCACAAAATTCCTGAAATTTTCACTAAAATTGTGAAACCAGGGATTGCAAGTTGCAAAATCCCTGATATTTTCAGTAAAATTGTGAAAGCATTAAATCTTGAGTTCCTGCAGCTCAGTGGTTAGTGCACTCGCCTTCAAGCGTAAGACCTGTGTTTGAATCCAGGCAGATCAGGGCAAAACCTTGGGCAAGTTTCCTTACTCCAAACACCTAATATATAGTCAATTCACTTTACAGTATATTCCGTGAACCACTATGAGACGTCACTAAGATGTGAAAAGCGCTATATCAAATGCAAGGATTATTATAAATATCTTTCTTCCACCCCCTTCTCTATTTGTACTTAGAAACTGCTCCCTTCCAACATGCCCCAATTCTGACAGAACGTCATTGACTTAAAACGTTAATTCACTTTCTACTCTCCAGCGATGCTGCCAGATTTGCTGTGTTCTCAGAGACTTGTTAAAATTTAGTCTTCCATCACACCGTTTTTTTTAAATCATCCATTGTGTCTGTTCAAATGCCTTTAGAAAGTACAGAAAATGTTTTCAAGAGAGTTGTTTAAGAGATAAACATTTCTGAATCAATCACCTTTGAAGGAATTAAGTAAGCGGCAGCTATTGCCAAACTTTGCTCAAAGTGCAGGAAAATGTTTTGGGAATAAAATGTTATTACGCTTGTTTAGATAAGTTTATTTTTGTAGAGATAAATATGGTTTGAAAACAATTTATATTTTGCAGCAACTGGAAACTCACAAATAAACTGATGAATCCCACCACTGTTAGAATTATAATACAATTGATGTTTATTTTTCCAAACACTGCTAAGATTGCAATGTCCCTATCCATATTTGAATGGTAATCCTCTTCTCGTTCTATACACTTGTTGGAAAGCTGCAAACTATGACGCAGGAACAAAATTAACAAGAGCATTGCCAGAATGATTTGCATGGTTCTTCTCAAGAATAGGATTCATTCCACATTAAATAGCCCAATTGCCAAGTATCCTGTCATTTTAAAAGTACTGCTATTTTTTATTGCTGGATCAATTTTATTTTATTCTGATCTATTGTCCGCCATTTTAGACATCCAACAAAGCAGAGATTAAGGCTTAATTTATGAACAAGAACAACGAGTAACCATATATTTCAATAACTTGTCTCAATACGAATTTAAATTTTAAAATGAAATTAGGATTACTTCCAGTTACTTTCCAAACATTCAGAAATATATGATTATAAAAATAAAACAAACAAAATAATTACCGGTAAGTCTCTTTATGGACTGTGATTTGTTTCAAAGCAATCCATTTCAAAGGCTTAAACCTTTGCAGAGTATCAAAGTACCACCACCTTGGGACGGCCTCTTGCCGTGAAAGTCACTATACAAATGTAATTTTCTTATTGTTGCTGTTGTTTGTACTATCTTGATACACAGTGATTAGTGGGAAGTGTAGTGATTGCTCATGTCAAAACACAAAACTCACTAGATACAAATCTAGTGAGTTTTTCTCTCAGATGTCCTATAGAGATTTGGATAGAAATAATTTGATATTCAACTCTGCAATTCACAAGTTGGCTTTGGCATAGTTTTCAGTTTTGTTTTCTGCACATCTGGTTGTTTTACTCGGATACTAGCAAAGTTCAGTGGGTAAAATAAACCGTGAGATACGAACAGATTAAACTTTTCTTGTAACACATAGATTTTTAAATTGGTGGTTTAACGATTTTCAATAAAGCCATCGTATCAAATAGAATTGAAAGTGAGACCACAAGTTACAGAATACTTCATAAGCATTAGTTTAGTGTTAAGTGTCATTTTCATTGTCTATGGATCCGATAACCAACCTCATTGAAATGCTTTAGTTCCAGTTAATGAACATTTAACAGTCAGTACCACAGGCCATGAAACAGATCATTTTAACACTATTTCAAAGAACAGCAACACAATAGATAGAACATTTTGAATGAAGGTTCTTAAATGCATGTGAAAATCTAAAAGCAATTTTTTTTTGACAAATTCACTTCTGGAGTTTCGAAACTGGTGAAGGTTGTTCTGGTGTGATGGCTGCAACCTGGAACATGCTGAAGAAAGCCATAAACAACTGGCTTTCTCAATTTAGCAATATTCAAGCAAAATAGATGTTCAAACTTTGTATCGCTTCAACCTAACAAAAATGAGTCGTCACTTCACTAAAAACTGCCACAAGAATTATTAGGATTATTTTCATTACAAAACAAAGACTTGCTAGTGTTCAGAAATATTAACTGCACATGTTTTTCTAGTTACGAGATTGTTGATGTGTTAAAATTTCAAATCCAATTAAGCAAACCATTACACCAGTTAAACAGATGGAAGCAATTTCATGCAGTGTACTTTATATAAATAAAAGCCATGCCACAGAAATTCTGGGAAAATAATTTCTACAGAAATAATTGCTTAAACTGATATCAGTTAGCCCATTTAGCAAAGTTATCGTTGTGGTTGCAATTCATTTTTGTAGGAGAGCAAGACAAAATTTATTTTTTGAATGGTTTGGCAGCATAACCTTGCAACTAAAGTCTGTCAACCTTCCAAAAACCTTCTTGAAAAGGACATTTCCACCCTTTCTTCCCATTTCTGACAATAACCTGGTTGGGTCCCTTTCTGAAAATATCTGGTGAATGATTCCTTGTGCTTTGTAAACAAGATCCTAGAGGACATAAAGATGCAACTAATACATTAAATTGCATAGTAATGTAAATATAATTTTTTTTTACACAATCATCTTGTGAGTAAAGTGTTGAAGGGGACCAAATATTCACTCAGCTGATCTGGTCTGTTTGGCACTAACTCAAGATCAATATCACACAGCTTAAGTATCGTTCTAAAGGTCCGTGTTGGAGCCAGTTTATAATCTTCACTTACAGGAGACAGCCAGACGGCAGGACATGTGCCAATGTGGATTATACTAAAAGATTTGCAGACTGTACGTACATATACATGGTGGTGGTAGAGGGTTGGGTGGTGGGTGGTGGAAGAAGAGGAAAGAATAAGAGACTTTGAAATTCAAAATTGGTGATTGTGACATGTGGGCACTGCACTTTAATTGGAATTATGTTTTATTAAAAAATAGACTCGGTAAAATAAGACCCCCATGTGGTTCCTGTATGGTAGAAGTATGATGTCTAACCCTGAGGTACTTTAGTACAAGGAATAACTGTGTGATGTGCACTGCACTCGAAAATATCCTGGAAGGAAATCAACCAGAATCCTGCTCTGACTTATCCAGTATCCCTGGATACCTGCATTATCGGCCAAACCTGCAGAGAACTTACCTCTCTGTAATCTCTGTAATCAGTATGCAAACAAAACCATCCCAAGTTTGATACTGAGAATCTTCCTGACTTAAGTGATTAAAAGTCTCTGCCAAATTAGAATTCACTCCACTCGGATTGAAAAGGAAAACAATACTAAATTCTATGACATTTCAAGTAACAAACTGAAGCTTATCCTTTTACATTACCTGATTGCAGTCACATGATTATTAAAAAAAACTATCTTTAATTCATCTCTGAAGGTCAACACCCAACATTGCATAATAACCATCTTAATGCAGTACCATGAACCAATCTCAGAGTTCAAAAATATTAGATGGAGGTCATTTTGGAATTCAGTCAAGAGGTGTGTTTTTAAACCAATGTCATCATTTTGTGGGATTAGTTTGAGTTTTGTGTGGTTTAAAAAAAACATTTTTAAACAGGAAATTGGAAAATAATTCGAAACACTTTGGTATAAAATTCTGTTTATACATGTTCAAAACCAAAAAACCAACAACAATAATAAAATTACATTTGTATAGAGCTTTTCACGTTGGGAGGATATCCCAAGGTGCTTTACAGTCAGTGTTTCAGGCATGACCTGGGGTCTGGATCCGGGAAAGTGGAGGGAAAGGAGGGGATTTGGGGTAACCGATGGGACCATTGAAGAGGAGGGTCTTGAGGCGGGACTTGAAGGAGGCTAGGGAGGAGGCTAGGCAGAGAGACTGCAATTAATTCCAGAGATTGTAGGCAGAGTGGCTGAAGGCTCGCCCACCGATGGTGGGGCGGGTGGGGCGGGGGACATGGAGCAAGCTGGAGTCTACTGAGTGAAAGAAACCACTCGGATTTCTTTTGTAATGTACATTATTTATTTTCATTACTTGTCTACTTCAGGAGCATCACAATGGTCCAAAAAGGGTCCCAAACTCTGCTCTACACCATCTATGCTTAGCCCAGTAAGCTCTTTTTAGAAGAGTAATGCTCATTTATAGAATGGTGTGTCATTTAAACATAAATATAAGGATTAGTATATATTATTATTACTGTGCAACTTCAATACATGTTAACATCACACTGTAAATACCAACATTCAAAGGTTCCAGTCAATCTAAAATATCTGATGGAAAGAACAAGTCCAAACTAATACCGTTACACCATCAAAGGTATAAGGTGTTGAAGGCTTTGGTGCTCCAATAGTAACTTTAAACAATTCATAAAAACAATCCTGAAAGAAATATGACCTTTAAACTATTCTAACAGCAAATTGGGTACGATTTATCACTTGCATAATTTCATTAGTTCTTCAATTTAAATTGTTCACAGTTTAATCCTCCTGGAAACCAAATTCCAAACTTTTTTGTAATACCACTCGCACATCAAATTAAACCTAGTAAAATGTCCTGAAGGCAAACGTAACTCTCAGATGCTACAGGAAGAATAACGAAGACCTAAATCAGATTGAAGATGATCTCACGAGAGTCATCACAGTTTTAGAACAGTAAAATCCAAGGGGTGCTCTTTATGATCTTGCAAGGCTGTTCCTGGAATAGCTACCATTAAAATATAGCTGATCCTGTGAGTGAATTTTAAAGCAACTGCTTCAATTGTATTCTCTCTTATTTAAATTCTATTTGCTTGCTGATGTACTAATTCCTTTCAATGCAGGCAAATTCTGATCCACTGATTTGACAAGGTTCCCACTTCAACAGTCAGATTTACATTAACTTATAATGGTACACAAATTTCTGGTTTCTTGTCAGATCAAGTTTATAGCTCCCCAAAGTGACATGTTGGACACAATCTCTGAAAATGAAAGTCGATGACAAACAGAATACAATGTTGGAATTAGGGACTCCGTCATTATGACTAACAGAGTGAGAAAAACACCAAGGAAATGCTGCTTTGACTGAGAATCATGCTGTTGACAGATAGAAGCTAAACGTTGCTGTCACAGCCTGCTTCCCCAATGGGATTCTCTGAAAGACTTTTTCCCCTAAATAGGCTTACAGCAAGTAGGGAATCAGTATATTAAAGTACTCCAACAAAATGAGAAACCATATAACTTTCAAACTATTAATTACCAATAAAGAAACAAAATCCATACAGGTTCCCAGTGTAGGGAAACATGCTCAATCCACTTATGATTGACACCTCAGTCAAATTGATACTGGTAGGGACTGGGAATAATTCTTTCTTGACTGGTTAACCAAATATTCTCTACAGAAAATTGCATATGATGCTCCAATTATAATTCTGTGCTGCAACATCACCCAAATTCAATGACAAGGTAAAGCTTTTGAAGATTTCAAAAAGATTTCACACACGCTGTAATTTTAAAATTATCCATCAATCTTACCACTGTGATTGAAGTGCTGAATTTTCACTTGCTTGATCTTGGCTATTTCAAAATATAATGAACTAAAATATTGCAAAGACATTTGTCTTCATCAGCAATCATCCAGCTTCAATGCATTCAACTCCACACCTCTGTACATTTCCTGCCCATTTGTTAATCCAATTCATATTGGCTCTTTGTATGGGATTGTCACTGGTGTCTGAGTAATTTGGCTTATCGTTCCATCAGCCAATTTAACTAACTGTGAACTGGAATGTAGTTGCTAATCGTTTGTCACTGACAAAAAGGACTGGAGCTCATTTAAAGTTTCTTCTAGAAGGCCCCTACTTATGCTGGAATGAGCACTTATGTATGGGGGTAGCTTTACTTTGTCTCAAGATTCGGCAATGATAATCAAGCCATGGTAAATAGCAATAAACTTTTGAATTCCTTGATCAGAATTATATTGTGATCGAGCAAATCTGCTTCCGTATGGAAGGACCAGTATTTGTAAACTCAACCAATCCATCAAATTTATCAACAATAATAAGTGTCCTGGTTTCTTCTATGCTGCACACTACATTTTTCAGGACTCAGGGAAGTCTGATACCTTCATATAAATGTGCACTCAGAGAAAGTGTGGCATATATTGTTCCATCTTTACACTGCACTCTTTCACCTTCATGTTAGCATAGGTGTGATCTATTGTGATCCTTTAGACTAAAGAATTACCTGTGTGAGATATTTATAAATGTCAGAGTCACTTTCTGGAATTTTATTCAAGGAAGAACTGTTAGACGAGTGCATTTTTATTTAGTTATTTAGGAAATCGCATTTTGGCTCTGCCATTAATTAATTTACTTATTCTAAAGATTAGGTGAAAATGGTTCCAATCTGATAATCAAATCTCATCTTTACATGTACCTCGCTGCTCTAAATTAAGAATGATTTGTTGGGCTGATATTAATACAATGGGCCAGAAATTAATAGGTCACTGATTTGATGAATGCGTAATTGTATTCAGCCACCAAGATAGTAGGTTTATATTTCCCTTCAAGTTCTAACATGTAGGAAACTCCTTGTGCAGCTTTTGTTAAAAAAACACATATATTGCCTTCAAATGACCTCTACATAAGATACAAGCCCTCTATCAGTGAATAGGTCTTTTATTGTGAGTCAATGGCTCTGGGGAGAAAAACACATTGTGAAAGGATGTAAATGCCTACCAGACACCTAGCGAACCACAATACAAACATATCAGTCCTTTAGCTTAATGGTCAGGGCACTCGCTTTGCAAGCGAGAAACTTGGGTTTGATTCCCAGCTGGGCAAAGTGCGAGTTTCCTTACTCAACACGCCTCTGTTTACCTAGTAGTAAGGAGAAACCTGGTTGTTAGGTCGATCAGCGGATTGCTTTTACGGGGATAATTCCTTAAAAAAAAGGTCGCTCAGTCCACAACTGTTTGTGGGATACCGCTGTGTGCAGTTGGCTACCATGTTTCGTCCACAAAATATACAGTCAATTCAACTTACAGTATGTTATGTGAAGTGCTTTGAGACATCTCGAAGACATGAAAAGGCGCCTATATCAAATGTAAGGATTATTATTATTATTATCATCATCAACGCTTAGAAATTTTCTTGATATTCGATTCTGATATTCCGTTGCCAGACATTGCATCGCTGATAAACATAGCTCCGAGGAGAACCCATTTACCTCTTCTAAGCAAGGCTGATGATCAGTAGTTGGTCAAGTTTAATGCAAGATATACTTTACCTAGTTTAAAATTAAAATATTTAATGTACTGCGGTATTTAATCTTGCATTTATAAAATGCCCCATACATGGGATGTGTTTCGGAGCACGTAAACATGGCATCTATTCAGTGTATAAAAAGTACTCTCACACCCAAACTTCACCCCCGATTTACTGCACCAGTGCCAGTCTTTCCCCCATCCCTAGTTTGCAAAGCAGCGGACTTTATTTTCTTTTAAAAACCTTTGAGTGAGAATGTCAATCTGCAGACGGTTTGACGCTCACTGAGTATCAGGCGGAGAATGATCCAACTCACTTTGTGAAGGACTCTTTAACAGCTGGCACTATGAAAAGACCATACTGTATTAGACTAAGATGGATTAAAATCAACAATTTAAAAGGCAACACTATCCTAATCTGACATCCATTTCCTTTCATGGATATATAGAATTGGGATAATAAAACTGGCTTAAAAATATATCCTGAAAGTGACAACAAAAATAGACTGCAATAGCTTATTAAAGATGCAAATGTTCTAAAGATTGCCAAACAAAAATGCAGCTCTTATATTGTCAAGACCACCACTTACTGCAGGATTTATTTCTAGTGTACTGTACAACAATTGGAGAGCAAGTTGTCCTAACTAGACAGAGTGTCAATATAATAAAGATAAAGCATAGTGTCTCATCAATGCTATGACATCGCACTTTTAATAAAATGTTAATAACAACATGGACTGAGAAATCGAAACCCAAATTATTATTCCTCACTTTAACTTCAATTTTAACTCAATTTAAATTTAAAAAATCCAGTAGTTTAGTTGACCAAGTACAGTGTAACAACGTCCTTGTTTACATATTTAGAATATAATCTTAAACCACCAGCAGGGGTTATTAACATAGAAGACATAAAGACAATTTCATTATTTTTGAATTAAAAGGCTTACTTGCTACTAGAGTAAGTAATTACCACTGAATAACACAATTAAATTAAACGCAGCAATATATTTACTAGCTGTTGTGAATAGATTGTGTTTAGAATGTCTAGTTCATTTGTGAACAATCGACAAGTATGTGGAATTTTTTGCGCTTGGCAGATAACACTAATATCATTGCTTTGCAAACTAAACCTACTCAAATAGCCTGACCAAGCAACCATTTGTTTTAAACTCCATCAACCCAAATGCAATTACTCCAGCATCTCTATCTGCCCATATGGATCACATTCATAGGCCAGAAATGTCAATTGGGAAAATTTCCATTAATAATGCTGAAAGAGTTGCTGAAGTGTACCACTGCTGGCCAGTGTTTATGAAATACCCATCACAGGTTCAGATATGGTGGCCATCAGAACTTGATGAAGACAAATGATTTCCCAGGGTTTTTCTAGTTATAAAATGAGCTTCTGCAATGCAGAGCCTTGGCCTTTGCCACTCGCTCCCACAAATCAATGATTATAAAGTAAGCGAATAAAAAGTACATCAATCAAAAGACGAGATGCAAAAATACAGATGACGGTAATGTATTGTCGTGGATGTCCTATGCAAAATAGCACAGTTTTGAAAAAAAATAGCTGGAAGGGAGTTAAAATACAGAGATGTAAAAAGAGACAGAAGCTTTGCTCTTATTGTCTGCTTTGTCAAATTTCTCTTCCCTCCCACACACTTAATCATTCCCAAGTGCTTATAATAAATTAAGTTCTTTCCAATATTTTCCATCAAGGCAATATAATCCAGGAGAAAAGGTTGGGCTGTTTGACCTGAACATTGATAGTATCATGTGCACAATGTTTAGAAGTTACACACTATGGAATGTACAAATCAAACTGGATTAACAGACAGAACGTTCCAATTCAGTTTTGCATTCAAGAGATTTAGTTGTACTTATTATCTTAGTTATCAAGAAATTACATCATATTCTCCAACTCACTTAAAGAGTATTATTTTTAGAAAACTCAAATACATGTTTAGCGCATAACATTTATTCTGGATATACTTGAATAGATATTAGGCAGTGTGGAATATATTTCCTTAAAGCTTATTTTGGAATGGTGTAGAAAAACAAATTCATTTCAGTCATACCACTCACAACATCACGTCTCAAATCACGGCCACCTTTGACTTTTTTAAAAATGCAGTATACAATACAAACAAATGTCTGAACGTACATTTAAAGTACTGCATACAGTAATTCAACAAGACATTTTTTGTTAGGGAAATTGATGTAGAAAGAAGCCAAAATATGCCATTAACCTACAGCTGCACTGATTTACTTCTCGAAATTCAACTGGTTTAAAAACATTATATACAATTACTATGCCATCCATATACAGCACAGTACTATGCATTTTTTAAAAAGTCTAAACAAAATTAAGAACTGCAGCAGTAATAATACCGGAGGAAATGTGGCACCTGCTGAGAAGTTAAGTGTTCAATTTAAATTAGATGATATTAAATTTACTTGGGAATGATTTGTTACAGCAGTTTGTTTTTAAATGTTTTAATCTTTCCTCCTCCCGCAGTCAGCGACTCATATGGAATACATTCCGCAGTTTCTTTATCCAAGCAGCCACTCCTAAGTGTAAACCTCGACCATGGGTTCTGGTACACTAATTGACCTTGAAAAGTATCACATCTATGATTGACCCCCTAAGGGATTTATCAATGCACCTAATATTAGTCATTCTTAAACATACATGGTATACAGTGTATCAATCCACAAATTATTCCAACATGTACTGAAGCAGCAATGACACCATAAGGTTCACATTATAAATACTGACGTCTCTCCTCCTGTGTTAATATGGTGTTAATCAAATTTTCAACATTAAATAATAAAGTAATGCAAAGGAACATGGCATCATATTTTGCTGGAGAGGAAAATAAGCTGATTCCATCATCTTGGAAACAAAATACCATATGTAGTGGGTCTCCAATTCACTTTCACATTGCACAATTGGCTGTCGCGTTTCACCCATAAAATCAATTCACTTTACAAATATATTCGGTGGAGCGCTTTGGCGAAATCTCATTGTGATAAGGTGCTATAACAAATGCAAGGATGATTATTATTGGACAGCATTGGACAGCTCAACAGACACTTTCTGTGAACAGCAGCCTCATTTGGGTATTTGCATGAGCATTCATCACTACACTGGGAGAACTCAGTGAGGTTTGAAGGCAAGATAACAGGTGTCTGTTGGATCAAATTGGTCATTGAGGGATTACAATCCAAAGATCACATGGTCTTTTATGAAAACGTCAGCTTGATAATCACATCTTCATTCATAATGTTGTGTTGCTCAGTGTTTCCAGCAGAATGTGCACAATAGAATGGTCCTGGCTATAAAAGCCCCACTTATTCTCATGGCTAAAACATGAATGATAACTTCAAGAAAGGAAATGGTAAATGATTTACATGGAACGACAAGTTCTCGTGAGAGATGTGCAGAGGATATGGTTAGGTAAATGAATTATCTATTTCCTAACCACGAAACTGTTCCAACTAAATGCTGGATTTGCCACAACTTGTTATACTTGCCACAGCTGAGGTTTCAGCTGTTGTACTTTCAAATGTTATGTAACTTTGACCTTAGGCTTACTTTTTAACCAACTAATGTAAATTATTTATGCAAGGTTACTCACTGATATTCTGGGTGCTGCCACCTATATTAAGTACAATTCATATCACTGGAAAAATGATCAACTGACCTTTCCAACAAGTGGAATAGCTAATAACCTGGTACAGTATTAATCACTCGTAAATATTTTACTGTACAATTGCTACATTATCTAAAACAAATGCACCTGTGATACTGAATGCCATCAGTCACTGGGCAGCACTCATCTGCATATGTTAATCAGAGCTTGTCTGGAGGGTAGACTAACTCATATATTTACATCACTGTCTTTTCTCCATCCTATTATGTGTCAAACAAAGACCGAGCAACATAATTGCTATGAACAGATCCCTGTTAGCCACAAACTACACAAGATAATGACAAAAAAAACCTTGCGAAGGCAATTATACCAATGACCTTCATGTAAGACCTTTATTACAAATGGTGGAACATTAGAAGGTGCTGGTGTTAAAGATTAAATCTCTTTGTAGAGGATATTGGAGACATAATGGCCACTTAAGTCAGCCAGTAACTAGGATCAAACACTGGATTTATGTTTATACCCAATTCTAAAATGTAGAATTTCTATGTAGAATTTCTAACAACGTTCATGTTCTCAAAATGTTCTAAAAACTGATTATATCATCCGGCTATTTCAGAAGTATTTCAGCAATCACAAAGATTTATTTAACATTCATAATAAATAAAGGTTAATAAACATTACTGCTGTGCGCAATTGGCTGCTGAGCTTTGCCCTCAAAATACTGTCAATCTACTTTACTATATATTTGGTGAAGCACATTGAGACGTCTCAATGACGTGATAAGGCACTATATCAAACTTAATAATAGGTCGCAGGCAAGCTATAAAATTAATAAATCAAACACAATCAATGAAGGCATTCCAATGCATGAAACCATATGTAGTTTACTTACAAGCAAGAGTTTTATAGAAAGCCAGAGGAAGCAAAGTCAGTAAAAGATGAACTGGATATTGTCAAAGTTGCACGTTTTATAGGAAGCACTATAACATTTAAAATTTTTAAAGTAAATTAGTTATACTAATAATCCTTGCATTTGATATAGTACTTTTCATGTCTTCTAGATGTCTAGTGCTTCACAGAATATACTGTAAAGTATTCACTGTATATTTATGAATAGGCAGTACAAGACAAATATGATCTAACAGGAGAACATGGTAATAGAAATGAACAAGCTGCTGGGATGGGGCTTGGATTTTTATCAGGTCACCTTATATGAGAGATTAGCTGCGTAAACTTTCTTCTCCCTTCCCACTCTGTGCAAATCTCTGAATCCCTGATCCAAAACACAAACTTACTGAAGGGTACTACAGCATTGAATATTGGATACCACTAGAGGTCATCTCACAATCAATAAAACAAGAGCAACAACAACTTGCTTGTATAACAATGGCCACCAACATAAAAATAGCATTGCTGCCACCTCGAACTTATCGAATCATAGTGGTAATGAATTAAATGTACCTTACATCTAATATCTTGTCAAAGTGAATGACATTTTAGGTCATTATAGTTACAATGTGGGAGAGGAGGAAAAAAATAAGAATTCTGCTGCTGGTTTTATTGGATTTTATCCAATTGTAAGGTTTAACAACTATGATTTTGATGCTCTCAAGTGGGAACAAATTAATTATGAGGTGAGAACTCAGTGATGTAAATAAGTTTGTTTTTCCAGCATCAAAGCAACTGGATCACTCTGTGACTCCATTTTACAGCCATTTTAACCTAAATTAAACACTGAACAGTTTCATTAGGTGCAAACTTCAAGTTTGTCCACCATTTAAGTACAGTAATTAGATATTTTCTCCTAAATTCAATATATTATATTAAAAAAACTATTATTACCCAAATAAATATTTTTTCCAATGCATGTGAATCCAGCATTGCCATATCAGGCAATATTTGAGCACCTTTTTTTGATCAATTTTTAGCACCGTACATCATTCACTTTTTCAGATAAACAGATAATATATACTTCTCTTGGTTTACCCTTTTCACATCTTAAAAGCTCAGGGCACTGGTGGTAGCTATTTCAACAAGAAAATACTCTGACATAATAGCTTGAATATCAAATAGAATGTAACAGGATTGAATGATCACAGCAGGAATCGTGCAAACAACAAAGAACAGGTTTTTTAAAATTGTGTATACATTTAAATCATGCAAGATGCCTCAGACCATTAACAAACGCCAGCGGATAAGTCTGCATGAATATGTATTGTAACATTAGGTCGTTTGTTTTTCAGGTCAGTGAATATTCCAATGAATATTCTCTGATAGGGAATTACTTGGAGTACAAACACAAACATGCTTGTCAAATCGAATATGTTCACCAAATATCATCGTCAAGCAACAACTCAAGGACACAATTAGGCAAGTAAGGATTTTGCGCCGTGTTCATTGCTCATCTACTTATACTCCCAAATTTACCTTGTTTAGAAGCTGCATACTGCATACTTTCATCCCCACCTCCCCGTTTTCAGTCACAAAAATAATCACCTCCATGAAACCCACCACGTGTTCATTGGACCCCATCCCCACCTCCCTCCTCCACACCCAGCTCCATCTTTTGGCCCCGCTCATTTCTGACACCATCAACCTTTCCCTCTCCTCAGGCACCGTCCCTACCTCCCTTAAAACAGCCACAATCACCCCTATCCTGAAAAAACCCTCCCTTGATACGTCGCAGCCATCAAGCTACCGATCCATCTCCAACCTCCCGTTTTTATCTAAGGTCCTTGAAAGAGTGGTTGCCTCCCAGCTCCGCTCTTTCCTCTCAACTCACTCATACCTTAAACCCCTCCAATTAGGTTTCCACCCTGCTCACAGCACGGAAACTGCCTTGGTTAAGGTTACAAACGACATCCTAACCGCCTGCGACCAGGGCTCCCTCTGCCTCCTCGTCCTCCTTGACCTGTCAGCTGCGTTCGACACAGTCGATCACACCATCCTCTTCCAACGTCTTTCCTCCCACCTCAACCTTCAAGGCACAGTCCTTGACTGGTTCCACTCTTACCTGACCCATCGCCTACATTTTGTATCTTCTAACGGTTTCTCCTCAAACCCCCGCACAGTTTCTCATGGCGTCCCCCATGGAGTCCTCGGCCCCCTCCTTTTCACCATTTACACGCTCCCTCTGGGCGATGTCATCCGCAAACATGGGGTAAACCCTCGCACAGTTTCTCATGGCATCCCCCATGGCGTCCTCAGCCCCCTCCTTTTCACCATTTACATGCTCCCTCTGGGCGATGTCATCCGCAAACATGGGGTAACTTTCCACATGTATGCGGACGACACGCAACTGTACCTCTCCGCCTCATCCCTCAACCCCCAGACCGTCGATGTTCTGACAGCATGTCTGTCCGACATTGAGTCCTGGACGAGGGACAACTTCCTCCAATTGAACGTGAGCAAGACCGAGGCCCTCCTGATTGGCTCAAGCCAGCGCCTCCGCACATCGGGCGCTGCCAGCCTCAACATCCAAGGCTGTACTCTCCACCTCACAAAGCCAGTCAGGAACCTCGGCATCACGTTCGACCCCAAACTCTCCTTCCTCCCCCACATCCGCACCTTGACTGGCACCGCTTATTTCCACCTACGCAACATTGCCAGGCTCCACAACTATCTCACCCCCCACGCTGCCGAAACACTTGTGTACTCGTACATCACCTCACGGCTGGACTACGGAAACTCTCTCCTCGTCGGCCTCCCCAGCTCATCCAAAACTCTGCAGCCCGTGTACTATCCCGCACCTGCCTCCGCGACCACATAACCCCCACCCTCGCCCATCTCCACTGGCTCCCCATCCTCCAGAGGATCGAGTTCAAGATCCTCGTCCTCACCTTCAAGGCCTTACACGGCCTTGCCCCGCCCTATTTAACTGATTTACTCTCCCCATATAAGCCCACCCGGACCCTCCATTCAGCAGGACTTGGCCTGCTCCAAGCCCCCCGCCCGAACCGCCCCACCATCGGAGGCCGGGCCTTCAGTTTGTCCGCTCCCACCCTGTGGAATTCCATCCCTCAATCCCTCCACCTTGTTTCCTCCCTTTCCTCTTTCAAGGCTGGTTTGAAGACTTTCCTCTTCGACCGTGCCATTTGTTCCTCCCGAATTCTTCGACCTCCCCTACGTGTTTCACCCCTTCCCGAACACTCCCCTCCCAGCTCGGGTCACACGCCTCCTGTGCAGCTCCTTGGGACGTCCTCCCGACGTGAAAGGCGCTTTATAAGTTAAAGTTGTTGTTGTTGTTGCATGAAAAATAAGTATCTGGACTTTCTCTTCATTCACTTACAGGATGCATAGACACTCCACTTTGCAGTGTAACCTATGAAATAAGAGACATCCCCTGGCGCTATTATCAAATGCAATGATGACATTACACTTCTTTAGCACTTTTCACATCAGGAGGACACCCCAAGGCACTGGACAATCATTGTTTCAGACCCAAGGTGGATTTGGGGTGACCGATGGGACCGTCGAAGAGGAGGGTCTTGAGGTGGGACATGAAGGAGGCCGGGGAGTAAGTGAAGGGACTGCAGGATGGACTTCCAGAGGTTGGGGACTGAGTGGCTGAGGCTCACTCAATGGTCAATGGAGGGGCAGGTGGATCAGGGGAGTCAGTGGAGCAGGCTGGAGCCTGCTGAGCGGAGGAGGTAGCCAGGTTGGTAGGGCGTTAGGAGGTTGCAGATGTAGGATGGGGCAAGGCTGTGGAGGGCTTTGGATGTGAGGACCAGGATCTTGAATTGGATCATCTGGGTGATGAGGAGCCAATGGAGTCGGGCGAGCATGGCGGAGATGGGAGTCATGAAGCTTGGAGCAGTAGAGGATATGGATCGCAGAGTTCTGCATTATCTGTAACCCACGGTGGGAGAAATTGGAAAGGCCAATAAGCAGAACATAGTCGGCGTAGTCGAGCCAGGATGTGATGAAGGCATGAATGAGGATTTCAGCAGCTTTGGGGATGACGTAATGGTGGAGAGGGGGAATAAATGTAAGTTTGTTTTACTGCTGGGAAATATTTTCCGTATAAACAGAATATTTCTTGCTTAAGTTACACAAAATCACAAAATTCCAACCCCATCACGTATTTCAGACCAAGTATCAACACCAATAAAAACAAACACTAGTAAATTGCATTTATATAGTGTAATTCATGTCAGGACGTCGCAAAGTGTTGGACAATGAACGGTTTGCATCTAGGCTGTGGGTTGGAATCACGAGGGGTCGAGAGCAAGCAAGAGGCAATGGAAGTGGGTGGGGGGTAAGGAGTAGGGGTTCTTGGATGGAGTTCCAGAGGTTGAGGGGCAGATGGTACAGAGGCACGACCACCAATAGTGGAGTGGGAATGGCGAAAGCAGACAGTTTGGTATTGACATTTAGTAGGTCAAACAGGACCAATTTTTTGCATTACAGTAAAAGCCCGTTTATCCGGCACCCAATCAACCATAACGTCCAAATAACTGGCATCGCAAAAAAAAAGGTCCATATTCAATTAACTAGAATTTATCTGGAAAAATGCACTGAAATATATATATTTTTTGCGTTTTCGGCCGAATATCCGGCATGCACTTTAACCGGCATTGGTCAGGTCCTGAGGGTGCCAGATAAATGGGTTATTACTGTATTAAATTGAAAGAAAAAAAGTGGGCAGAGAAAAATGTATCTAAAATTATAAATTTCAACACATCCTCTTGTAAGAGGTTAATGTGGTGAGTGTTTGGGTTCAGGGAGAGGTTCACAGGCGTTCCTCAGGTGTTTCAGAACTAGATATTTTATTAGATTCATTTTATAATCTTCTGGGAGTTAATGGGGTTTATGGTCCTGTCTTGGGAGCCTTCAAGTCTGAGCAAAAGTGAAGAACTGGTAAAATCGTGACATGGGACATTAGGGGTACAAGAAGGAGGGAATGGAGTTATACAGGGTGGTTGAGGTTTAGAGTTTTAATGAACACGTGATACTACCATTACTAATCCTAAAAACAACACAATTCTGAATCTCAGGCACCTCAAACTCCAGAAGGCTGCTGCATTGTACAAAAAAAACCTACACATTACCCAAGCATTACTAACCTCCAATAGTTTGGAATTTCACAAGTTTATTGGATCTTAGATCTGGAATTGGTCCAAATTTCTCATTTGTGAAGACAGATACCAAGAAGTAATTTAATGCTTCTGTTATTTTCTACTTTCACTGTTTTTTTAATTGAATCTATCCCTTAAAAGGATTTATCTGGTGATTACCACTGATCCTTTGTGCATAATTAATAGTTTATGGGATCCTGCTTAAAGCTGTTCAAGAATCCAACTTGTTTTTGTTCTTTTATACGTCTAACACATATTAGGTTTATCCTCAACTAACATTTCCCCAATTTGCTATCTTCAATCTTTTTTCCTCTCTATATGTTCAAAGAATGCTGCTTGTCCAGCACCTTGGGAAGTCCTCCTGATGTGAAAGGTGCTATACGAGTGCAATTTTGTCGTTGCTTCTCCCCAGGTAACATTTGGCACCCAAGTCTCAACATTAAAAAATATTTTCCTGGAATACCTTCTATGCGCTAGTGAATAATTTCTGGTTAAATACTTTGCACTAAATCTTTTGTTTATTCAACTGTTGTGGTCATCAATACCAGTATCAGTTTGATAGTGATGATGCAAGTATAGATCATTGATACACTACTACCCCCATTGCACTACATTTGATGGTGCAAGTTGAAGTATCTGTCTAGCACACACCCATACTTGCGTGCATTTACCACATTTTCATCCTAGTATGGCACAAGAGCACAGAACAAAAAAAAACAGCTTTTGTTATGAATGTGGGGAGGTGGAAGGGCAATTTCTGCAACTTTCCTGTTTCTAGTAACTACAGTATTTACATTTTTAGATCCGCTAGAGAATCAAGCTTGGAACAATACAAGATGTAGTTGAGCCACATCAGCTGCACGTGTACTATAGCCAAAGAGCACAATATGACAAGAGCACATAAGAATGTATGGAATAAAGAGCTATTCATTTCACCATGCTTTTCCTTTCTACTCACAATGTACAATCTACCCCATTGTGCATCTGATACTTATCCTTAAGTCACCACTATTCATCTCTTGTGTTTATTGGGATATGACTGAAACATAATTTCTACCATTCTGTTGGTTATTTTTCAAACGCAAAGTGTGGGGTGGTATGTTTTTCAGTCACCCAAGCAGCATGTTGGAACATTCAGCATTTGTCTCATCAAAATGGTTAATCTTAAAAACTGCAGCCTGTCTGAATAAATGTTTGAAATAGAATCAAAATCTAAAATAACCAAAATTGTTAGTTAAAGCATTGGGCTACCGGACTAAAGCACTTCCTGCAACCTAATAGTGCATTAATTTCTATTCATTAATGTTCCAATTGGCGATAAGAGCAGTCAGTCTTAATGTGAATAAGTGGGTAGATGGACTGTTCGAACAGCCAAGATAAAAAGGCAGACAGAACTTATACTGCCATAAAAGCAACATTCAAAGCCTTGAGGACAACAAAAATGTGGAATATCAGGCAATGCAGAAACCAGACCTACTAAAGTAATGTTAGAAGTTTGCAAGAGATGAAATTGATCAGAAGAAAAAAAAAAGCAGTATTTTCCATTATTCCTCCAGTAATCTTTATATTATTGTACATCTGAATAAGAGGAACTAACTGTGCCTACAAACATGGACCCTTTCCCTATTTAGGTTTTAAATTACTGCACAATACAAAACTCCATCGATGCTTTGGAATATAGAGTAAATGCCCATTTATCCAGCACCTTCCGTATAACCGGCATCGCAAAAAACAAAAGGACTGCATTCGATTAACTGGAATTTATCCGGAAAAATGCATTTTTAAATTTTTTTGGCGTTTTCGGACAAATATCTGGCACGCGCTTTAACCGGCATTGGCTAGGTCCCAAGGGTGCCAGATAAACGGGCTTTTATTGTAGTACGTTATTTGCCGAACAAAGCATTCGGCAAAAATATCCCAGATGTTTCAGTAACCTTATAGCCAAAAGTAATGAAAGAAAACAATTTTTTAATTGGGTTTGCCATTGTTTTATAGGTACAAGTAAAACGTACCTCTATGCCTTCCAAAAGTTTTATTTACTTGATTTATTAAAATAACAAGGTGCTCGTTGTATGTATCGTTCAAGGATATCCAAGGCTGTGCCTACCAGCACAGCCTCTTAGTCTCTATCATATATTTTTATATGTTACTGTACTTGCATTTAATCAGAAATTATTTGAAGCTACAAATAAAAAGGCAAAACAAGTTTTCAAACACTTACTTCATATAAAGATAGTATCAAAAAGATCTGGTTGTATAGAGATCTGTATACAATTAGCTGCAACAAATCTTTACATTTTATTTGTGCGTGCACACACAAATGTGTATAGAAAACCAATGTGTGTAGAATATGAATATGTACAGTATTAACTAACAGAGTAAAAATATAACCTTGCATTTGATATAGTACCTTATCAGGTCATCAAGAGGCCTTAAAAAGCTTTGAATCAGATACTGTAAAATAGAATGACTGTATTTGTTGGATGAAAGCATAAATTTTCAATTTTCTGTAAAATAAGCAAACGTCCTGGCATGACACATGGAGAATGCTAGAAAGAATAAAAAGAAAATGTTCACGAGCTAGAGAATTTCCTTGTGGTAGTTTTAAGGCTTAATTTATTTAAACAAAATTATAAAGATTCAAAAAATATCCATTGGGAGGTAAGAAGGTACTGTATTTTGGTAACCTTTATTAGGTTACCATTAGATTTTGTATTATTAATTATTATTATAACAACTTTGTGAGGGGGGAATCAAGGGAAACAAAGCTTCAATCTCAGAAGTGGATCAGCTTATGTTTGGATCTACACCAACTGTTAACAGTTTGATTTAATCAATTCAAAACTCCAACTGCTTTGGCATCAGTTATTCTTACAATTTCCAGCATGTTTTCTTGCGCACTCATCTCCTGTAGTATTCACCAGACTGCTATAAAGTCTATTGGTATCATCTCTAGTTTCAATCAACATTTGGAAATGGATCTTGTGGAGAGAGTTACATGGCTGTAACTCAATCAAAGCATTCTGATGAGGTCAAACTGTGAGAGCACCCAACAATTTAAGAGCGACAGAGCACAGAGATTGAATTTCAGGCGTGGAACGCCCTTCACAGCATCTTTTATGCACAGCAATGTGTACAATTTGAAACGGCAAGATTTTAAAATGTGTAACATCATGCCGACGCACTGTAGAGGTGAGAATTGTAATGGCTGCTGGAAGTCATGCTCCTCTGGGTCCACACATTAGAAAACTGTGGGATTCATAGTGTAAAACAGTTCAGTAGTTTTATTTAACACATACTTGAACAAATATAATGTGCTATTCTTGCACAAATATTAATGAAAATTGCACTTTTTAGCCCTAATCTATAATGTATATTAGTTCCAAGTGTGAATGTTTGAAAATTTAAGAAATCTTACCTAGACTGAGTATCAAAATATGTGAAGAACTAGTCTTTCAGTTCTGGGATACGCAATCAAGTCCAGCCCAGACAGATGGAAGTCTTCCAACAAGCATCAAAGTTTGTTGTGTCTCATTACATAGCACAAATAATGGAGCCTTGGAGCGCAGCTTCACAGAAAAAAAATTGAAGTGGGGCTAGTATGGGAAATGGAAATTCCGTATGGTAGGGTGAGGGCTGGGGATCTATAGTAGATACCAAATTTAAGCTAACATTTCCATGTATCATGTGAGACATACAGAATACAGTGAAACTTTGATAACTCACCCCTAGGATAAGTCATCAATCTCACATAATTAGTCACTCAATATTCGAGCACTATATCCTCTCAAGGTATTCTACTTTTGATAACGAGCGAAATGTGCTAACTAGTCATTTGAGTTATTTCTCTCGGAGTGACAAGTTTTTAAAGTTTCCCTGTATTTAATTGATTGCTATACCTATTGAAGAAGTTCAATGCAGTGTACTTATACACTTAGTCTCCTTTGCTTGACAAAAACATAATTCTCCAGTATAAAAAATTCTCATTAAAATAGCTGACCCAGATACATGCTTAAATGATCTTTCATTGATCATATAACTATGGATCCATTAAGTATACACACCATATTGAACTTTGTGACATTCTGGTCTTCAAACTATTCTTTGATGTGCTTGCCTCGCTCAACATCATCAAGCACTGAGAGCACTCAACTTCAGTTAAACATCTGCTTGATTCAAGTACCATTTCTGATATGCATATAATTTCACTGTAAAAATCTCTTCCTGTTCAGTTCAATTGCACATTTCATACATTCTGAACCAAATACTTTTCTATACGCCTCATACTCTACATAGGACAAAAACAAGAGTTGATTAATATCTGAAAGATAAGCTAATGTTTCAAAATAAGTCATTCATTGCCAGACTCACATTATATACATTGAAAAGCACCATATACAATACAGTGAAACATATCTTGAAGACCCCTAACATCAGTTCCAATTTGAACCTGAGAATATCACCTGCCAGTAATGGATCACCTTTCTATACCCCACACTGTCACATTCCTAATCTTAACTGAGCTGTCAGGAAGCAGAATATATAGTTTAGGCAGGAATAGACCATCTGAAGGAGCTCCTAACCTCTGAAATTGGCCTTACATACTCCCTTGCACTATGTCAAAACACAATCTTTGCTGGGGGACAGTAAGGTTTTGGAAACAAAAAGTTAGTTAAACCAGCCAATTGAATAAAATCTGGAACGAATTACAGTACTGTATTTGATAGACAATGATAATTACATAATTATTGCAAGAAATGTTCTTTTCTTTTGTTTTATTAGATTAATGCAGCTCTCGTATGTCACGCCAGATTTGAGTAAGAGGAGAAGAGAATGTGTTTGTGTGTGTGGTGGTTGGTGGGGAGGGGGGGGCGGAATCTGTAAAATCTCCAGTGCTCAAACAATACTCAGTAGTTCATCAGCTTGTGCCATCAGCATTTTTATTAAAGGTAAAAATTCCTGTAGCTACAGGGTGCTTCTAATAATTCTATGGCTAGAGTGTCACCACTAATATTTTTATCCAGGAAGCATCTGCATACAACTTAACTGCCCAGAGGGGCTCTACTGCCCCATTTAATCTTCTTCTTCCATTAGAAATGCTACTGTAACCCCTTCGGAATTCAGCGGGAGGATCAGCCTTTGGTTGATTAGACTTCCAATGGAAACATGAAGGGAAGACGGGGACCTTGTCACTTTTCATGCCAATTGATGCAAAGCTCAAGTGACATTTGTGATAAATATAGCCTTGTCATTTGCTGGTTGGGTCAAATTTACCAACTTTTTTTAAGACAAGCCTTTCAAATTACATTTTCATCTCAGAAAAGTGTGTAGGAATTAACCACTACTGTATGCTTATGTGACAGGAGTTGGAAGCCTCACAAATGCATTTACAACATCTGACCTTATTGAGTAGTCCACCAAATAATCTTTAAGACACATATAATTTTTTCCTTACAGCCGCAACTGAATATCTGTTATAGTGTTAGTCAACATCTACCAAAGAGACAAATTCTCCCTTCGTAAGGTAGAATACCCACTCTATTTCCCCCTCATCAACAACAATTTAGGACACCTGCATATAGAAACCAAGACTGGGTTTCTTGGAAAAGAGACCCAAATTATGCCTTATTTCTGGCAAGATTTTCACCAATGTGTTTCAACATCAGTACTGTATACTCATCTCGACCACCCATCTTGGCAGCCTGTTCCAATCATTAATTAGCCTCCAAGTAAAGAAAACCAGCTGAGGCATATAAACCCACTCTCCAGTCTGCTCCTCACAAGTTTTACTTTTCTTCTTCTTGATATAACAAATGTATTATGTGCTCATGCAATTATACTTCGAACAGTCAATAGTGAATTGACGATTTTTATTTCAGTAAGATGATCGATGAGCATTAAATCAAGTTTCAGTAGATCAAATCCATTCAGACCACTTAGCAGAGTCTCTGATATTATACAGGATATTTTCAATAAAACTAAATATTTTACTTATAAAATGTGGAAGCATAGACATTTACATGGATAACATTTACTTCCACTTAAATTGTAAGAGAACATGGAACAGTAGTGGGAATACAGTACCAGTGAAGGAATGTAGCAGAGAGATAATATGGCAGGTGCACTGAGGATAACTGACAGCAAATCCACTGAAATATTATCTAGATACATGCCTGAATCAGTACCAACATGAAACTAATCAGAGGTTGCTTTATTTAATATTACTTCCAATTCAGTGCATTACATAGCACACAAGGATCCAGAAGGGACCAATTTTAGAGTCAAAATCCAATCTATGCATATCAGTGGTAGATCATTTTGTGCTCGAGCATTTAGCATTTAGCTGCAATATTTTTAAATATAACAATTTTTCATAAAGCTAGTAATGCCCACCTGTTTAGCACACCTCTGTTTACCACACGTCTACCATGTGGATGTTGTGTATACTGGCCTCAATAAGAACAGCAGTTAATCTCACATTTCCAATTGTAGTATATAAGCTAACTCTATTTTTCTGCCTCTACCCTTGGTTCCAGGACCACTGCTGTCCTCACAGACTACTGACATTAAGTTCTGGATGCGAGCTAACTTCTACAGTTGAACAAGATCAAGGCCCTCCTGATTGGCTCACATTAACGCTTTCACACCTCAGGCACTGGTAGCATCGGTCACCCCAATTCCCCCCACTTCCCTCCACCCTCTTTGTTGTTATTGTTGATCCCGACCCCAGCTCAGGTCTGAAACACTGACGGTCCAGTGCCTTGGGATGTCGTCCCGACGTAAAGGCGCTATACAAATATAATTTTGTTGTTGTAAACTAATCATTACCTAAGTGGGTAAACTGAACAATTTTTTTGAATGCCAAATCTAACCTTTTTGTCCATCTAAAGACTGTTGCTGGCACAATTTTCAAATCACAAGCCTCACATTCACCCTATTAACGCAACATTTGCTTGTATAATTGAAAATTTATTATCACACAATATAAATTTGAAGCAAGTTGGCCGCACATTCCTTAGTTAAGGAAAGCAGTATTTTATTTTAAGGTTATTGACAGTGCGACTTTTGCTATTGAGCATTATGTTTGGCAGCAGTGTCGACAGTTACACAGCTTGCAAAGTCAGGATGACAGGTGTGAAAAACAAAACGCAAGGGGAATGAAGAGACATTGTTAAAGAGCGGTGCCTAGAAATGGACTGCACAGACCAGTAGGCAGGACAAAGAAAAACCCAATCCAATATTGGCCCATTAATAGTTTGTCCTTACAAGCCAATGTCTAAATGATAGAGTGGGCCTGGCAAGACAGGAACTGCAAAACACCAGAATTGCATGGTTACAACAGTGTATTCTTTGCTGTATTAATCAGTAGTAGGAGAAACCATATAAATAATACATTAAAATGCACAAGAAAATAAAACAATCATTGTTAAGTGTTTATTTTGTAGACATAGAACCTAAGAATCCATGGATTTCCCCCCAAATTCCTCTTAGACCATCTAGAATTGTGGTCTTATAAACCATTTTAGTAAAGCAAGTCCATTCATCACTGTGCTGCTTGATTAATATAAAATGTATTCCTCAGGGAATGATTAATAGAGATGTAACAGAGGAGGATACTTCAACAATCAAGCATAAATCATGACAGCGTGGGATAATTTCATTTACCACATAATCAATGTGTTAAATATAATTAGCCTTTCCGTTGTCGAATGCCTCTGACAAACTACAGAAAAATGGAACAAAAGTGAGACCAAATAAGTAGCAACAGCCAGTCCAAATCCAATCTATAAAAAGACGAGAAGCATGATCACACTACAGTAGCAACATGCTGGGAATGGAAGGTATTTGCAGTCTGTGGAAAGATGATTAATTAATGAAACATAGATACATTGGAGCAAAATTATGGATTCCCTTTTGAAAAATACAACAGATCAAAAGTTTAGCAGCACGAAAAAACTGCTTAAACGTATTGTAGATACACACACACATACCACATATGCCACCATGTAATAGAATATGCAATTCAACTGAAATCTCAGCCTGGACTTTTATTATATTCTTAACTAAAATTAGTCATGACTTTTTTGAGTTATCCATCCCATTTTTTTTACTTGATCACTTGGAAAATCTATTTAGGAAGGCTATAATAATTTTCACTAATACACTTTAAAAAATGTTTTACTTCCCTTGACTGTACCTCAGATCCCGCGCAAAGTCACCTTGTCAATTGTAGCACAGCTTGACTTGCTACTTTGATCTTTAATGCACCTCACATTTTATTCCAGCCAAAGGACAACCTGAAAAATGACAGCTTTGTGTAGCTCCTTTGCTGCTCACACCCTAATCCATATCCAAAGTCTAATCACAAACTACTGATAAGATTATTTCCCACCCACTATTGACCATATACTAATGCAACCTTTCTCTTCCCCCTTTTCCCCTTCTCTCCCTCTTCCTCCCCCTTTCTCCCTGATTTTGCACCCCAGCCACCTTTCCCTCCCTTCTTTGCTCCCCCTTTCTCCTTCCTCTTCCTCGCTGACCTTGCTCTGCATCACCTTTCCCTCCCTCTCCCCCCTTGCCCTCTTTTCCCCCTTTCTCCCCTGGCCCCATTTCTGCGACTGTTTGTGGGACATGCTGTGTGCAATTTGGCAGCCGCGTTTCGCCCACAAGTATACAGTCGGCTTTCCTGCTCTCCTTTCCCCTGCCCCAACCCCTCCCCTTGACATCTTCCCCCCCCCCCCCATTTCCCTTAATCCCACTTTCATGACTGTTGGTGGGACACTGCTGTACGCAATTTGGCTGCCGTGTTTCGCCCACGAATATACAGTGAATTTTCCTACTCTTCTTCGTCCTGCCCCGACCCCTCCTCCCTGCTCTTGTCCCTACCTAACTGTACAGTACCTTGGGACGTCCTTTCGACGTCAAAGGCACTATATAAATGTAAGTTTTGATTGATTGATTGATTGATTGAATAGTTCTGGACATGTTTGCAGCATAAAGTGCAATCATGTAACCAATGTTCACTAGGATTTTTATGCCCTTCATCCACTTTTAGACCATGCCTACCCAGGTTAGTAACCGTTTCATATTTTGATCATACAATACTCTCTAGTTTGTTTCAATTGCTCCTTTTCAATGCCTAAAGGGTGCAAGGCCTACCCAGTGCAGTTCTATGTGCATTTGTAAGCACTTCAAGTCTTTGCTCGTGTGATCATTCCCAATACATGACAGGCACTATTGTTCATTTGGAGAATTACAGCATTCTTTTATGCACAAGTACACAAAATGGCATAACAACAACAACAACAACAATTTACATTTATATAGCGCCTTTCACGTCGGGAGGACGTCCCAAGGCGCTAAACAAGAGGCGTGTGACCCGAGCTGGGAGGGGAGTGTTTGGGAAGGGGTGAAACACGAAGGGGAGGTAAAAGAGTTCGGGGTGAAACAAAAGGCACGATCGAAGAGGAAAGTCTTCAAATCGGCCTTGAAAGAGGAAAGGGAAGAGGCGAAACGGAGGGATTGAGGGATGGCATTCCATAGGGTGGGAGCGGAGAAACTGAAGGCCCGGCCTCCGATGGTGTGGCGGTTCGGGCGGGGGGCTTGGAGCAGGCCAAGTCCTGTTGAATGGAGGGTCCGGGTGGGCGTGTAGGGGGAGAGTAGATCGGTTAGGTAGGATGGGGCAAGGCCGTGTAAGGCCTTGTAGGTGAGGACAAGGATCTTAAATTCGATCCTCTGGAGGATGGGGAGCCAGTGGAGACGGGCGAGGGTGGGGGTTATGTGATCACGGAGGCGGGTGCGGGATAGTACACGGGCTGCAGAGTTTTGGATGGCCTGCAGCCTATGAATGGAGGAACTGGGGAGGCCGACTAGGAGAGAGTTTCCGTAGTCCAGCCGTGAGGTGATGTACGCGTGCACGAGTGTTTCGGCAGCGCGGGGGGTAAGATAGTTGCGGAGCCTGGCAATGTTGCGCAGATGGAAATAGGCTGTGCCGGTCAAGGTGCGGATGTGGGGGAGGAAGGAAAGTTTTTGATCGAACATGATGCCGAGGTTCCTGATTGGCTTTGTGAGGTGGAGAGTACAGCCTTGGATGTTGAGGCTGGCAGCGCCCGATGTGCGGAGGCGCTGGCTTGAGCCAATCAGGAGGGCCTCGGTCTTACTCACGTTCAATTGCAAAAAGTTGTCCCTCGTCCACGATTCGATGTCGGACAGACATGCTGTCAGAACATCGATCGTCTGGGGGTTGAGGGATGAGGCAGAAAGGTACAACTGGGTGTCATCCGCATACATGTGGAAATTTACCCCATGTTTGCGGATGACGTCGCCCAGAGGGAGCGTGTAAAGGGTGAAAAGAAGGGGACCAAGGACAGAGCCTTGAGGGACGCCGTGGGAAACTGTGCGGGGGTTTGATGAAAAGCCATTGGAAGAAACAAAATGTAAACGATGGGTCAAATAAGAGTGGAACCAGTCAAGGACTGTGCCTTGAAGGTTGAGGTGGGAGGAAAGACGTTGAAGGAGGATGGTGTGATCGACTGTGTCGAACGCAGCAGACAGGTCAAGGAGGACGAGGAGGCAGAGGGAGCCCTGGTCACAGGCGGTTAGGATGTCATTTGTGACCTTGACCAGGGCAGTTTCTGTGCTGTGGATAGGGCGGAAACCTGATTGGAGGGGTTCAAAAAGTGAATGAGTTGAAAGGAAAGAGCGGAGCTGGGCGGCAACCACTCTTTCAAGAACCTTGGATAGAAACGGGAGGTTGGAGATGGGTCTATAACTTGATGGTTGCAACCCATCAAGGGAGGGTTTCTTCAGGATAGGGGTGATGGTGGCTGTTTTAAGGGAGGTAGGGACAGTTTCTGAGGAGAGGGAAAGGTTAATGGTGTCAGAAATGAGTGGGGCTAACAAATGGAGCTGGGTGCGGAGGAGGGGGGTGGGGATGGGGTCCAATGAGCACGTGGTGGGTTTCATGGAGGTGATTGTTTTACACATGTGCATGCCAACGATCATATCATGGAATGAACAACTTAGGCTGATACTGCACAATACCCCCCTGATTCATTCAGCCATCCAGAAAACACTATTCAATTGTTTCACACAAACAGTTTTACTTACAGCTGGGCTACATTGTTCTACAAAGTTCTACATTAGATGCAGGCAGACACATTATATTAGACAAATGAGTATCATTTGATAACATGTTTACATTTTGTTTCTTGCTTTCTTACAATAACTTGGGAAATATAGTTCAGTACTATATCATACAAAATGTAACACGGTTATTGCTCTGCATGGTTTGTCTGCTTATAATTCACTCTTAATAAACAATGAGAATGAGTTGATGCTAGTCTGTAAAATGCTGATCCCTTAGCATTCGGATTACATTCAAGACCTTAAAATTTTGATTGTTCCTAATCCCTTGCCATCAATAAAGATTTTGCTTCCACACAAAATCTAAAATGATTGGTTACCATAGCCATTGGCAAATTCATTATAGCACTGCAATGAATTATTGCACTCATTGCTGTTGCATTCCAAGGTTGGTCAAGTATGAAGCAGTGCAACATGAATCCAGTTATAATGTGCACATTTCAGATGGTAGAGAACTTATTGATCTAAAACTTTGGATTTAAGAAAAATATACTCACAGAACTATTTATTCTGGGTTTTGTTGGCAACCAAAGCATCTAGCTATTTAAACCATGCGAAGACTGCATTCCTCTACAATTTGTTTTGTCCACAAAGGAAATTAAGATACTGTGAGAGATTTAAAATTTTATTTTCAAGAAAATAAATGGTTTGCTACTTTGCACTTTAATTGTTAGTTGTGTCTGCTCCTGCAGTATCATGAGTGATCAGATGAACTGCACATGAGACACCAATCAATGATGAGCTGTTTCAGTACGGTTTTGTAAACTAAAGGCCAAATGAACCATTATTAATTATCTGAGATTTGAGATACAAATGATCCAAAACTTTGGCAACATATTTACCATTGATATTGACTCTTTGAGTGTTTAGAAAAGGGAATCTGTGATATTTTG
This sequence comes from Hydrolagus colliei, assembly GCA_035084275.1. Taxonomy (NCBI): domain Eukaryota; kingdom Metazoa; phylum Chordata; class Chondrichthyes; order Chimaeriformes; family Chimaeridae; genus Hydrolagus; species Hydrolagus colliei. The sequence goes on along the minus strand of CM068749.1, from coordinate 17,370,768 downwards.
CCAGTTAGAGGAATTTGATCAGGTAAAAAAAAAAGGTTTTTTTTTTAACCTTTTACAAAACCAGATAATAGCGATATTTGAAAACTGAGAGCGGCTGGATGGACCATACCAGATTTGCACATTCGCAAAACAGGATCTTCCAAAAATTTGGACAGATTTTGAAGTGTAGGTTTTAAACAAAGCTGCAATTAGTGAGTATGCCCAAAGTAAATCATTGGCATTTTGCTGTACAAGTGACCCACATTCACAAGAAATCATTGTCAGTTATGTGTCACTGTAACACAACAATGCCATACGCGTGTACACAGGAGATTTTACTTAATTCTAAATACACAAATGAATTATGCAATTTAAACTATATCAAAATCTATCACCTTATTTGCTGCTTCAAAACTCCTTTCCATCTTCAACTTTACACAGAAAGTTACATTTGTGTAATGGAATACATAAAGCTCACAATCCTGAATTTTGTGATATATTGTATTGTGTGCTACATAATCTACAATATCAGCCCTCGATTTCAAACGTAGAATTAACTGTGCACTTTAATTTCTCATCTTGCCACAATCAAGAATAAATTATATAGCCAGTCCAGGGACAATAAACAAAGGTTGAAGCCAATTTTTTTAAACCAACAAAATGGAAGAATTTTCACAGTAGGACATTTAGATTATGTTGGACATTTTACATACAATAGGTATATTGTTTGATCTTTTATAAAAACACTGAAGATCTTTAAAACTTATCCAAGGATTACAATTTAAGTTTAGATATATAAAAAGCTAAAAAAAATTGTGAAAATTCAACGCTATTTTAAATCAGACAAGGGATTGAAACCAAAGGCACCTCAGGAATATTAGGTTTGACTTTGATCAAGGAACTGCTGGAGGCTGCCTAGCTGTAGTGGCAGGGGACACACACAAAAACATTGTGAAGACCAAAAAGAGACTGCCAGTTTCACCCAGGGAGCAGGGAAGGAGGGTGAAAGAAAGTAGAGAACAGGAGAAAAATCTGGCAGCTGCCCAACAAATCACTGCCGAGACGCATGCAAACATTTTTTTTTAAATCACAATTTTACTTGAATATGACATTTTGATATGGGAAAACACAACACTTCTAAATTCCAGTTGGATTTGAAAGTTATGCAAATACTGTAATTTAAAACTGCAATCCCAGCCTTTAAATTGCACCAAATATTTTCCAGATTCAAATAGAATATCTTCTTCATTCCTGGAAAATCTGGGAATAATGACATTTATAAGGGAATGAGTGATAGAAATATAAAGGGGAATCTATACCATTCCTTAAATATACCCTTCAGGAAACAACTGACAGCAGCTGTAGATGTCCAGAGAGGATCATCTTGGCTAAAAGGGTGTGGCTAAAAGGGTGCAGAAATAAAACTACTGTATCCCATTCCCCTGCAAGAATCTGTAAATTGAAAAAGGGAAGGGACACATTAGCAAAGAAATATATATATATAAATATACACACACACTTCATATAAATGTACTGTATATATATATACAGTACATGTGTACTGTATATATATGTGTAGCACTATAATTCCCACTACACATGAATAGATTTTTGAAGAGATATTAGTACAACCCTTCCATATCCAGTACCTCTCTGAGCTGGTCAGTCTGACATAATGCCAACACCAGGCCGATTACTTGCTACAAATGGTGATATCACTGAACTCATCACATTGAAAAGAAGGACTGTAGGATTGGCTGGAACACAATCCTTTCACTTCTGGGCCTTGCAACGATCCAAACTTCCTTATTTTAATTTCCTTCTGGTATATCAAAACTTCCCTCATTTCCCAATAACTGTTCCTCTACCAGAAATAAACAACATGAACTCTAAGACAAAAAACAATATCAACATCCAATAATGTTCAGAGTTTGGTTCCAATTAGCTGAGGTAACCGGAACCATTTTAAAATGAAATTACCAATTTTTATTATTGTGTTTTTTGGGGACTGATTATTATTAGGTGTGTGGAGTAAGGAAACTTGCCCAAGGTTTCACCCTGATCTGCCTGGATTCAAACATAGGTCTCATGCTTGTAAGGCGAGTGTTCTAACCACTGAGCTACAGGAGCTCCACAATATAATTCAAGGTACACCATCATCTTGCAATCACAGGTCCCAAGAGTGTCAAATGTGAAATTGGACAAAATTTCAAAACATGCAATGGAAAGTGTTCCTGCTTTCGGTTAGGCTATATTACTGAATGATCTATAGAAAAGTGCATTCAATAAAGTTGACTCATTTTTGCAGAACGCTGATGATACACAAAAGAGAGAACATATTCTCTTAAGTGCAACCCAAAATCTATAGAAAATATTGGTTGCCTCATAGGAAACAAGACGAATACTTGTCTAATGAAACAAAATAGTAGATAATTTCCTTTGGATTCAGATCTGTAATTAGTACGCCAATACATAGCCTCGTCTAGCTTGAGGAAACTACTCCTGTAGTCAAAAATGATCAGTTTAATTTTTCTCTTCTCAACACCTAGCATTCCCAGATTAGTGTTTGTTCCCTCACACAACAAAAAATGAATTAGAAGGCTACGTAACTACCCAGGTTATCAAAGCCCTGTGTTGCACCAATATTTGCAGCGAGACCCCAATGAATATACAAAATGTAAAATAGTATCAAGATGCAATCAACTTCATGAGTGATGTCCTGGAATCCTTGGTAACCTTTATGTTGACAAAGCTTTTTTTTGCAAAGACAACAACTTGCATTTATATAGTGCACCTCACAGGTGCTAGGGCACTTGAAAAGACACATCTTGCCCTAAAATTCTGTCATTTTAGTGCAAATTAAAACATTTCAAATTGTATTTAATCTGAACAGACGACTTTCAAGATCCAGTATGGATTTGAGGGGTCATAATGCTAGGTTACAGTCTTCAAGGTTTTGTGAGACTGCTCCCTGACTCATGAACCTCAAACTTTTTTGTGTAGTGCAAGATTCCTCCTCACGTCCTGTAGTCTCAACTTCCTTCAGTATTCCTCAGCAGGTGACAACCACGCATTGGTAGTTCACTCAGTGATATGTTGACAGGACTCATATGTAAAAATAAATTTATTTTACTGTGTTTTACTGTAGTGTTCAATTAACTAGACAATTAACAAATTATTTCTAGAGGTATAGAAGTAAATGTAAATAAACCTAAATAGGACAGTGTTTCTCTTACTTGAATAAACAGTGAATAAGGTGCACTTCTTGCACAAACAAGTGTTTTTCTGTTCAGATGAACAGCCCCGGGCTTTACCATATAAAATGCACACTGCTTCAGCTTCCTGTTACTTCCTATTATCGTATTTGTAATGCAACTTAGATGGAGAAAAGTTGTATTTAAACCATTTTAGACATCTCCTTGTCTGACTTAATGCATACAACAAACAGGCAATTGGATCTTCCATAACTTTAAAAATATCCTCTCCAATTGGACATGAACTCTGCTTGCTTGCTACAAGAGTTGAGAAAATATGCAGTGCAACTCCATGCTGTTCATTCACACCACTCCATGAATGGTACTGGTGTCAAATTGTTGGGACCATTATAACTGTGCTATATATTACCAAGCTAATTTAAGACCGGTATTTTTCTTTTGACATTGATGGGGGTGGGGGGAGAAGAGACGAGGGCAATTTGCACTCTCAAATCTATATATCTGAAAACAAATATATAGACGTCAGTTCTTTCCATGGAAATAATTTGTATTCAGATCCATAAGTCAATTCAACATTTACAATAATTAATCCAAAGAGGGGAAATGTTTTGTAGAAGTTCAGAAATCTTATTCATATTCCCTGACAAATATTTGTGCGGAAAGCACCGTGGAGCACACATAATTATTTCATGCATAAAGCTATAGATTGTTTCATTTGTATCACATAATCCTTGGAAAAACATTTCCCACGAGGACAATTATTTATCCATTATGCGCAAGACAAAGCACATCCATCAGAAATTCTCTTCAGATTATGAAAATACTCTACTGTAATCTGGGATCACTCTATACATTAACCCCTCCCCATGTAGCAAGTTTTCCTGGAATTCCACATATTATTTTGTCTCCAAATAAAACCTATACTTTTCATTAATTTAAATTGGTATTCAAATTGTGTATCTTACACTGGAAAACTGAGTGAATTCAGAAGATCAGAAAGTAGTCATTTACCTATGGGTTTCAAGTCATTACACAAAAACTTATTGAAAAAAGCAAAGAAAACAAAGCAACTTACAGTTCCAAAAGGAAACAACAATGAACACGGATGTATAGAATCAGAAGGGATAGACAGCCCATCCTATCCAATGGGCCGAATCCTTTGTTCCATCAGGGACTGTTCCCAATTTATTTAACCTATCATATTCCATGTTCAGTAACATGTTACTTTCTAGGTTATTGTATCTGGGCAACACAGCTGCTATTTGAGATTTATTTAGATATAATCTGTACGCTCGAGGAGGCCCATGGGGAAAGGTTTGTAAAAGAATGCAAAATAAACCATGACTAATTTATATTAATGAACAAGGACATCGATGTTTCATTAATCTGTTGGTAACTGGGGAAATCAAATTGACACAAAAAATAATTTTGGAAATAAAAATCTATGCTTTTTACTAAATAAATAGCTGCATTAGAAATTAACTCATGGACAGCATAAAGCAGATTTGGATATAGAAAACAAATGAATTCAAAATATATCAATCCAGATTTATTTTTAGAATTCCCAATTTTTTTTGATTAAACCAAATTATATTTAATTCCTTGACTAGGCCATTAATGTGCGAGCCTAGAAAGCAAGCGCTCGCATGAACAAGTTCAATCCTGTTCCCTACCAAATGCCTATACACATGTACATTCCAGCATGGGTCACTGCATAGTGATCAGAAGAAGAATCCTGACTGATTCTTGCATCTTTAGCCTGGGGGTAACAAGGCCAACTGCTGCCCAGCTGAGATCAGATAGCCAAGCACAAACTGGGAATTAAACCTATGATGTATTGGTACAAGGCATTTCAGTGCCCTGGGACATCCTCCTGACGTGAAAGGCTCGATGCAAATGTAATTTTGTTGTTGTTCTTGGTACAATTGCCTACGTGAGGCTCAGGGGTGGGGGCCTTTACCTATTGGGATATCCAAGGACCCATATTGATTTTAAAAAATCTTGAAGAAAACAGCAAAATCTGATTTTTAAAACAACAACAACTTTGATTTATATAGCGCCGTGTGGAGGGCGCTAAAAAATCATATATATACAGAAATAGAGATTGTGCACATCTCTGGGATTCCAACTGATAAGTTTATTCACAAGAAAAAGTTGGACCAAATATGTATGTAAATTGTTGCCATATTCATCCCATTATAATTCTCTGAATAGTAGCTGGAATATACATACACAAGGACGTTCGGTTAAGAAAAGGAGATTGGACTTGTTTATGATGGTACTTGCTTTCTCACACATTAATTCCTGGTAAAGAAATTATTAAGTACAATTGGTTCAATAAAAAATTAATTTCAGCATTCTAAAAGAAACAACAATTTTAGAGTTCTAAATTACTTTAGAGTTCATTTATTTTTCAAATCTAGATCTAGGTTGTACTGTAATCCATCCCCCTTCCCCCCCCCCCCCCCACCCCACTTGTAGAAGAAAAACGTACAGCACACGACAGTAGTCAACACCAAATTGGGGATTACTACACTGATTATTACAAGCATTTTTTCCTTGCAATATGATACTTACCTATGGCAGCAAACCCACTGAACTGCAGCAAATGACATACCATTAAACAGTACCAGTTAAGCATTTAAAAAATCTTACTTCACACCACAATTTTGTGGCAGCAGAAATAAAATATTTTAAAAGTCATTAGGCAGAATTGATAGAAAATGCTGCAGATAACTAGGAATGATATACAGGGTAAAATATAACTCAATTGTGCACCTCAAAAACAGAACAAAGCTGCAGCAATTTAGGAGGGAAAACTAATCCAGAGATTAGGTAGACTCATTCCCTGGTATCCATTATTGTAAGGAATATATACTGTGTGTGTTATTTTAAAATCACATTTCATTTTACCTTTTTATAAGAGTTGGCATTTCTTGCATTTTGGAAGAGAATTTCAATCTCAATGCAGAAGTGGGATGATATTTATAAAGTAGAATATTGGTCTATGACATTGGCTGGTTTATTGAAGAATAAATTGCAGATGATTAAGAGAAAAGAAAAAATCCATGAAAAAAAACCTTGCATTTGCAATAGCACTATTCACACTGGTAGGTTGCTTCACAAGAGTTACTGTAAAGGGTAGTAACTGTGTATGTTGTAGGCAAATACAGCAGCCAATTTGCATACCACAATGTACTGAAGCAGCAACTGTCTAGTGCCTTGGGACGTCCTCCTGACGTGAAAGGCGCGATACAAATGTAATTTTGTTGTTGTTGTCTCACAAACAGCCGAAATTAGCTTTGTAACTCACGTGCCCAACTCATCACCCATTCAGTCCTATCATGCAGTTATACAATTAAAACTTTCAAAGAGAATAATACTGATTTAATCTCCTCCATACCAGAATTTGCATGAACATTCTTTTGAAGTATTTGGAAATGAACATAGACTTCTACACAGAATACTATATGGTGCAATTTATTTCACCCTACATTTTATATTTCTCTTCACTCCATACATTTCAATAACAATCCTTGGATTTGATATAGCACCTTCAGCCACTCTGCCCCGAAGCTTTGGAATGCCATCCCCCCACCTCCGCTCTCCTTAACCTCCTTCAAGTCCAGTCTCAACACCCTCCTCTTCGACCATGCCATCGGTCACCCCCACTTCCCTTCCCCTCCCCAATCCTGATCCCAGCTCTGGTCCGAAAAAATGACTGTCCAGTCTTGGGACATTCTCCTGATGTGAAAGGCACTATGCAAATGTAATTTTGTTGTTGTTGTTATTATGTCATTTAGACATTTCAAAGCACTCAAAGATTATATTGTAAAGTGAATTGACTGTATATTGTGGGCAAACCACGGCAGCTCTAATGACTACTTTCGCAAACATGGTTACAATTGAATATCAATCTCATTTAAACTTGAACATTACAACCAATATTGTACTTTTATAAATATAAACAATTTAAAATTCAAGCACCATTCATTGATCGGTCGAAGCAGAGGATTTTGAGATGTGCCTTGAAGGAGGCAACAGCAACAAAATTATATTTGTATAGCGCCTTTCATGTCAGGAGGAGCTGGGGATCGGGATTGGGATCGGGGAGGATGGAGAACGGGTGGGGGGGGGAGAAGGGGGTTGATTGAAGGCATGGTTGAAGAGCAAGGTCTTCAGATTGGTCTTGAAGGAGGCAAGAGAGGGAGTGAGATAAAGGGAGTGTGGGATGGAATTGCAAAGGCACTCCAAAGACACTCCTCTCTAAAGTTGGCCATGATCACTCAACATGTTCTGCTACTCAAACTGGCATTCATTCTCTTTTTCCTATTCAAACTACCTTGAAAGGTACATACTCTCATTGATCCTCCCAGAGGTCTGAGTATGGACAGTTCACATGACATCATTTTTTATTACTCTCACACATAGCAAATCATTTACAGATTTAAAATAATTAAGCATGATAAATAGAATACAACCCAAAGGAGATAATGCACATATTTCAGAATTCCATTAATGGAGCATACCATACACGTAGCTTAATATCAAATATGTCACCCACGAGGTAAGTTAACTCATGAAATGAGATTATAAAAATCATAATTTAATAGCACTCAATTCAAGAGCACTGTAAAAGTCTTGACTTATTAGATTGTTAACATTTGAGAAGGCAAACCTTGATATAGCTACCTGCTTTACAGTTTAAACCATTTATTATAACAATAATAATTTACACGAAGCATACGTTTGAAATTCACATAGTATCTCAAATTGAAGGACTTTTAATATAATACAACGGGGCTGGAACCAATGCTGTAATACCCAGTGCAGGCCCAACCATTGTCATCTGCAGCCGAATTCACGTTTTCAAAGCAAGCGCAAGAATGCTTTAAAATATTCGAAGCTGCTTGTTAAACAACCCTCTGTCAAGAAGAAGGTTTTTGAGATTAGAAAAAGGGGAGTTTCTTCATCGACAATAAATTAGCAAACGACCCCAAGGCTGTGTATCCGAGGGGTTAATATGCGCACAAACATACACACACACAGAGCTAATAATAATACCCTGACTTACCCAATTTACCACGAGATTCCTCCAGCTTCTGGATCTGATTCTCCAAGAATAACATCGCGATCATAAATGCCACAACCGCTAGGAGCTGCAATTTGGGCGGCATGATAATTCTTAGAAGCCCCATGAAATTATCAAGACATGCCGCGGTTAAACAAATAAAGAAAAGCAACGGGAGGAAGGGAGAGGGAGGGAGGGAGGGAGGGAGGGAGAAAGAGAGAGAAAGGGAGACCGAGAAGAGGTGAGAGTGATGGTGGGGGGAGTGTGGAATCAAAAGCGTGAAAGGCTCGACAAGCGGCGGCGAATCTCGTCAGGTGCCTCCACGCACATAATCGTTAGTGGGAGAGACGGACCGGCTAAATAAGAGCGGGGGAGGGAGAATATTAAGAGTATGTCAACTTCGGCCTCACTCTCACGCCGCTTTCACGGTGAGGCCGCCTGCCCTGACTGACCGACTTGACGATCTCCCTCCCTCCTTTCCCTCCGCAACAGCGACGCTGCGCCGACTAACTGCCGCCCCCCGTGCGCGGGCTTCTCTTCCCTTCTCGACAGGGATGAGTGGTCCATATCATTCGCCTGACAAAAGAAAACAGCCTCCCCCTCCTCCCCCCGTTGGGTCATCGTCGAGTGAAAACGAGACGGCGAAATAATTAAATCCTCCATCTAGTGTTTATTATTTTTGTTAATTCGATTAACACATAGAAGCGAGCTACATGGGTTTGGTTTGAAGCCGTCGGAGAGGTATGTCCCACTGCCTGATTCGAACCGGTGTGGGTCCTCGGCGGTTCAAGATGGCGGTGGAGGTTTACTTGCTGTGGCTCTTGCCCTTTTTAAATGCGGTAATTTATTGAACAGATTCCCATTCCTCTTCTTTCTCCTTCTTTTCGGTGAGGTGAAACATTAGCGAGTGGGTGTCGGTTAGTCCGCGGTTCCCTCAGGGAAGGACGAAGACTTTGAAGGACGAGAAACGCGGCTCCCCCCCCCTCCGCCACCGGCCTTTGGTTTGCATGACGTGGCCTGTAGCTTGTACTCTAATCACATCCTTCAGTTCCCAGAGAAGGAATTAATCGGATGCGTTTCTTGTATGAAAATGCAATTTGGTTTATCTTAACTGGCTTGTGACTATTCAGTGTGTTACGATGCTTCCTCTCCAATGCACAAGTGACTTTCAAAATTTTGCCAGTTTTTGTACAGTATTACCTGTATTTTTGTCTCACTGTACGAGTAAGATAAAACAATCTTCAAAAACAGCTACTTTGTTAGAAGTTGGCTGAATCTAACAATTGTTAGCATTAATTAAGATCTATGGCTATGTAAAGTGAAGCTTTTAGAATTTTATGTTTTTTCTGTGGCCAAAACTTCATCCCATAATATTTGAACTTGTGGATGTTTGTCAACACCGTGTAGTAGCTACATACTTGCTGGTATAGATTTGTTGTTAATTGGTTAAAAATAAATTTCCTCTTGCATTGTAACTGCCCATCTCAACTTACAACTTTGTTTCAAAAAGAAAATCTAATAGTGAGTGTGTTTAACTCACTGATATGTACATTATAATATCACTTTATAATAGATTTATAATAAACATTCTCTCTATTTCAGATAGCTGCATATGGGGCAGATTTTTCATCTGAAGCCTGTCGAGAAATCGGCTTTTCTAGTAACTTGCTTTGCAGTTCTTGTGATCTGCTTGGTCAGTTCAGTTTGAATCAGCTGGACCCATACTGCAGGCAGTGCTGCCAAGAGGATGCCCAGCTAGAAACTAAAAAGGTATGGTTGTATTATGCGCCTGCCATGCATTATAGAGCAAGAGAATCCCAATTCTTTAGTTATGTTAGGTAAAAATTGTAATTATCCGTCTGAAAAGAAAGGTTTGTGGTATTTGTTCCTGGAATATCTTTGAAGAGCTGCTTGAGATGTGTTGTTTGGAGCATCAACAACAACAACAAAATTGCACTTATATAGCGCCTTTCACGTCGGGAGGATGTCCCAAAGCACTGAACAGTCAGGTCGGGACCCGAGCGGCGGTGGGGGAGGGGGGGGGGGGGGAGGGGGCGGGGTAGAATCGGGATAGGGGGAAGGAGAGTGGGAGAGGGGAAAGAGTTAGTGGGTTAGCATCAAAGTTAACATCAGAGTTAGCATCAAAGATGGAGATTCACTTGATAGACAGTTGGTAATAGAATTGCACTTACACTATTTGTCATCATCTTAATCGTTCTGAGATGCATGTGATAATTACTGCTGAAAATGAATAGTCCTCAATAATTTATATACTCGCGTCTGCACTCAAAGTATTCTTTATGATGAAATATATATCTTTTGACATTGGACAACACAGGAAAATAAACCATGTCTGAATTTTCTCTCCTTTACATGTTACGCAAAAGTCAATTCTAGTGTTTTTTCCCTGAGTACAAGATTTATACCTGCATTTTCTGGTCCATGTGATTGATTCCTTGCCTTTACCAACTCAACCATTAGGGGAGCTATCTTTCTTTTTGTGACAGTTGGCTCATTCATAAATTTCTCAGTGACAACAATTTGCTGCTCCTTTGGTTCTGTTTCTGGTGTACAGGTAAACCTCTATTTACGACGAGGTTGCGTTCCTGAAAAACTGTAGGTATATCGAAACGTCCTAAATCGAAACGTGATTTCCCATGCGATTTTTTCACAAAGTTTGCGTTCTTTTCACAAATTTTTCGGACCTTAAACCCATTAAATAACTCAGTAGGATATTCTTGTACAGCAACAGTGTCAATACTTGCAGCTTCCCCACTCAGCTTGATGTTGTGAAGCCCATGTTGTCTTTTAAACCTTTGAAACCATCCTCTGCTAGCACTGAAAGATAGTGCCGTTGAGCCTTCTCCTTCCTGATCATTTAACTCCCTAAACAATGATTTTGCCTTCTCTTGGATAACCAGGGCGTTAAGTGGTATATTTCACTGGTTCTGATTCTCAATCCAGACACTCAGCATTCTTTCCATATTTTCCATCACATCACACCTGTTTAGCTAATCTGCTTGCATCTGTACTGTAACACACTGTGCCAGTATATTGTCCTTATTCTGTTTTATAGTAGCCCCTGTCGATCTAGCTAGCCCTAAAGCCCTCCAACGTCCGTACCCTTTTCACCAGAATCGCTGTGCTTTATCACCTCCAATTTGGTATTTAAAGTGATGACTTTGCGGGATTTCTGGCCGCCAGCGGTATTACCACTGCTTATTTCACTTACTGCTGTCTCTTCCCTGACATGGTAGGCACATGATAGAGGCTGTAAATCGCTCGAAGTTGCTCGTGAATGTTAGGAAATTACTGTAATACTGACGCGGGGCGATGACACTTCAAAATCAGCTGGCTTGTAAAGAATGATGTAGTGACATGCTGTTGGCCAGTTCAAACGCTTCGATACACTCACTATATCAGGTGTGAGTACGATTTACCCAGGAATACACTATGGACTGTGTGTATGGACAAAAAGGAAGAGCGAAAATGTGACCGTGATTTAGAAAATATGTACTGTGTATGCGTAAAAAAAATTTGAGGTCCGTAAAACAAATCTAAGTGTCGTATATCGATCAAAATGTGTTTAAAAAATGATGGTCCTTCAATCGAAATGTCCTAAATAGAAGCGTCGCAAATCGAGGCTTACCTGTATCTGGTTTGAAGTGGATTTGAAGTTAGGAATTTTGTAGAATGTAAAGCATCTGTCTTTTGTTTGAATCTATGATCAGTGAAATGCTCAGTAAAGGTTATACTTCTGTTTGGTTACATTCTTTACAGGCTTCTTCAGAGTAACTTTTAATTTTGAATCTTTGTGTTCTTAGGTATTCAAATCAGGTGGCTGTATTGCTTCTGAAATAATGACTTGGAAATCAGTATCTGAGTGAAATAATTTAGTTTTGTAAGGTTTAATAACTTATGAATAATACTGAATTAAATTATTTGCTCAGGAATTATTGCAGTCCAACCCCATTGTACTGCACTTCTCTAGACCACACTATGCATAGAAAGTAACATTAGCAGCAGCTTTTAGTGTCCTATTATGACATGATATCACATTATGGACCCAAAACGCTACATTATAATGGGTTGGCTTGAACTTGTTAAGTAATTTTGATTTATATTGCAGTGATGCAGTTAGTCCAAGTTTAATTCAACTATATTTTCATGAAAGCACTCTTAAAAAGTTTGCAACATATTGCAGCTAAGTGTGGGAACAACAGAAAGAGTCTTGTCAACACCTCTGCTTATGCATCCATCTTCCGAGATACTAGTGAAATGCCCAATTTATTCAGTAACCCTCAATATAATTCCAGCTGAAACTATCCACTTGGAAGAGGGCATATTTTGTGAATCAGCAGTTTAATTATTTAAATGATACCATTAATATTTAATCTGAAATTTTAAAGTTCACTTTCCCTTGAGTGAATTACTGATTTATAACTTCACAATATTTGCTGGAGGAGTGTGAATAGACATGTGCAGTGTTGTCTTGCATATTGTACTGGTGAATGTATGCCATTTTTAAGAAATGCAGCAGGATTATATTGAGTGAATTACCTGTAACCAGCATTGTGAATCTACTATCCTGTGATTACAAAAATACACTTAGTTACTTTTTGGGTGGAGTGGATAGAAGAGAATTAAAAAGAACAACTACTGTACTTGAATTTATATAGCACCCTTCATATGGGTAGCATCTCAAGAGTGCTTAACAGCAGCAGAGCTTGATGGTGGGGGGAGGTGACCACAAGCACGGTCGAAGACTAGGAAGGAGGTAATAAGGTGAAGGGAATGGGGCAGAGAGCTCCATGGTTTCAGGGCATAAGTTGGAAGTATGACCACCAATGGGGACGAGAGATATGCAGGAGGCCAGAGTTAACTGAGTGAAGTTGGTGGGTAGTGGAGTGTAAGCAGGTCGGAGAGGTAGGGTGCTGCTAGGGCATGATTTGTACATAAGGGTAAAGATCTTGAAACTCGTAATTCTGTTATAGGAAGCCAGTGGAGTCTGTGGGTATGGAGTTTTGTGCAGGTTAAATTACGATGTGTATTTATAATCCGTGCATTTGATATAGCGCTTTTCATGTCTTCTAGATGTGAAAAATATTTATTTCATACATTGGTATAATTAGGCATTTCACTTTATTGTTGGTGTAAATTTCACACAGTTTGATAATTGGGTTTACCAGTTCCACTTGATCTGCTTTATGTCCTATCATCCAAAAAAAGCAGTAGTTTCACAATATCAGCATGTTGAATTTTGTCATTTTATTGCATAATTTGTTCACCTATTCTTAAACTTTATTGTAGTTTAATAACATTTAGTAGCTGAGAAAACTGACTGCTAGCCTACAGCAATAGTGAAATTCTGGTTTATCTGATAGTTTTAAATGGATAATAAAGTAGCTTGAACCTACAGTGACAAAGAGTGAAAAATAACTCCTTGACCCAACTCTCGGTAGGCGAACCATATGCAAAAGTGGTGTACTGCTGCATTGTCTCACTCGTGAATAATTAAACATGAGGATTTTTTTAACATTAAAAATTCAATAGTTTTCAGCAGGAATAAATAAAATATAAATGTGCTAACATATCGTGATTTCATAAAATTATTCACATCCTTTAGAAATGCAGGGTACTGTCAGTTGTTGGTAGATTACATTTGACTGCAAGTACATATTAGTGCAATGTTAGGCAAATTAATACATTGATATAGAACAATATTTAGACTCATTTATATGTGTCCTTATATGTATGAAACCTGGATGCACAATACATTATAGGCTGGAATTGGTTTGGAACTGAAGCATGCCAAATACACTATTGTAGCATTCAGTGAAACGAAAAAGAATGAGTTGAGGTGTACTTAATTATTTAATTGCAGTAAACAGTACAATGTGGACTTTTGCAAACTCTGAAAATGTTTGTCTTCCTCTGCATTGCCTTTAACATCTTATTTGGTTATGCAGACTTCTTCACATGCTTTGAATAAAGTAGGTCTGCCAAGAAATGGGTTAAACTGCCATAGTCTTCCTTACTTTAATCCAACCCATTCACTCCGCCTCTGAGAATATCATTCAAGAAGAAGAAACTGAATTGTAAAGAGGCTGAGACAATAAAATGGCTGATGTTCATGCTAGTTTCTGACTTCAGTATTCTCACTGGGGGTTTTAGAAATGCAAATTGAATTCACCTAATTTTAATGGTGGCATATAACTAGTTCTGGTACACAATAATTAACTGATCAAGGTTTGACCAGCAATAGGGAAATCTTTGTATTTGAGCTAGTTAATATATATGAACATAGTACTGTATATAAATAGGTAGTTACAAGTTGTATTGGTATGATGACATAATAGTTCTACGGTTTGACTGAGATTATTTTGAATAAGAATTCAGCAGATTTGTCTCCACTTTGGGATACAATGGGTACCTTGGCTATACCTATCAAACTGGGAGGGGGAAAACTGATTTTTTTTTCAAGAACGGAACATTTTGCTCACTTCTGAATAAAATATTAATACCAAAAACTACCAGTTAGATCCCACCAATTGCACTTGGTGAGCTAAGCATCAGCTATTCAATGTTGACTAAACTAATTTTTTTCCTCTTTGCACCAAATGTAACGAATACCTATCTGTTAATGCACTGTTCAGTGCAATCAGTGGACCAAGTAGGTCTGCCACTTTTAAGTTGTATCCTTAAAAATTAATGCATCAAGAAATTAAATGATACAACTTCAAGCGTGTATGATTTAATCTACATAATATTTAATTCAATACCAAATTTTGATTAGCTGGATTGTATTTTACTTAGAGGGATTTTTAATTAAACACAGAATTTGTAAGTTTCTGCTTATGGGGGTATGATATTCAATTATATTTTAGATGCACCATTTGTGTGTCTTCATGTTTATTTAATGTGCAAGTAGACAGGCTTGCTGCAATGTAGGTACATATTGGTGTTGCTTCCAAATCTGATCTATCATAATTAAATATTGCAATTTGGTTAATTTGAATCAGAATACTAGGAAAGGAGGAGCAATCAGCAATTTTTAAATAAATTGTTTGTTCTTCCCTTTTTTAATTGAAAAAAATCAAATGACAAACTGCAAAAAAATGTCACTAAGCACAATTTTCTGTCGACAAGTTACCATTTCTGGCGACGTGGCATAGCCAGCTTTGTGTGCGAGTGCGAAAAAAATGATGGTCATTTAACTGTGACTGCTCCTGTACATTTTTCCATCGCTAGAAACACTTGTAAAAGCGATCACAGCTAACTGGCTAGTGTTCTGCTCCAGTGTGTGCCAGAAGCTGGAACTTTAGTGCATAAGGTAGCTATGGATCCTTTGTTATAAGTGGACTCGTATCACACACCTTTGTTATAAGTGAACTCGGGGGTTAGGGACTTCGAAACTCCTCGTAAAGCGAGAATTTCGTTAAGCGGATGGGAGGTTGCTATTGTGTTTCCGTATGTGAAAAAAATCAGTTTATTTCCCAGCGCTAACATTTGCAGTGTACCAGCGAAGGCACAAGGTAGGTAGAACTGCTATTGAAGGCTGCAATACTTTAATTACAAGATGAAAGAATACAAGATGAAATGTTGAAAATGTTTGTTTTGTTTACCTGAAGAGTATTTTATTTAGTAAATTTTTAACAGAATACAGTAACGGAACAAAAGTTCCGGTACTTCCCTTAATAAGATGAGGTAAGGAGTAGGGAGGAGGTCTTTGTTTTAACTGTTGATGGAGGAGGAGCGGGAGGAGGAGGCTGGAGAATCGGGAGAATCTGGTGAGAAAGCAATAGGTTCTGTATAGTCAGCGGACGTACTTGGTACTGGTTCTTTGGACGATGTCGGCTTAAAGAAACTGTCGATAGAAGACTGTCGACAGTTTTTCTTCTTTTCTTCATACAATTCTTGGTAGAAACGGATAGCTTGCTCGATGCAATGGGCAACCTTAATGCTACGATCCATTTCAGGATCGTTGTCTTTGCAAATATTAATTGCTTTGTTTATTTTCTAAAGAAAAGCTTTAAAAACGTTCAAACTAAGAATCTTAGGCTCCTCATATAAATCATCAGCCTCAGCTGTCTGTCCTTCGTTAAATCCTGAATTTCTTCAGTTGTAAGCCTTCCAGGGGCCGATTTCTCATTTATGGAGATGTAGGTCTTCTCAGGTAACTTCTTCCAATTAAGCCCTGTTGCATCGAAGTTGAAAATTTGTTGCGGTGTATAACCTCCCTCCCTAATGATTTTTGTAAGTTCATCTGGATAACGTTTGGCAGTAGCAACATCCTCACTAGCAGCTTCCTGCACATCTTGATAGAATGTAGCTTGTATCGCTTTTGAAAACGATCAAGCCACCCGTTGCTAGCAGCAAAAATCTCTGCCAGCTTTTTTCAAGTAGCATCATGTGGTTGCCTAGCATCCTGCCGCTTAAGCTCCTCCCATACTCTACGGGCCTTCTCTTGGATTATACTAGCGGAGAGGGGGCAATGGCGTTCGTTCTGGTCTTCGATCTATCTTCATTTCCAACATGATGGACTTCCTTTTCTTCGATGGGGTTGGCGATGTTGCTTATGGGCGTTTAGGTGGCATACTGAAGTAAGTGTATGTAGCTTCGTCAACTGAGACCGAGCGTGTGTTGCAGGGGCGGCCGGGAGACGAGAAGCGCGCGAGAACTTTTGATATAGCGAACGCAGCCTTCGCTAAGCGCATAGGAAGTACAAATACAAACCCTTGTTGTAGTGAAGTTTCGGTAACCGGGCGTTCAGTAAGCGGGGTCTACTGTACAGTAGGGAACGGCGATATGGGAATTTTCCGGATATGGATATATCGGTTGGCTCATATCGAGATATACCGAAATACCGATATTTTCCATTTTTTCGTACTGCGCATGCACGCGCGCATCGGAGTGTGCGTGCATTCCGGGTGCGCGCGCATTCGGGGCCTATCTTCTCAGGAGGTAAATATCTTTCTCTCTCTGTGTCTCTCACGCTCTCCATCTCTGTGTTTTTCTGTCTGTGTCTCTCTATGTCTCTCTCCCTCTCTCCTCTCTCACATCCCCCCCCATCTCTATCTATCTGTATATTATCACATCCACCCCGTCTCTCCCCCCCCCCCCACCACCGTCCCTCTCTCGCACCCCTCACCCCCGTCGTCTCTCTCCCCCACCACCACCCCTGCCGTCTCTCTCTCCCTCCCCCCCCCCGCCGTTTCTCTCTCCCTCCCCCCCACCCCCCCGCCGTCTCTCTCTCCCTCCCCCCCCCCCCGCCATCTCTCTCTCCCTCCACCCCCCCCCAGCCGTCTCTCTCCCCCTCCCCCCAGCCGTCTCTCTCCCCCTCTCCTCCCCCCCCCCCCAGCCGTCACTCTCCCCCTCTCCCCCCCAGCCATCTCTCTCCCCCTCTCCCCCCCAGCCATCTCTCTCCCCCTCTCCCCCCCAGCCATCTCTCTCCCCCTCTCCCCCCCAGCCATCTCTCTCCCCCTCTCCCCCCCAGCCATCTCTCTCCCCCTCTCCCCCACAGCCGTCTCTCTCCCCCTCTTCCCCCCCCCCCCAGCCGTCTCTCTCCCCTCTCTCCCCCCCCCCCCAGCCGTCTATCTCCCCTTTCCCCCAGCCGTCTCTCTCCCCCTCTCCTCCTCCCCCCAGCCGTCTCTCTCCCCCTCTCCTCCCCCCCCCCAGCCGTCTCTCTCCCCCTCTCCCCCCCCCCAGCCGTCTCTCTCCCCCCCCCAGCCGTCTCTCTCCCCCTCTCCCCCCCCCCAGCCGTCTATCTCCCCCCCCCCCCCAGCCGTCTCTCTCCCCCTCACCCCCCCCCCAGCAGTCTCTCTCCCCCTCACCCCCCACCCCCAGCAGTCTCTCTCCGCTTCACCCCCCCCCCCACCCCTTGCATACCTGTATTATGTATTCGAGGACTATGAATACAAGATGGCGGCTTTGCACCTCGGTCTGTGCATTGTGTATAGAGATGAGCATTCTGGGTCTTGTAGTTGATTGTGCTCGTATCCCGATTTTTTACCTCGATATACCGGTTTTCGATATATCGGTATTTTTAAAATGTCTATATCGGTATACCGATATGAAAATCATATCGGGTTTTACTGATATACCGATATATCGCCGTTCCCTACTGTACAGTATTCAGATTATCAAACTGTACTTAAATTACTTAGTGATCAGTTTCTAGCAGATGCAAAAACAAGTTTTCATAACGTTCATATATGCGTGTTACTTTTAAATAATACAATCACAATTTGACTCTTCAGGACAGAAAACCTTCAACCATTGCGATGACAAGCAGCTGTTCTATGCTTTTCACAGATGAAAAGCAAGAGTAATTCAATCAGCTACATTCATGGCATACATGAATAGGACAGTTGTGGAGTTCCATTTATATGTGATCAAGATTACATGAGAATTGTTGAAGATTAAGAGAATCTAGTCTTGTAATTACAAAGGTTGTGCCAGATTAGCTTCTCTGCTTTTGATTTAGCATCACTTTACACTAGGCACTATGCTATATGGCTTTTTTTGTGCAAGTTTGATGAAGGTATACAGTCAATTGATTTTTAAATTGTATTTATTTATGTTTAGTGACTCAGCGGGCATCCATAACTGAACACATCCATTTATAAACAAAGAGCTGTGATTAGGATATGAAGAAACTTACTTAAACAAAAATAAATTGACAACTGCATGCACTTGCACATTGCTTGCATTATCTAACCTTGACAGCTGCAGCTATAAAATTGATATTTTGTACGCAGTGGCCAACTAGTAAAATATGTTGCAGAATAATTGGATGCTGGACAATACATTCTCTATTTCATGCCACTAATACAGTTCTATAATATGAAATGCATCAATACCCATTTTGAAACTTTTAAGTTCTTTTGCAAGAACACAGAATAATCTATTCTAATTGTCATTATGTTACTAGAGTAAAACTTGCATACGTCTGATCTGTATGAATCTATAATCGACTAAGTCATACATCATAATATTTCCATTCCACTCTACTAACTGTGAGACATTTATAAAAGTGGCTCGCTATGTTTACAGATTGGCTGTCCTGCCATTGAATCATTTATAGTGTAGAATAATTTCACCAACAAAAGGATCAATATATAGTCATCTCAAACTATGGCTGCATCCAAACCATCCCAATAGAATGTCTAGGTTAGTCCCAAAGCACAATCCCAAATTTATATTACAAAAATTCCTGTACTATGCAATGTCTTGCACCCTGCATTTATTTTATTTTCCAAATACAGTAGCTATCTTATTAATAGTCAACTCCATACAACAGTATTCTTTCTTTTCAATGGCAAGCTAGGTGGTTGGCTCTATCCACACTGTTTCTATTGCCCTCTGGAATTGGAAAAACTATAGTTTGAAGTAGTTGAAAATAGTTTGTTTTTTTATAAATAAACCTGCCAATTTTTTTATAGTGGCATCAACAGTTGTGTGCCAACTCTGCCTGACTTTCAGAAATCCCCAAAGTTGTTTGGATTTATCCCATTCTTTTGGCTTTTTTCCCCCCCACAATTACTGGGGTACCTACTGATTTGGTTGTAAAGAAAGGATTACAAATGGATTGTCATTGTGAATCATTTTTAAATGTTGACTGATTTTAAAGATTCATACATGAAATCACAGTATAATTTGGTAATGTGTGTGAAAATGACCTTTTTTCAGTTATATCCTGGTGCAGTCCTTGAAGTGTGTGGATGAAAATTGGGGCGGTTCCCTCAAGTCCAGGGTAAGTAACTAATCGATATTTAATTTATTCCTGAACAATCATTATCATCAGAATAACAAAACTTAATTTTACCTCTTGTTAACTGAACAAATTTTTTAAAATTCTGAACTTACTCTACTGTATAGTAGAGTAAGTTCAGAATTTTAAAAAATTTGTTATACTGCTTTTTTTTAGTCTACTGTGGATCCACAACAACCAGAAGAGCTTATTATTGTTATTAATTTATTATTAGTAGTACTACACTTGGCATCTCACCTACAATACTGACTTCCCTGTCTCCAGTTCTCCACTCCTTTCATTTCCTTATTGCATATGTCCTTTCACAAAGGAAACAACAACAACAACAAAATTGCACTTATATAGCGTCTTTCACATCCCAAAGCGCTGAACAGTCTGGTCGGGACCCAAGTGGTGGGTGGGGGGAGCAGTCGAAATACGGGGAAGGAGAGGGGGAAGAGTTATTGGGGCAGCCGAAGGCGCGGTCGAAGAGGAAGGTCTTGAGACTGGCCTTGAAGGAGGAAAGGGAGGAAGCAAGGCGGAGGAGCTGCGGGATGGAGTTCCACAGTGGGAGCAGAGAGGCTGAAAGCCCGACTGCCTATGGTTGGGCGGTTAGGGCGGTGGATACGGAGCAGGCCTGAGTCTGCTGAACAGAGGGTGCGGGCAGGCTGATCGGGAGACAGTAGGTCAGAGAGATAGGCGGGGGCAAGGCTGTGAATGGCCTTGAAAGTGAGGACAAGGATCTTGAATTCGATCCTCTGGGTGACTGGGAGCCAGTGGAGATGGGCGAGGGTGGGAGTGATGTGGTCGCGAAATGGTATCACATGTACATAACACACATGTATGCAACACTCAGTTAAATATCGGTTGTGACTAGGGAACGGCGATGTATCGGTTTTTCGATTAAACCCGATATGATTCTCAGATCGGTATGCCGATATGGTGATTCTAAAAAAATCGCTATATCGAGATATTTTTCGTTATATTTTTAATATCGTTCCTGGCAATATATCAATATTGTTGGTATTATCAGTGTTATGCGATCTTTTCCAGCTTACCTTGTCACCGGCATTGCAACCTCCTAGACCTAGAGCATGGAATGCGCGTACATTCGGTGCGCGCGCACAATTAACGCACGCGCACATCCGATGCGCGCGCACACTTTACTGTGTATACTTGACGTGAGTCGTGGCGTCTTAACAAAGTCACATCGCTGAAAATTGTAGTATGAAAATTTACCTTTCTCATCATGGGGAAAAGAAGCCCCGTATGGGACTACTTTGAAAACAATGCAGTCAGTAATGGTGTGTATAGATGTACAGTTTGCAAGGTCTTGGTTAAGACATCTGATTCGAGCACGAGCAACCTGCGACAAATTAAGCAGCACCACCCCCCCCAGCACGCTGCCCTCAGAGCGAAATTATTGTCAACAACAGCAGGAAATCGAACCAGCGCTTCGGAGAAAGCGACAGGTAGTGGGGCCAGTGCAGCTCAAACAATTCCTGCTTTATTTAAGAGGAGAACATTGTACCAGAGAGGGGACAAAAAGTGGCAAAGTATCATGAACGCTGTCACTTTTTGCACAGCAAAGGAGAGCTTGCCAATGGCGATTGTTGAGACACTTGGGTTTAAGCAACTCCTAAACGAACTGGACCCCAGGGACAAACCACATAGCGAAGGACATTAATTCAGACTTCAGACTACATAAAAATAAGTGGCATTTTGTGGCTGTAAGTGTTATTTTTGTGTGTGAGAGAGTTAGAAGCCAGATTATCACTGCTTCTATGTGTGTGTCTAGTCAGACACACACAGCAGTGATAATCTGTCTTCTAACTCTAACAGTCAGACTGTCTGTCTCTCTTTTCTATTGTAATAGATCTCATTTACACGTGGACATTACATGCTAGTTTCAAGCAAGAAATGGAGGAGAATAAATCTCTAGATTTTGTTTTTGGTGTGTGTGTGTTCTATTTTGTGTTTAGAGATGGAGGGAGAGAAGGAGAGGGGGAAAGTTGGGAGAGAAGGAGAGAGGAAGAGAGGAGAGGGAGGGAGAGAATGAGAGGGGGAAAGGAGGGAGAGAAGGAGCGAGGGGAAAGGAGGGAGGGAGGGAGAGGGGGAAAGTTGGGAGAGAGGAAGAGAGGAGAGGGAGGGAGAGAAGGAGAGGGGGAAAGGAGGGAGAGAAGGAGCGAGGGGAAGGAGAGAGGGGAGGGAGGGAGAGAGGGGAGGGAGGGAGAGAGGGGAGGGAGGGAGCGAGAGAAGGAGAGGGGGAAAGGAGGGAGAGGAGACAGGGAGGAGGGAGAGGAGAGAGGGAGAGTGGAGGGGGAGGGAGAGAAGGAGGGGAAAGGAGGGAGAGAAGGAGGGGAGAGAAGGAGAGAGGGGAGGGAGGGAGAGGAGACTGGGAGGAGGGAGAGGAGAGAGGGAGAGTGGAGGGGGAGGGAGAGAAGGAGAGGGGAAAGGAGGGAGAGAAGGAGAGAGGAGAGGAGGGAGAGGGGGAGGTAGGGAGCAAACAACATCGTATAATTCAACAGACCTTGACACCAACATTACAAACTTTCTGGACCTAGAGCACGCATTTCGAAATGTGCGTGCACCGCGACTGCGCATGCATCGTCAGTGCGGACGCACCGTCAATGCGCGCGCACCGCGACTGAGCGCGCACCATAAATGCACACGCACTTCGAATGCACGCGCATGCGCAGTATAAAAACTCGATAGATCGGTTTAAGCAGGTATGAGCAAACCGATATATCCATATCTGGAAAAATCCCATATCGCCGTTCCCTAGTTGTGACCTAATAATACAGATTTTTTGTAGCATTTCGCTTATAACATGGCGATAAGGTGCTACATCAAATGCCATGATTATTATATTCATAAATTAATTTTAGCCTTGGATATTCTCACTGGAACGTTTGCAATGTCTTTAACCAGCCTTATTTTAAGCAGTAATTTCCAACCTATGAAAGCCTCAGTCAGAAATCTGAAGGTTGAATCCCATGTGGAATCAGCCAAAGGGCTGATTTTAATTACAGTTTGTAATAGCAATCTAATTTCCAACAGGCATGTTGTAAATACATTTAATGACTCCTATTTTGCACACGTGCTCCGTTTAGTGATGGTATCAGTTTGTTAGCATTTTTAGTCCAGTCTTAGCCATATGTATTAGTTGTACTGGATTTTGAATTCTTTCTGAAATATAAATTATGTTCATTCTTTGCCCCTCTTATATCATTGGAGCAGTCTTTCATCTGGGATGGCAGGATGTGCAGCTTGCTCCTCAGCAAGCAACTGCTAATTGCATAAGCATTTGAAAGCAACACAATTAAAAGATTGCTCGCAAAATATACTCTGAAGTGCAACTATTCAAAACAAATTTTAAGCACGGTTTTAGGATTATTTAGTTTTGCTTTCGTATTTACTGAAGTACTAAATACAGCATTCGTCTTACAAGCGAGAGACCTTGTTCAATTCCAGGCAGGGTGAAACCTTGGGCAAATTTCCTTACTCCACACGCCTAAAAAAAACCAATAATAAATTGGTCATTTCATTCCATGACTGTTTGTGGGATACTGCTGTGTGCAATTGGCTGCCACGTTTTGCCCACATATATACAGTCAATTCACTTTACAGTACCAATAGATACATTTACAGTACAAATGTATCTACCAATCGACTAACAACCAGGTTACTACTTACTGCTAGATAAACAGAGGTGTGTGGAGTAAGGAAACATGCGCAATATTTTGCTCTGCTGGGAATTTAACCCAGGTCTCTCGCTTGCAAAGCAAGTGCTCTAACCACTAAGCTACAAGAGGTGCTTTCAGAAACAACATTTTTAAAAAATTATCTTTCAGCTTTCGTCAGGAGTGATAAGCCTAAGATGTTCAAGGGTTTGCAGATCAAGGTAAGCTTTTTATCTTTCAATTATTCACTAAAAATAGTACAGTATATCTAATCCTCTTAACATCAGTCACTTTTTAGAATATGATTATCTCTGATTGGTGTAATAGAATTTGAAATTCTTGCTGTTATCTGTTAAAGAGAAGAGTTTTCGACTCTAAATCAAACAATCCAAAATGTTAAATACCTGAATACAGTAAAAGCTTGGTTATTCGGCACCCAACCAACTGGTATCTTCCAATACAATTCACCATTCCAGCAACCGGATCTCATACTGTAGCCATCCGGGACACTCACGGTATGCTCATTTTGCGCATGCAATGAAGTAGTAAATTATTTTTCTGCTCAGAATGGGATCAGTAGCACACAAATAGCAACTCCCTGAAATTGACTTAAGTTGTGAAATGGGAACTTTTGTATCCCACAGGATTATAAATTGCAAAGAACGTCTTACTTAGTAACCTTCCCTAATCTTTACCAATATATTCCGAGGGAGAAAATTTTGCCCATCCCCAGATTTGCTACAATCAATTTCCAATCATTTGCTTATAACAAGTTGCCCCCCCTTTTTAAAAAAAAGTAACAGTTGTAACTGAAATTGTATTCTAAAAAGGATGAAATTAAATCGGAATGTTTTAGTAATCGCTTTTATTGTCTTTATTTTTGCTCATTGCTCAATAAATCCTCTCTGCTTTATTCTTCATTTCTGAAAGAGTAGTGGGCGATGCCTTTGTTAAAAAGTTTATCTTGGGCCTGACAACACTTCTTCAAATAGGCTTTTATAGTAATTAAAAAATAACTACTACTTTACAGTGTACCTTGCATATTAGTACCATTACACAATTACAGTATTGGGAAGGAGTGAGTGCTTGGGGTTATCTGCCCCCAAATTGCTCTAACTAGCAGTACAGTGGGAATTTACTGAATGATAGCAGGTAAATACCATTTGGATTCAGAGTGCAAGGTTTTTGATTATTCAGTACTTTTATAGCACAAAGTGTTTTGCTTAGCAGAAAAGAAAATTCAGATCCCAAGACAGTTGACTTGATAAAACATGGATAAAGCAAGTCAGACAGCTAAACTGTATAAAACACACAAATCGAAAAGCCCCCTTAATACAAACTAACTCCCTGTGGTACTAATCATAATGCAGAATATTGACAACAGACATTTGAAGTCCCTCTACAAGTGCAGCAATTCTGTTGCAAGCCTTTCATCAAGCAATAAGTGGGAGAAATGCTGCAATTCCAAGGAATGCACAATATGTAGTGACTGAACCACCCATATCTTTGCATTGATTTTTAAACAGCTCTGTTATAATTGGTATGCTGAAGAGATGCTGCAAAAATAAAATATTTAAATGATGCCTCGTACCAAAGTACGCTTAATTGTTTTTGTTGTGCAAAGGTGTTATTAAAAAATTGTAACTACTGTATGATCCGGGTCAGGGAGCAATTAGAACCTATCCAGTTCCATATTCTGGAATTTATTTTCAGTATGGGTAGTATCCGTAATGAAAAGAATGCAACAATTTGTTTTCCATTATTTCTGGTAGGCTTATTTATTGGTTTGTTTATTAAGTTAACCTGCTTCTACCGTATTCTTCTTGTGACCTCAATACGATTTTCCAGCTCTGAAAGTCTCTAGTGCAGAGCAATACAGAATTTCTTTCCTGAGTACCAAAGTTCTCTCTCGGCTATTAAATGTGTTTTGGTTCTTTATAGATGATTGATGGGGTCATTGGCACCTTGCAAATATGACGTTTAGAGAAATCGGTCACAGAACTGCACACACTGATTGCCTCATATTGGGCGAATCCCATGATGTACTTGTCTCGTACAGTCTCTCAAATATACAGGGTGCAGTATAAGTGCCTTGTCTTTTAATAGCAGCTGCATGTGAAACGCCTCATGCATTTTAATCAAAATATAAAGGTGGTATTGTGCTACCAAACAAGTATTTGAGTTCTGAGCTTTCTCCAGTTGAAGAATACTCTTCAGTAATGCTAAGTTTACCAGTGTTACCTGGTGCCATTTTGTTTTAAAAACAGTACTATAGTTTAAAAACAGCATCGCAGTGGTAGAAGGAGCTGACAGAGGAAGATAACATTAATTCTTGCTGTAAGAATCGCTGAAGCTGATAAATGCTGCTAAATACAGTTTTCTTCATTTAGACTAGCTTTTATTTAAGTACCAGCGAGTTTAAGAATTAGAACCATTTGATAAGTATCTTTTTAATTATAGTATAAGAAAAAATTACAACAACAAATTACATTTGTGTAGCGCCTTTCACATCGGAAGGAAATCCCAGGGCACTGGACAATCGGGTTTTGGACCCGAGTTAGGATCAGGAAGGGGTGGGTGTCCGAAGGCACGATCAAAGCATAACGTCTTCAGACAGGCAGGAGTCAAGAGAGGGGGTGAGGTGGAGGGATCAGAGATGCTGAATGCCTGACCGCCATTGGTGGTGGGAAGTGTGACGGACCTGAAACAGGCTGGTGTCCACCAAGTGGCTGATATGGGAGTTGCAGAAACTACAAGTGAAACACTTAATTAGACCATTATATTGTTGTAGAAATATGAAAAGATAGTTCAGTGTAAGTGCTCATTTGCAGAGACCAATTTTGTAAAAAATGTAACTAATGTAAACATTTAAAATGTGCTTCTAGGCTCTAACAATCTTTAACTCCTGTGTGTATATATATTTTGTTCTGTCCTTTCCTAGTATGTGCGTGGTTCTGACCCTGTACTGAAGCTATTGGACGATAAAGGGAACATTGCAGAAGAATTGAGTATTCTCAAATGGAACACCGACAGCGTAGAAGAATTCCTCAGTGAAAAGTTGGAACGCTTATAAATTATTCTTGCGGTTCCGTATCTATATTTTGTCATCTCTAAATCTACTCATTCCTGTAACACTCTAATACATGTTTGTGAATATCATAAATGATCAATGGTGATCTAAATCATGTTAAATTTTCATACATCGCTTAACTATATAGCTGTCAATTCAATTATCAGGAATTGACATTCTATGCATAACTATTCCACAATATACTCTATTTCACTTTTTACAAGTCAACCATAAAGATTTTCTATTAAATGTACATTGTGTCAATTGGCTATGTCTTACAATAGTGTTACTGTGATGGATCTGATTCATTAGAAAAATGCACTTTTGTGAAGGCTATACAGAAAATCTGTTAAAAGATGTGTGTAGTCTGATGTCATGTGCATTCAATGGTGGTTTTGCTCTGCTGCAGTAAAAAGGCATTGTTGAAGAACTAATAAAAGATGTTTCTAAAGTTCTGTGTTTAATTTACCTATCAACATTATCTTTATTGTGTTCGCTCCAGACTGATTATGCGTTATTGTGGACCAGTGTCAGTCCTCAAACTGGTTGTTGAATAACACAACTTTAAAGCATATTACAATCTTCCTGCAATTTCCATTCATGATCATTTCATTCAAACATTTTCTTTTGCATGAACATTTGTTAAGCTATCACAAATATTCAAAGGAAGAGAATATATTCTTAGGACTTGTACTGTCCATTTTACACTAACTTGTTCTATTTTCTAGCATAAAAATTAATGTTCCTGTAACTATATTAGCAAATAGGATAACAAGCATTCAATCTAAGAATAGTCAGTTAGATGTGGAAATTTTG
Organism: Hydrolagus colliei; assembly: GCA_035084275.1. Taxonomy (NCBI): domain Eukaryota; kingdom Metazoa; phylum Chordata; class Chondrichthyes; order Chimaeriformes; family Chimaeridae; genus Hydrolagus; species Hydrolagus colliei. The sequence continues at coordinate 17,343,182 of CM068749.1, read as the reverse complement.
CTTTAGTCGATTGAGCTTGATTGTTCATCCCATAATCTTGCAGTATGTTTTTGATGGACTAGAAGAGATAACCACACCTCTTGCTATTTCTAGCAAACAAAAACTGGCTTCATAGCTATAATAATGAGATTCTGCTGGCAGACTAGCAGCCATTTCCTCAGTTGGATGAGGAATAAATTCTTAATTAGTCAAATTCAACAAGTAAAAAATGTTCTATGGTGTCAGCTGGAGAAATGCTATACCATTTCCTTCAATGTGTTATATTGAATGAACAGGATTATATTAAGAAATTGGAACTGTTTGAGCACATATTGGCCGTTATTCAATATTAAACAATATTAGATCTTCAACTATGTGCCTCACATTTGTAGGCATATAGGTATTTTAAAAATCCCTGGTTTAACAGACGATATGAAATTACTTCCGCAGTAATTTATATATTGAACATTCATGAACAATTTTTCAATTTTTTTATGAACTGAATTAAGGTACAAATCAATATTGTATGACTCAATCCGTAGGTAGCAATAAATTCTACAAACCATCCTGCAACTCCTTTTGTCACTATTTTATAGCTTCAAAACGTAAATGGACAAGATCAATGAAAATGAACATTAGTATAATCCATAAAATGCTTTGAGGCATCTCAAAGACACAGTAAGGCGCTAGCTATGTCAAATGTAAGGATTATTGTTACTGTATTAACTACCTTATTTCTAATATACCCATAGTTAGATGCTTAATTAAGAGTTTACGCATTTTATCATCCCTAGGTGATGAGTTCATGTAAATCTGTATTGAGATTTATGTATGTGTGATCCTTTAATTTGGGTGATAATCAACTGATGGGTGAAAATTATTCTCTCCCCTCACCTAGTGATGAAACAATGATTAGTTATTTTTGGTGAAAATGTCAATCTGTTATTCATCTTGTCATACAATTAGTTTTGTATTAAATCGAAAAATCAGTAAATGTTTTTTCTCTCCTAAAGACCTTGTAGTAAAATAATGCGCTGACCTAATCATTATTGATCTGTAATGTTTTTGTTGACCCTTTTTTTAACCGGTGCAGAAAACCGGTAATGATCTGTAGTTGCCTTGTCAATCTGATTGAGGTAGCTTTAAAATGTTCAGAGCTAGCAGATGATTTATCTCCTTCCTTAAGTTTAACAATTCCATTTTAATTCACATTGCTTCTGGAGACGAGTGAATTTAAGACGAATAAAACCTGTATCTTTCAGACTAAATATTTTATTGTGTTCCGCTTACTACCTTGGAACTTACATGACAATTTTTTTTTCACAACCTTTAACAACTGTGAACATACATAAATGTATATGCTGAAAATCTGGTGTGATTCATGCACAATTAGTTAGACTTAGGCAGTCTTATGATTTTTTTATACCAATAATATTAGATTTCCAATACTGACAAAGTCGACTGCAGAGGTACTGCATTTTAAAATGTTGGTAAGATCTTATTGCCCGGAGTGACCTTTCCAAATTTGTATCCCCCAAAGGATCGAGTTCAAAATGCTCACCTTAAAGGAACTCCATAGCCTTACTCCTTCATACCTCTGTGACCCGTTAACCCCATATCAACCTCTCTACTCCCTCCGCTCAGCAGGCTCAGCCCTGTTCCATGTTCACCACCTGGCCCACCCACCATCAGTTTTTAGCCTGTCCCCACCCTTTGGAATTCCATCCCAGTCCCTCCACCTTTTAAGGCACATCTCAAAACCCTGCTCTTCGACTGCACCTTCAGGCATCCTTCTGCCCCTACCCTCCCCACTAACCATCCACTTCCCCATCTCAAATCCCAGCTTGTGTCCAAATGCCTGACTGTCCAGTGCCTCCCAGCGTGAAAAGTGCTATGCAAATGTAATTTGTTGTTGAGTACACCTCAATAACATGAGCAAACTAAGCCACTCCTTAATAACGAGTTTCCGTCCATTGTTCCCAGTAGCCCACTAGAAACCACAACGCTGCAGTATCGTCACTATTCTTCCAGTCAAACATCATCAATCACTGCTCCTTCCTCAAACCGCTGACATTTCCAGACAGCTAATTTCCTGATGCTACTGGCAAACTTACAACAGGGATCAGTCCAATTCTTAGAAATAATATTGAATGTATCGAACACATCAGGCACGTGTTTGTATTGTCAAGTCATTGGTTCAAGAAAATACTTTTGATATAAGTTTGCTTTCATTCCATTAAGCTGTTGTATTGCCACAATGATCTTCTGCATTCAGACGACACCAACAGTCCCAAATCCAGTAAAATATTAATTTATGTAACTAAACCTAGATGAAATTACTGTTTTGTAATTGATTCCTCCGTATCCATTTCAGATATTAATTTATTAAATCCACAAATTTAATCTGATTTGCTTGACCTATTGAACCATATCTAGGATTTAAAGGTATTCAGCACCAAATTGAGAATGGTTTGCACAGTACTCAGGAATTGTTACAAAAGTGCCACAATAAAATCACTGAAAACAGTGAGCAGTTATTGTTTGAGGAACATTGCAAACCCATCAAAATAAACACCTATTTCCTTTTGTGTAGTCTTATTCAAAAAGCCTGTATTTTTAAAAACAAGAAAGGTTTGTTACTGGAGGTGAGTGATGCTTGACAGGCCTGATTAATAGCACACAGGCTTGGGTGACTCCAATGTATACTCCACATGTTCATTGGGTGGATGTTGTAGTGGGGGGGTGGGGGAGGAATTTCTGTTAGCAATTTATTGCTAAAGTACCTTTTCCAAAACAAAATCCCAAATCTTCATCTAAAAACTTCAGACTTAATTATCTATCCTCGGTTTCATATTCCCAGTGGTTAATTTACCCCTTGTAAAAGGCTTGTTAAAAGCCTTTCATATCAAAACCAAAGGAGATTTGCAGGGATTGGACATACAGAAATTATGAAAAGGGTGAAATCTTGGGTAAGTTTCCTTACCCCACATGTCTGATCATCCCACAAAAAATATAATAAATTGCTCATTTCAATCCATGACTGTTTGTGCTGCAACATTTAGTCCACAAAATAGTTTACAATACATTCCACAAAGAGCTTTGAGACATCTAGAACATGTGCAAAACGCTATATCAAATGCAATTATTATTAGCTATTGCATTAGTTAAGTTTAGATATGCGTTAACTACATTCTGAAAGCTGCAGTTTAAGGATTCTCAGCATTATTATGGCAATACTTCATGCTTGCCTACTCTAAGATAGTACCCAGGACTTTGATGACAATGTTACATTTTTTGCACAACCAGCTGGTGAAAAATAACTGGTACAGTAATATTGGATGTTGTGTCAAGATCTTTGAGAATTCAGCTGCAAAATATACTTCTGCCATGGATAAAATAAAGAAGCTAAAGTCAACTGCACAGTAAAGTGCAACATAACTAACAATACTGCAAATATTACTTGAATAGGCTACACTAACTTCTCTGTGAAGGTTACACTAGACCTTGTCAAATGAGACAAATTGTTTGTATTTTATGTGCGCAGGGTGCAATTCTACATTTGTGGTTGTAACTACAGTACTGGGTTCAAAATGTTTTATGTTGTTGCTGGTCTTATTTGAATAAGCAAAAGCTGGAATACACGGTTTGGAGGAGGATAAATATACACCATTTCAGTCATATTTAAAGTAGTATTTAACTCATATCAATAAAATGGATATCTAGCATTTCTATGTTTTGTTTCAAATTTCATATCTTTACAGTTTTCTTTTAATTCCTATATGTAATGTCACTTGTTTTCAAGCCATTAGAAATCATACACGGTGCTTATATCCAAGTTGTTTAATAAAGAAATACATTTCCAACTAGTACAGTACACAAGTTTATGTTTTAGTTAATGAAATATTAAATAAGAGAAATCTAAAGCAGAAATCTTGTAGCAAATAATATTCATGGCACAAGAGAATTAAATGCTTGAAAAGCAAAGACTTGTATATTCATTTTAATGAAATGAGTATTTAACAGTTGTGCCAAGGTTAAGATATTAGGGATCAGTTTCAGCGACTGGAACTCTTTATAAGACAACTGTGAGGAAGACATTCATAAATTGATTTATACAAAGTTAGCTGCATTTAAATATATTGCAATTACAACCATACTAATGGCTCAAATAGGCATCAGCTCAGTTAAGCAGTTCCAAATAAGTAATAGGGACTTTTCCTTTCTGATTTCCTCTTTCCCCCATCAACCAATCAGAATCCATTCCTGGCAGACTGTAAACTGTAATTACCTAAAACAAAATTAAGATCTATTTAATATATCAGGAAGTCAATCTTGAGAGAGAGAGAGATGAACAAAACAATCACAATACGTGGTTTTAATTACAGTACTTAACAGTATGAAGTTTTGACGTAAGATGCTATATTTATTTACGCATCAGATATACTGGAATAAATGTTTCATCTACAAACATTGCATTGAAAAAGTTTTATTCAAAACAGCAAGTTAAAGCTTAGCTAATGCTAAGCAGTAGATCTAACTGCACTGAGGATAAGGAACATCTGATGAATTATGTATGGAAAATTATGCTACAATTTGAAATTCCATGTTCAGCTCAATTTCCAATTTTAAAAAAAAGTATTAGTAATTGCACTGAATTTATGCATCCATAACTTCACCCATTCCCACTGAACATAGAAAGGTATGTATGCAGTTGAGGTATAAGTTAATGTCTTGGTAGATGTATGTACATCTATTTTTCTAACTACTCTTAGCATCTGGTTGGCTTCTTTGGCCAGAGCATGGCTACAGGTAATTGTTTAAGTGAAGAACCACAGCCAAATTATGCACAGCAACAAGTGACCATGAAGTGAATGACAAATTCATCTGGACTATTTTTGGCCAGGATACTGGGAGAAACTCCCTTCTCTTCGAATAATGAGATTTTTACATCCAATAAACATGCAGATATGACCTTGGTTTTATGCACCATTGGAAGGAAGACATCGGCAATAATTACTCACCTCATCTGCTAGAAGTGACAATTCACTACTATCCGCAGCATCATAATCATAGAGAACCCGTGCCTTTCTGGTGCCACTAGGTGGCACTTTATATTCACTGAAACTGGCAGTACCCATTGAACCAGTTGCTGTTGATGCTGGTAATGAAGATACAGGAAAAGATGGCACATTGACAGGTAGAAGTGGAGTGGAAGAAGTCTGATTGTTGTTGGAAGAAAATGTAGTTGGAAAACTGGAAAATAAAATGATAAATAAGAATATGTATAGGCATACCACAAATGCTCCTCTCCACTAATAAGCTGTAGTTCAGAGACTGCATCTTAGTTACAAACAAAAAACAAAATTACACTTGTATAGCGCTTTTCACGTCAGGAGGACGTCCCAAACAGATTAAACTGTAGGTAAAGGAACAGTAGATGGATCTTGCCCATTGATAGATTTTATGTTTAAAATTATTATTCATCATTTTGCCTGTCCAACCTCATAAACAGACCATACAATGATGATATAAAGGATAAAATGCACATCTAACTCATGACCCCGGCCATTACAGCATGCTACGCATCAGAAAAGGTTTTGACTAATGGATCTTACCATGCCACTTATAAACATTCTCAGTCCTAAGATGAGAATCTGACCAACTAAAACTGTGCCAATGAAAAGTGTGAGGCAAGCTGGGACCATCCTTACTCGTTAGGGATTTGGCTTACAGGGTTAACAGTAGCTGAGTGGGAAGAATCTCCAACCTGAGTGATTGGTTAATGGTTGCACAAAGATAGGTTTTGTTACACTTCCGAAACAAGTTTATTTAGAGACACTATATCAGCAAAATAGAAAAGGGAAGCAAAGGAAGTTGCTAAAAGTAGGACAAATACAGGAAATAAACTAAAAGAGCATTGCTCAGAGGCTCTACGAGGACAAGGCCATTCTGTTTGAGTGAACTAAAGCGTGCATTAAAACCCCCAGAAACCTGGGTTCAATTCCCATCAGGGCAAACCTTGGCCAAGTTTCCTTACTCCACCCGCCTCATAATATTCCCTCAAGAAAAAAAAGAAAAGAATAATTTGGTCACTCAATCCACGACTTTTGTGGAACACTGCTGCATGCAACTGGCTGCCGCGTTTCGCCCACAAATATACAGTCGATTCATTTCACTGTATATTGAGTGAACTCTTTGAGACATCTCAAAGATGTGAAAAGCACTTTATCAAAAGGTTATTATTTTATTATCAGTTACAGATTTGCACAAATACGTGTGGAGAATTCTATAAACTTTCTTACATTTGTTCCAATCTAACCATCTATTACACAATGCAAACAATTTTCTCATTGAAAACTTCTAGTACCTTCCCAGCTGTTTTTGTAAATCAACCATATACTGGTAACATTGTGCATAGTAGGTCATCTGCGCTTCAACAAAGTCATTCAGACAGCGAAGATGATGGGCCTTTAAGGAATACAAAAACATCTTAAAAATCAGCTTTTCAATTTTTAATTAAATACCAAGGATAAACTTTAGGAAGCATGTTCTGTACCCTTTAAGTGAAACAATAAATGCCCTGTCTGAAGAGCTGGCATTCCGTACTTTCACTAATGGGCATCAGCAGGCATCAAATTATACTCTTATTGCTCAATGAAACAGCAGTACAGTGGAGCTAGTGAGAAAAAGGAAGAGGAGATCTTACATGTGTACTGCTAATTCCTTCAAGTAACAGTCTTGTAATCTCTGCTTGACGGTCAAACTCGCTCTGTGTGATTCGCATTTCCACTTCAGCCTGTGTAAGAAGGGAGACTTTTCAGGAATCAATTGTTTCAATATTCAAAATATAGGGATGCTATGCTACTTGTCTGAAAAAAAACACTTTCAAAGCATTTACCAATCAATCAGTCAAACTATTTTTCACTTGCAATAAGATCTTAAGCCAGAATTAAATAGTTCTATTGCACTCTTTAAACAAACATCATAATTAGTTTGTTATGAATGATACATACATATAAAACAGTATCAAGACAGTTTGCTCATTCAGCTGTCCACAGGCTTATTACCCTGAACCTTAACAATTAATGTAATTGAGTGGGTTGCAGCACATTTTGTTATTTGCTATATGCTCGTTTTCAGAACAATATTTGAGACAAGCTAAATTAGATTGTATCTACAATCTCAAAATGTAAGCATATGGTCAAATGTACGTACATTAAGAATTTTAGAGCTGAACGCTCCCAAAACACAACTGAATTGTTATAATCCTACAAAAGACCCAATAAACTGGATGCATACGTAAGGGGACTAGGGTTAAGGGCAGAGGATTGGAGGGATGGGGGTTGATGTGGAGAATAAAACCCGACACAGACGATATGGAATGAATGGCCTGTTTCCGTGCTGTATCATTCTATGTAATTGTACTAATACTTGAAAAGGGATTAGAACCAAAAGTGCATGCATAGCAAAATTTATTTTGAGCTAAAGTTGAGCTAACAATAATGACAAATAGCACAGTATTGACAAATACAGAAAGCAGTATAGAGAGGAAACAGTTTAGAATTCTAATTTCTGAGCTTCAACTGAATTTCAGATAAGTGTTTGTGGACAAAGAAAGCATAATGCTAAATTTGTGTCAAACACTGTAAAACCAACACCACTAAACCCACTCATTACACTTTGAAGTGAATGGATGAACTAATTTTTCTTTAAAAAAAAACTTTTCGCGCATAAACGTAATGCAAGCTATTAGTCTGGCAGGACACAAGCTCACATTTGTTTTCCCCCACAGCAAATTTACCATTTTGGGGAGGTGTGGCACTTTTTTACAGGACACAGTCAAACTATGCCGATCTCATGCAAACCTATTTGGCTGAGGCTGAAGATTACCATTGGCAGAAGTCTCAGAGCAGCTCACATAAAAACGTGAAGTGTAGAAGAGCCTCAAACCTATAATCCAAAGGCAAGGATCTCAGACTTGTGATATATAGCGTGCTTCACTCATTACTACAATTAAAAAGGGAACCTGTTCACATGCAGAATACAGCAACTGGAACATCTTCTCACTAAAGTAGCATAACACTATTAAGAAACTACGAGAAGATCAGATCATATCTTTAAACAAATTAAACTTTACCAAACTCAATTAACAGGCCCTGAACATCAGAGATTTTATATTGCGTACTACCAACATTTACAGTATACTTACTGTTTCCAACTCTTGTGCCCATAGCTGGTAAGCATTTAAACAAACAACAAAGTCACTTGCAAGATTTTTTTTAGAATATACAGATTATATAGAAAATTAATACATTTCAAGTCACTAAACAACAACATGAAGCCACCATGATAGTGATGTGTGCCCATGATGACAAAAAGAATTCTTGAACTGCTACAGGTCACTTAGCATATAAATCCAAATGATTACAAAACTTAAACAACTTCAATTTCATTTTTTAATGATGGCATTCATCACCACCTTCAGCTGGGAGGACAAGTTTGAACAATAAGCCATCATTGTTTGCCTTTTAAGATGAGAGGAAGTGAATTCTGCACGTTTGGACCAATTTCCTCTGTGCAGCTGACAAAAAATGTTATAATAATTGGTATAATACCTTTCACATCAGGAGGACATCCCAAAGTGCTCCACAGGATTTACTGTGAAGTGGAGTGTCTGTATTTGTGGGCGAAAACGGCAGCTTATTTCCACATAGCAATGTCCCACAAAGAGTCGTGAAACTATTGACCAATTTTATTTGTAGGATTGTTAGCCAGGACGCTAGAGAAAAACTCACTTCTTTTTTCAAACAGCGGCAAGAAATCTTTAACATCTACTTGAACAGGCAGACAGGACCTTGATTTAACTTTTCATCTAAATGAAGCTACTTCCAGCAATGCAACACACTATCAGCACTTTACTGAAGTGTCAACTTAGACTATGTGATTTCAAGTCCCGACATGGTGTTTGAACTCACAACCTTCTGACTCAAGAGGCAAGAGTACAACACTAAGCCAGGCCCAAACACAATTTGGCTACGAACTAGCAAAACTCTTTCCAGAGTAACAAAGTCATAATAACTATCACAATGGGGATTTGTTCTACAATCAACATTAGCAGACTAAGGTATTTATGGCACAACCTTCAAGTCTAAAAGATAAAAGGATGCACTATCATCAATGGAATGGATTTGATATCACTCCATTCAAGTTAAAAATTCCTGAATTTGAAAATTCCAGAAATCAAAGCAAATTTTGGACCAATTGGTCACTGTATGAAACACTAAATTACAATATTATTAAGATTCCTCAATAATGAATCATTCACACAAATGGGTGACTTTCTAATAATTGCAAATATATCACACACATGAGAATTCTGATCTAATGTAAACGGACTGCTGGGATTCTTATATAGGAATCCCATTAAAAATACTGCATATTAAGCCATCCTATCAATTATCAAGGATAACAATGTAGTGAGTAACTACCATAAATTATTTTAAAAAGTATTAGCAGTGAGATTTTATTATAAAGCATCAAGCACATTTGAAAATTTACTGGATATTGTTCTAAACCAGATATTGTTCTAAAGTAGATATTGTTCTAAACTACATAGGTAATCGTTGGATCACTTAGTTCCACAATGTTAGAGAAAACATTTTAAATTTTAATGGACTATTCAGCATTGTAAGGGTAACACAGACCTATACAACAGTTTCAGATATGATTCAATGCCGGAAATGGTGATGTAATAAACAACAAAAACAGAAATACCTTCTCTTGCCATCACAAGGTGTTTACTCAATGACTGCCCAATTAGTGAACAGGTGTTGAAGTGTTTAGACAATAGGAATAAGTTTAGACAACAGGAATTTAAATAAAAAGTGAAATTGTTTACCAGAGATTTTATACCGCTTGTTTCTCCACCAACCACTAAAACACTTGATTTTTTTTAAAAAAAGGAATTGGCTCAATACCAAAGTCTAGTTCACTATACAGTGAATAGTTAGCCTGAACTCTCCATTTCACCATTCTCCATTATCTGGGGCATTATAAAGAACCTTTCTCTCATACTTTTGCATATTTTCTACAACCACATATACAGAAATCTCTTCCCTGAATAGAAAGACAGACAAAAAAGTTGAATTGCAATATCAAGTCCAGAGTAAGGGCAAAATAAATAAAGATAACTGGTGTATAAGTGATTTTCTGCTTTTTCAATTAGCTGCTTTATTTGAGCAGTTTAGCTAAGATAACAAGTATACATGTCTTGGGAAAAACACCTAACTGTAATAGCAAGAGTAGGCATTCAAGTATAAAAAGAACACACAAGGCCAACAAACCTTCAGCCATTTTACATGCAGCAAGTTGAGCATGTAAGAGAAATTTACCATAAAGCTGTCTCCTTCAACTTGAGAAGTGTTTAGTTGCTAAAGCATTCAGATAAAGTAGACAAGGACAAGACATTTTTATTAGACAAATTGGAAGAAAAAACATGAAAAACTAACTTTAAAGCTGAACACCAGACTGTACAATTTACAGTATGCATTGATCAGCTATGGATCCTGAGGCCTCAAATTAAAGTTATAGATATTCTAGATGTGATGCATTATATATGCAAGTGCTGACCCTATTTTCAGCATCCCTTTTAACAGGTATCAATTCAGAAAGAATTCATTATCTTCAACATCACAAATAAACATTCCCTGTAGATTTACAAAACCATTTCAACAAAGGCATTGTGATGTAAATAGCTGCTATTGAACAATTCATCTACATCATTCCATTGAAGGTTTTGGTGTCAGTACAAATTCGTTTTTCACCCATTCATTGAGTAAAAATACAGAATGAAGTCTTCTCTTAGGCTTTGTCGAGAAATGCAAATCTAGCTTTACCTGTCCCACAATGGACCATACTGTACTCTTCTCCACAATAGCACAATTGAGGTCAAAATCCCATCAATGCAAACAACTACTGCAACAATAATAAATGTACCAGTGCTTCCCATCCACCCCAAAACACAGTATCAGGTTAATGAAGTGCAAATTGGTGCCTTTTAATTGATATTTAGTTTAACAAACAATCTACAAGTAATGAAACACACTCATTTGCTTAATGAAAGCTTTGAAGAAATACAAATTCATGATTTGCAACCCAAATTTCTACAACAATTCTCATTTTGCAAATTCACTGATTACTGCCCATCTTCAGCTGGCTCAAAACAAGATATCTCTGTCACCATAGATGATTTGAGGAAAGATTGTCACCATGTCCCCTGTAACCAATTGTCAAGAGGCATTAGTGGACTGTTCAGTCATGCTCTTAAAGGAGCAATATCGACATGAATGAAGTGAGATTCATCCCAGAATACTGAGCTCCACTGCTCCAAAGTTGATCTCCACAGACCTTGGTTTCCAATTTATTGCATCCCACTCCTTGGCTAGAATAACGGGCACAGCAAGTAATATTCGTTGCCGTCCTATATTACCTGGGAGTTGTGCCCTCACAAGAGCCACTGCAGTATGATGGTGCTGTTCCATGGAGTAGTTGAACCAGGAGCGTTTCACTTAACAGGATACCAAATACCAAAAAGCACTGTTGAATTATTAATTTACCTGCATATGTAGAGAATGCTTGGAACAAAACTTATTTCCATTTTAACATTGACTCTTCAAGTTGATATCAAGCATGCAACAACATGGAATAAATTTCAGCTGCAATGTGCCTCACTTACTGATGATCGAGCATCTGCAACCTTTGCCTTCTTCACTCTTGCTTTCGCTGCATCTAAATCCAATCTTTTAATCTGCAGGAGCCTGCGTTCTTTCTGAAAAAGTTCAATTCTGAGCATTAGTCCACTTACCATTTAGTTATTAACTATTCAAAGCTCTAATGACTGAAATAATACAATGTACAAAGATGTTATAGCACAATATAGTTCTTGCAATCACTAATACTATTCTTTAATATTAGTAGTACTTGTGCCTTGCTTAAGATATTGGTTAGCAACAATTGTGAAGTGGCATCCAGAATGTTTTTCACTCATACACCAGGCATCAGACCTGATACAAACCATCAACTGGCAAAATCACATGCCTTGTCAGGAAGTATGACCTCAATCACTTAATTCAATAGTGACAAATATCATAATAATAATCCTTGCATTTAATAAGAGTGGGTTGAGATGTCTCAAAGCTCTTCATAGAATATATTGTAAAGTGGATTGACTGTATTTTGTGGGCTCAGGATAACATTTCTGTGCTTTATTAACTATGATGATACATAACAAATGATAGGGCACAATGTTCACTTCACAATCTGTCTTTGGTGGCAGGGACTCGAGAAAAAGTCTGAACCTTCCTCCCAACCACTCGAATAGTAGCTTGGTTTGGCTCAGTGGGGTATGGGGTGGTTACCCTTTATTTTTTTTCAGATCTCCATCAGAAAAAACCCAAAAATTGTAGCTAGTTCACTGAATGGACTATTTTATGGAATTACTTACAGAAATTGTTCTGTAGTCTCCCTCCAGGAAGTTCCTAAGAGGCGTCAAAAAGCTAATAGCTGATGTTTGTACAAGTTCTCTCTCTGCTACACCAATTCGCTTTTCAGTTTCTCCGCATTTAATAAGAGAGTTGCCTTGTCAAAAGAAAGTGAACAGTGAAAGGATTAGAAAGGATATTTCCCCAGCAAGCATTTATTTCCAAGCAAAATTACATTAACCTTGTATTAATTTTAAAAGGTTACATACACAGCAATTTGAGCCATTGCCTTGCCATGTACTAATTAAAGACATTCTCTATTGGCAAGGTACAACAAACAATTTTTTTGCAGGCCTGAAATGAAATTCACATTTTTTAAATAGCCACAATCAAAACATTGCAATGCTCATATGGCAGAGGCTTTCTTGCTTTGAGAGGATCCAATATTACCCGAGGTTTTATTATTCCCAGCTAAATACTCTTATTTTCTTACCATATGCAGTTCCAGGACCAAAATCATTTCCAGCATCAATCATATACTGTCCCAATAGTTCATGGTTATTCATTCGAGGCGGTGCTTTTCGATCAAATTTCTCATACACATATTCTTCTATTCTAGAATCTACATATGAAAGGAGAAGCAAATAAATTCGATTAAGCAATCATGCACTAATAGATCACAAGACCGAACAAGGTTTCCTTTAACTTCCTTCAGCTGAAAGGTCACAGTATAAATACTTACTTTACACTCAAGTCATGACTACAACAACAACAACTTTGATTTATAAGAATTATGTGAGAATTGCCTTGAGTGAATGGGACGTCCTCCTGACATGAAAGGTGCTCTATAAATGTAATTTTATTGTTGTTGCATGTGCAGCAACTATACAATTGCACAATTAAAAGGCAGTAAACACCAAATAATAATCCTTGCATTTGACATAGTGCTTTTTGCATCTTCTAGACGTCTTACAGTGCTTCACAGAATATACTGTAAAATGAATTGACTGAATATACAGTATGTGGGCGAAATGCGGCAGCCAATTGCACACGGCAGTGACCCACAAACAATCATGGATTGAAATAAATAATTTATTATTGTTTTTTGAGGGTTTATTATTAGGCGTGTGGAGTAGGAATCTTGCTCAAGGTTTCACCCTGCCTGGAATTGAACTCAGGTCTCTCGCTTGTAAGATGAGTGATGTAACCACCAACAGTACCAATTACAAGATGGACAGACTAAACCTATTCCAACTAAGAGTAAAAATAGTGCGTTAGGGCCTGGTGGGGTTCTTAGGTTTATTAGACATAATGGTAGATAAGTTATTAGGATATGCTCAGTTATAAATAATTGACACCAAATTATAATTCAAAGTGTTTGAATACAACATTTTGAATAGATAAATTAGCAGTCAATTGCAACACAAAATAACTAATATAACATTACACCTACAAAATATCTCAATTTGTATTTCAAATATTGTAAGATGGGATTGATCGATTTTAAAATAAAATTTACAATTAATTCAAGAATATACAGCTGCAGAAAATATGGACAATCAAGTTGAACACACGTGAACATTTATGGTTGGTTTGCTACATCAGACATGGGAGGCTTAGCTGCATCTGTTGCATGTGAATCAGACATTGCTTGAAATTTCACACTGATGCACCAACAATCGTTCAGCTGCAATATAATTGCCTTCCTGGAAGATATGTGTTGCACAATATGGACACAACAATCCAGGCAGCATTTTGACCGGTATTCACTTGCAGACTTTGAAAGTAGCAAGGAAATTATAGTTTGGAATCTAGATTCAAGACAAATTGTCAGGTATATAAAACATCAAAATTATAGCTGCTGTTATTTTGGCAAAACAAAAATGGATACTGTAAACCACAGAATTCTCAAACAAAATATAATCTTACTTGGGTTTGGTTGCAACAAAACTTCAGTTTGTTTCATTATTTTCTCAGTCCACTGCTTGGTATCTTCCCCTTTGCTGAGTAGATTTTCAAGGTGTGCATCTAACTCGGTCTTTTCAGCTTGACCAAACTTCTCCTCTGTAAACTGAATCAGTCAAATGGCACAAGTGTAAATTCATTCCAAATTAAACATTAGAAAATAATGTTAAGCCATCATTCATTTTAAAACAACACAATCTCAACACGTCACTGTGATCTCTTATCTACATCTCTCAAGGAAGCAGCATCACTGCAACAAGCTCAAATGGGAAGAGGTAAATCTAACCCTTCAATGTGAATGTAATGGAAGCATCCAAAATGCATTATGGAAGTCAAGTGCAGGATATCTACCACCATAAGTTTGCAGGAACCAATAGTGCAAAACCCTGACTGTCCATTGCATTAGGACATTCTGCAGACATAAAAGGCGCTATACAAACATAATTATGTATTGTATTCTTAACATAAAATAATCCCATTTGACATCCAATGCAACTAAAGGTGAATTCAATTCAAGATCTTGGTCCTCATCTTTAAAGCCCTCCATGGCCTTGCCCCCTCCCCCCCCCCCCCCCCCCCACCCCCCCACCTCTGTGACCTCCTAACCCCCCTACCAACCTGCCCGCTTCCTCCACCCAGTGAGCTCTGGCGTGCTCCATGTCCCCCGACCCACCATCAGTGGGAGAGCCTGCAGCCACTCTGCCCCCAACCTCTGGAATTCCATCCCGCAATCCCTCCACCTCGCCTCCTCTTTCATGTCCTGCCTCAAGACCCTCCTCTTCAAAGATGATATCGGTCACCCCCATTCCACCTTCTCCGATCCTGACACCAACTCAGGTTTGAAACACTGACTGTCCAGTGTCTTGGGACATCCCCCCAATGTGAAAGCCACTATACAAATGTAATTTTGTTGCTGTTCTGTCTAATCATACCCCAGTTGTTATGGTTGAGCAAATATAAAGAGATGGAATAGTTATACATGCCTTTACACAAATATACCCTCAACATTCCTGATAGTCCTTCTCAATAAGTTTCTTTTTAGATTAATTTTGTGTTCATCAAAATATTGGAATTTAATCCAAGAGATTCAATACTTCAGTATTTTTGAAACATCAGCAACAATCACTCTAAAATCAACTTAGGGTACAGGGATGAACCCTGCAAGTTAATTGTCCTGTTGAAACTTGTCCAATTAGCAGTTTAGATATGGAAATCATCATAAGTAATATTTCAGTGGAATAGATTTTAAATTGTGAAAATCTAGAAGAAAGCTTCTAGATAAAAGCTTCTAGGATAAAAGAAGAAAAGAAAAAGTAACTATTTCTGTATGTTGCTCAATGTTCCAAAAATTAAAAACAATCTCCTGACATCGATGCTTTCAGCCCTTCATTGTTCCAGTTCAG
This sequence comes from Hydrolagus colliei, assembly GCA_035084275.1. NCBI lineage: Eukaryota > Metazoa > Chordata > Chondrichthyes > Chimaeriformes > Chimaeridae > Hydrolagus > Hydrolagus colliei. Next base: position 17,327,356 of record CM068749.1, on the reverse strand, counting down.
AACATTTTGACTATACTTGGCTTTTTGAGTGCAAGCTGCACCCATGGCAAATGCATTCCTTGTAAAAACAGAAGTACTTTTGTTTTCCTAATGAAGAAAACAACTTTGTGAAGAATCTCCATTTATCGCAATGTGCAATATATTACAGCAATGCAACAGTTTTGCCTATACAGCCACTGCCATTGAAAACCTTTAAAGCCACATAATAGGCACTTGCGGTCCCTTTCCACAAAGCTGATAATACTTACCATTTAAAAACATTTCTTTAAATTCTTTAACTCAAATAATACATTAATAGCTGAAAGAAAGGCAAGTTGTAAACCAAGAATTTCCCTAATACAGGCTAAAAAGAAAACCCCACCCCCATCACTTTCCTCTAAAAAAAAATGAAATTTGTTGTTGTTATACAGGCACCACTTAATTGTCGTGCCAATTACACAAGAATCCTTCAGCTTCTTGCAACTGTTATTCATGTGTGAGACTCATTCCGTGACTCAATGTTTAACAGCCTATGTACGAACACACATACATACATACAGTCATCGCTGAATCTGTGTATCCGGAGCGGATGTTAACACCCAATGGAGGAGTCTGTGAACATTGATAAGGGACCAGGAATCCTACAGAACTTTCCCATCCCCTGGGGCAAAGGAAGACAGTTGCATCATTTTTATTGGCGTCTTGGTTCAAAGATTCATCGAACCGAAAACCTCGCAACCCGGTGGAAGTTGCCACATCATGAGCTCGAACTTACTCGGCCTCTTGTAACGGGTACGGGGCGGGTTAGAGACTGTCGAGAAGCGCCTGTCACGGAACAACACATGACTCCAGCCGCTTGCTGTTCGCCATCAAAACAGGGGGAGAAAGAGAGAGAGGGGCCGGGACAGGGAGTGATTTGACTTGATCTGACGGCCTCCTCCTCCCGTTACCCTACAGGCCGAATCGCCCGTGGCTTTCCTACCCGAGGGAGAGCCATCCCTAACCCGAGGCCTCGAACCTCCCGATTTCCCGTCGCCTTTTCTGCTCGTAAACCCTCCGACCTCGACGGCCTTGTTTGTCGCCATGTCCCGACCAGCCACCGCAAGGCCTCACACACACAGAGACAGACACACACCGAGAGGGAGACATGTCCGGTCGGTCAGTCGGTCACCACCCTCCCTCCGTCTCCCCCCCCCCACGACCGACATTGTTACCTGAACTGCGCGGCTGAGGAAAGTGCCGGCATCAGCCGCGAATTTTTTCACGTTAAAGTCCATGTTGGCGGACATTGAATTGAGAGGCGAACGGAGCAGAGCTCGAGCCCAGCCCCGACCGCGACCCCGCCCACCAGCCCAGACCGGAAGCTCCCATACAGGAAGCTGTCGACCAACAACCTACGCCCAGAAACTCCCGCCCCCGGAAGCTCCTCTCTTGGCCAATCAGCGCCGCGCTCGTCATTGACCCTTGACCCACAACCACTTGAACCATGACAACAGGCGCATTGGGACACACACACACACACCCCTCCATCTCGATATATCTCATTCCTCCAGAGCACCTCCATACCTACCTATCTGTCTATCAGCGCCTTGGGACGTCCTCCCGACGTGAAGGGCGCTCTATAAATGTAACTTTGTTGGTTTGGTTTTGTGGTTTCTGTCTGTAACGTGGCAGCCGGTTGCGCGCAGCAGTGTCCCACAAACAGTCGTGGATCAAAACGACCAATTTATTACTGGTTTATTTGAAGGACACTTGACCGAGGCTTTGCCCTGCCGGGAATCGAACCCAGGTCTTGCTCGTGAGGCGAGTGCGCTCACCACTAGGTTACATGAATGCCACAAATGGACGGATGTAGAAAGGACGCATTTTTTATTACCCCCGTCCTCCCCAACCTCCATCTCGTTTTATCCAGAGCACATGTGTTTCCTCCAGAACATCTCCACACCTACCTGCCTGCCTGTCTAACACTGTCACGGTATCAAGCTGCATTTTTTTAAAAAAAATTAGTCAGTGCCAACTGAGTAAAGAAAAAAACTTCCCAGTTTCTTTCTTACAATCATCTTTGCAACTCTAAACTCCTTGTGTTCTACTGTCTTGGTGCACCCTATGGTATTGCTCTGGGTTTATTTATTAGTACAGGTACAGTAATAATAGGGAGAACAAGGATGGAGTCAGTAGTTATGATACACTGCGTCGTTGTAGAATGTTAGATCCCAAATCTACACAAACAAATATACATCACAACCTAAAATACACCTAAAATTATTAAAAACAGAAATAATCCAGCATTATAATGTTTTTATGTAGTAGAGTGATGTGTCAGGGGTTATACATAAATTTTGTTTTTTTTGTGTGATTATTCTAGATGTTTGAATGGCACATTTCCATTCAATGTTTTAACCAATTTGTATAATCAAAAATAACAGAAACTGTTTTAAACATGTATTTCCATTGCTGGAATTAATATATGTACTGGATTATCAAAAATAAATAGGGAAATATTAAGCAATGCAGTATAATATGGAATATTTTAACTTTAAACAGACACTTTTTGGAACTTTTAAATATTTTTTGCTGATGACAGTCTCGAAATTAGAAGCAAAATAAGTAACGTAGAGGGTACCACTGAAAGTAATCTTATTTAAGTGTTTGCAATTGGAAGTTCCCATCCCGTTCAGGGATGGGAACAGTTTGCAGAAACAGCATTGCAAAGTAAACATTGAGCAACATCTGTTCCAATAATAAGAAAAGTTGACAAAGCAGTAGAAAATTTGCAACACTTCATGTGGCAAACCACAGCTTTGTGACTAATACTGACAACAAAAGAGCAAACGATTGCTCTCATACATTTCACAGTTTATTAACTATTGTATTTGATAGATACTGTACTACTTTTATTGGCTGCAAATGCAAATTAATTATACAATCTCATCTCAATATGACGCATTTCTGCAACATTTATAAAAACAATATAAAATATTAATTGCTTTATCTTATGAAAATATTCCTGATCACCATTTGAGGTGTACAAATATGTTGCATAATATATATTGTGTTGGATACATGACTGAAATGCTGTGTGTCTACATACCTCTTTTTAAATAAAGTGGCAACTTCTATTAAATTCATTGGTGTGGCTATTACTGTTAGAGTTTTCCCCGAGACCGACTGAGAGGAAGCAAGGAAGAGAAAGGACTATTCCCTTTTAACCTGAAGAATGCGTGCCGGGTAGTATATTGGTGTATGAGATTGCATTATGAGAAACCTAGTGTATTTGGGCGTCATCACAAGAGGTGGATGACAGGTAAACCCAGTAATGGAGCATCATCACAAGAGGTAGATGACAGGTAAACTCCAAAAGTGAAGACTAGGGCGTAATGCGATATTGAGACCTGAGGCAGAATCGGATAAGAGGGAATAGGCGAAAAGGGTGAACAAAGTAAAAGAAGAATCGGAAGGGAACAGAAGTAATGGAGTGGTTGGCTTTTGCATGCATTGTAGTCGTTTTATATGCTTTACTGTCAGCTCAATGAGTATACCTGAATAAACAAATCTGTTTTAAAGAGACGAGTAATTTAATCTCTAACATTACTATATGTTTCATTGAAATTTGGCGATCACAATGTGACAATTCAGTTCAACATTTCCTACCTCTTTTATAACTCATGGGTAATCAACTGTGAGTGAATTAAGCTTTTAAAAAGTTACAGCAGTGAGACCAGAATTTGCCTTTCATCACAAAAATACTGTATCTGTATTAAACATTTTTATACCCTTTTTTTACTTGCACACTTTGCTAATGATTTTAAATGGTATGTTGGTGACAATTGTGTTTGCAGAAATTTAAACTTGTCATTATGATGCCATAATTAGGGATACCATCAAAAGTAACCCATCACAGTAGGCATTTTCAATACCATGGGAAATGGACAGTAATTAAAGGATTCAGTTCTATATTTTTAATTCATTCAAAGAATACTGTCAATTTATGAAGTCTATTTCAGTTGTGCACATTAGTTCCACTTTATAGCAAAAGGAATGATGAAAATAATTCTTGCAATGATGATGGAAAATGTAAATATTTTGTATTTTGTATTAATAAAAAAAATTCTCATCAGAGTCACAAACTCACTGAAAAGCTTGAAAATATTTTCATAGGACCATCACCTTCATGTACCTTCATGTAACTGAGCAGAGCTGCCCTGCTAATATAACTATGGTGAGAATTAACTTGGAAACGTTTGCTCATGAGGAGCAGTGGAATGTGCCCCTGAGTTTAATACAAACTGCTTTTAAAGTGCTTAATGTCACTCTGCACATTGATTGAATCTTAATTACACATCTTAAAACTGTTCCTTCCTGTCTCACTATGGGAAATAACCCCAGAATTAAAATGTTTTAATTTCACACCGCAATGCTGAGTTAACTGAAACAGTTCTTAACAAAAAACCTGCAATCTTGAGGTTGATGTCCGCAAAAACCAAACCTAAACTTGCTGCCACTTGAGTTTCTCCAAAGTGCGAGTGATTAACTCAGCCACTTCATATGAGATACTATGTTTTCAGAAACTGAAACACTAGAAAGGTTCAATTGTGGACAGATGAAAACCATCAACAATTTCTGTGAAGCATGAAAAATAGGTCAATTTTGGTGATCATGCAGATCAACATTTTAAAATAACTTGCCTGTTCAAATCCCATCTCCTTTCAGAACTCAACTCTCACAAGCAAGGGCCACAGTAACCACTCTATCTAAAATACTGTATAATATTTTCCACCAAAAACTTGACTTCCACATTTTATGTTAAAATCTCTTCACAAAGCATACATTATGCTTGCCAGCTATTGTGGTCATGTTGTTTATGCTCAACAATATGGAATAGCTTTTTGTACAACATTCACTTTCCATAGAATTATGCAGAGGAAAACAGGACATTCAATTCAACCAGTCCATGCCAGCGCTTATGTTCTCTTTCTATGTCCCATTGTTTCGGACTCAATTACAAATTAAATCGAATAATGGCATTTAAGCAAGAAAATAACTTTTAAATAAAAATGAGATTCATAAACTGCACGTTTAGACACGTTTAGGCCAATAACATTGTCTTTTTTCTTTAACCTCTCAACTGAGGGAGAACCATAGTGACTCAGATGTTCAAGTGCCAGTTTCCTCTTGTCACCAAGGGTTAGTGGTCAGATTTTGAAACCCATTTGTTTCGGGTCACTTTTATATTCGGCAGTCTTTATTTTTAAATGTTTGCAGTTTGTAGCACTGGGCTCCCCCCAGTGAATGATTGAAGGGAGCAGACGGCGTTACTCCAACAATGAGACGGAGGGGCCTCGGGCACTGTGCAGAGCAGCCTGAAGGTTCTTGGTGCCCAGGTACCCCAGGAATTCTGAATTCCATCTCTGATTTGGACAAAACACGATTGAAGTCAACAAAGAGTCAAGAATTTCTGTCATAAATCTCCCTTTCTTTTAAAATATTTTTTGCTGGTCTAACCAAGGTCTCTTTCTTCTGATCCTAAATCCTGCCTCTGGGTGTTTTCTTTCTCAGTAGTTGTTGGTCCACGTGCTGCCTGGAGATGGTGCTTTTTCATCCCTTTTCATCTGCACAGTGAAACCCTGCAGTTTCTGTGCGCCAAGAGTAGGTGTCACTGTTATTCTTTTGCTTATCTCTCTCACGTCTACAAGTGTCTCTGTTTCTCATCTTTAGGGTGTGTCCTAATTCACCCATACTTATTATCACAAACTCGGTGACTCAGTTTGTGGTTCCTGCATATCTCCAAATATCTGTACCACCAAAAGTACAAATCCTTAGCAAATTATTGAGTCATCTTTATTGTGATGGACATCTTTTCGACCATAAGTCTAGCTTAGTTTCACTGCAGATTAAAGTATTTTAACTCTGTAGTAGCAGGGCTGTCATGTGCTGTACAGATTCAGTGTAAAGTATAAAGTACAACTAGGTACAAAACAAACACTTTTTTTATTTAACACAACATGCAGAACTCCCTACACTTTATCTGACAGTCCTAGCACAAAAAATATTTTGATGTATTAGCCAGAAGTATGGTTTGGATATTAAAGGACATTAAAATGCTACAATTTTGTCTATAACCAATAACGCTTCATTTTACTTCTCCACATACCCTATCTCACAGGAAATGACACTGAAATCCTCATTTAGGTCTTTGTTACCCACTTTTCAAGCACACTCTTCGCTAGTCTTCCTAAATCCATCATCCACAAGCTTCAGCCGATACAAAACTCTGTACCTGGAGCTTCACTGGCACCAAGATTCTGCTCGCCGATCATCCTAGTTCAACCCAAGTTCTACTGTATCTCAATGGATCAACTTCAAGGTCCTCAGCTAAAAATCTCTCTTCATACCCAGCACATCCCTATCTCTTGGCTGAAATCAGATACAGAATTGTCAGAAAGCTCTCTACCTCTCCTGGACCCAAGCTGGGGCTTGGGTCCAGGAGAGGTAGAGAGCAGGGATGCTGGTGGATAGGAGGGTGACCGAAGGCACGGGGGTTCCTGAGGCAGGCCTTGATGAAGGCACGGGAGGGAGCAAGGTGAAGGGATTGTGGGGTAGAGTTCTAAAAGGTGGGGGCATAAAGGCTGAAGGCCAGACTAATGATCAAATGCAAGGATTGGTATTTTTATTATGGTGGGGTGAGCAGGGCAGGAGATGTTGAGCAGGCCTGAGTCTGCCGAGTAGAGTTAGTACACATTAGCAGGTCATAGAAATTGGGAGGAACAATGCTATGGAGGGCTTTCAAAATGAGGTTGAGGATTTTTAGCTCAATCATCTTAAGGTCAGTTTAACATCTCATCTGAAGGACGGCACCTCAAATAATGCAGCTCCCCCAGCATTGTGAGTGTCAGTTTGGACAATGTGATTCCAAGTCCCGACAATGGACTTGAACACACAACCTTTCGACCGAGCCAAGCTGGAGCAATATACAACAACAACAACAACAAATTACACTTATAAAGCACCTTTCACGTCGGGAGGACGTCCCAAGGCGCTGCACAGGAGGCATGTGACCCAAGCTGGGAGGGGAGTGTAGGGGAAGGGGTGAGACAAGTAGGGGAGGTCGAAGAATTCGGGGTGGAACAAAAGGCATGGTCGAAGAGGAAAGTCTTCAAACCGGCCTTGAACGAGGAAAGTGAAGAAACGAGACGGAGGGATTGGGGGATGGAATTCCATAAGGTCGGAGCAGAAAAACTGAAGACCAGATAATAACTCCAGTATCAGTTACATGGGGATGAGAGGCTCCCCACCCTCCTGACTCAGATCAACAATTGTACCAAATTACTGTACTGAGAATAAATTTTCCCTGAGTCAAAAGGTCAAGAGTGTCATTGGGATGTGGAATGCCCGACCAAGAAAGAGAGAGTCAAAGTCCAATGTGGGTTTCAAGAGGAAAGTACACTGCTCTACATCAACAACAATATAGTATTACATTGATAGAGCACCCTTCACGTCAAAAGGTATATGAACGATAGCATTTTCAAGAGTTGCGGTTGAAGGCAGGATTGAATGAACATCTTGCTCAGAGAGTCCGTTACATGGACTGCTGCCGGCAGCCCCAAAATACCTTTTTGTTAACATTGAAACATATGTTTACTAATCATTATTAAGAAGGTGTAATCACAGGTATTAAACTTTAAACATGATGGTTTATTTCAATGTAACCTTTGAATGCATGTAATGGTTGTCATAAGCATTATGGGTAGTAAAGCCTTGGTCAAGTCGTGTGATGCAGGGGCAACTTGAGTCAGCAGATCTCACTGACTGGTTGAGACCAGTCAATAACAGGAGAGAAGGACAATGAACAGAGAGAAGCAATCAGTAAAGTAATAGATAGACTCGTTTCAAGGACAGAGTACGAGGGAAGTTGGTAGCGGGAGATTAGGTTAGAGTAACAGATTGTCTAAGCAGGAGAGGGCACGGAATGCTGAGCTAAGAGTATTCCGCCTAAAAATTGAATTAACAGGACAGCAGTCCTCAAGTGAGAGTGAAAAATGCTGATTTGTTAATTAAATTAAGAAGACCAAAAGGTCACAATCAGGTAATGGTAATCGGGATACGTAGGAAGGACCGGGTTAATGTCCGGACATTGCTAAAAAGTATAAGAATAGAGAAGGATTTCATCAGTCAAAGGTATCTGATAACCCCAAAGCTCTCTGGGTCTTGTGCATATCGATAACAGCAACATGAAAAATTAGCATTTTTGCATTTTCTGAATTTAGCCACACTTTTGTGAAAACGGTAGGATTTTAATTTTAACATCTCCTTTCATCTGAATACCGATGAAGTTGCCAAAGACCTTTTCAGACTCGAACCAAACCAGTTCCCCTATTAAGCATTATTGTAAATTCTCATTTATCTCAATGTGTATTTTGTTCTCTAATTGTTCAGCAGCATTTTCTTTGAAACAAATTGTTACTGTAATGATGATCACAATGACTTCAGGAAGTGTAGAAGTTCTTGTAACTGACCACATCAAGTAAATGCCTAATCATATCTTGGGGATTGTTGGCCAGGACACTGGGAGAAACTCTCTTCTCCTTTCAGCTGGTGAGATGGGATATTTAATGTGACGCCGAACAGGGGCAGGCAGGATTTGGTTCGACATTTCATCTGTAGTATGGCACCTCCAACAATGGAGTTCATCCTTAGCATTGCACCCAGCAATGCAACAGTCTGCCAGACTAGACTGTGATTTCAAAGTCTTGAAATAGAGTTCGAACCTACAACTTTCTATTTCAGAGACAAGAGTGCCAGCAATCAAGGAAGACTGACACATGTTATTCTTCTCTCAGAAAAGAAAATGTAATTAATTTTATTGTAAGCAGTTTGAATGCCAAGTTTAGTTAATGGAGTTATAATGCAGTTTTGAAAAGTTAACAAAATGTTATCAATTAAAAATACACCAATGTGATCTGCTGATGACTATATAGTTTTATTAGCATATTATAAGTGCACAATAAGCAAAATGGTCAATCCGATAATTTTATGTAGGCTGCCTTATTTATTATGACATATTATAACATATAATATTCAGTATGGGAAGAGGGCAAGTGGTTTATGCATTTGAATCAGCATATGTGTACATATTATCAAAGAAATTGCCTTTATATCAGCAGAACGTCCCAAGGCATTGAACAATTGAGGATTTGAACAGGAACTAGGGGTTTGAATCCTGGTGATTTTCTCTTTGACCTTAATTACCTCTTTGATCAGTGGCAGTCTGTTTGGCTCAATTTTCACTTCATTAAATCCATTCTGATTCAATATTTGCAATGTGTCAGCATTATGGTGAGGACATGTTTATAGGGGTACGTATGGGGAAAGAGCGGGGTGGTGGGATTGATTTGGCAGCTATTCTTATAAAGCAGGCACAGGCACAATGGTTTCAAAGGCCTCCACCTGTGCTACATAATTCCATGATTCTACACATCAATTATTTACGTATTTTCTTCATTTGGAGATATTCTTTTCCAGCTCGTTTTTTTCATAACAAATGCAGAAACTCCAGCAATCAGACAAACAGCAATTACAACACCAGTGACAATCCATACAATTCCTCCTATGTTAACACCACGAGGATAGTCAATTTGAACTACAGAAGGCACAGTAGCCACTGTAGGCACAGTAGGCACTGAAGACACTGTAGACCCAGGAGGCAGTGTAACTACAGGAGGTGCCAAAGGCAAAATTAAAGTAGCTCGTCCTAGATTCGACAATTTAGATGCTTGTGTGATATTATCATATGTTTTGATACAAAAGTAGTAAATTGTATCATTTTGCAGTTCTATATTATTCAGAATAAATTGGACTACTTCAGTGTTGCCATAAGAAAGTGGATGTAACCGGGATAAATCAAGCTCAGTGGCAGTTGAAAACTGATCCCATAGCTGTGGCAGGCTGTTCACTCATCCTGAGGTCGTACCTGAATGCTAAAAATAAGATGTAAAATATTAATTCGTCGGAAGAATCATCACCTTTTCCAAAGGAATGTTTTTGTAGTAAAATTAGACATTTGTGTTGTCCTTTAAAATTAAAAATGAACAAAATTGAATGACAAGTACTGCAGCTCTGCTACTTGTGCTATAAGTGCATTGCTATAAACACACTCATCCTCACAGTGCCTTGCAATTTTACTTTAATTCCAGAATGTACTTTTTACAACATTCATACACTCTGTGAGCATACGGCCATGGAGTTTCATTTGGCAGATTGCCCTCTCATGGACCATCAAATGCTAAACAATTTACAGACGTATGTTTATGAAACACATGGCTTTCCGCTCATTTGGAATTCAATATTTTTATTTGTTATTTTCTTTCCCATTTAAGTTTCTTCAGTGACAGAGTAACCTATCAGAATTATCTTGTAGCTCAGTGAGTCTTGTAGCTCAGTTGGTTGAGCCCTCGCCTTGCAAGCGGGAGACCAGGGTTCCATTCACTGCAGGGTGAAACCTTGGGCAAGTTTCCTTACTCCACACGCCTAATAATAATCCGTCCGAATGAATGAATGAATGAATGAATGAAATAATTAATTAATTAAAGACAACATAATATTACTTAATTACTGAATTAATTAATTGGTCATTTCGATCCACAACTATTTGTAGGAAACTGCTGTGCACAATTGGCTACCGCATTTTGCCTACATATGTACCGTCTTTAGAATATATCCTTGAAGCTCTGAGATGCCGTTCAGCATGGAGGGCACTATATGAATATAAATCCAAATTAAAGTGCTACAACAAATGCAATACTATGATTATTATTATTACCTCACTTGAATCAACTGCAGTACTAGAATTTGGACAGGATTAGTACTGATTGACTATTCTCCTATCTTCCTTCCTTGCTTTGCCTTTGTGTGACATCACCCCAGTATTTATCAAACAGTGAGTAGAAAATTCTCTTCAATTCATTCCAAGAAATGAAATGTATATAAAAGTAACTGGAGTTCAGAAACAATTACCTGTGCCTTGATCCAAGTCACCTCCTGGGCCTGTCCATTCGAGATGAATTTCTTTCTCGACAAATTTTGCTTTAAGGTTTGCAATTTTACAAGGCGGAAGGTCTGTGAGCAGTTGTGCACCAATTCCAGAGAGAGAAATTGCTCCTCCCGACTTGGCTCTGCTGAAGCTTCCTATCTGAGGCTGAAGATCTCCCTCATCAACTGGAGGTTTGGCTGGATTTGCATGAGTGTTGCCTACACAAAACAGAATTCATCTTTCAGATACAGACAACATAATATTATACAGTTAAAAAGTTCCATTCATCAGCTGAAACTACGCTGAACCTCTAATAACTCACACCTGGGATAAGGGCATCAATCGCAAATAACTAGTCACTCAATCAATATCCTGGGTATTCAAGTACTTTGTACTTTTGAGATATTGTACTTTGGATAACCAGTCAACTTTCATGAGTTATCAGAACTTAACTATAAAATTACATTAAATCCCCAATAATCACATTGAAACCATCAATTTAAAAATGGAACAACAATTTGTTATATAGGTTTTAATAACGTGTTTTAAGCAGGGTGAACATCTCAAAGGACTTTACAGATAAGATTAGGAGCACCAATCAGGGAGAGAGAAAAGAGAATTTAAAGGTTGACCAAAGGCAACCTTTAAATTTAAAGGCAACCTTTAAATTTAAACCTTTAAAGGTAGAACAAAGTGATTTTGTGAGAATTGAGGGTAGAGTGGCTGAATGCTGGGTAACCAATGATGCATCTCTTGGTCAGATTAGAGAAATCAGATTCACCAATGTGATTGTACACAACGACTCTTATTTCACGTAATTTTCAAAAAGGACTGGATTGAGAGGTATTTTATCAGTAATTCAGAACAGGACCCAAACCTGAGCAGCTTTTGAAATTAACCCAGTAAATTTACATTGAAATCATATAATCTATCAGTGCCATGACAACACATTGACCAGAAGTTGAAGTTAATGGTACATATTAAATTATGCCTCACTGTTTTTCTTCTCTAAATATTTCTGCTGCTCAATATTTAGTACCATTTTCTACAAATCCTGGTATGTACATGGCATAACTGCCTCTTCTCATCACTATCTTCATGGTTCCCTCGCTTCCTTGTAAGTGAACCTTAAGGCTGTATCTTTGTTAGATCATGTATTTCTTCAATAAAGATTGAAGTCCGAGAAGTGGTTTTTCAAAGTTTATTCATCACGTGTTCAAAAGTACAGGCGAAAAAGCTTCAAAGCAGTTTCTTTGTGTTGCTCCAAGTGATTCTAAACTAACAAAGGAAAAAAGGGGGCGTAGCTATAGTGCAAACAAGTTGTTTCTCTCCCTTTTGCTCAAGGTTGCTGACCATGTCTGAGTTGTGGATAGATTGTTTCAATTGGTGCCTGACTAGAACTAACTATAAGTCCTTCGGCATTCATATAATGTTCATGTGGACCTTCAGTATTTGAGTGCGTGATCATGGCCTGATTGGATCTTTGCACTCAGCTCTGCTGTTACTCACTTCTGCTTGTGGAGCTCCTGTGGCTTAGTAGAGCAGTTGTCTTGCAAGCTGGGGAGATTTGTGTTCGAATCCAGGCAGGTCAGGGCGAAACCTCGGGCAAGTTTCCTTACTCCACACGCCTAATAATAACCCCTCCAAAAAAAGCCACAATAATAAAATTGGTCATTTCAATCCACGTCTGTGTGTGGGACACTGCTGTGCGCAATTGGCTGCCGTGATTCGCCCACAAATATATACGGTCAATTCACTTTACAGTATATTCTGTGAAGCGCTTTCGGAAATTTATAAGATGTGGAAAGTGCTATATCAAATGCAAGGATTATTATTATTATTATTCTGCTTGCAGCTTACACCCAGTCATATCAGTACTATCCAGTAACCATTAAACTATTAGTCACGATCATTCTTCCATCGCACGCAAAGTTGGTGAAATACCGAGAGTAAATACCATCATTCTTGATTATATCAGCACCTACAGATAAGAGAAAAAAATGCTCACAATGGTAACACATTCCACAGATCAGTTGCAATCTCTTAAGAGTATATATCAAATGCAAATACAGTATTATTATGTTAAACTGTCCCCATGAAACTGACAGTGGGATGTGAAGCAAAACAAAATAGCAAAACAGGGGTAGATTTCATTTCAAATCTTAAAATTCATCATTTAAAAATTCTCTGACTTTCTCAACATATTAATGTTTTTTTCTCAGCCTGTTTGTCCAAATATATAATACATCTGTTGTTACTGCATCTACTCACTTCATTTGTGTTGTGCTTTAAGCTTATGTAGCATTTGTTACTAAAAGTCTTAAAAATAAGAAGTCCTAAAAACTGAGAAGAAAACATTTCAAAAAGAACTTCTTGATCCCATGTACAAAACCTTTTGGGGCACCTTATGGTATTGCTCTGGGTTTATACATTGGTGCAAGTACAGTAATAATAGGGAGAACAAGGATGGAGTCAATAGTTGTGATACACTGCATCGTTGTTGAATGTTAGATCCCACATCTACACAAACAAATATACATCACAACCTAAAATACACCTAAAATTATTAAAAACAGAAAAATAATGCAGTATAATGTTTTTGTGTAGCCGAGTGATGTGTCAGGGGTTATATATAAATTTAGTTTTTTGTGTGTGAGTATTACAGTATGATTATTCTAGACGTCGAATGGCACATTTCCATTCAATGTTTTAACCAATTTGTATAATCAAAAATAACAGAAACTGTTTTAAACATGTATTTCCATTGCTGGAATTAATATATGTACTGGATTATCAAAAATAAATAGGGAAATATTAAGCAATGCAGTATAATATGGAATATTTTAACTTTAAACAGACACTTTTTGGAACTTTTAAATATTTTTTGCTGATGACAGTCTCGAAATTAGAAGCAAAATAAGTAACGTAGAGGGTACCACTGAAAGTAATCTTATTTAAGTGTTTGCAATTGGAAGTTCCCATCCCGTTCAGGCCAAAGACAACAGTTTGCAGAAACAGCATTGCAAAGTAAACATTGAGCAACATCTGTTCAAAAAATAAGAAAAGCTGACAAAGCAGTGGAAACTTTGCAACACTTCATGTGCCAAACCACAGCTTTGTGACTAATACTGACAACAAAAGAGCAAACGATTGCTCTTATACATTTCACAATTTATTAACTATTGTATTTGATAGATACTGTGCTACTTTTATTGGCTGCAAACACAAATTAATCACACAATCTCATGTCAATATGATACATTATGTTTTCAGAAACTGAAACACTAAAAAGGTTCAATTGTGAACACATGAAAACCATCAACAATTTCTGTGAAGCATGAAAAATAGGTCAATTTTGGTGATCATGCAGATCAACTTTTTAAAATAACTCGCCTGCTCAAATCCCATCTGCTTTCAGAACTCAACTCTCACAAGCAAGGGCCACAGTAACCACTCTATCTAAAATACTGTATAATATTTTCCACCAAAAACTTGACTTCCACATTTTATGTTAAAATCTCTTCACAAAGCATACATTATGCTTGCCAGCTATTGTGGTCATGTTGTTTATGCTCAACAATATGGAATAGCTTTTTGTACAACATTCACATTACATAGAATTACGCAGAGGAAAACAGGACATTCAATTCAACCAGTCCATGCCAGCGCTTATGTTCTCTTTCTATGTCCCATTGTTTCGGACTCAATTACAAATTAAATCAAATAATGGCATTTAAGCAAGAAAAGAACTTTTAAATAAAAATGAGATTCATAAACTGCACGTTTAGACACGTTTAGGCCAATAACATTGTCTTTTTTCTTTAACCTCTCAACTGAGGGAGAACCAGTTTGTAGCACTGGGCTCCCCCCAGTGAATGATTGAAGGGAGCAGACGGCGTTACTCCAACAATGAGACGGAGGGGCCTCGGGCACTGTGCAGAGCAGCCTGAAGGTTCTTGGTGCCCAGGTACCCCAGGAATTCTGAATTCCATCTCTGATTTGGACAAAACACGATTGAAGTCAACAAAGAATCAAGAATTTCAAGAGTGGGTGTCACTATTATTCCATTGCTTATGTCTACAAGTGTAGACAAGTGTTTCTGTTTCTCATCTTTAGGGTGTGTCCTAATTCACCCAAGGTTATTATCACAAATTCGGTGACTCAGTTTGTGGTTCCTGCAAATCTCCAATTACCTGTACCACCAAAAGTACAAATCCATAGCAAATTATTGAGTCATCTTTATTGTGCATGAGCATGTTTTCGACCATAAGT
This sequence comes from Hydrolagus colliei, assembly GCA_035084275.1. Lineage (NCBI taxonomy): Eukaryota > Metazoa > Chordata > Chondrichthyes > Chimaeriformes > Chimaeridae > Hydrolagus > Hydrolagus colliei. The sequence goes on along the minus strand of CM068749.1, from coordinate 17,312,079 downwards.
CCAATTTAGTTTCACTGCAGGTGAAAGTATTTTAACTCTGTAGTTGCAGGGTTGTCAATGTGTTGCTGTACAGATTCAGTGTAAAGTATAAAGTACAACTAGGTACAAAACAAACACTTTTTTTTAGTTAACACAACATACAGAACTCCCTACACTTTATCTGACAGTCCTAGCACAAAAAATATTTTGATGTATTAGCCAGAAGTATGGTTTGGATATTAAAGCACATTAAAATGCTACAATTTTGTCTATAACCAATAACGCTTCATTTTACTTCTCCACATACCCTATCTCACAGGAAATGACACTGAAATCCTCATTTAGGTCTTTGTTACCCACTTTTCAAGTACACTCTTCGCTAGTCTTCCTAAATCCATCATCCACAAGCTTCAGCCGATACAAAACTCTGCACCTGGAGCTTCACTGGCACCAAGATTCTGCTCGCCGATCATCCTAGTTCAACCCAAGTTCTACTGTATCTCAATGGATCAACTTCAAGGTCCTCAGCTAAAAATCTCCCTTCATACCCAGCACATCCCTATCTCTTGGCTGAAATCAGATACAGAATTGTCAGAAAGCGGTACTTTCAGTTTCACCAACATGAGTGCATCGTGAGACAGTGACTTGAAGATAGTATCCCGAGCAGAAAAGAATATGATTTGAATTTGGACCCAAGGTGGGACTTAGGTCCAGGAGAGGTAGAAAGCAGGGATGCTAGTGGATAGGAGGGTGACCGAAGGGAAAGCTGGAGCAATATCCAGACCAGATAATAACCCCAGTATCAGTTACATGGGGATGAGAGGCTCCCCACCCTACTGACTCAGATTGCAAATTGTACCAAATTACTGTACTGAGAATAAATTTTCCCTGAGTCAAAAGGTCAAGAGTGTCATTGGGATGTGGATTGCCCGACCAAGAAAGATAGAGTCCAAGTCCAATGTGGGTTTCAAGAGGAAAGTACACTGCTCTACATCAACAACAATACAGTATTACATTGATAGAGCACCCTTCACGTCAAAAGGTATATGAACGATAGCATTTTCAAGAATTGTGGTTGAAGGCAGGATTGAATGAACATCTTGCTCGGAGAGTCCGTTACATGGACTGCTGCCGGCAGCCCCAAAATAATTTTTTTTTAACATTGAAACATATGATTACTAATCATTATTAAGAAGGTGTCATTGCTGGTATTAAACTTTAATTATACATGATGGTTTATTTCAATGTAACCTTTGAATGCATGTAATGGGTAAGCATTATTGGTAGTAAAGCCTTGGTCAAGTCGTGTGATGCAGGGGCAACTTGGGTCAGCAGATCTCACAGACTGGTTGAGACCAGTCAATAGCAGGAGAGTAGGACAATGAACAGAGAGAAGCAATCAGTTGAAGTAATAGATAGACTCGTTTCAAGGACAAAGTACGAGGGAGTTTGGTAGCGGGAGATTAGGTTAGAGTAACGGATTGTCTAAGCAGGAGAGGGCACGGAATGCTGAGCTAAGAGTATTCCGCCTAAAAATTGAATTAACAGGATAACAGTCCTCAAGTGAGAGTGAAAAATGCTGATTTGTTAATTGAATTAAGAAGACCAAAAGGTCACAATCAGGTACTGGTAATCGGGATACGTAGGAAGGACCGGGTTAATGTCCAGACACTGCTAAAAGGTATAAGAATAGAGAAGGATTTCATCAGTCAACTCTTCAGTGGTAGAGTAGGAGAGGAAAAAGGGAGTTTGGGCACAGGAGCTGTACTCTGTGTAGATTCTGAGCCGGGATTCAGAAACCATAAGCCAAATCACTCGTCCAGTTGATCACACCGATCATTTGACGAGTTACAAAGAGATGAGGCAGAGAACTTCCGTCATGTAGTTTAACTGACTACCTGACGAAGGAAGAAAAGGAAAGAGTGCTGAGGCTGAGCAGATAGAGAGAGCGTCGAAAGATCCCGTCAACACAGATGAGCTGCCAAAGACGACTGATGAAACCATCAAGCAGCGGTCCAGTTGAGACAAATCGCTATATTTACTGGGTAGTATAGCTCTTTGGGTAGTATAGCATAGTCTTGGGTTCTCCGACAACTGGCCTATCTACCGTAACCGCTTATAATTCGATTTCAGTTAGTCATGATATGAACGCATGTTGTGATCATTGTCAGAATGTGCGAATAGAGTTAAATTAATTATAGTAGAAGTGTTAGGTTGGATAAACTTTACAAACCTACACGCTATCGGTAGGAGTTTTATTGCATAACAGGTATATTGATACGTGTACTAAAATTAACCTACATTAATCATTGCCTAGCTATAAATAAAAGGTATCTGATAACCCCAAAGCTCTGGATCTTGTGCATATCGATAACAGCAACATGAAAAATTAGCATTTTTGCATTTTCTGAATTTAGGCACACTTTTGTGAAAACGGTAGGATTTTAATTTTAACATCTCCTTTCATCTGAATACCGATGAATTTGCCAAAGACCTTTTCAGACTCAGACCAAACCAGTTCCCCTATTAAGCATTATTGTAAATTCACATTTATCTCATTGTGTATTTTGTTCTCTAATTATTCAGCAGCATTTTCTTTGAAGCAAATTGTTACTGTAATGATGATCACAATGACTTCAGGAAATGGAGAAGTTCTTGTAAATGACCTCATCAAGTAAATGCCTAATCATATCTAGGGATTGTTGTTGGCCAGGACACTGGGAGAAACTCTCTTCTCCTTTCAGCTGGTGAGATGGGATAATTAATGTGCAGCTGAACAGGGCCAGGCAGGATTTGGTTCAACATTTCATCTGTAGTACGGCACCTCCAACAATGGAGTTCACCCTTAGCATTGCACCCAGCAATGCAACAGTCTGCCAGACTAGACTGTGATTTAAAAGTCCTGACATAGAGTTTGAACCTACAACTTTCCATTTCAGAGGCAAGAGTGCCAGCAACCAAGCCAGACTGACACATGTTATTCTTCTCTCAGAAAAGAAAATGTAATTAATTTTCTTGTAAGCAGTTTGAATGCCAAGTTTAATTAATGGAGTTATAATGCAGTTTGAAAAGTTAACAAAATGTTATCAATGTAGTCTGCTGATGATTATACAGTTTTATTAGCATATTATAAGTGCACAATAAGCAAAAGGCACAGTACAGAAGGCACAGTAGCCACAGTAGCCACAGTAGGCACTGAAGACACATTAGGCACTGAAGACACTGTCGACCCAGGAGGTGCCAAAGGCAAAATTAAAGTAGCTCGTGCTAGATTCGACAATTTAGATGCTTGTTTGATATTATCATATGTTTTGATACCAAAGTAATAAATTGTATCATTTTGCAGTTCTATATTCTTCGGAATAAATTGGACTACTTCAGTGTTGCCATAAGAAAGTGGACGTAACCAGGATAAATCAAGCTCAGTGGCAGTTGAAAACTGATCCCGTAGCTGCCGAAGGCTGTCACTCATCCTCAGCTCGTACCTGAATGCTAAAAATAAGACGCAAAATATTAATTGGTCAGAAGAATCGTAATCTTTTCCAAAGGAATGCAGCTCTGCTACTACTGCAGTACTGCAGCTCTGCTACTTGTGCTATAAGTGCATTGCTATAAACACACTCATCCTCACAGTGCCTTGCAATTTTACTTTAATTCCAGAATATATTTTTTACAACATTCATACACTCTGTGAGTATACGGCCATGGATTTTCATTTGGCAGATTGCCCTCTCATGGACCATCAAATGCTAAACAATTTACAGACGTATGTTTATGAAACACATGGCTTTCCGCTCATTTGGAATTCAATATTTTTATTTGTTATTTTCTTTCCCATTTAAGTTTCTTCAGTGACAGAGTAACCTATCAGAATTATCTTGTAGCTCAGTGAGTCTTGTAGCTCAGTTGGTTGAGCCCTCGCCTTGCAAGCGGGAGACCAGGGTTCCATTCTCTGCAGGATGAAACCTTGGGCAAGTTTCCTTACTCTACACGCCTAATAATAATCATCCCTCCAAATAAATAAATAAATAAATAAATTGGTCATTTTGATCCACAACTATTTGTAAGAAACTGCTGTGCACAATTGGCTACCGCGTTTTGCCCACATATATACCGTCTTTAGAATATATCCTTGAAGCTCTGAGATGCCGTTCAGCATGGAGAGCGCTATATACTGTAAATCCAAATTGTTGTTGTAACTCATCTAGAAGATGAGTAAACCGCTACAACAAATGCAATACTATGATTATTATTATTACCTCACTTGAACCAACTACAGTACTATAATTTGGACAGGATTAGTACTGATTGACTATTCTCCTATCTTTCTTCCTTGCTTTCCCTTTGTGTGACACCAACCCAGTATTTATCAAACAGTGAGTAGAAAATTCTCTTCAATTCATTCCTAGAAATGAAATGTATATAAAAGTAACTGGAGTTCAGAAACAATTACCTGTGCCTTGATCCAAGTCACCTCCTGGGGCTGTCCATTCGAGATGAATTTCTTTCTCGACAAGTTTTGCTTTAAGGTCTGCAATTTTACAAGGCGGAAGGTCTGAGAGCATTTGTGATCCTGAGAGAGAAATTGTTCCCCCCGACTTGGCTCTGCTGAAGCTTCCTATCTGAGGCTGAAGATCTCCCTGATCAACTGGAGTTTTGGCTGGATTTGCATGAGTGTTGCCTACACAAAACAGAATTCATTTTTCAGATACAGACAACATAATATTATACAGTTAAAAAGTTCCATTCATCAGCTGAAACTACATTGAACCTCTAATAACTCGCACCTGGGATAAGGGCATCAATCGCAAATAAGTAGTCACTCAATCAATATCCTGGGTATTCAAGTACTTTGTACTTTTGAGATGTTGTACTTTGGATAACCAGTCAACTCTCATGAGTTATCAAAGCTTCACTGTAAAATTACATTAAATGTCCAATAATCATATTGAAACCATCATTTTAAAAATGGAACAACAATTTGCACTTTAATAATGTGTTTTATGCAGGGTGAACATCTCAAAGCACTTCACAGATTAGATTATGAACACCAATCAGTGAGAGAGAAAAGAGAATGTGAAGGACTGGATTGAGGGATATTTTACCAGTAATTCAGTACAGGACCCAAACCTGAGCAGCTTTTGAAATTAACCCAGTAAAATTACAATGAAATCATATTATCTATCAGTGCCATGAGAACACATTGACCAGAAGTTCAAGTTCATGGTACGTATTAAACTATGCCTCACTGTTTTTGTTCTCTAAATATTTCTGCTGCTCAATATTTCATACCATTTTCTGTATATCCTGGTATGTACATGGCATAACTGCCTCTTCTCATCGCTGCCTTCATGGTTCCCTCACTTCCTTGTACGTGAACCTTAAGGCTGTATCTTCCATTGCCAGCAAAGTTGGCGAAATACCGAGAGTAAATACCATCATTCTTCATGATATCAGCACCTACAGATAAGATGAAAAAAATGTAAAGAATGCTAACGCATTGCACAGATCAGTTGCAAGTTCTTAAGAGTATATATCAAATGCAAATATTATTATGTTAAACTGTCCCCACGAAACTGATAATGGGATGTGGAGCAAAACATTCAGGGGTAGATTTCATTTCAAATCTTAAAATTCATCATTTAGAAATTCTCTGACTTTCTCCACATGATAATGGGTTTTGCTGAGCCTGTTTGTCCAAATATTTAATATGTCTGTTGTTACTGCATCTACTCGCTTCATTTGTCGTGTGTAGCATTTGTTACCAAAAGTCTTAAAAATAAGAAATCCTAAAATCTGAGAAGAATATATTGCAAAAAGAAATTCTTAATCCCATGTACAAAGCCTTTTGATTTGAAAGCAGCAAAGATCGATTTGATTTTAAAGGATAATAACACAAAGAAGTACTGACTGCAATTTTATACCAGAATGTGATTATTATGGATGGCCCTAATAACAATCACCAGTAATATGCACAAGTGTGAAGATCAGACCATCTGTTAATTCCAAGTGGACATATATTTTGAATTTGGTTTCACCCTTTAAATTTTCATTGAAAATGTTTTCATTACCAGATTATAGCTTCAGCTAAGAGAGCTTTAGCAATGATGTTAATTACACATCGAGCTTTAGAACTGATCACAATAAATTTTTGCATTTGGTACAGTGCCTTATTACATTGTCGAAATGTCTTAAAGTTCTTCACAGAATATAATGATATACTGTACTGCAATACTGTATTTTGTGGGCAGCCAGTTTGCGTGCAGCAATGGCCCACAATCAGCCATGGAGTGAGTGAGTGATCAATTTTATTCAGGGGATTGTTGACCGAGACACTTGGAGAAACTTTGGTTTAACGTTTTACCCAAAGGACACACCTCCGACAATGCAATCCACCAACAGTGTTTGCTGAGACAATGTGATTCTGAGCCCTGGCATGGGGAATAAATCCACAAACTTCTGACTCAGAAGCAAGAATGCTATCACTGCGCCAGGCTGCATTTTATGCATTATACATTTTAACTGGTAATTATTATTTTGGTAGATGGGCAATGTCTGTGCAAAACATTTATTTTATGGAAAGGGTAGTAATTCTTGAGAGTAAACTATCACATAAAATCTTTCTTATCCAGCACTAAGAGTTATTTTTTGTTAAACTTTCCTTTTATTCTGAGACACAACAGAAGTGCACACTATTTTCTATTCTACTTGTAGACAATAAAGCAAACGTATGTATTGTACCTGATCCATTGTCAAGTAGGTCAAGGTTAACAGGGTCTGTGTTCGGTCGTTCTATAATAGCTGTCACATTTGCAAACAGGACTGGTAAAAATCCATGACTGACTTCCACATAGACTATCATTGGGTCAGGTGAAAAAGTATCTTTTTTACTGATATATGCTTTCACAGTAACTGGGGGAATATTCGTATCTGCTGCTCGTGATGTCACTGTGATGGTAATAACCTGAGAACTTGAGAATGTATTTTTGATACAGTAGTTCCAAGCTCCAGGCTGGAAAATAAATATTTCATGTTTTATGATAATAACAACAACAACAACAACAATTTACATTTATAGAGCGCCTTTCACGTCGGGAGGACGTCCCAAGGCGCTGAACAAGAGGCGTGTGATCATTCTTGAATTTCATGTGGGGAGTGGATCTCAAATCTCTTCACAGAATTGACTGTAACATAAGCACACCAAAATTACATTTAAAGAGCGCCTTTCACGTCAGGAGGACATCCCAAGGCGCTGGGATAATGATAATAATAAACCTTGCATTTGATGTCTCACCTTATCGAGTTTTCATGACGACTCAAAGTGCTTCACAGAATATACTGTGAAGTGTAGTGACTGTGTATTTGTGCTTGAATCAGCAGCAGTCAATTGAGCACAGCAGTGTTCCACAAACAATCGTGAAGTGAGTGATCAAATTGTTATTATTATTATTATTTTGAAGGGTAATAATCTGGGTTGATAATGTATGAAAAGGCTTGGCTGGTAAGGCCGTTGTGGGGAGATGTGCATTTTGTAAACTGCTCGATGCATACAATGGTTTGCCGCTGTTGTATGCAGTTAAAGAATGCACAACAGAACCAAATGTAGTGACCAAGTATCCATTCCAGGCAAAAGTGACAAACAGTGCCATACAGCCATGTCCCAGTTGGTGTTCTGCTGGGAGTATTGATAATGACATGGACTTTGGTTCTCAATATTTTAGAGAAATTATTTCCTGCTTAGAATTTCATAAAAATAAATAGAAAAATGGCAGTTTGATCTGAATAGACTGTATGAACAGAATAGAGTATTGATTTGAATCACACCTGTGCAGTGCCTGGAATTTCAAGCCGAGCCGTAAGTATGGTGGTATCTTGTATGAAGTCACTTGTTTTGTAAATCTTTCCATTAGGATCATGTATATAGATATCAGGTATTGTTAGAGTCCATATAATGACAAAAAAAGTGTCATTCCCAACAGTCTGGTCAATGAAGACTGTACCATTAAACCAATCATTCTTGTTAACAGTCTTTCCAGTGCTTTCAAGCTGTAACCAAGGGAGAGACAAATTATTTTATTATACAATATCTGCTTAACACATGAAAAAATTGAAAAACAAATCTTCAAAACTCATCAAACCTGGATGGCTTGTTGTGTAATGTTGCCATTTCCTGACACTAATCCAGTGAAAGCATCAACTAACCCGTTAAATATATTGTCATCAGTGGCTGAAAACTGCAAGCCTCCTGGAGAAACAGAAGGAAGGTCAGCAGATAAATTGCAGTGAACACAGTCAGTAGTGGTGGGTCACAGTCACACTAATTGAAAATCATATATTTTAGGAATTTAGAATTCCAATCAATAAAAGTCAACTATAGACAAGATGAATTCATTTATTAATACTGTATAGCTTAAAGTCCACCAGAACAATGCAAAACCTACCTCCCACCATTTCTGACCCTCTGCACCAGACACACAGGTAAGGAAAGCATTCTATCCTGAATAATATGTGTTAATTTCATTGCAATTATTCCTATATACAGTACAGTACTGCTTTCAAACACTGTAGATGCTTATCTGGCTATTTCTAAATACTGTACCATAGTGAGCTGGGTATCCGCACCCTAACCATTTGCGTCAGTTTATCAGCATCAGTCTCCAATGTGGAAGTGAATTGTTCACAGATGCAAAATAAAAATGGAAACTTTCTAATTATCTTTTGAATGCATTTCAACAGAATGAGAATTATCAATGTAATTTGCAGCAAACTGTCAGCAAATATATATACATAATGAACCTAAATGAATATGGATTACACAAAAGTTTGTTCCAATGTCCATTTAATCCAATATAGAGATCTAAGTCACTGAGAAATACATTTTCTCTGTGAACTATTTATCATCACAATTATATTAATGTAACTTGCCTGTCATGTCAGAGAGCATTTCCAATTCTTTAGCTGCACTTGGTCCCAGTGCTATAGTATGGATAACAGCACCACTTGTCTCCACTACTCCAAAGCAATGACTTATTCCTCCATCCTCACCGTCTGTCAACAAAACTATTTCAGCCCCTTTTATCCCATCAGGACCTTTGTCAAGAGCCTACAGAGCAATCATTTGTTATCAGAATAAGAAATATGCATAATGATTAAAACCACAACAAAATTACATTTATAGAGCGCCTTTTACGTCGGGAGGACATCCCAAAGCACTGAACAATCAGGTCGGGACCTGAGCAGAGGGGGAAGGGTTAGGGTAGGGCGAAGGGGAAGGAGAGTAGGAGACGTGGAAGAGATAGGGGGGCAGTAGAAGGTTTTGAGGCCAGCCTTGAAGGAGGAAAGAGAGGAAGTGAGCCGAACGTAACTGTGGGACCCACAGTGGGAGCAGAGAGGCTGAAAGCCCAGCCACCAATGGTGGGGCGATAAGTGCGGTGTATGCGGAGCAGGCCAGAGCCTGCTGAGCGGAGGGGACGGGCTGATAGGGAGACAGCAGGTTGGAGAGATAGGTGGGGGCAAAGCCGTGAATGGCCTTGAAAGGTGAGGACGACTATCTTGAATTCGATCCTCTGGAAGATGGGGAGCCAGTGCAGACGGGCGAGGGTGGGAGTGATGTGGTCATAGAGCCTGGTGCGGGAGAGTACACGAGCTGCAGAGTTCCGAATGATCTGCAGCCTGTGAAGGGAGGAGCTAGGAATGCCGATAAGGAGAGAGTTCCCGTAATCGAACCTGGAAGTGATAAAGGTGAGTTTCGGCGGTGTGGTGCGTGAGGTCGTGGCAGAGTCTGGCAATATTGCGGAGGTGGTAGAAGGATGTACCAGTCATGGAGCGGAAATAAGGGAGGAAAAGACAGTTCAGAGTCAAACCAGACACTCAGATTCCTGACTGGCTTTGGGAAGTGGATAGAGCAGCCTTGAATACTGATGTTCTCAGTGCCTGAGGTTCGGAGGGGCTGGCGCAAGTCGGGAGGGCCTCCATCTTGTTGATTGAGCTGGAGGAAATTGGCCCTAGTCCAGGCCTCAATGTCGGACAGACATGCAGTCAGAACGCCAGTAGTCCTGGAGTTGAGGTGGACGTGGAAAGGAGAGTTGGGTGTCATCTGCATACATGTGGAAGTTTACTCTATGTCTGCGGATGATGTCACCCAGGAGAAGCGTGTATAGGGTGAAGAGCAGGGGGCCAAGGACAGAGCCCTGGGGAATGCTGTATGTGACTGTGCGAGGGGTGGAGGAAAAACCTTTTCCGGAGGATTCAGTGATTGAGCAGCGGATAGGTCGAGGAGGATGAGGAGGCAGAGGGAGCCCTGGTCACAGATGGTCAGGATGTCGTTTGTGACTTTGACCAGAGCAGGTTCCATGCTGTGGGAAGTGCAGAAAAGCGAATGGAGGGGTTCAAGGAGTGAATGGTTTGTGAGGGAAGAGCAGAGCTGAGAGGCAACCACTCTTTTGAGAATCTTCGAAAGGAAGGGGAAGTTGGAGATGGGCCGGTAGCTTGATAGCTGCGACACATCAAGGGAAGGCTTTTTTAGGATGGGGGTGATGGTGGCGGTTTTAAAGGGAGTGGGAACAGTCCCAGATGAAAGGGACAGGTTGACGGTGTCCGCAATTAATGGGGCTAAAAGGTGGAGCTGGGTGGTGAGGAGCAGGGTGGGGATGGGATCCAGGGAGCAGGTGGTGGGCTTCATGGAGGAGATGGTCTTGATGACGGAGGATGGGGAGATGGGATCAAAGGTGTGGAAGGAGGGGTGGATAGGAGGCGGGTTGTGGGGGGGAGGTGGGGAGGGAGTGGAAGTTGGAGGGACAGTGACTGCAGAGCGGATTCCCTTGATTTTGGTCTTGAGGAAATCCAACATCAACTCACAGCGAGAGTTTGAGGAGAAGATCTGCAAAGCGAGGCAGGGCAGACAGAGTAGCTGATTGGTGGTGGTGAAGAGATGCCGGGGGTTGCCTTTCGCCTCCAGGATTATCTTGGAGTACAAGGATGATTTGGCGGAGGATAGGGCGGAACAGTAGGTTGATGTAAGGTCCAGCCAGATGTGCTGGTGGACTGTCAGGCCGGATTTGAGCCAACAGCCCGCACCTGGCCCTTGAGGGAATGGAGGTGGGTGGTGAAGCAGGATGAGGTTCGGGAGTAGGAGGCAGTTCAGGAAGTGAGGGGACAAGAGTGTCGAATATGGTGGAGAGGATATTGTGGAGGAGTGTTAGTGCGGAGAAGGGGTCAGTGCAGGAGGTGGGCCACAGGGAGAGGAGTTCGGAGGACTCCAAGGCAGAGGAGAGAGTATGTGGAGGAATCTTCTCCCATGGGCGGTAGAAAATGGTGGTAGGTTTGGAGGTGGCGGGGAGAAGGTTAGAGGAGTTGAAGGAAAGTAAGTGGTGGTCGGAGATGGCCTTGTCGGAGATGGCGACATCCAAGACATTGAGGTCCTGGGTGATCACCAGGTCGAGCGGGTGGCCGTGAACATGGGTGGCAGAGTGGATGTGGAGAGAGAGGTTGAGAGATGGGAGGAGAATTCAGAGGATTACAGTGAGACTAAGATTTTTAAAGAGTGAGTTTAACCATTTGGACATACCTGAAATGCATACTCGACACCTGAACAGATATTTGTTCCACCACTAGCTAATCTCGGAAGATGTGATATGAGATCGTTCCTCACTGAATTATCAACAAATTGTATTAAATCCTGTTCAATATATCCGTTACTCGAAAAAGTAACAATGCCAACATATGATCCCATTTCAATGATCTGCAGCAAGAATATCTCAGCTGCTTGGCGTAGTCTGTTAAGGCGATTTTCCTATGTACAAAGAATACAAGTCAGAGATAAAATATAATCTTCTGAATAATCAGCCATGTATTATTTTTAAACCCTGTAATTTAAGAATTTCTTCAGTAACAATAGCAATTTCCACCCTTATGCATTTTTTCTACATTACCACCTCAAAAGACAAGGATTAGAGAGGGAATATGAAATTGTTTTTAATAAGGATTAGAAGGCAGGGAGGGTAGGGTGACTAGGTATCAAGGTTTCTGGAGATAGTTCCACAGAGCAGTGGTATGGTGGTTGAAAGCTTGGCCATCAATGGGAGGACAGAATGGGTGAGGAACAAACAAGAGACTTGCGTGAGATGAAGGTAAGGGGAGAATAGGGCTGGGGGAGAGCTAAGGATGGAGCATCATCATGAAGGGATTTGGTGGTTAGAGCAATGATTCTGAGGAACTGGAGACAGTGAGCCCAGTGGAGAGCGAATTGGAGAAATCACTTCAGATTTCTCTACATTTTGTTTCATCTGCTACATTATTATTATTATTATTTGCTCACCCTGCAGGCATTTTTATATTGTTCTATTCATTTTGTGTTGCACTTCATTATTTATCATACCCACAGTTTGGTGTTATCTGCCAATTTGGACAGTATGAAAGAAATTTGGTTCTTAGTCATATATTAAGGAAAGCATACCGAGTCCATGCTTCCGGAAACATCGAGGACTAAACAGAGCACTCGGTCATGGACTTGCATCAATGTAAAGTGTGGTTCAACCGTTGAGACTGGAGGATTGGCTGGAGGATTGTTTTTCATATCTTCTGAGTTGATGATCACATCCCATGTACTTGTGTAATTACACATTTTGTTTTGCATGTTTTCTGCTTCACGATTGTGAGTTTCATTGTTACAAAAATGCACCACCTGGAAAATGAATATTTGGACGTGAGCAGAGGGTTGGATGATTCACTTACCCAACCTGACCGTTCAGCGCCTTGGGATGTCCTCCCGTTGTTGTTGAATTATATTACCATCTTAAATTAACTCGTACAAATTATAGAAAAAAAACAATCGAGAGAAGGCATATGAATTGTTTCATGATTGATATAAGACTAAAATATACCTTAAGGAAAGTTTTGCTATTCGTAAACACACGCATAAGCACAAAACCACCTTCGGGTATTGTGATATGAAGATTAACAGTATTTTTGGAGCTCTTGCATGGTAGTTAGTGAGGTCACTGCCCAGAGCAAGTTGGAACAAATCTAGCCCTGAAGGTCCCAGATTCAATAAATGCTATTTGCTGAGTTAGCTAATCTCGACCATGGCAACATTAATTGCCAACAATTAGCCTGGAATCTCTGGGCTGGGGAGGCGGGAGGAGAAGTGGAGAATAAGTCAGGATCTGCAGCAAAACCATTTGCTATCTTTGATTTCCTTTACAAGGGAGGAATCAAGTCAGAATAATAGTACAGCAATTAACATGCGTGCAAGTGCAGTTGCTGATTGATGAGTTTGTTGCTTGTGTCAATGAATCATAGCATTGGCAAACACTTAAAGATACTGAATTAGTACAGTAAAAATGCAGACTTTATTATGAAGACAAAACCATCTCGTTACACAATCACTTTTCAGTCACTCCACTTACATCTGTCAGTCCTTGCATGTACATTATGGAAGCTGACCCACTTTGTTTCTTGTTTGGAAAGAATGCACAGTCTGGGTCAGGCAGCCCTGTTTCCATATCAATTGTACACGCGGAACAGGTACTCCCTTTGCAAATCCTCCCGTGTATGTCTATTGAACATCTAAGTAGCGAAAATAAAATAAAGGGCAGTGTGAAATTGTCAACCAGATCATAACAAGAAAATAAGTCTTAAACAAAACTTAAAGACAGTCGTCACAGTGGCTACAAAAAACACTATCAAAACAGCCAAGCTGCTGACCAGCAGGAATAGTATTATTCGGATTTTTTTCCTAAATTCCATCACTGAAATTGGAAATGGGCATCTTAGGTTTGTTCAGAAATTACAACAGGTTTAACTGCTGAATTAAAACACATGCTCAGAATTGTACAGTGTCCTACCTTGTTGCCTCAATCGATTTGTTCTGAGAGACGTAAAAGGGCACAAGATCATTATACTCATCGAATACTCCCCATTGGAGGTGAGCCCATTCATGGACAAATACTCTACCTGTTCAACCAGAATTTTTTTTTAGACATTAAAATAGTCAAACAAATGTTCAGCCTATTTTAAAATATATATATATATATATATATATATATAAAAAGACAGTGTACCATTGATTTCTACTCAACCTTTCAGAAATGTTTGAGAATTGGCACAAATTCTCTCATTTATACACGTTAGGTTGTAATGATGTGGAGCTTGAAATATGTTTTCTGCAACAATATCAATCTTCATTTATTAGCAAGGGATGGTATTGTGGTGTCATGGAAGAAGAATGTCAATAGCACTATCAATGAAGAAGTTCACCTGTAACGGATTTCAGTGAAATCCATAAGCAGTAATCCATTATTTATTTTTGATGCATTTCGTTTCTCATTGAAACAAGTTTAGCAGTATAGCGTCACATATATTTTAAAGCACCTACACCAGGTGCACCTACATTAGATACTGTAGGTAGTGTTGCTTGTCTACTGACTCAACTTATGAAACTAGAAGTGCAGAGCAAATGACTTGGGCAGAAAATATTTTCCTTCTGGCTCTGGAATTTAGGAAAGATAAGAAACATCAACATAAAATGACTGTATGTGCACAAGTATTTCTTTTCATAACTTTCAGTATCATGAAAGTTTTACACAATAGAATTTGTCTGTGAAACCCACTTCCACACTGACTTAATGTCTTCCACTACAGGAGTGCATCCATACTTAGAAGGAAATAAAATGGTTTATTGGGCTGCAAGCATTGGAACAGAAGAATTTCCTCAGTGAATCAATCGGTACATTGTCTTATTCAAAACCAACGACAACTAACGATTTAAATCTTACTTCTTGGACCATAGAGATTATCCAGATCTTTCAGCATGAAGTCTGGGGTGAGGTGAATGTACCGTCCCTTCTCACCACATTCACCGTACTGCAAAGTGTACGGGTCGTCTCCGTATTTACGGTGGGGTTCAGCGATGATCACACTCGCCTATTGAAAGAAAATTGCAAGCTTCCTTCTCAAAGCCAAACACAGCATACACATGTCAACTGATGGACTACACTGCTTAGAATGCCAATATAATTCCAGGAACAAATCTTGGTTTGATTGAAATGTATTGCCTACCAATTTCAAAACCCTGTTCAAGTAAATACAATGTCACTTTTTTCACATGTTTTCTTTTTGTACTAACAGATTCGATTTTTTTTTAATGAAATAATGAAAGCGGTATTAAACACAAACACCATAAGATGGGAAATAAGATGAGAACAAAACAAGTATCATCAGGTAAAAACACAAAATGAGAATGAAAATCTCAAGGAATCATTTATTTCATCTGCTGTTGAGGGCTGTGACTTTGAGGATGTGATTGTATGGATGCTAATAGTAAAATTCTATTGTAAAGCAATATTGTTAGTTGCTAAAGTACAGTATACATAGTTCAAGTATTCTGTTTTACTTACAATAACTTGAGAGTTTGAAACAATTAAAACTACTTAAGGGAATGAGGAGAAGGGAATGTCAAATGAATATGTCGCTAAACAGTTTTAAAAGGAACAATTGTATTAAAATATTACTCAATAATGTACTTTAAACAAAATGGGGAATTGATTGTTAACTACTGTTAAAGTGAGACTAAGGACTGAGAAATTATAATTGAGCTATACATTATAACATAAGTTATACATAATTCTTTAAAAAATCTACTAATGGATATTGTTACAAGTACCGTAAACTGAATTAGGAATATTTTAAGAATATGTGTCATTTAAAGTCTCGCAGTTCTTACATTTTCATAGGTCTCACGCGTTGGTTTTATGTAGTTGACATTCGGTGTCCATGTAATTGGTAATAGAATCTTCACCTCAGAAAAATAAGCTCGTTTGTAGGTAGCATTGAAGAGGTAGCCTGAAGCTTCAGTCACCATTTGCTGAAGGAAATCAAAAATTTGAAACTCACTTGTGCAAATCCACAACACAGCGGTATTATTTTTACTTGAGAAAACAAGCAATTTCTTACCTTGATATTTTCAATAATTTTAGGATCTTCAGGAACCCCAGGATTAATAGCAATAATTATGCCTTTGTATCCATTACTTGCCAGCTGACCACTGAAACACTTTGTAACGCAACTGAAGAGAAGGCATTTGATAACCAGGTTGAAGGGTTTGGTGAGCATTATTAGCACTCAAAGGCTTCATTCAGTATGTGGAAGTCAATGGTACTGTTTTCTACAAATAAAATGAGAACAAATTTATACTCTCCTTATATCATGCATCTGATGCTGCAATAATTGTTCTATTGGTTCTAATGTATCCACGTGAGTATTCCAGTATTCCAGTTTGCTAATGATGATAGAACATTCAGCCTGGCTCACTGACAGATCTTGGCAAATTAGACTGGTTGCTGGAGGCAGGGAATCCATCCATCAGCACCTGTTAATCCCGCAAGACAAAGCACTAATGATCAGGGCAGTCAATCAATCAATCAAAACAAGGGGGGAAGATGGCAAGGGGAGGGGTTGGGGCAGGGGGAAGGACAGCAGGAAAGCCGACGGTATATTTGTGGGCGAAACACGGGAGCCAAATTGCGCAAAGTAGTGTCCCACAAACAGTCGAGGAAATGGGGCCAGGGGAGAAAGGAGCAAAGAGGGTAAGGGGGGAGGGAAAGGTAGGGTGGGGTAAAGTGAGGGAGAAAGATGGGGGAGAAAGGTGGGTGAGAGAGAGGGAGGGAAAGGTGGGTGGGGGGCAAGATCAGGGAGAATGGAGGGTAAGAGGGAAGAGGGAGGGGAGGGGAAAGGATGGGGGAGAAAGTGGGGAAAGGGAGTGAGGGAAGAAGAAGAAGAGGGTGGGCGGGGAGGAGAATCAAACAACAACAATATACAACAAAATCATCAACAAAAGCAATAACAATTAAGAATTGTCCAGCAACTGCTCCTTGTCCTCGCCGCCGTCTGGACGATCTTTAAAATGGCGGGAAGCTGGGCCCAGTGTGGTGACAGGCCCCCAAACTGACCGGCTCCTCAGCTGTTGAACCCGGTGACTTGGTGATGGCCCTGGTACCTCGGACACGGCGTGTCTGTCCAGCTCGCACAGCAGCAGCAGCCCGACCGCCGTCTGGATCTCCCACGCCGAGATGATCCCCTGCTTGCAGCAACGGACCAGGCAGGGGAACCGCTCGAAGATGTCGTTGTCGAGCGAGTTCACCACATTCATGGCTGCCGATGACATGTTCGAGTGGACCTGCCCCAGCTCCCCGCAGATGCACGGTGTGTAGCTCTGCATCCTGTACTTGCGGTACTTGCCTTATCCTCCGCCCCCGCTGCCATCCAGTCCTAGCTGGACAGAGTGGAAAAGCTTGCCACAGTGCTATCAATGGCAATCTATGTAGTTTTAGATGGTTAGACTCCAGCAGTACACCTAACAATCTCTGGGTTTCCCAAGCCTCCCATGGGGTCCTCTTGCCAACCTGTGACTAATACTTTCCGGGATTAGCTAAACAAGATATGTCTCTCCAGTCAGAGAGTGTGCATTCTACTCCAACAATTTATCCCTGGAATTTCCATGTGTAGGTGGATGCATGGAATTCTCAGTTTGGTTCGGATTGATTGGTTCTGCATGTGTCAGACACCCGGCTGACCTGAAACAACAATATTATCTTTTGTTTAGGGTTAGGTAGGTTCAAAAGATTTGAGAAGATAAGGAATGGCAATAAAAATATTGAATCAATAATAATTCTTGAATTTGATATAGCATCTTATACCTAAATAGCTCAATTCAGTTCATTTGAAACTCAATTTTGTTCTTTGGACCTAAATAACCTCCAGGCTTGGTTAAATTTAGCCTCAGTGCTGGTGCTAGAAACCACTGGATAAGAAAATGCATCGGATTTTGCATGTCTAGTGGTTGCTAACAACAGCTTCCATAAGCTAAGCATTGGAAAATAATTTACGCAAAACACTTCAAAACGATACACAATATCTATTTCAATAGATTCTGAACTTATGTTCTTGGTAACTTGATTCCAAATGACACCCCCCCGTAAATTTAATAGTGTTTGCACAAGAACTGCGAATGTTGTAAAAGAAAATAAATGTTGCCAAAGCATAAAAAATTTAGTCAGAATTAACATTTTGGATTAAAATGGAATTGAACGATTGAACATCCCAAATACAAACTCTGAATATTCATCTGCACTTTCTTTTCTCCACCTACAGTAATGGCTTTTTCATTGCCTCTGCTAATGGGAAAGCAATGTGTCTGCTCCCCACCTTCCCCACCACCCAAAAAAGAACTGGTAGATGGTTAATGTGGCATTGGAAATGAACTTTGGTTATGAATTACTTTCCAGTGGCTGGGATTTATTTACCCAAAATTCCTTTACGAACGTATGCATTATCGGTCGGACTTTTATTGCATAACTGATATATTGATATGTGTACTAAAATTAACCTACATTAATCATGACTTAGTCAAAAATAAAAGTTATCTGATAACCCCCAAAGCTCTTTGAGCCTTGTGCATATCGATAACAGCAACATAAAAAACTTAACACTTTGCATTTTCTGAGTTTCGGCTTACTTTCGTGAATAGTATTTTAATTTCTTCTGAACACAGATGAAGTTGCCGAAAGATTTGTTCAGACTCTGATCAATTAATTTATAAGGAAGATTAATAACTGAATGCAGTACAGAGAAAAGGATTGAGGGACTTCAGCTATGAGGAGAGGCTAGATAGGCTAGGGTTATTCTCTCTGGAACAGAGAAGATTGAGGGGAGACCGAAAAGAGGCTTATAAGATCATGAGGGGTTTCGACAGGGCAAATAGAGAAAAACTATTTCCACTCGTGGGCGAATCTGTGACTCGTGGTCACAGATTTAAAATAGTTTCAAAGCGAAGTAGAGGGGAGCTGAGGAGAATTTTTTTCACTCAGCGAGTTGTTCAAATCTGGAATGCATTGCCTGAAAAGGTGGTGGAGGCTGATTCGATAACAACTTTTAAAAGGGAATTAGATATTTATTTAGGGAGAACAGGTCTATTAGGCTATGGGGTGTGGGCAGGGCAGTGGGATTGAATTGCTCTTTTCAAAGAGCCGGCACAGACTAGATGGGCCGAATGGCCTCCTTTTGTGCCGTAAAATTCTATGAATCTATGAAAAGTATGTGTTGTAACAAAAATTAATACAGTTGGTTAAAGCTGTCCTTAGTATTCTTCTTTGTTCATTCTAGAAAACTAAAGTAAACTTTGACAATGCTGTGGCTCTTGTGTTCTTCTGTTTAGCAATTGTTTTCTTTTGTTTTTTGACATTCAAAATTTAAATTAGTTGAAGGAAACAAAAGATGGTCAAAATGAATTGGACCACACGTTGAAACCAATTGCTGTGTCTCCAGGGAAAATAAGGGAACGGCTAACTAAACACTGGACAGAAATGATTCCCCTCTTAAGCAATATTGTAAATTCTCATTTATCTCAATGTGTATTTCGTTCTCTACTTATTCAGCAGCATTTTCTTTGAAACAAATTGTTACTATATTGATGATCACAATGACTTCAGGAATTGGAGAAGTTCTTGTAAATGACCACATCAAGTGAATGCCTAATCATATCTAGGGGATTGTTGGCCAGGACACTGGGAGAAACTCTCTTCTCCTTTCAGCTGGTGAGATGAGATAATTAATGTCAAGCTGAACAGGGGCAGGTAGGATTTGGTTTAACATTTCATCTGAAGTATGGCAACTCCAACAATGGAGTTCATCCTTAGCATTGCTCCTAGCAATACAACAGTCTGCCAGACTAGACTGTGATTTCAAAGTCCTGACATAGAGTTTGAACCTACAACTTTCTATTTCAGAAACAAGAGTGCCAGCAACCAAGCCAGACTGACACATGTTATTCTTCTCTCGGAAAAGAAAACGTAATTAGTTTTATTGTAAGCGGTTTGAATGCAAAGTTTAATTAATAATGCAGTTTGAAAAGTGAACAAAATGTTATCACTCAAACATACACCAATGTGATCTGCTGGTGATTATATAGTTTTATTAACATATTATAAGTGCACAAAAAGCAAAATGGTCAATCCGATAATTTTATGTAGGCTGCCTTATTTATTATGACATATTACAACATATAATATTCAGTATGGGAAGAGGGCAAATGGTTTTTGCATTTGAATCAGCATATGTGTACATATTATCAAAGAAATTGCCTTTATATCAGCAGAACGTCCCAAGGCATTGAACAATTGAGGATTTGAACAGGAACTGGGGGTTTTCTCTTTGACCTTAATTACCTCTTTGATCAGTGGCAGTCTGTTTGGCTCAATTGTATTTTCACTTCATTAAATCCATTCTGATTCAATATTTGCAATGTGTCAGCATTTTGGTGAGGACAAGTTTCTCGGGCTATATATGGGGAGAGAGCGGGGGAGTGGGATTAATTTGGCAGCTATTCTTATAAAGCAGGCACAGGCACAATAGTTTCAAAGGCCTCCACCTGTGCTACATAATTCCATGATTCTACACATCAATTATTTACATATTTTCTTCATTTGGAGATATTCTTTTCCGGCTCGTTTTTTTCATAACAAATGCAGAAACTCCAGCAATCAGACAAACAGCAATTACAACACCAGCGACAATCAACACAATTCCTCCTATGTTAACACCACGAGGATAGTCAATTTGAACTACAGAAGGCACAGTAGCCACTGTAGGCACAGTAGGCACTGAAGACACTGTAGAACCAGGAGGCAGTGTAACTACAGGAGGTGCCAAAGGCAAAATTAAAGTAGCTCGTCCTAGATTCGACAATTTAGATGCTTGTTTGATATTATCATATGTTTTGATACCAAAGTAGTAAATTGTATCATTTTGCAGTTCTATATTCTTCGGAGTAAATTGGACTACTTCAGTGTTGCCATAAGGAAGTGGACGTAACCGGGATAAATCAAGCTCAGTGGCAGTTGAAAACTGATCCCGTAGCTGCTGAAGGCTGTCACTCATCCTCAGCTCATATCTGAATGCTAAAAATAAGATGCAAAATATTAATTGGTCAGAAGAATCGTCACCTTTTCCAAAGGAATGTTTTATGGTAAAATTAGACATTTGTGTTGTCCTTTAAAATTAAAAATGAGCAAAATTGGATGACAAATACTGTAGCTCTGCTACTCGTGCTACAAGTGCATTGCTATAAACTCATCCTCACAGTGCCTTGCAATTTTACTTTAATTCCAGAATGTATTTTTTTACAACATTCATACACTCGGCCATGGAGTTTCATTTGGCAGATTCCCCTCCCCTCTCATGGACCATCAAATGCTAAACAATTTACAGACGTATGTTTATGAAACACATGGCTTTCCATTCATTTGGAATTCAATATTTTTATATGTTATTTTCTTTCCCATTTAAGTTTCTTCAGTGACAGAGTAACGTATCAGAATGATCTTGTGGCTCAGTGAGTCTTATAGCTCAGTGGGTAGAGCCCTCGCCTTGCAAGCGGGAGACCAGGGTTCCATTCTCTGCAGGGTGAAACCTTGGGCAAGTTTTCTTAATCCACACGCCTAATAATAATCCCTCTGAATAAATAAATAAATAAATAAATTGGTCATTTCAATCCACAACTACTTGTAGGACACTCCTAGTATTTATCAAACAGTGAGTAGAAAATGCTCTTCAATTCATTCCTAGAAATGAAATGTATATAAAAGTAACTGGAGTTCAGAAACAATTACCTGTGCCTTGATCCAAGTCATCTCCTGGGGCTGTCCATTCGAGATGAATTTCTTTCTCGACAAATTTTGCTTCAAGGTCTGCAATTTTACAAGGCGGAAGGTCTGGGGGTGGTAGTGTACCAATTCCAGAGAGAGAAATTGCTCCCCCCGACTTGGCTCTGCTGAAGCTTCCTACCTGAGGCTGAAGATCTCCCTCATCAACTGGAGGTTTGGCTGGATTTGCATGAATGTTGCCTACACAAAACAGAATTAATCTTTCAGATACAGACAACATAATATTATACAGTTAAAAAGTTCCATTCATCAGCTGAAACTACGCTGAACCTCTAATAACTCGCACCTGGGATAAGGGCATCAATCGCAAATAACTAGTCACTCAATCAATATCCTGGGTATTCAAGTACTTTGCGCTTTTGAGATGTTGTATTTTGGATAACCAGTCAACTCTCATGATTTATCAAAGCTTCACTATAAAATTACATTAAATGCCCAATAATCATATTGAAACCATCATTTTAAAAATGGAACAACAATTTGCACTTTAATAATGTGTTTTATGCAGGGTGAACATCTCAAAGCACTTCACAGATTAGATTAGGAGCACCAATCAGGGAGAGAGAAAAGAGAATTTGAAGGACTGGATTGAGGGATATTTTATCAGTAATTCAGAACAGGACCCAAATTTGAGCAGCTTTTGAAATTAACCCAGTAAAATTACATTGAAATCATATTATCTATCAGTGCCATGACAACACCTTGATCAGAAATTCAAGTTCATGGTTATGCCTCACTGTTTTTGTTCTCTAAATATTTCTGCTGCTCAATATTTATTACCATTTTCTATATATCCTGGTATGTACATGGCATAACTGCCTCTTCTCATCGCTATCTTCATGGTTCCCTCGCTTCCTTGTACATGAACCTTAAGACTGTATCTTCCATCGCCAACAAATTCGGTGAAATACCGAGAGTAAATACCATCATTCTTGATGATATCAGCACCTATAGATAAGATGAAAAAAATGCTCACAATGCTAACACATTCCACATATCAATTGCAAGCTCTTAAGAGTATATATCAAATGCAAATATTATTATGTTAAACTGTCCCCGTGAAACTGTGGAGCAAAACATTCAGGGGTAGATTTCATTTCAAATCTTAAAATTCATCATTTAAAAATTCTCTGACTTTCTCCACATGTTAATGAGTTTTGCGGAGCCCGTTTGTCCAAATATGTAATATGCCTGTTGTTACTGCATCTACTCGCTTCATTGGTGTTGTGCTTTAAGGTGATGTAGCATTTGTTACCAAAAGTCTTAAAAATAAGAAGTCCTGAAAACTGAGAAGAAAATATTTCAAAAAGAAATTCTTAATCCCATGTACAAAACCTTTTGATTTGAAAGCAGCAAAGATCAATTTCATTTTAAAGGATAATAACACAAAGAAGCACTGACTGTAATTTTAAACAAGAACATAATTATTACGGATGGCCCTAATAACAATCACCAGTAATATGCATATGTGTGAAGATCAGAACTATCTGTTAATTCCAAGTGGACATTTATTTTGCATTTTGGTTTCACCCTTTAAATTTTTATTGAACAGTTTTTCATTACCAGCATATAGCTTCAGCTAAGAGAGCTTTAGCAGTGATTTTAATTATACATCTAGCTTTGGAACTGATTGCAATAATCTTTCCATTTGGTACAGTGCCTTATCACATTGTTGAAATGTCTTAAAGTTCTTCACAGGATATAATGATATACTGTACTGCAATACTGTATTTTGTGGGCAGCCAGTTTGCGCGCAGCAATGGCCCACAATCAGCCATGGAGTGAGTGAGTGATTAATTTTATTTGGGGGATTATTAACCGAGACACCCGGAGAAACTTTGGTTTAACATTTCACCCAAAGGACACACCTCCGACAATGCAATCCACCAACAGTGTTTGCTGAGACTATGTGATTCTGAGTCCTGGCATGGGGAATAAATCCACAATCTTTTGACTCGGAAGCAAGAGTGCAATCACTGCGCCAGGCTGCATTTTATACATTATACATTTTAAATGGTAATTATTATTTCGGTAGATGAGTAATGCCTGTGCAAAACATTTATTTTATGGAACGTGTAGAAATTCTGAGAGTAATCTATCACATAAAAGATTTCTTATCCAGCACTGAGAGTTATTTTTTGTAGAAAGAAGTGAAACTTTCCTTTTAATTTCTGAGATACAACAGAAGTGCACACTATTTTCTATTCCACTTGTAGACAATAAAGCAAACGTATGTATTGTACCTGATCCATTGTCAAGTAGTTCAAGGTTAACAGGGGATCCTGTCGGTCGTTCTATAATAGCTGTCACATTTGCAAACAGGACTGGTAAAAATCCATGACTGACTTCCGCATACACTATCATTGGCTCAGGTGAAGAAGTATCTTTTTTACTGATATATGCGTACACAGTAACTGGGGGAACATTCGTATCTGCTGCTCGTGATGTCACTGTGATGGTAATAACCTGAGAAATTGAATCTTTATTTTTCATATTGTAGATCCAAGCTCCAGGCTGGAAAATAAATATTTCATGTTTTATGATAATAAATCATTCTTGCATTTCATGTGGGGAGTGGATCTCAAATCTCATCACAAAATTGACTGTAACATAAGCACACCAAAATTATATTTATAGAGCACCTTTCACGTCGGGAGGACATCCCAAGGTGCTGGGATAATAATAATAAACCTTGCATTTGATGTAGCGCCTTATCACGTTTTCATGACGACTCAAAGTGCTTCATAGAATATACTGTGAAGTGTAGTGACTGTGTATTTGTGCTTGAATCAGCGGCAGCCAATTGAGTACAGCAGTGTTCCACAAACAATCGTGAAGTGAGTGACCAAATTGTTATTATGATTATTATTATTTTGAAGGATAATAATCTGGGTTGACAATATATGAAAAGGCTTGGCTGGTAAGGCCATTATGGGGATCTGTGTGTTTTGTAAAGTGCTCGATGCATGCAATGGTTTGCCGCTGTTGTATGCAGGTAAAGAATGCACAACAGAACCATATGTCGTGAACAAGTATCCATTCCAGGCAAAAGTGACAGCCAGTGCCATACAGCCATGTCCCAATTGGTGTTCTGTTGGGAGTATTGATAATGACATGGACTTTGGTTCTCAATATTTTAGGGAAATTATTTCCTGCTTAGAAGTTCATGAAAATAAATAGAAAAATGGCAGTTTGATCTGAATAGACTGTACAAACAGAATAGAGTATTGATTTGAATCACACCTGTGCAGTGCCTGGAATTTCAAGCCGAGCTGTAAGTATGGTGGTATCTCGTATGAAGTCATCTGTTTTGTAAATCTTTCCATTAGGATCATGTACATAGATATCAGGTGTTGTTAGAGTCCATATAATGACAAAAAAAGTGTCATTCCCAACAGTCTGGTCAATGAAGACTGTACCATTAAACCAATCATTCTTGTTAACAGTCTTTCCAGTGCTTTCAAGCTGTAACCAAGGGAGAGACAAATTATTTTATTATACAATATCTGCTTAACACATGAAAAAATTTAAAAAGAAATCTTCAAAACTCATCAAACCTGGATGGCTTGTTGTGTAATGTTGCCATTTCCTGACACTAATCCAGTGAAAGCATCAACTAACCCGTTTAATTTATTGTCATCAGTGGCTGAATACTGCAAGCCTCCTGAAGAAACAGAAGGAAGGTCAGCAGATAAATTGCAGTGAACACAGTCAGTAGTGGTGGGTCACAGTCACACTAATTGAAAATCATATATTTTAGGAATTTAGAATTCCAATCAATAAAAGTCAACAATGGAAACGATTAATTTATTAATACTGTATAGCTTAATGTCCACCAGAAACATGCAAAACCTACCTCCCTCTGTTTCTGACCCTCTGCACCAGACACATGGGTAAGGAAATCATTCTATCCTGAATAATATTTTTTAATTTCATTGCATTTATTCCTATATACAGTACAGTACTGCTTTCAAACGCTGTAGATGCTTATCTGGCTATTTCTACATACTGTACCATAGTGAGCTGGGTATCCGCACCTTAACCATTTGAGTCAGTTTATCAGCATCAGTCTCCAATGTGGAAGTGAATTGTTCACAGATGCAAAATAAAAATTGAAACTTTCTAATTATCCTTTGAATGCATTTCAACAGAATGAGAATTATCAATGTAATTTGCAGTAAACTGTCAGCAAATATATATACATAATGGACCCAAATGAATGTGATTATGCAAAGGTTTGTTCCAATGTCCATTTATTCCAATATAGAGATCTAAGTCACTGAGAAATACATTTTCTCTGTGAACTATTTATCATCACAATTATATTAATGTAACTTGCCTGTCATGTCAGAGAGCATTTCCAGTTCTTTAGCTGCAGTTGGTCCCAGTGCTATAGTATGGATAACAGCACCACTTGTCTCCACTGCTTCAAAGCAACGACGTATTCCTCCATCCTGACCGTCTGTCAACAAAACTATTTCAGCCCCTTTTTTCCCATCAGGATTTTTGTCAAATGCCTACAGAGCAATCATTTGTTATCAGAATAAGAAATATGCATAATGATTACAACCACAATAAAATTACATTTATAGAGCGCCTTTCACGTCGGGAGGACATCCCAAGGAGCTGAACAATCAGGTCGGGACCCCGAGCAGGGGGTGAAGGGTTGGGGTAGGGCGAAGAGTAAGGAGAGTAGGAGACGTGGAAGAGTTAGTGGGGGAGCAGAAGGTCTTGAGGCCAGCCTTGAAGGAGGAAAGAGAGGAAGTGAGGCAAAGGGATTGCGGGATGGAGTCCCACAGTGTGGGAGCAGAGAGGCTGAAAGCCCGGCCACCATGGTGGGGCGGTTAGGGCAGTGGACGCGGAGCAGGCTAAAGCTGAGCGGAGGGGACAACAGGTGGGCTGATCGGGAGACAGCAGGTCGGATATAGGCAGGGGCAAGGTCATAAATGGCCTTGAAGGTGAGGATGAGTATCTTGAAATAAGGTAGGAAAGGACAGTTCAGGGTCAAACCAGACACCCAGATTCCTGACTGGCTTCGAGAGGTGGAGAGAGCAGCCTTGATGTTCTCAGCAACTGAGGTGCGGAGGTGCTAGCGGGAGCCAATCAGGATGGCCTCCGTCTTGTTGACATTGAGCTGGAGGAAACTCCTCCACACTAACGTCCAGACCTCAATGTCGGACAGACTTGCAGTCAGAACGCCAGTAGTCCTGGAGTCGAGGTGGACGTGGAAAGGTAGAGTTGAGTGTCATCCACATACATGTGGAAGTTTACTCTATGTCTGCGGATGATGTCACCCAGATGAAGCGTGTATAGGGTGAAGAGCAGGGGGCCAAGGACAGAGCCCTGGGGAATGCTGTATGTGACTGTGCGAGGGCTGGAGGAAAAACCTTTTCTGGAGGATTGAGTGATCGACAGTATCAAAGGCAGCGGATAGGTCGAGGAGAATGAGGAGGCAGAGGGAGCCCTGGTCACAGATGATCAAGATGTCGTTTGTGACCTTGATCAGAGCAGGTTCCGTGCTGTAGGAAGTGCAGAAACCCGATTGGGGGGGTTCGAGGAGTGAATGGTTTGTGAGGGAAGAGCGGAGCTGGGAGGCAACCACTCTTTCAAGAATCTTCGAAAGGAAGGGGAGGTTGGAAATGGGCCGGTAGCTTGATAGCTGCGACGCATCAAGGGAGGGCTTTTTTAGGATGGGGGTGATGGTGGCAGTTTTGAAGGGAGTGGGAACAGTCCCAGATGAAAGGGACAAGTTGACGGTGTCCGCAATCAATGGGGTTAGAAGGTGGAGCTGGGTGGTGAGGAGCAGGGTGGGGATGGGATACAGGGAGCAGGTGGTGGGCTTCATGGAGGAGATGGTCTTGATGACGGAGGATGGGGAGATGGGATCAAAGGTGTGGAAGGAGGGGTGGGTAGGAGGCGGGTTGTGGGGGGGAGGTGGGAAGTGGGTGGAAGTTTGAGGGACACTGACCGCAGAGCGTATTCCCTCGATTTTGGTCTCGAGGAAATCCAACATCAACTCGCAGCGAGAGTTTGAGGAGAAGATCTGCAAGGTGAGGCAGGGCAGACAGACTAGCTGTTTGTTTAGGAGAAGAAAAGCCGGGGGTTGTCTTTCGCCTCCAGGATTATCTTGGAGTAGAAGGACGATTTAGTGGAGAATAGGGGGGAGTGGTAGAATGATGCAAGGTCCAGCCAGATGTGCTGGTGGACCGTCAGGCCGGATTTGAGCCAGGTGCGTTCAACAGCCCGCACCTGGCCCTTGAGGGAACACAGGTGGGTGGTGAAGCAGGGTGAGATTCAGGAGTAGGAGGCAGTTCAGGAAGTGAGGGGGGCAAGAGTGTTGAATGTGGTGGAGAGGATGTTGTGGAGGAGTGTTAGTGCAGAGGAGCTGTCAGTGCAGGAACTGGGCAACAGGGGGAGGAGTTTGGAGGACTCCAAGGCAGAGGAGAGAGTATGTGGAGGAATCTTCTTCCATGGGTGGTAGAAGATGATGGTGGGTTTGAAGGTGGAGGGGAGAGGGTTAGAGGAGTTGAAGGAAATTAAGTGGTGGTCGGAGATGGCCTTGTCGAAGATGGTGACATCCGAGACACTGAGGTGATCACCAGGTCGACTGGGTGGCTGTGAACGTGGGTGGCAGAGTGGATGTGGACGGAGAGGTTGAGATACGAGAGAAGGGAGGAGAATTCTGAGGATTACAGTGAGACTAAGATTTTTAAAGAGTGAGTTTAACCATTTGGACCTACCAGAAATGCATACTCGACACCTGAACAGATATTTGTTCCACCACTAGCGATTTTCGGTAGATGGGATATGAGATCGTTCCTCACTGAATTATCAACAATTTGTATTAAATCCCTTTCAATACGTCCGCTACTTGAAAAAGTAACAATGCCAACATATGCTCCCATTTCAATGATCTGCAGCAAGAATATCTCAGCTGCTTGGCGTAGTCTGTTAAGGCGATTTTCCTATTTACAGAAAGAATACAAGTCAGAGATAAAATGTAATCTTCTTAATAATCAGCCATGTATTATTTTTAAACCCTGTAATTTAAGAACTTCTTCAGCAACAATAGCAATTTCAACCCTCATGCATTTTATCTACATTACCATCTCAAAAGACAAGGAGTAGAGAGGGAATATGAAGTTGTTAACCAAAGTCAGGGTGAAAGACATGTGTTTTTAATAAGGATTAGAAGGCAGGGAGGGTGACTGGGTATCCAGGTTTCTGGAGATAGTTCCACAGAGCAGTGGTATGGTGGTTGAAAGCTTGGCCATCAATGGGAGGACAGAATGGGTGAGGAAGAAACAAGAGACTTGCATGAGATGAAGGTAAGGGGAGAATAGGGCTGGGGGAGAGCTAAGGATGGAGGAATATCATAAAGGGATTTGAAGGTTAGAGCAGTGATTCTGAGGAACTGGAGGCAGTGAGCCCAGCGGAGAGCGAATTGGAGAAATCACTTCACATTTCTCTACATTTCGTTTAATCTGCTACATTATTATTATTATTTGCTCACCCTGCAGGCATTTTTTATATCTTTCTATTCATTTTGCGTTGCTCTTCATTATTTATCATACCCACAGTTTGGTGTTATCTGCCAATTTGGACAGTATGAAAGAAATTTGGTTCTTAGTCATATATTAAGGAAAGCATACCGAGCCCATGCTTCCGGAAACATCGAGGACTAAACAGAGCACTCGGTCCTTGACTTGCATCAATGTAAAGTGTGGTTCAACTGTTGAGACTGGAGGATTGGCTGGAGGATTGTTTTTCATATCTTCTGAGTTGATGATCACATCCCATGTACTTGTGTAATCACACATTTTGTTTTGCATGTTTGGTGCATCACGATTGTGAGTTTCATTGTTACAAAAATGCACCACCTGGAAAATGAATATTTGGACGTGAGCAGAGGGTTGGATCATTCACTTACCCAACCTGACCGTTCAGCGCCTTGGGACGTCCTCCCGTTGTTGTTGAATTATATTACCATCTTAAATTAATATACGTACAAATTATAGAAAAAAATTAATCAAGAGATGACATATGAATTGATTCATGATTGATATAAGACTAAAATATACCTTAAGGAAATTTATGCTATTCATACGCACATGCGTAAGCACAAAACCACCTTCAGATATTGTGATATGAAGATTAACAGTATTTTTGGAGCTCTTCCATGGTAATTAGTGAGGTCACTGTCCAGAGTGAGTTGGAACAAATCTTGCCCTGAAGGTCCCAGATTCAATAAATGCTATTTGCTGAGTTAGCTAATTTCGACCATGGCAACATTAATTGGCAACAATTAGCCTGGCATCTCTGGGCTGGGGAGGCGGGAGGAGAAGTGGAGAATAAGTCAGGATCTGCAGCAAAACCATTTGCTATCTTTGATTTCCTTTACAAGGCAGGAATCAAGTCAGAATAAGAGTACAGCAATTAATATGCGGGCAAGTGCAGTTGCTGATTAATGAATATGCTGCTTATGTTAATGAATCATAGCATTGCCAAACACTTAAAGATATTGAATTAGTGTAGTAAAAATGTAGACTTTATTATGAAGACAAAACCATCTCGTTACACAATCACTTTTCAGTCACTCCACTTACATCTGTCAGTCCTTGCATGTACATTATGGAAGTTGACCCACTTTGTTTCTTGTCTGGAAAGAATGCACAGTCTGGGTCGAGCAGCCCTGTGTCTATATCAATTGTACATGCGGAACAGGTACTCCCTTTGCAAATCATCCCTTGTATGTCTTCTGAACATCTAAGTAGCGAAAATAAAATAAAGGGCAGTGTGAAATTGTCAACCAGATCATAACAAGAAAATAAGTCTTAAACAAAACTTAAAGACAGTCGTCACAGTGGCTACAAGAAACACTATCAAAACAGCCACACTGCTGACCAGCAGGAATAGTATCATCACTATTATATAAAAGCAATAAATTCATACTTTATCGCACTTCACTTTGGGAGGTCATCCCGAAGTGAAAGGCGTAAATTACATTCAAGGGTTTTGGGGTAGAAGATCCCTATTGCCCCTAAAAAGTTAATTCAAATATTTTGTAGTTAATATATTGCCCAATCTCTTTTTCCCCGAAATTCCATCACTGAATTTGGAAATGGGAATCTTAGGTTTGTTCAGAAATTACAACAAGTTTAACTGCTGAATTAAAACACATGCTCAGAATTGTAGTATCCTACCTTGTTGCCTCAAACAATCCATTCTGAGAGACGTAAAAGGGCACAAGATCGTTATATTCATCGAATACCCCCCATCGGAGGTGAGCCCACTCATGGACAAGTACTCTACCTGTTCAACGAGAAATAATTTTTTTAAGAAATTCAAATAGTAGAACAAATGCTTCGCCTTTTTAGAAAATACAAACAGTGCACCATTGATTTCTATTCAACCTTTCAGAAATGTTTGAGAATTGGCACAAATTCTCTCATTTATACACGTTAGGTTGTATATGATGTGGAGCTGCAACAATTGTTCTGCAACAATCTTCATTTATAAGCAAGGGATGGTATTGTGGTGTCATGGAAGAAGAATGTCAATAGCACTATCAATGAACAAGTTCACCTGTAACGGATTTCAGTGAAATCCATAAACAGTAATCCATTATTTATTTTTGAGGCATTTCGTTTCTCATTGAAACAAGTTTAGCAGCATAGCGTCACATATATTTTAAAGTACCTACACCAGGTGCACCTACATTAGATACTGTACGTAGTGTTGCTTGTCTACTGACTCCACTTATGAAACTAGAAGTGCAGAGTAAATGACTTGGGCAGAAAATAGTTTCCTTCTGGCTCTGGAATTTAGGAAAGTTAAGATACACCAACATAAAATGACTGTATGTGCACAAGTATTTTTTTCATAACTTTCAGGTTATGAAAGCTTTACACAATTCTATTGTGTAAAGCTTTCATATGAAAGCTTTACACAATAGAATTTGGCTGTGAAACCCACTTCCAACACTGACTTAATGTCTTCCACTACAGGAGTGCATCCAAACTTAGAAGGAAATAAAATGGTTTATTGGGTTGCAAGCATTGGAACAGAAGAATTTCCTCAATGAATCAATAGGTACATTGTCTTATTCAAAACCAACGACAACTAACGATTTAAATCTTACTTCTTGGACCATAGAGTTCATCCAGATCTTTCAGCATGAAGTCTGGGGTGAGGTGAATGTACCGTCCCTTCTCACCACATTCACCGTACTGCAAAGTGTACGGGTCGTCTCCGTATTTACGGTGGGGTTCAGCGATGATCACACTCGCCTATTGAAAGAAAATTGCAAGCTTCCTTCTCAAAGCCAAACATAGCATACACATGTCAACTGATGGACTACATTGCTTAGAATGCCAATATAAGTCAAGGAACAAATCTTGGTTTGATTGAAATGTATTGCCTACCAATTTCAAAACCCTGTTCTAGCAAATACAATGTCACTTTTTTCACATGTTTTCTTTTTGTACTAACAGATTTGATTTTATCTTAAATTAAATAATGAAAGCGGTATTAAACACAAACACCATAAGATGGGAAATAAGATGAGAACAAAACAAGTATCATCAGGTAAAAACACAAAATGAGAATGAAAATCTCAAGGAATCATTTATTTCATCTGCTGTTGAGGGCTGTGACTTTTAGGATGTGATTGTATGGATGCTAATAGTAAAATTCTATTGTAAACCAATATTGTTAGTTGCTAAAGTACAGTATACATAGTTTAAGTATTCTGTTTTACTTACAATAACTTGAGAGTTTCAAACAATTAAAACTACTTAAGGGTATGAGGAGAAGGGAATGTCAAATTAATATGTCGCTAAACAGTTTTAAAAGGAACAATTGTATTAAAATATTACTCAATAATGTACTTTAAACAAAATGGGGATTGATTGTTAACTACTGTTAATGTGAGACTAAGGACTGAGAAATTATAATTGAGCTATACATTATAACATAAGCTATACATAATTCTTTAAAAAATCTACTAATGGATATTGTTACAAGTACCGTAAACTGAATTAGGAATATTTTAAGAATATGTGTCATTTAAAGTCTCTCAGTTCTTACATTTTCATAGGTCTCACGCGTTGGTTTTATGTAGTTGACATTCGGTGTCCATGTAATTGGTAATAAAATCTTCACCTCAGAAAAATAAGCTCGTTTGTAGGTAGCATTGAAGAGGTAGCCTGAAGCTTCAGTCACCATTTGCTGAAGGAAACCACAAATTTAAAACTCACTTGTGCAAATCCACAACACAGCGGTATTATTTTTACTTGAGAAAACAAGCAATTTCTTACCTTGATATTTTCAATAATTTTAGGATCTTCAGGAACCCCAGGATTAATAGCAATAATTATGCCTTTGTATCCATTACTTGCCAGCTGACCACTGAAACACTTTATAACACAACTGAAGAGAAGGCATTTGATAACCAGGTTGAAGGGTTTGGTGAGCATTATTAACACTCAAAGGCTTCAGTCAATATGCGGAATTCAATGATACTGTTTTCTACAAATAAAATGAGAACAAATTTATACTCTCCTTATATCATGCATCTGATGCTGCAATAATTGTTTTATTGGTTCTAAAGTAGGCACGAGAGTGCAAAGTCCTGTGACTTAATTATATCTATAACATTATCAACAAAGATAACTCACCAGAAACATAGACCCCACCAGGAAGCTGACATCGTTTTCCTGGTACCAACAATCCCCAAGTGAGGGCTCAAACCCGTGCTTGTCAGATATCAAATAAGCAAATCGTGACTATCCTCCTTGAGGGGATGTAAACAGGATCCAACTTAATATATTTGGCAACCGAATGTCATGTTATGAACATGAAAAACCAGCCTTCTGTGGCGGTCTCACTCGCCCAATTTCTGAGCACAGCTGGTCTGCAGTATTCCAGGGCACTCATGATGATTATTGCTTTTGTTGTTTATTGTTGTTGTTTGATCCCCCCGCACTCTCTGGCCTTCCCCCCACCCCCCTTCTTCTTCCCTTACTCCCTTTCCCCACTTTCTCTCCCCTTTCCCCCTTCTCTCCCTCTTGCCCCCTTTTCTCCCTGATTTTGCCCCCCACCCACCTTTCCCTCCCTCTCTCCCTTGCCCCACCTTTCTCCCCCATTTTCCTATCTGATTGTTCCCCACCTTCGCCTCTCTCTACCCCTTATCTTCTTTTCCCCCTTTCTCCCCTGGCCCCACTTCCACGACTGTTCATGGGACACCGTTGTGCGCAATTTGGCTGCCGCGTTTCGTTCATAAATATGCAGTCAATTTTCCTACTTTCATTCCCCAACCACGACCCCTCCCACCCTGCTCTGGTCTCAACCTTGGGACGTTGTTGTATTCTGTGAAATGCTTTGAGACGTCGA
Organism: Hydrolagus colliei; assembly: GCA_035084275.1. Taxonomy (NCBI): domain Eukaryota; kingdom Metazoa; phylum Chordata; class Chondrichthyes; order Chimaeriformes; family Chimaeridae; genus Hydrolagus; species Hydrolagus colliei. The sequence goes on along the minus strand of CM068749.1, from coordinate 17,277,991 downwards.
TATTATTATGACAGCACATTCAGCCTGGCTCACTGGCAGAGCTTGGAGGGTTAGACTGATTACTGGAAGCAGGGAATCTTCCCTCTCAGGTCCTGTTAAACCTGCAAGTCAAAGCACTAATGATCAGGGAAAGCTTGCCAGACAGTGCTATCAATGGCAATCCATGCAGTTTTAGATGGTTAGACTCCAGCAGTACACCCAACAATCTCTGGGTTCCCCAAGCCTCCCATGAGGTCTCTTGCCAACCTGTGACTAATACTTTCCGCGATCAGCTAAACAAGATATGTCTCTCCAGTCAGAGAGTGTGCATTCTACTCCAACAATTTATCGCTGGAATTTCCATGTGTAGGTGGATGCATGGAATTCTCAGTTTGGTTCGGATACTCTTAATCACAATGATGGGTTTCTGCATGTGTCAGACACCCGGCTGACCCCGCAAAATAACATTATCAATAGGTAAGGGTTAGGTGGTTTCAAAGGATTTCAGATGGTAAGGAATGGCAATATAAATATTTGAACAGAGGACCTTTAGAATTTCATACAATAGTAATTCTTGAATTTCGTATTGCATCTTGTACCCAAATGCCTCAATTCAGTTCATTGAAAATCTAATGATTGAAAGAATGTAGGAAAATATGAAAATGAATCCCTACGCACAACATTTCACGATCAGCATTAGGATGAATGACCAAATCTAATCTGTATTTGGAAAATGTTGGATGAAGAAAGAATATTAACCAGAACACAAGGAGATTTCTTCACTTTTCTTCCAAAGAAATACAGAAATCCCTGCCTTAACAGGGAAACAATTACATTTAATGTCTTAATAAATCCCAAAAGAAATGTTTATGTGGAAAATATTTCAATTGTACTGTATTTATTAAGCATATGTTACTTACAAGGAAATAAATAAATGTATTTGTTGTTAATCCTTTAAGAGGAAATAGATGATTGCCTGGGAGAAATGAAACAACACAAGGAAATACAAACAGGGACCGTGGAGAACAACTGGGTAGTTTTATGGTTGGAGTGTTAATAGCTGTTAATAAAGTAACTGCCTGATACAGTTGTGTCATGAGAATCATGACAGCAATGATTAGTAATGCGGGATATTCCTACTTGTACCTACTTGTCACCACACTAGGCCCTGTTTCCTTCCATTTTAAAGATCGTCCAGGCGGGCGGCGAGGACAAGGAGCAGTTGCTGGACGATTGCTCACTGTTCTTGGTTTTGTTGTTAATGTTATTGCTTTTGTTGTTTATTTTTGTTAATTTTGTTGTTTATTGCTGTTGCTTGATCCCCCTGCCCCCTAACCTTTCCCCCCCTTTTCTTCTTCTTTCCTCCCACCTTTTCTCCACTTTCTCTCCCCCTTTTCCCCCTTCCCTCTAACCCCCTTTCTCCCCCCTCTTCCTCCGTGACTTTACCCTACCCCACCTTTCCCTCTACATCACCTTTCCCTCCCTCTCCCGCCTTCCCCTCTTTTCCCCCTTCCTCCCCTGGCCCCATTTCCACAACTGTTTGTGGGACACTGCTGTACGCAATTTGGCTGCCACGTTTCGCCCACAATATACAGTTAGTTTTCCTGCTCTCCTTCTCCCTACCCCCACTTGCCATCTTTCCCCCCTTTCTCCCCTAATCCCACTTCCAAGACTGTTTGTGGGACATTGTTGTGGGCAATTTGGTTGCCGCGTTTCACCCATAAATATTCAGTCAATTCTCCTACTCTCCTTCATCCTGCCCCGATCCCTCCCCCACTGCTCTTGTCCCTACCTGACTGTACTTAGCGCCTTGGGACATCCTCTCGATGTGAAAGGCACTATATAAATGTAAGTTTTGATTGGTTTGATTGATTGATAATGGAATGTTTGAATTGGAGCAGAAGTTCCAATGGAGCTAAGTATAAAGAGATTGAATTGGCATTTGTTGATTTAGTGTAGTTCCAAGGTGTACCATGCAGATGAAAAGAAAAGCTCATTGTTCAGCTGTCTCAAATAATCCAAATGAGGATTTAATTTACCTTTATTATAAATTAGTGGGAAGAAATCCTTCATGAGCAAATACATAAAATCAGATCCACGACCAATTGTTAAACAAATGTAAGAAATTTAGGGTTCAGAATATTTCAAATGTGAATTAATGCATATGTATTATTATTTGGACCTAAATAATCTCTAGGTTTGGCTTGATTTAGCCTTAACGCTGGTGTTAGAAACCACGGGACATGAAAAGTCCACTGTCTTCAACAGAGAATATTAAACTAAGCTTAAATTGGAAAAGAATTTACGCAACACTCTTGAAAACAATGCCCAATTTATATTCATATAGATTCTGAACTTGTGTTCTTGGGAAACAAATTCTAAGTGGCACACCCCATTTTAATTTTTACAGTATTTGCATATGAACTATGACTGTTGTTAAAAAAAACTTTATTGCCAGAGCATAAAAAATGGAGTCAGAGTTAACGTTTGGATTAAAATTTAATACAACAATTTACCATCCCAAGGTCAATCTCTGACTGTTTCTCCACCTACAACACAGGCTTTTCCATTGCCTTTACTAATTGGGATGCAATGTGTCTGCTTCCCACACATCCCAAAACGAAATGGTTAATGAGGTTAAATGCTTCAGATTGGCTTTGAAACTGAATTTTGGTGAGAATTTACTTTCCAGTGGCTGGGATTTATTTAGCACCATTTCCCTTATTTTGAATATCACCAAAGTCAAGCAGCAAAGAAAGAACTCTTTCTGTTTAACAGTCTCTGTTGTTTTGTGTCTGCTAATGTAAAAGAAACAAAATAAACAAACAATTGTGTAATGATTCTCAATCCAAAGCATGAGTATGTTAAGTAGTTTCTTAATTAGCAACTCACTTTCTCTCCCCCTTTTCCACTTTCCCTCCAATACCCTAACTATAACCCATACCACGTTTCCCTTCCCAGTGTCCCTTTTATACTTCCTGTTTCTATTTAATTAGTCCTCCTCAAATTGCCCCCCAAAAAGGCTTTTGAGTGTAACTGAAGCAGTGTACTCAAAACTTATTTTCTCAAGAATTTAGACTTATTCGTTCCCATTATATTTCATTTTTCGAGACCTGCAGTGTATTGGTTAGAGCAATTTGATTCCCGGGCAGGGCAAAACCTTAGGCAAGTTTCCTTATTCCACACAGTACTGTTTACCTAGAATGAGTAGGAACCTGGTTGTTAGTCAATTAGTGGATTGCTTTCCAGGGGGTGGGGTAATAATCCCTCCAAAATATATATATTTGGTCACTCAATCCAAGACTGTTTATGGGACACAAACTGCCTTATTATGCATGTGGCTGCCGTGTTTTGCCCACAAAATACACAATCAAATCATTTCACAATGGATCATATGAAGTGCTTTGAGGTGTCTCAATGAAATGATGTAATATTAAGTGCAGGGATTGTTATTATTATCAAAAGTGGAACATTTTTGTCACAATTTTGATTAATGAGATTCTAATGCCCTGCTAAGCGTTTTCTACAAGCTTCAGGTCATCCCAAACTCCTCAGCCTGCATTGTTTTCCACCATGAGTTCCACGGACCCATAATAATCTTTGTACAGTATTTGCATTTGAATATAGTGTCATACACATCAGCCAGATGTTTCAAAACTCTTCACATCATTTTATTGTAAATTGTCAAATGCAGCAATTAACCTCTGCAGAGTTGATGCTGCGCACTCGCTTCATGATTCCCACTGAGTTCAGAAAACATGATTTAATGATGTGTATTATCTTGTTGGTACGTTCAATGTGCAACGCATTATCTGATGTTTGGTCTCAAACTTTGACGTGTAAACATTAGATCACACATAAAAGCTGTAGATAAAATTCCAGCCAGTAACAGTCAGAAATGTTGATTCGGTAATAAATAATATTTCATAACAATTCTCGGCAATATAACCTTGCCTAGGGCACGATAACACTGCCCTGCAGATGATTGAGGAATGCTTTGTCATTCAAGAGATAGGTTTAGGATTTGCAAATTTCCCAGTTGGGTTCAACAGAGATAAAGTTTGCGATGCTTCATAATGCATCACTGTATGAGGTAACACAAGAGTCATATTAAGGGATGCACAATCTTTATTTCTGGTGATAAGTGACCAGTCAGATTTATTACCGCTTGCAAAGCTCCCCTGGCCTCCCAGGCCACCATTAACATTTTGAATCCCAGTGCTTCTGGAGATCTGTTTTTCAGGAAAACTATCGGTTCAAAAAAAATTATACGGAAGTGGGTTTTAGTCGGCTTTTCAATTGCCCTGGAGGCAGCACAGAAGAAAGGATCATCCCCAGTGGTAGAGGAATGAACTATGAGCAATAAAAGAGGAGATAGGGCTCCTTGATCTTGAAAGGAGACATCTCAGAAGGGACTTTAAAGAGGCGCATAATATTTTAGATAGGATTGAAAAAATAAACTCAGCCAATTCTTTGCTATGTACTGAGACAATAGGATAAGAGATCATTTACCCAGAAGGTCATTAACGATTGCAACTACAACAACAACAACAAAATGACATTTATAGAGCGCCTTTCACGTCGGGAGGATGTCCCAAAGCGCTGAACAATCAAGTCGGGACCCGAGCAGGGGACCCGAGCAGGGTTTAAAATTTTATGTATATCAGGGGAAAACCTCAAAACCAACAAACTTTGAACTTTGTGGAGCGATCTGCAGTGAAAAGAGTTTTACTGCTTGTAGTACTGTACTGTACTTTGGTAAATTGACTGCACTGTTGGCAGTCACCTTATGTAGAACAAATGTCCCCAGTCATGAGCTCTCTAATCATTTGCTTTACCAGATAGAAAGCTTGTTGCTGAGCGCCGAGGGACCCGGCTACTAGATGGTTCGATTAGTCTATTTCTCCTATACCCAGGTTGGAAGATCGGTTTGGATGTAAAGACTGCTATTGAATTGCTCTGACTTTGCACAATTCACCACCTTTCAGGTCCTATCAGTGCGTTCCTGCTCCACCTCCCCATTGAGAACGGGTGACGACAGCACTCATGGTTTAATGTGCTGTGAGAAAACGCAAAATAATAATAATAATAATAATCCTTGCATTTGATATTTTATACTGATGTTTATGTTAGCGCTTTCCACATAGATTCATAGAATTTTATAGAATTTTACGGCACAAGAGGCCATTCGGCCCATCTAGTCTGTGCCGGCTCTTTGAAAAGCGCTTCACAGAATATACTGTAAAGTGAATTGACTGTACATTTTTGGGTGAAACGCGGCAGCCAATTGCGCACAGCAGTGTCCCACAAGCAGTCATGGATTGAAATGTTCTGGTATTGGTTTAAAGGTCCCTTACTTTAACGTACTGTTGTGCTGAAGGAAATAACGCTAAAAGTCCTGAGAGGACAGATGTTATGTGGTGTCCAAGGCCACAACTTGCTTGGTGTGAAGCGGTTAGTTTTTTTGCGCCTCGAACCTGGGTTCAGTTCCCGGGTGACGAAACTTTGAGCAAGTTTCCTTATCCTGTCTACCCGGCAGCAAGTAGGAACCAGTAGCTGGTCAATTGGCAGAGTGCTCTCTCGGTGTAATAATCCCTTCAATAAATAAATTCATAATAATAATAAATTGGTGACTCAATCCTCGACTGTTTGTGGGACGCCACTGTATGCAATTGGCTGCCACGTTCTGCCCACAAAACATACGGTCCATTCGCTTTCCCGTATATTCTGTAAAGTGAGCTGAGGATGTCTCAACGACACGATAAGGTGCTCTATGAAACGCAAGGATGGGTTATAATTATTATTGACGGCGCAGCTACCACGAAGGCTCAGTCCACAACGCAGTGACGAGATCTGCAGAACGACATTGTGACAGAAAGGGGCTTTGGGCACTGATGTCTCACAGCAGGGTGAGCTGTACCGGAGGCCACTGGGCTAGACAAGAGGCCACTGGGCTGGACTAGATGGCATTGAGTTGGGACAGGACACTGAGCTGTACAGGAGAATACTAACGCTGACAACAACAACAATAGTAATAATCCTTGCGTTCGAATATAGCGCTTTTCCGGGCGTCTCAAAGCGCCCTCACTGAATCTACCGCAAAGCGAATTGACTGCGTATTTTGTGGGTGAAACGCGGCAGCCGATTGGTGTTAGAACAGGGCACTGAAGCGGCACAGGACCACCCCGAGATGGACAGGTCCCCCTCCTCCAGTCACCCAGGCTCGTGTCCGCTTCCTGTGAGGAGAGGAATCCCACCAGAGGTTTGTCCAATCCCCTCACCTCCTGCCTTTCGCTCAAGTTTAAAAAGCGCCCAATGATGTGCTCGGCTGTGGCGTGTGTCATATGGTTTTTTTTTAGTAATAACTAAAGCGAAAGCAGCTGAAGCCCCAGAGATGCTGGTGTTGCCTGATCCTCAGCCCCCAGCTCCAGCCTCAGCCCAATCTCCAGCCTCGGCTGCAGCTCAGTCTACCCCCAGGGTTTCCCTGCAGATAAACGCAGCCGCTGTTTAGAGTCTGGGAGGGTGGCGAGCTAAGCCACCCCATGGCTCAACTTCGGGTGACACTGAGAGGATTAGATGGTCCAGGGCCGAAGGTGAGCTCCTCTGCCTGCCGACATACCCGCCTGGCTCCTCTTGTGGGCCACAGCTCGATGCTGTTTGACTGTGAATAATCAACACTGTAATGTAAGCTGTTACCGCAGTGCAGGGATCGAGTCCTTTATAAACCACATTGAAGATGAGTCGCCCCTTCCGTCTGTCTGTCTGTCTTGTCTGTCTGACTTCTTCCTGCAATGAATTCTACTACAACTTTGCAGAAAAGAAGATCACTAGATGAGTTCTGATTGAGAAATCCCCCCTTTGGCCCACCAGCTTCCAGAATACTTACCTTATTTTATATTTATATATATATATACACACACACACACAAATAAATGATAACTTGCATTTTTACAGCTTTTTTCAAGTAAAATACAAGTACTAATGTAGTACAGTACTACCATCTGAAGCTCGGATAAAGTACTATGCCACTTCAATAAAATTGTATTCTTTCAGTTTAAACTGTAGATTGCTTTCTAAGTGTAATAATCCCTTCAGTAAATAAATAAATTATTAATAATAATAAATTGGTGACTCAATCCACGACTATCCAAACACTCCCCTCCCAGCTCGGGTCACACGCCTCCTGTTCAGCGCCTTGGGACGTCCTCCCGACGTGAAAGACGCTCTATAAATGTAAATTGTTGTTGTTGTTGTTGTTATCTGTGGGACGCGCGATTGTCTGTCGCGTTTCGCCCACAAAAATACAGTCAATTCATTTTTCAGTATATTCTGTGAGGCGCTTTGAGACATCTAGAAGATGTGAAAAGCGCTATATCAAACGCACAAACAGTCATGGATTGAACTGACCAATTTTTAAAAATTAGTTTCGGTTTTATGGACAGATTATTATTAAGCGTGTGGACTAAGGAAACTTGCCCAAGGTTTCTCCCTGGCCTGCCTGGATTCGAACACGGGTGTCACGCTTGTACGGTATATGCGTATAAATGCTTTTAACATTTTACAATTCCAATAGGGTAACTATGTCTGTCTAATAAATGTGTTCTTTTACTATCGAAAGGAACCAACACAAGAACCAGCAGTCACTCCGCAGGAAGCAGAAACAATCCATTTGGTGCTCCATTCCAGTGAAGCAAGTTTTGATCATAAAGTCAACATTCGTGATCGAATGGATCAATATGAAAAGCAAATTGACAGCTTGATGGAAGATTTGGAAAGTCTGAAAAGTGAAGTAAGAACACATAATATTCTAACATGTACATTTCCTTCCATATTCCATATACTGTACATTGTCCTGTGGTTAGCTACATAATGGTTAGAGCACAAGCGAGAGACCTGGGTTTGATTCCGTGCTGCATGAAATGTTGGGCAAGTTTCCTTACTCCGCCCGCCTGGGTTTACATGGCGGTAAGATGGAACCCGGTTGTTAGCTGATTGGCAGATTTCTTTTTCGAGATAATAATTCCTTCAAAATATATTTTTAAAATAATTTGGTAATTCAATCCATTACTGTTTGTGCAATTGGCTGCTGTGTTCCACACACAAGATATACAATCAATTCAAGTTTGTGTATTGAGACGTCCCAAAGCTGTCATAAGTTGTTATATAAAATTCTAGGATTATTATTATATGTAGGCCAGTCTGAGCTTTTGGATTTAAAACAAACAAGTTTACCAGAGAAACGTTATTGTTGTGTTTAGTTACCAGGTCACAAGGAAATGAAACAGTCAGAGGAACATGATACATTTAACCTGTCAAACAAAGCTTTGAAAGACTATGGAGAAGAATTGTCAGATCTATCACAGGAGTTAGCAAGAACTACATCTGAAAATAGGAATCTTCGGGAGAGTTTTGAAAAGTTACAGAAAGAGTTGGACCGAAGGAGGTAACCACATGAGTAACACAAGCGCACAACTTGCTGTTTTTACTCACTTGAGCTCAACGAAAGAATTTTGCTTAAATTGCGTAACAATAATTCTGAATATGGAACTGTGACTGCAGACATGTTTGGGATTTAGCTGTATTAAAATGACTATTTTCCATCCTATATCATAGCATTTTTTCCATCCCAAAATGAACAAGAGTACTGTACAGTAATATGATTTACTTTGGCAAAGGCATTTTATATAAATTCTTCTGCAGTGTACAGGACATTCCAGACTAAATATGCGATACCACTTATATTCCTGTATAAACCTTATGGGCCATCTGAAACTAAAGTGTTTTCTGAATCATTGATGTGTTCTCTTCATATATCCTTTCCTTTGAGCTCTGCTTTCTCTATTGCCACTCTTTATAATAAAATATTGTTAGGCAGCTTGTTGCGTTTCTCACAATTTCCTGTTTGAGACCCTGCAAACCACCTCCGAACTGCCCACAGCAACTTACATCACCCTGGCCAAAGCCACTATTAGTTCTCTCTAACTGCTTCTGAGTTTTCTATCCCTTTGCATCTCGTTTGACATCACTGCTGCCATTGACACTTTCTATCATCAATTTTACTAACAGATTGATCTCTGTGGGCTCCATATTGTCATGGTTCCAATCCTACACAAGATTAAACAGAAACAGCTAATGGTTCTAAGCATGAGAACCCTTATCCCTTAATTAGTGGAAACATATCCTTGGTTATTGAAAAATATTTTTAGTTTGCTCAAAGTATGGCTTTTCTTTTCAATTCTCCCTAACAACAGTCATTAAACATATTAGTTAATCTATTCTGGAATAATTTGTGTTCGCTCACAAAAATTCGAATCAATATGCTTTACCGTGTACAGTAAATGAAGCATTTTTTGAGCACACTATCCTTTTGATTAGTTCAGTCGTCAATCTTTGACAATACAGTATAGTTATTTATGATGCATCCCACCCAGCCTCATTCACTGTATTATGTATTTTAAACTTGTTCAATGTTTGTTCAATTGAATGTTATCAGAATGAATATAGCTATCGTTCCATTTGCCTTTAAGCTATTTATAATTCTCTCAAGCCATTTATTGTAATCTATTTCAGGATCCTTTTCAGATAGGGATATTTTATTTTCGTCATCTAATCTAGGATTTACAGTTGACTTTGTCATGTATGTTTCACTTTCTTCCCTGCCGCCATATCTGCGATTAACAAGCTCCTATATTCTAAACAAATGTGTAGATGTAAGCCTTTGATGAAGCTTTTAACCGATTGTTAGATTTCAGAACGAGGAGCGTGATGAGGACAATCTTCTATTGCAGACCATTGCTGAAGCTGAGGTCGCGTCAATGGCTGCTGCAATACAGGTTGCTACATTTGAGAACTCCATAGCTGGCTTAATGCACGTAAGTAAAAGTGAAGCATTTCATTGCTGACGACCAATAAATAGAAAATATGGTTGACTCTAAATATTCTCAAAGCAGGTACTGTGTTAACAAGTGCGTAATCCTTTACATCTGTCGCAGCAACTTTTCAGATGAAGGTTGATCTAAGATCACTGCTAGTGAATCAAACGGCAACTTTTTAACATTCATTTAAAATTTTCACTAGTTATGGTGACATTAGCCTGATTCAGTTGGTGGCAGTCTTACCTCCTGAATTAAAAGATTGTGGATTCAAGCCATAACTCGGGACCTTGACCTCATACACTAGGCTCTGATGGTGTGCTGGGGGAGGGGATGGGAGGTGCCCTGAGGTCCCATCTGATTGCTTGGGGTGGATGTTAAAGATCCCATGGCACTATTGAAACTAAAAGGGTGTTTCTATCTGTGCACTGACTGAAAATCCTTCAGTTTATGATTAGTCATTCACTTAATGAGTATTTGCAGATATTTCTATTTGCAGATTGGCTGCTGTGTTTGCCTACAAAATGTATCCCCGCTTTTAAAGGCTTGGAATCAATTTGGGTTTCTCAGTCTTGCTCTTGAAGGAACGGGATATGCTCAGCAGATAGTTAGATTCAATGTGTCTTTTTGTTGTATTGTAGGAGAATCGAGTTTCAGCTTCAGGGATCCGCGCAATCGCTGGAGGAAAAGACTTGTTATTGGAGAAACTGGAGAGTTTTAAGACTACAAACCAAACACTGCAATGTGTGCTCCGAGGTTTTCAGAGGCCAGAAGTAAGAGGAAGTATAAATACAATTACAGTATGATAATTCGGGGCAAGCAGGATTAATATTTGGCAACAACATGAAAATTTACATTTTATTTATTGTGTATCAGTTGTGTGGTTTGATATAGAACTGCACGACTATGAAGTGATTACCTGGAATCGGTCACATTTAATACTGCTGCTATTTTAGTTTTTTTAATTTAATTTTATTTTTGTAAATACTTATCTACACTTCCCTCCTCTTTGGATTTTTGCAACATTATAAGACTTGCTGTTTATTATGGGATTTCTTTTTGAAAAATAATAAACATTCATTTTCCAGACTTTGTTTCCCTTTACAGCTCAATCTGGATTACACCAACAGACAGATAGACATGTTGATACAGAAGCTGACCAGAAGTGAAAGTGAAAATAATGCAAGTATTATGTCAATTATTAAAAGACTACATTTGCATAAAAATATTTTGTTTCCCATTTATGTAGAATTAATTGCAGATATTTATAACACAAGACACAGGCGATTCAGACTACCGTATATCTCCGCATATAAGGCGCACCCGCGTATAAGGCGCACCCCCCACTTTTGACCTTTTCTTGGTGAAAAAAAACTGAAGCATTTTCAATTATATTGCCGGCAGAAGGGAGGAGAGACAGGAGAGACAGGTAGGTAGGGAGAGAGAGCGGGAGAGAGGCAGGCCGGCAGCCCGGGAGAGAGAGGGAGAGAGGCAGGCCGGCAGCGTGGGAGAGAGAGAGGGAGAGAGGCAGGCCGGCAGCCAGGGAGAGAGGGAGAGAGGCAGGCCGGCAGCGTGGGAGGGAGAGAGGCAAGCCGGCACGCAGGCAGGGAGAGAGGCAGGCAGGCAGGCAGGCAGGGAGAGAGAGCGGCAGGGAGGGAAGGAAGCAGACTGGGTTCGGCAGAAGGTAAGCACAGCACTGAAGTCCGCTGCTGCTGCCGCTGCCCGGGCGGCCGAGGCCGAAGCCCCGTCACCCGCTCCCCCCCAACCCCCGCCGGACACTGACCAAACCCCGGCTGACAGCGCGCCGGCCGCCCCTCCTGTTTACTGTATTTCCGAGGCTCAAAATCTCTTGTATCTGCGTATAGGGCGCACCCCCAACTTTCGAGATCTTCCGACCTGCAAAAAAGTGCGCCTTATACGCGGAGATATACGGTAATTAAATCATGTACTGAATCCATTTTATAGATTTTAAAAAGAAAGTTCCTGGAGACAGAGAGAAGTGTGAAAGAGCTCTCCGAACTATACCATATGGAAAAGGTAAAAAGATAATTGATTAATTTAATTAAATTGTTTATGTCCGAATGTAAAAACGCAAATCACTGATTTTTTTTTAAAAAAACTGTCCGTTTTCACAGGATAATTCTGACTTTGCAAAGCAAATGTCAAAATCTGTAGAAGCAACTCGAACCCATCTTCAAGGTCAACTTAGAAATAAAGAGGCTGAGAACAGTAGGTTGTCGGTTCAAATTGTGGTAAGTTTGAGTAATTTCTATTCAATACTTTAAATTGAGTTAGACCCTCAAGGAATAGAATTAAACAATTTCTTCAGCTAAGGTTGTTTAAATACTCAGTCACATATAACTTGCAGGTATTGGTATTTGAGTATCTATGAGATTCCTATCAAAAACTTAAATATTTTGTAAAACTTGTGGTGATCACTTACTCTAGCACCTAACTGAATGTTTCGTGGGCGAAACGTATCCTTGCAGAGGCTAGAGGGAACAGTAATTGACCAAAACCTGCAGATTGAGAGCCTTAAATCTCAGTTATCGGCTGGGAAGGTGAAGGCTGAAGAAGACAAGGAGGGTCTGAAGAAGGCTACAAGAGCCCAGAAACGGAGAGCAGAACGGTTTGAAGCTACTATTGGAAACCTTACTTCTCAGCTCAATGTCAAGGTACAACAGCAACAACTCCCTCCCTTCAGTATGGCAATGTCTCAGAGTGCTTCACAGAAACGGGGTTGTGTACCAGTGGGTGGGAGTGTGGGTGGGGAGAGGGAGTTACCCTTCCAGATTTTCAATGGACATAGAATTTAAACAGGAAAACCGTGTTGCTGCATTGAGCAGTACAGCTCTATGTAAAGAGAATGCATTAGCGCATACTTTAGTTTAACTTTCTCCTCTGAATGAGGGACTTTTGTTCTTTATACGCTCGATTCTAATATGGGCAATAGCGTTTTGGGAAATCAATGGCAAGTTGGTCGGTTACCTGCAGTCACACAGATGGATTATTTTACAATGCTCCATAAAACATTTAGGATGTGAAATTATCTGAAGCTCGTCTAGCTCTGGATACCTGGAAGAAACAACATGAGACAGCTGTCGAGGACAAAGCCCTGTTGGAGACCGAGACGGTTTCCCTTCGCAAGTAAGCGTGCTTTTTGTTGCTGTATTTGGGGATTCTAACCATGAACTACTGTACTTCGCTAATCTCTTTGTTGTGATTGTTGGGGATTATAATCTATTTTCATTCTCATACACAGCAAGGTATCTGATCTGGAGGAGCGGCTTGGGTGTACTACAGTAAGAGATATTGTGCCAAACAGCGAACTAGTGGAGAAGTTACAAGCCAGCAACTTGGAAAACTGCAATTTAAACCTGGAAAATACACAACTGAAGGTATAATATTCTTATACTGTATGTTTAAATCTGTCTTTCACTACTTAAACGTGCAGTGGACAACAACAATAACAAAATTACACTTACGGAGTACCTTTCACGTCGGGAGGACGTCATAAGGCGCTGAGGTGGGGAATAGCTAAGTGCGTTGATTTTGCTTTCAGAAATCCTCAGAAACTTTTTAATTGCAGTGGGAAAATCCATTGATTGCTTCTTAGGAAGATATTAACCAGTGCAGATAGTGTGCTCAATTTGGCTGATAATGGAAAACCCACACTGTCCTTTATTACCTTATTGCCTAACATAGATTGTTGAAGTTAAAAGTTTATTTTATGAGTGAAGGAAGCTTGTACAAGCTGTTTGTGGCTCTGTTAGCCATTCATTTTACGTGATTTCCTTCACTCATGGAATAAATATTGTATTCAGATCTTACGAGTGAATTGATTTGCTTTTAACACCAAGTCTGCAAGTTCAGTTGCTTTTACATTTGCTCTATCGGTCTCTGATTTAGGTGGACCCAAGAGCTGGGTCAGAACTTGAATAATACTATGCATACTATACTATGAGTTTGTACACTGACTCAGAATCCGTTGTGAGTTATGTCGTTCCCCCAAATGAAGCACACCACCTGCTCCCAAATGAAGCCCGCCATCTCTACCCCTCTACATATATATCTCCCAGCTCCACATCCTTAACCCCACCAACAAATATTGTAAATCTCTCTATGTATATTGGCACTGTTCCCATCCCCTTAAAAAACAGCCTCGCCCTCAAAAAAAAGTCTCTTGACCCATCTCTCTTCTACTGTCCCACACCCAACCTTCTCTTTATTTCCATGGTCTGGGAATGAGTCGTTGCTGCTCTGTTTCCTCTTTTAGACCCAAATGTGCTTTTGATTGAACCTGCCTCCGGTGCTTCGAGTGAGACTGATTTTAATATGACTCTTGCATTGGGTGATTTAGGTATTGGTAGATTTTATGATACTGGCCATGATTTCTTTGAGCAAAATGATCACTGCAATGCCTTTACAGGCTTCGTTAGTAGCATCGGAAGAAAAGGCAGCTCTTACTGAAACTGAACTGGAGAAGCTAAAAGATGAAGCTAAACACCAGGAAGAGGCTGTTGCACAGTATGAAATTAAGGTAAACAAACTATTGTACTTTGATAAGCTAAAATACTAAATGTTGTGAACATTTACCTCTCTGGAAGATTATAGAATCGCTTTAAGAGATCTTTTAAATGGACTTGGCAGGAAAGTAAATTCGAGCATTGTTAATGATGCATTTGACCAAGTTCCTGAAGTTTTTTAACTTAATAATTCATTTTCACCCTGAACTCAATCACGGACATCCAACCCAATCTTGCTTAATGAGATAACATTTGCTTGTCTGAGGAAAGGAAAATTATTTCTCCTGTAGAAAATCTTTATCTCTGCCATCATTCCATCTTTACATTTTACTTATTCTATAATTTAGAGAATTTGTGAATGTAAAAACGCATCCCGTAAATTACAAAATGATGGGCGACACGAATTAAATCACTTTCCACTTCAACCGCAGGTCCAGTTATTGCAAACAACAACTGAAGATTTGGAAGCAAAACTTGAAAAGACGACTGAAGAAAATCATCAGCTAAAAGACATGAGGCTCATGGAAACTAAAAGGGTATGTTCATAAGCATTTACTGTCTATTTTCATCAACAACAACAACTTCGATTTATATAGCGCTCTCCACACCGGACGGCGTCTCAGAGCGTTTCACAATAGCGGATCCCGGGACTGAGCCAGGGGCAGGGGTAGAAAGGTGACCAAAGGCACGGTCGAAGAGAAAGGTCTTCAGCTGTGACCTGAAACTGGGAAAAGAGGGGGCAAGGTGAAGGTAGTGAGGAAGGGAATTCCAGAGCCTCGGGGCATAGTGGCTGAAGGCCCGGCCGCCAAGGGTGGAGCGGAAGATTCGGGGGACATGGAGGAGGCCAGACCCAGAGGAGCAAAGGCAACGGGAGCTGGTTTGAGGAGAGAGGAGGTCAGAGAGGTAGGGGGGTGCAGATGAGTGGAGGGATTTGAAAACGAGGGTGAGGATCTTGAAGTCGATCCTCTTGGGGATAGGGAGCCAGTGAAGTCTGGCAAGGACTGGGGTAATGGGAGAGTGGAGTTTGGTGCGGGTGAGTATGCGGGTGGCAGAGTTTTGGATGAGTTGGATTTTATGATTGTGGTGGAGGGGAGACCGGCGAGGAGGGCATTTGAATAGTCCAGCCGTGAGGTGACGAAGGCATGGACCAGGGATTAATGTACATATTTTCATCCAGGGTGAAAACTTTATGAGTTAAAAATAAAACATTAATGTTCAGTGGACTGTGTTGAGGAAAAGCTGAATCCTTTTTATCTTGATGTTTGAGGTTAATTCTATTCAACTTGTTTTTCAACTTTAGAAGGAATGAAATGACTTAGAACTGCTGTTTGAGTGTTTTGGCTTGAGCAGGAATGAGCCTCACTATAATGTGCTTTCTTTTTTCTTTAAATTGGCTACCAAGTTTAAAATGTCACAAGAATGTTGATTCTGTTGCTGCATTTTTATACATTTTTATCCTTGGGAGAAATTTAAAAACAATCTCAATTTGAAAATAGCATTATTCTGCTTCTTTAACAGCCAAATTTTACCCGAATTATTTTCACCAGCAAAATAAGCACACTAATCTTACTGACTGATGCTGATGTTTTTCTTCCTTCCAGTTCTCACTGAAATAGCTTCACAAGTTACTTTATACACTCTCAAAGATTGGTTCTATTTAAAGATGAAAAAAACAACAACTCAGCTGTTCGCAAATGCAACCAATAAGTCAGCAATTAATTTCCCATGAAGCAAACCGCATATGCTGCTGGTATGTTAATTGCATGCATACACTGTTAATGCAACAATAAATAATATTGCCACACTCTTCACTATCATTACAGATCATCTGTACTGGAAACCTTTGTGTCTTTCAAACCTCTTTTCCTCTAATGATTAGGAATATTTATTATATCATGTGCATTCAAAATGCTATGTTGTACAGCATAGAGGTTTCCATATGAATTGTGATATAATGGTGACCCTTATCAAGTTTATTAATTTAACATCTACCTTTTGCCCCCATTCCACCCCATTCCTCACACTGCCCATTGCTGTTAATCCCCATGGCACAGGTGAAAGATGAAATGGAACCACGTTTGAAGGAATTGAAAGCTTTTCCTGAACTGCTGAAAGCAGCTGAACGTAGGCTGTATGATTGTGAAAAAAACCTCATGTATCTCAAGAGAAGATTCTCTGATCAATCAAAGACACTGATTGAACTGCAGAATAAGGTGCTAGTGTTAAAAGCCTTCAAAACGCCTTCTTTGGGTGATAGACTCGGTAACACAGTAGTCAGTTGAAGTCATCTCTGATGCTTACTCCACCCAACCATTGCTATGTGCATCCCCATATACATATATATGAGTATTTCTCAGATGGTACTTGTGCTACTGTTGTTGTGTATATTTTTGTACAATGTGATTTAGGAGACTGTCTACAAAGCATCATGTGTGCCTTCCTGGTACAACATGGCTTTTAAACTAGAAACTCAAATCCTTTCTCCACCCACCACCCCATGTTTCCTTTGTGTACAGCTTTATTATGTTTTTGTATTTTATTGAATAGTCTTAACTTCTTCTGCCTGTCGGTGTTTACTTCCTGATATAATACTGTATTTCACAGTAATTTTACTGTAATTACTGGATTGTAAATTTCTTTGTCAAAGGTACAGTAAATCTGTTGATTTTCCAGGTTGACATCAAGAGCTTAAAATCCTCTTTGAAAAAGAGAGAGCCTTTGAATGAGGAAACGTATGAGCTACAAATGAAACTTGAAGTTCTCACTCGGTAATGCTTCATCAGATTTTAACTTTGTTTGACAATTTAGTTTTCTGTGTGTATTGAACTCCAAGTTGATTTTGATGTGGGTATTTTCCCTTCCTTTTATTTTCTGCACTGATTCTTCTCCAGTTGGGAGCGTTTCACCCACAAATATATAGTCGATTCACTTTACAGTATATTCTGTGAAGCTCTTTGAGACATCTATAAGGTGTGAAATGCGCTATATCAAATGCAAGGATTATTATTATTATCACGGGAAAATAAAACAGTTTGAATGGGGTTGTGCAGCTCACTATAGGAACCAGCTTAGAACTATTACATTGCCCATTACATTTGTCAGGTTTGAGCATTTGTCTGTTCAAGGATAAACCCCCACAACTACAGAGTTGTAAAATGTACAGTTAGGCATGTTTTCGAGGCATTTATTTATCGACCTCCAAACCCCCAACCAACCCGCCTGCTCTCTCCGCTCAGTGGGCTCCAGCCTGCTCCATGTCCCCCAACCCAACTGCCCCATCATTGGCGTGCAAGTCTTCAGCCACTCTGCCCCTAACCTCTGGAATTCCATCCCACGGTCCGTCCGCGTCGCCCCCTCCATTCATGTCCTTCCTCAAGACCTTCCTCTTCGACGCTCCCATTAGTCACCCCAGATCCCCTCCTTTCCCCCCCCACTCTCCCCAGTCCCGACCCCAGCTCAGGTCTGAAACACCCACTGTCCAGCACCTTGGGTCATCCTCCCGACATAAAAGGCGCTATACAAGTGTAATTTTGCTGTTGTTATTTAGTGAGAATACACTCAAAGTTGGTTTCTGATGCATATTGTGAGAAATTAGTTGAGAAATTAGTTCAACAGGAATGCCTGAATGCAGTGCTGCGATATAAATGTAGAATACACAAGATCAAGGGCAGATCTTTACTTTCCTCCCTCACCACTTTACGTATACATGGATAGAGTTTGAGGATCTCATGACCACTGAAGGATTTCAGGAGATGAGTTTGCAAAGTCTTAACAAACTAACGTCACCCTGGCTGAAAGGCTTTTCTTGTCAGTTCGTTCAGGATTCTGTAAAGGAAAAGGAACAAATAATATAGTTGGTCATGCGTGCTTGTTTTTCTCAAAATATTTTGATATTATTTTTTGAATTTTTAGGCAAAACAATAATCCCTGGATTTGATACATCACCTGTAAAGTTGTGATTTCTCAAAGTGCTTTACAGATCTTTACTGTCATGTGCAAGTGATCATTTTTGTTAGCAAGAGGAGGAAGTGGTTTTATTTCCGTGAGGAATGCTCACTTTTGATTTATAACTTCAAACTGCTTACCTGTGTTTGAATCGTTTATTCCAAGGAAGCTAAATGAGGTTGATTTACAAAACCAAGAGCTTGCGGAAACTGTAATCAAACAAGAAGGAGCACTTCAGCTGAGTACAAAACAGGTAGAAGAGAGGACGAGAGAATCTTCAGCACTCAGCCGGCAATTGGAAGCTGCATTACATAGTGTTCGAAAAAAGGTGTGTGCTCTTGTTTGGTTCAATAGGAATAATGTTAAGTAACAGGATCCCAGTTGAATTCTAAACTTGGGTTCTCAAGTCAGACTTGTACCAAAAATAGACAACCAGGTTTCTTGTTTGAAACAATGCATTTTATCCTGCGTATCACTGTGTGTTCACTATCAATTCTACCTACTGTTTGATTTGCAGGTCAGTGAGGTAAAAGATCATGCTGCAGCCAGAGAGCGTGAGCTTCAAAGCAAAATTCTTGGTCTGGAAACCGAGTTCAGTAAAAAGGCAAAGGAACTGAAACTGCTTCAGTACAACAACAAATATGTGAGTCTCTACATGACAGGATGTTTGCTGGGAGAGCCAGACTATGCTCAAGATTTTTGGTTTGCATGTAAGAAAACAGCAGATTACTGATGAGTTCCCCAAATAGATTGAATGTCGGTTGTTCATCAAAAAGAAGGGAATGAGACAGAATAAATCCTCAAAGCGTGCAAGATCTCACAATTTAGCAGTGTACACGCTTCTGAATAAAAATTTAAACTTAGAACAGAATCCTAGTTTATGGATTCACTTGCATTTTGCTGGTGTTTATTTAAATAATGATTTGCAACGTTTAAAATGATTTGTGTGTTTTCTGAGTGGCAAGCATGTATTGTCGTTTACAGTGGGATTCAGGAAAATATCGAAGGCTTTCGAATGATTATAATAATAATTGTTTTTATGTGCCACAGTTTGAAGCCAGTGCCTCTTGCTTTGTTAGAGCTGACAGGCCCCAGTTCTTATTGTTAACAGATAACAACAACTTAACAACAAGTTAAACTTATAAAGCGCCTTTCACGTCGGGAGGATGTCCCAAGGCGCAGATTTCCAAACCTATCACTAGATAAGAAATATGTGCGTTATTTGAAGGAACGCCACCAAGAGAAAGCTTTCTGATCGACTTCCCTTTATAAGTCTTTTACTGCAAACTTTATGCCTTTTTTAATACAAAAATGCTATCGATGAGTTTTAAAGTAAGTGACTGACTTTCCGTGCAGTGATTGGCTTGTAGATGGAAGCCACCACATTGAAGCACATTTCTGAGGCTTTGGGGTTCAGAAACTGGTTGCTCTGATGCCAAGCCTCTCTCCCGCTGCTCATTTTTATTGATTTGCAGAGTTTGGTTACCTTTTCTTTTGCCAGAGGGAGTGTAAAGTTTTACTGACTATTTTGGCTTCAAAGTTACAAAGACTTTTTTTCTTAAGCCTTCCGGTGAAATCAATTGACTAATAGCAGGAAATCTCCACTTGTGTTGACTTGAGTGTCATTTTCCAGGAAATGTAAGGGAATATATTCCTATTTGTCTGCGACAGCGATGCAGCTGAAATTAGTAATTCAATGCCTCACTGCTGTCTGCTGTGCATGACAACCACAGTGTTTGCGAAATAATTATTTTGAAGTCATAAAGATTGAATTTCACACTAGAAAACTATGGCAAAGGACTTCACGATGAGGATTCCTTGCACAAAAACATACATCTTGCATTAATATATTTCGTGGTACAATTGCTGCATATTTGAGGGTTGCATTTAGCATGGACTCCAAGAGCCTAGTTTGTCTGCTTAAAAAGTCAGTTACTACAAGGAGTGATTAACATTAAACCCTTTAAACGATAACCACATGCTTTAAAATAAATGTTCAAAAAAAAACATGCTTTTCTCCCTGTGCTTGTCAGAATAACTGGCGAACCATTGGATATGTTAGCATATCCTTTCATATCTACACTTTGCATACACAAATCTACATGTATTAAATAATACTAATCCCCTGTATTTGGTATAGAGCCTTTCACATTGGAAAGACGTCTCAAGGTGCTTCACAAAAGTTACTGTCGAATGCTTTCAGGGGTTTTATATGTATACTCTGTTTTGAGAACTTGAGTAGACAATCTCTCAAACCAAACAACAGAGTACAGAAGCACAAGAGTCGGAGACTGAAGCAAATAAATGAATGTTCCTCTTTTGGAGAGTACAGTACTGTGAACAATATTTGCAGGCTGGTGAGAAATGGCCGTTTAGCTTGTAGGAAGTAGTACATCAATTCCCTCTGATATCACTCAATTTAGTGATGACTGGAGAAGTTCTGCTGCTCCCTGCACAGGAATAATCTTCATTCTCTATATCGCAGGCTGAAAAAAGTTACGACATGAATCTTCAGGAATTAAAACTTCGTCTTGAACAATCCGAGAATAGGAATCAAAGCATCCAAAGTTACGTGCAGCTTCTCAAAACTACCTATTCAGCTATGTTTGGCGATTAACACATAAACAGAAATCTTAAGCCTGTGTTAAGATGAGTAATTTATTTTTCACTTGTGTCAGGAGTCACACTCGGTTTTGCAATATGCGATACATTTATTTAATTTTTTTTAAATGCTCATTGAAAATCATGCAAATTGTTAGATCAAGTCTATAACTGTTTACAAATTTGTATATCTTTGAATTTTTTTATTTCTATTTTGCCTTGTAACATTTTTAAATGTGTATTAATTATAAATATTTGTGCTGTTATGTAATTTAAAAAAACAAAAAAATCAGGACTGCTGATCTCACTTGTAGTACTGAACTGCAAGTTTTGATATTTAATTTTTTAAAAAAGATTTGCAGTATTTGCAGCACTAGGTGGCAGTATATTCCATATGTCAAGGACTTTATTTGTGATGCATTTGGTGGGACAATTCTTCAGTTTATCTGCGGTCCTGTCCTATTGTGTTTGTAGAACCATATTGTACTACATGCTGTTAAGTATTTTTTTTAAAAAAAACTCTTAATATGGGTGATTGAATAATCTGTGACTCATTTGCCAGAAATCATTTAAATTTAAAATCAAACATTCACATAGAGTAGAATTCCACACAGAAGTGAAGATTCTTCCCATTCTAATCCCATTCATTCTTCTTCCCTTGTACAATTGAATCTGGATTTATTTATTTGTGGCATAAATCAATAAATATTCAATCAGGAAAATTTATTTTGGTGGCTGATCAAAAAGAATTGACCACCACTTTTCTGAAGGATTTTTGTGTGAGGTTTCTGAATGTTGGGTCTGAAATCCATGGGTAGGTGAATTGTTCAAGTCTCTTGAGTTTATTGCTGTATTCCACTCTCAATGCTTTTTGCATTGGTGTTTCATTCTAAATGATTGACTTCAAACTACATCAAAGAATAGCTCCTATATCACCTAAATGTACAAATTTTCAAAACCCATTGATTATTTTTTCTTAGCAAATAATGGTATTGATTATCCTTCGTATCAAAAGATGTACATTCACTTAATGTGCCACACAGCAAGCACTCTAACTTAGTGTCAAGGAATATTTGAGAAGACTAGACCAGACCACTTGCTAACCGCAGAAACCATTATACCAGCAAAACCATTTGCTGGGTTAATGGTCAACAATGTTCTTTTTTATATTTTTATCAGATTGTGATCGTACCACAAATAATCATACAATAGGAGATCTATTCTTTGGAAGGTTTTCTCATTGATGTGGTTTGTGGAGTCCTGTGGCTCAGTGACTAGAGCACTTGCCTTGCAAGCGAGAGACCTGGGTTCGATTCCCAGCAGGACGAAACCTTTGGCAAGTTTCCTTATTCCACATGCCTGATGATAATCCCTCGAAGTAAAACAATAATAAATTGGTCATTTTGATCCACGAATGTTTGAGGGACACTGCTGGGTGCAATTGGCGGCCACTTTTTACCCAAAAATATACAGTCAATTCACTTTACAGTGTATTCTGTGAAGTGATTTGAGCTTTCTAGAAGATGTGATAAGGCACAATATCCAATGCAAGAAATTATTATTATTAGTATAGATTATCAGCAATGTCTTATGAGTGGATCAAGGTTGGTTTGGTCAGTTTTGAAATCAATCCTTTATACAGTACTGTAAGTATAAATGCTTAATTCTTAACCACAGTAACTTGGGCTGTCATTTTGTCATGGTTCATTTTGTAGGAAGTAATGGATTATTTATGCAAATACATCAAAGGTCCTTAAAATCATTTTTAAAATGATCAAAAGCCACAGATGTGTTTAGTAGTAACTAAATTACCTTTTTTTAAAAAAACATTTTGTAGGATCACAAAAATAATTGAGAACTAAATCAGCTAACATCTAACTTTGTTTGTGTACATTTCTAAAAATTGTTCTTACGTACAAAATAACCTCTTCTTAAAGTGTTTTGTTTGTGTAACAGCCTGCTATGTGACTGACGTGATCTCCTTGATTAGATGTTTTGAATTGGCCGGGCTATTGACACTGGGAGGATGTAAAGTAGTTGTGTAAATTTGGCTTTTTTTATATTTTTATATGTGGCCACGTTTTGCCTAAATTATACAGTCAATTCACTCAACAAAACTACATTTGTAGAGTGCCTTTCACGTCGGGAGGACGTCTCAAGGCACTTAACAGTATATTCAGTGTAGTGCTTTGAGAAGTCTTGATGTGAAAAAGTGCTATATCAAATGAAAGGGCTATTATTGTTATTATATTTTTCCGTGATTTGATTTTAGAAATAATTGAAATTGTGGGTTTAATTACAAATAATCTAAATAATATAATTATAAAAAAGTGATTTAGTTAAATGTATTTCAATACATTTGTGGTATATTTGTGCCGGCACAGACTCGATGGGCCAAATGGCCTCCTTCTGTGCCGTATGATTCTACGAATAGTAACTACCCTGTTTGAAATTTCCGCCATTAAAAATGCGAAGTTTACTGTACGCACTACCTTAAACTAATGTCTTTTCAACAAGTCCAGTGTCATGTTTTGAATTAAATTTGCCCCCTAGGTATTCCATATTGGTATGTTTGTGTTTTTTCCCTCATTAGTATTCCAGATTTGGTTCCAGATGTGAAGTTACCTCTAAATCTTTGAGTTGTGTGGCTGGCTACAAGATGTTTGATTCCAATTTTATGCTAATCTGATCCCCCTTGATGTTTTTATGGAGCATTCCTAAATACTTGCCAATATCCTAAACTAAGGAATGGCAAACACATATTGCAGCTATACAGTACAGTGGTCATTTCTTCTCTCTTGGTAATTGTTGGAAAAACAATCTCAGATAATTACTTGCCAAGTAGCAGATTCAATTTGAATCCAGAGCTACTAATAATCACAATTTTTGACATGTTTGAGAGAATTCTTCAGCTTGGAAATAATCTTATTTACAATAACACTAACTTCCCTGAACACACAAGAATGCAAACAATAAACTACATTAAAAGAGGAAGGCATAAATGAAACATTGGAACACACTACCAGCTGTCCAGCCTGAAATTAACATTGACACAGATGCAACAAACACTGCAGTGTTGATAAATAACATTTCAATCATGGATCTGTGGGTCAGAGTGCCGGTAAGAGCTTCATGGTTTGTTGGGTAATTGGTTTATAACAGTTTATTTAATGTTGTGTTTTAAAGTTTTGCTATCAACAATAAGCATATAAAAACTGCTACTGTACAAAAGTAAATCTAATGCATTAATTTCTTGACCGTGAATTTTTGTAGCACTGAACAAATACAGTAAATGTTTTATTCAGCAATCTTGAAATTCCCAGGTTCTCTCACAGAATTTTTTTAAAATGTATATTAAAAAAAACAGCCTTCAGAATAGTGTTTAAGTTTTGGAACTGCCCAACAAAATCAAAACCTAAAAGTATAAACTATCTTAACAATGTACAGTACAATGTTTTTTTTAATTACATTTTATAACCCAGCCGAATGACGCACCAAGTACAAAATTGTGATTTGGGTGGTGCTGGGGGGAAAAAGAAAGGGACAGTAAATGAACTATAATCTGCATACAATGAAAGTGCTTCAAAATGTCAACACTTCATAGTGATTAAGAAATCTGCGGCCTAGTTTTGTTCCTAAAGTAGGAATGTGTGGATTCTTCCTTCTTTGGATGCAGAATACTTCAGAGTACAGGCACTTGGCGCTTTTTTGCTGCTTCAGGTGGCTTCATGATAAAATGTTGTTAAACTTACTATTAAAGTATAGCAGCTGGTCAGTATTGGTCACACCGAAGCTACCAAGAAACAAAGTAGGTTAGGAACACAAGGTTTATCTATCAGAGGCTTAGAATAGAAAAATTTAGTTACCAACCTTTCCACATCCTTAGACAACACTATGAGTAATTTACTCAAGTGATTGGACTGCAACAATACTACAGGGGATCTACAGTCCTTGCTTTATCCTCTATAGCCAAGTGCATTTGTTGAATCAATAATAAAATTGGTCATTTCAATCCACGACTGTTTGTGGAACACTGCTGTGCGCAATTGGCTGCTGTGTTTCGCCCACAAATATACAGTCAATTCACTTTACAATATATTCAGTGAAGTGCTTTGAGAAGTCAATAAGATGTGAAAAACGCTGTATCAAAATGGAAGGATTATTAGTAGTAGTATCTGATGTCCCTTGGACTGTTAGGTGCTTCTTTCTTGCCTGAGTTATTTCAATCAAGGTTAAAACTTGAAAATAAATGTTTTATAAAGGTTCTGTAACAAATGACAGTTAGGAACCACCAACGAGTTTTGTTTGATGAGGAACCAGAGACAGAAATGATAGATTTAGATCTGGGTACGATGGATTGCAGCAATGAGAGTAATGATAAGTAAAGCAAATTAGAAGAAGGATCTCGCCTCATGGACAACCAGATTTTGAAAGACCAGATTTTTTCACACATGTGCAATTGTATAATGTATGTGTCTGGGATTTATATAAACTGAAGCAACAATTTGCGATGCCAGATGCTTTGGAGTTGTTTAGCTAAAATGTGGCACAAAAAAAGAGGAAAATAGAGTACTAATGAAATAGCTCAGAAAATAAAGAGCCTCCAATGTGTCAGAGGGCCATCAGATGAAACAAATGCACTTCACTCTAGTGGAAAAAGCCAGGTCCTGCATTGTAGCTGTAGTCCAGTCACTGGAACAAATCACACATAGTGTCGCAAATACTTTGTTTGAAGATGTAGCTGTAAATAGTTGTGCTTAAATATAACGTTCAAGTTTCAATTCCAAAGGCAAACAGAGAGAAATATAATGAATTGTTTGAGCAGGAGATGGGATTACTCCATGAGGGAGTGTGTGGGAGAGTTCGGCAATGTATAAACACTGGTCCAAATGGCCCAAATTAAGTCTAAACTATATCCTCAGCACGCATTGGTAACCAGCTGCACATGTCGCCTTCCAAAAAATGCAATGTCGTTGCAGAACCGCAGTCTGCAATTAATACCAAACTTATGAATAATAAAAATAGATAGCTAAGGTGCAGTGTTCTGGCATGCTTTATCAATCATACTTAAAGAATGATGTTTTCAAATCCATGTAATAACAATTTCTTTTTGAAAAGAAGTCTACATGAGCTCCATTTTAGCATCACACCACCAGTGTTCTCTTGAAATGAATGTAGTATTGCTGTCATCTCACATATTTAGGTGTAGGTTTCGCAACTGAAACTGATGGTAAATGCAAGTTAATATCGATTTTACTTTAGCCTCTTATGTGAGTGCATCTAACTTAGGCAAAAACCATTACATTCTGATACTTGAAACCCTTGCAGCCACGAGCATGAAATTACACAGTCAATAAAAATACTTTATTACTACTTAAGGACTTAAGGAGTTACATATAACTATTTCATGTGGATGATACGTTCTACTGAAGCACCAGCAAGCAATGTTAATTTTATTCCAACAATGTTATTCTTTTCAATAGGCATTATAAAATTCAAGTGTTGTAAATCAACGGCTGAACACTCGGGGAAACGTTTGTGATTCCAACAGTCTTCCTTTAAACTGACTAAAGCTAAATCTTTTACTGTATTGAGAGAGGCCCAGAGATTAATAGAACATCAGTTTCTTTAGCGGGTCTGAAATGTGAAGGAAAAGCTGCTATGGTGAAGGTAAAAGTGACTGGAAACAGGCAGAATTGATGATAATAAAAAAGCTTATTTACATAATACTGCAATATTGTAAGTTGCAGAAGTTATACAATGTTTGTATTATTCTAAAGCAAACATTTAAGTCACTGATTTGTTTGTCTTCAAGTCTCGCCTCCTATCTCTTTGAACACACATTAAGCCACCTCTCTCTCTCTCTCTCTCTGTCTCCCTCCCAGTGAAGCCCTCTGAGTCATGAATAGGAAATGGTACAGCAAAACCCATTGCTGCAATGCTATTTACCAAGTAATAGAAAGCGTATTGAAGAAACTAACTCTGGTGACAACATTGTTGATAATTATTTGGGGAGAACAAGTTTGCAGGGCTGTAGGGAGAGTGCGGGGAGTGGGATTAATTTGGACAGCTCGTTTGAAAGAGCTGGCGCAGACATGATGGGCCGAATGGCCTCCTTCTGTGCTGTATGATTCTATGATAATTGTCCTCTAGTTATAGGAATACATGTTGACTACAGGCTCACACAGCAGTGTTGCGGTTTTGGCTTCACCCCTCAAATAAGACCATAAGACCATAAGAATTAGGAGCAGGAGTAGGCCATTCGGCCCTTCGAGCCTGCCCCGCCATTCAATAAGATCATGGGTGATCTTCTGACCTAATTCTAATTACCTGCCCCATCCCCATATCCCCTAATCCCTCTTTTTAAAAAAAATCTTGGTCAGTCTCAGCCTTGAAAATGTTCACAGCCTTCTAGGGTAGTGAATTCCATAAATTCACTGTTTATAGATTCTCCTACCAGGGAAACAGTCCCTCAGTGTCTATTTTATCCATCCCTTTAAGAATCTCATATGTTTCAATAAGATCCGCCCTAATTCTTCTGTACTCTAGAGAGTACAGCCCTAGTTTATTCAACACATTTATGTGCAACACATCTTCACTGTACCATCCAGAGAAATATCCACCAGCTTCGAGGTAGGGATGTAAAATAGCTTGGGTTTTTCAATCTGAAAGTGAAAATGTAATCTTTTGTCTTTCACATTTCAAGAAATGACTATGCACCCAAATCACCCGAGGTAACCCCGAAATTGTATCCAACGGTGAATTAAATTGATTTCATATACTTTGAAAGTGAGCCTAGACTTTTTTCACAGCTGTTTCCTGATTAGGAAATGAACACAGACTTTATATTTATTAGATGTGTCACAGACTATGAAAATTGCAGACTAATTTTAGCTTGTTCTTTGTCGAATCAGTCAGCTGCAATGTACCTTCATGTAATGCAATGAAAATAGAACCGAGGTTCCCAAATTGACAAAATACAATCCATCTGGCTTCTGGTATCTTTGAAGTTGGGTCTTATACCACCCTACTATTTCAAGCTAAGTATTACCCAATGTTTCTACAGCCCTCTTGCAAGGTCTGAAATACGATTTATGTTTTGGCTATTTATGGATTAAATGAATTTTAATTAGATCATAAATTTATTACTAGATTTCTCAGTATATCTGCTCCCAAAGTTATTCTCCAACAACAACAAATTACATTTATATAGCACCTTTCATGTTGCGTGGATGTCCCAAAGCAATGGACAGTTAAGGATTTACTCCTGAGCTGGGGGTAGGGATCAGGAGAGGTGGAGGGCAGAGAGGATGGGGGTAGAAAAACAATCAATTCTAACAAAAAAAAGTGAGAATTCCAAACTTAAAAGAGTTGTATGATTTGTAATTCTGCATGAAAAGCAAACAGATGTAAGAAAGGTTCAGTCATTAGTACACAGCAGCAGCAAACAGTAGAATACCATTGTATCAACTCAAGTGTAGTAATGTTCCAGTTTTATAATTGAATTAATGGGATTTCGCACTGCAATTTTTATGTCCATTGACAGTTTTTAGTGTCTTAAAATCCCATCTGTTCAAAAAAATCTATTTGGATATCAATTTGACTAATTATTAATAGTAATGTTTCTTACATTTGATACCGCCTCTTTCACGTCAGAAGAACGTCTCAAAGTGTTTTACAGGATTCTCTGTAAAGTGTAGTTACCGTTTGTTTGCAAGCAAAATCTATTGAGATTTTGTAATAGAAAAAAACATTGTTTGCTTTAGCATTTACATCTCAGAGATGAAGAGTACTTTTTCCCATTCAAGTGTGTGACTAACGTCAGAAGAACATCCTTCAGTTCTATCCATTGTGATTTTATTTTGTTTCCCACACCGCATAATCTGAGCGAGATTGCCAATTTAATGCTCATTTGTGGGCACGTCCACACCCACCAGGAACTGAATGAGACTGTGTGGATTAATTTCACATAAGATCCTTATAGCCAGCAAAGAGAAGCATTGCCTCAGTCTGTTGTGCCTTTGAACCCACATCCCAAGGTGAAAGGCTGCGATATTAAACTATTATACTATCCAGTATCTCTCTTTTATTTAAAAAAAACGTTTTAAGATTCTCCCATGGTTTATATCACTCTGCAAATTCGAAAACCTTTGCTCTCAGAATTCTGATGGTGCTCCTGTAAAACCTGTTGCAAAAAAAAAGTGAATGAGAATAACGTTTTGGGGAAAACGCTTGTAATTTTCCATCTGGGCTCAATTAAATATCTATTGGCTGAAATTCAAGTCGGCATCAGGCCTAGCGCATTTAATGTTACACTAAAATAATGAAGCAATCCCATCAGGAACCAACATCACCAAAGTGTGTAATAGCGCCTGGTGTTTCAAGGAAGTGCTCTTGAAATATCCGAAAGGCCGTGGGAGAAATATACATTTGAGAGACTAATATAGGAATTTGTCCAAGGCACTCATCATTTAAACTGTGCATTAAAACCACAGAACAGGGAGGGGGAACTTGTGAAATGGTTGAAAAATTGGCAAAATCAAAAGTAACAGTGGGTAATTGTGCGTAGAGCTACATTAGCATGGAAGGAAGTGACTGGAAAGGTGCATCGGATCAATGCTATAGCTGATGCTATTTACGTAAACTGAGTAGTGTATGTATGCTACATAAACTACTCAGAAGTGGAGGCAGACATTAGGTTATCTAAATTTGCTAATAATACCTGGGGGAGTTGCAAATAACTGCAGCAATCTGATATTGAACTTGTAAAGGACATTATGTGACGAGACTTGAAGTATTACAAACAATTCTGCTCACCATTTACGAAAGGATAGATTGTGTTGGGAAGAATACAGCGAAAGGGGAGATTGTATCGGTCTTAAAGGCCATACATGAACAAAACAGAATGCAGGAATAAGTTTCACGTGGAAAGGAGCATTGAATGTTAGATTGTATTGAACATTACATCACTTTAGCCAACATATAAAAACATTTACAAGCTTTCAGGGAACTTTGGAAAATTCTAGTCAAACTTAATAATGTTTCCATTTGAAGTACCATATTATTACAAACTCTTTGATTCAATTTGATTCAATAATATGGATTCCTGTAGCTCAGTGGCTAGAGCACTCGCCTTACAAGCAAGACCTGGATTCAATTTCTGGCAGGGCGAAACCTTGGGCAAGTTTCCTTACTCCATACACCTGATAATAATCCCTCACAAAAAAAAAATAATTTGGTCACTCAATAGTTTGAGTAATTGTTTTTAATAGTAGTTTGTGGGACACTGCAGTGCGCAATTGGCTGCCACATTTTGCCCACAAATATACAGTCAATTCACTTTACAGTATATGCTGTGAAGCACTTTGAGACATCTAGAAGACGTGGAAAGCACTATATCAAATGCAAGGACTATTATTACCTCTTGACTCTTGTCACTGAGTAACATTCTGAAATCTTACAGTGTGGACTGGGAATAGAAAACCTGTAATTGCTTTGTGTTTCTCTTTCTTCCTGTCGCTTTCTGCTACATTTCCTGTCATTTTGAGAGCATTGAAACACTCAACTCGCCTTTCACTCCCTGTATTTAAAAACAATTCAATATTTCACCCCAGGGACAATACCTTATCAAGTTTGTTATTGCACCACTTCAATTATCCACTGATGTTTAAAACAAGCTTCTGTGAATGTGAATGGGTTCCCTTTGCAGCCACTTATTTACAATTGTCTGATCCAAATTGTCACATCATTCCATCTTGCTGCGGCGATATAGAGCTGTTTCCATTCTTCTGTAC
Organism: Hydrolagus colliei; assembly: GCA_035084275.1. Taxonomy (NCBI): domain Eukaryota; kingdom Metazoa; phylum Chordata; class Chondrichthyes; order Chimaeriformes; family Chimaeridae; genus Hydrolagus; species Hydrolagus colliei. The sequence goes on along the minus strand of CM068749.1, from coordinate 17,247,274 downwards.
AAAAAAAAACCTGTTCCATGTGTTTCAGGCAGTCTGCGGTTTCATTCTTTATTGTATATTCATATTGTCTCAACCGCTCGTATTGCTCAAATTGTCTGGAGACTAACTTTGTTGAGAGATTTGTTTTCTCCTCCGTTCTCATCACTGTGCTTATTCCAATTTACTGCCAATGTATTTATTTTTCCATTGCATCATTGCTTACTGCTAGGGGTATGTTTATCTTCGTTCATTTATTTCCAAAGGTCTCCAGTGCAGTTCTTACTGTTTGTACATTAATTGTTTTCTTGTACTTTTCTACTTGACATGTCCCAAATTCTAATGATATCTACATGTGCTTTTGCCTCTTAATATAATCCATTAGTTAGTGAGCCTGAATTTAAGATTTTGGCTGCCCTATATCTGCACCTAACTCATTTCACTTAAATCAAGGCCCCTAATCCATTTCCCATCCGGTGGTCCAGAATCCCAATCATATCTTTAACATCTCCGCAAGATTCTGTAGTTTTAATCTTTTAATTTATGTGGAACAAAACTGGCCTTAACTGTATTGCTACATTTGGTTCTGTCCAATATAAAATGATCAGGATTAGAGTCAAATCTTGAACATCTATTTGGATAAGGCTCATAATCCACAGCAAGGCAATCAACAACTGATCAGGAAAGATGTCAGAGTGATCTTGGTTTAGTAGTAGCACTCTCATCTCATTTCTCAGATGCTTGTGAGTTCAAATCCCATTTGAGGATTTTAGCTTATAACGATGACCCTCTAAAATGGTGCAATGCTGGGGGTTGTTACATTGTCAGAGGTGCCATTCTTCAATGAGGCATTAAACTGAGGTCCAGTCCACCTGTTCAGGTGTATTTTAAGGATCCAATTGCTCTATTTGAAAGGAGGAGGGCGTTTCTACCAGTGTCCTGGCCAACAATCTCCCAAATTACAATTGGTCATTCGTATAAATGGCTGTTTGTCAGATGTTGCTTTAATGACATAAATGGCAATTGAATATGGATGATACAAGGATAAAAGTGTTCTGGGAAAGTGACTGGGCAGATTCGAAAGAGGTTAATTTGTAAAATTGGAGTTAAAGGACTGAGTGAATCTACATTGCGTTTTTGGAATAAATAACATTACAGCTACAAAGATGTTCAGGGTCTGATGGATACCATTCATATTTTAGGTATTAGGAGAGGATATTTTACCTGCTTCCTATAATGACTGTAATAGTGTTGCTTTGTGGTGCTGTAAAACATTGTCATTAGATTATCATGTAAGGTGATGGTATTCTGGTCTGCAACTCATATTCTCATAGGTGGCTCAGTGCACAATTGTAAAGTGGGACTATTTTTGCATAGCACCACCAAATGGTAAGATTCAGATACAACAGTTGTTCTGCTTATTTAGAGTTTAGAAACAGAAGTTATGAATGATCACTTGGGTGGGTTACGGGAGAGCGGATAGTGTCTGTGGTATCACGCCAAAGCATGTATATGGAGAGGAGTGGAGAAAATTATACATTTGTTTGAACGGTTTTCAGTTATTCTGAATGGAACTTTTTTGCACTGAGGTTCCTTCTGTTGTATGCAAATACTTATGTATCACACACTGTTCGGCTTTATATTTGAAATTTATATTAATGATATTTTCGTCAACAACAGAACAAGCATTAATGCTCAAAAGGACTTGCTCCACAAAACACTCCGAACAAACATTTAGCATTTCTTTTACTGCCATTCAGCTGATGGTTAAAGTAAGTATGGGAGCAGAGAAAACAGTGACATCTATCCCTTCAAGAGATTTATTCACCAAAACTCACATCATTTTGGTTATCTTGATGATCTGCTGGAAAATGAAACAGAATGTTCCTCTTTGGGCACTTCCTATCATCATCAATCTTCAGATCAGATATTCCATAATCAGATGCAGAGTAGCAAATGCCTCACCTTTTCACTACAATGTGCTTCAGCCCAATGACAGAAGGATACTACCTCTAGCAGCAGTGATTTTTCTTAGTTACCAGATCAGCCAACCTTTGGCCTCTCTAAGTGAGACTGAATTTCATACCTAGGTTTTGTGGTGTAGCCTTGGTTGAAACCTTTCCAAGTTCATATCACTTGAGGCCCTCACAAACAGTAGGGATTGACTACTTTCATTCCGGAATTCAAATCCAGATGCCAGACGTGAAAAATAGCATGTAAACAAAAAAACACTAGTCTGCCTATAATGCACCTAATGCCCTCAATTTGCCAATGATTTTTTCTGTATCTTCCAAAGTATCCTTCCTAAAACTAAGCCATTTGAGAAGTAAGCTGTTATTTGGTGTAGCATTCTCAGAATTTTAGAAATGTTACGTGGTGGTTTTAAAACAGATTTGCTTTAAAGCTCTGTACATTGCAGGAAACCTCTCTTTTATTCATGCTGACAGAGTGCCTCAAGGGTCTCTCATTATACCACAATTTGGCCAGCTGGAAAATCTACCAAGGATGTGAGGAAAGAGAGAGGGAGGGAAGCAAACTCCACAGTCCAACTAATGATGTCCAGGCAAAAGAAAATAGCTTATGCTATTAGAAAATTCTCTTCTAAATTTAACTCATCCTTACATAAGCGAGGGAACTCTCACATAACTATTTATCTTGCTGTAGAGCAGCAAATGTGGAAGCTTTAGTATGCAGAATGATAAGAACATATGAATTAGGAGCAGGTATAGGACATTCGGCCCCTCGAGCCTGCCCCGCCATTCAATAAGATCATGGCTGATCTTCTAATCTAACTCCACCTACCCGCCAATGAAGACCAAAGAGGAGCTTGCCAACAAGTGTGAAAATTCACCTATACGTATAGGGGTGGTCAATTACCATAAACTTTGTGCTTTTCTAATACGCTGGTGCGTTTCACCAAAATAGAAAAAATGATTGCTATTTTGAAGCTAACTTCACGTGAAGTATTTCTAAATTTAAAGTTCATGGCTTATGCACCAGATTTAAAGTTGCCGTTTTGAGGCAAATGTGGAATGTGGTATCGTGAAATAATGCTAGGGTACAACCTGAGGACTATTTATTGTGGCCCTTACAGACAAGGGCTGGGTTTCGGTTGAGGTTATTTATAAATTTTGTTTTGGAAGTCATTTTACATTCTTGAATTTTTTTTTAGCACTTGCGGCATTGATTCATACAAATTAAAAAGCTGGTGCGGTTGATTTAAGTACTGTTTTGACTGGAAGAAAACTTTACTTGAAACCTCACACTACCAATTCCAAAAAGCACAAAGCATTGTAAGAGATTTGATTTTAGGAAACTAATAGCTGCATTGGGCAGTTTGAGAGACAATGGCTAAGATTTGTGCTGGTGTTACAGTGATATAAATAAGAATCTGGCCAAATGGCTTCATGGTGCCAAGTGTAATTTCAATATAGGATGCAATATACTGCACTGATCCTGAGCACCCTTCTGTTAGTTACATGTAAATGGCAAATCTAGGAAAAAGGTCAATGATGCTTGTGAATTCGAGATCGTCAATGTGGCAGCAATGAGAAGTATCCCAAACTGAGAGGAGCTCAGCAAAATGAATGGTTACAGACGAGGAGACGCTAATTAAAGAGAAACTAAAATAAAAAGATGATCCTGTCTTTAGGCATAAATAGAAGAAGAATATAATCTTTACCACCTGTTTAATCAAACGGAAGAAGTCAAAAGTGGCAAGTTGTCAGCTTTTACAGGAAAAAGATAGGTGCTTACACAAAACAAGAGTAAAAGCAGATTCACGCCGAGGGCGTCTGCAAAAAGCTGGTGAATATTTCAAATGCAATCTATAATGTTTTCTGTGTTTATTTTAGATTTACAGCATTCCCAGATCACTTTTAATTTCTGTATGGAAAGCAATATACAGTCTGAGAACTTGTATCTTCATTCCATTATCTTGGTTCTCATTCAAGTGAAGGTTTACTGAAGCTTTAAAGATGGCCCAATGTTGTACATTTTTCGTGTTGCTGTTATAGATATGCGCGAGACTCAGAGAGCTTTGGGGTTATCAGATACCTTTTATTTATAGTAGGCAATGATTAATGCAGGAAAAATGTTAGTACACATATAAATATATCAGTTATTCAATAAAAGTCCGACCAATAACACATACATTCGTAAAGTTTATCCGACCTAACACTTCTACTATAATTAACGTAACTCTATACGCACATCCTGACAATGATCACAACCTTCGTTCATATAATGACTAACAGAAATCTAATTATAAGCGGTCATGGTAGATAGGCCAGTAGTCAGAGAACCCAAGACTATGCAAGGAGCTATACTACCCAGTAAATATAGCGATTGTTCTCAACCTGACCGCTGCTTGATGGTTTGATCACTGGTCAGCAGATCGTCTGTACTGGCGAAGTCTTTGGCAGCTCGTCTGTGTTGGGGGGACCTTCTAACTCTCTCTCTCTGCTCAGCCTCAGCACTCTTCTCTTTCCTTCCTTCATGAGGTGTCGGTAGCCACCCTTCGTCAGGTGGTCAGGTTAATCTACTTGACGGAAGTTCTCTGCCACGTCTTTTGTAACTCGTCAGATGATCGGTATGATCAACTGGACGAGTGATTCGGCTGCTGGTTTCTGAATTTCGGCTCAGAGTCCACACAGAGTGTAGCTCCTGTGCCCAAACTCCCTTTTCCCTCTCCTACTCTTCCACTGAAGAGTCGACTGATTAAATCCTTCTTTATTCTTATACCTTTTAGCAGTGTCTGTACATTAACCCGGTCCTTCCTTTGTCCCAATTACCAGTACCTGATTGTGACCTTTTGGTCTTCTTAATTTAATTAACAAGTCAGCATTTCTCATTCTCACTTGAGGACTGCTGTCCTGTTAATTCAATTAGTCAATTAGAGGAATACACTAAGCTCAGCATTCCTTGCCCTCTTCTGCTTAGAAAATCCATTACTCTAACCGAGTCTACCTGTATCAACCTCACTAGTACTCTGTCCTTGAAACTAGTCTATCCGTTACTTTGAAACTTTGAAACTCAGAAATCACTGAGAACATTCAACTCAGCAGGTCAGGCAGCATCTATGGAGAAAGGAAAGTGAGTCAACGTTTTGAGTCCACAACCCTTTGTCAGAATGGTTCTGATGAAGGATCGTGGACCCGAAACACTGCCCCTGGGACACACGATTGACCAAGGCTTCACTATCCATAATGTTTATGATAACCATTACATACATTGAAAGGTTACATTGAATTAAACCATAATTTTTAAGATATAATACCTACGATTACACCTTCTTAATAATGGTTAATAAACACACATATTTCACTGTTAACAAGGTGCCATCTTTAAAATGTGCCATCTTTAATCTTCCTGAAGTGATGATTGAAATTTTATCTGTTTCTCGCAATTTGTACTGTAGACGTGCCTGTAACAGATATGAAACAAACGGTAATCCTTCACCTGTATCGCGTACTTTGCTGAAATTCCAATGAAGAAAAAAAGATTGATTGCACAATTCATAATACTGTTTAGATATTTTTTAACTCAATTGCTGGAAGGAGAGAGCATTGAGCTGTAATAAGCCTGAAGCTAATGCATCACTTTCTCCTCTATTACAATCAGATAAGTTAACTGCCACTCACTGCTTTTCAGTTGAAGGTAATAATAATGAACCCTGCATTTTTGATACAGCCCCTTTCACATCAAGGACAGGTAAAAATACTTCAAAGTATATGCTGCAAACAACAACAACAGAATTACATTTGAACAGCTCCTTTCATGTCAGGAAGATGTCCCAAGGCGCTGAACAGTCGGGGATCAAGACCGTGTAGTGTACACTAAAGTGTACTGACTGTGCATATGGCAATAAATCTTTTCTCAAAGCTGGGCTGATAAAGCCAAAGTAATATGAAGTTTGGGTAACCAGCGATAAGTATGAAATTAGTGCAAACTGAGATTTTGCTCCTTTTATCCATTATCAGGATTGAATACCTCAATTATATTCCAGAAGATTAGTTGTAAATCTTGTGAATTCAATCTTGGTCACAGAACCTGCTCAAGAAGCTAATATATTTTGAGCAATCTTCCAAGTACAGTACTTATCTTTCTTGTGATAAGTCCTGAATATATGAGATTTTAGATATGATTATCTGATATATCCATTATCCACATAGATGGCTGGTTTAAGAACGTTCTAGTTCAAGTGATATTTATGGCAAAGCAGTATAATTAATTACCCTTGTTATCTTTGCACACCGCATTGAAGGTATAATATCCAACCAGAGGAGTTACAGGATATACAAAAGCTGATAACACTAATACTTGAGCATTAACTGGAACTGCTCTGTCAATGATCTGTCGAGATGTTAGATCTAAAGTAAATGTGGAAATTAAAGTCACCTTGTTGCTTGGCATCTGTCAATTCATGTGTCCAGTTTAAATGAATAGAGGAAAGTGAAGAGGAGAAAGGAAGTCAATTTTATTCACAATATTAATCCTTCTTGGGAAACATTCTTACCAAAGAGACAGTATATAATTTGAGAGAAATAAATAATCTTATTGATGTAACCTGTATTATGAAATATACAGTAATATTTAAAGAAGTGTAAATCAATCAGTGTTTATTAAGGTCTGTAAAGTGCCCGTCTCATATAATTTGTCTGGTTTCCCTTCAGCTCAGCTTTATTTCGTAGAATTAATGCACTTTTAATGTGACAAGCCTAATATAATTTATACATATCTGAAATTAATAGAGGAAAGCACATGCGTCTGAAAATGATGGATTGTGATATTCAATGTTAATGATCCAACTATTTGGAGTCCATTCATTATTTTCATCCCTCTTCACCCACACGAGGTTTGCAATCAATTGAGATACCTGCAGTGAGGACAAATATCTCTAATTTTATCCTTGTGGATTCTGAGAGCACTGAAAAATCTTATGCTGAAGTACATCTGCATACCAGTCCTGTAGCTCATTGGTTGGAGCACTCGCCTTACAAACGTGAGACCTGTGTTCGAATCCAGGCAGGTCAGGGCGAAACCTTGGGCAAGTTTCCTTACTCCACATGCCTAATAATAATAATCCCTCCCCAAAAAAACACTAATGAATTGGTCATTTCAATCCACGAGTGTTTGTGGGACACTGCTGTGAGCAATTGGCTGCTGCGTTACACCCACAAATATGCAGTCAATTCACTTTACAGTATATAAAGCGCTTTGAGACATCTCAAAGATGTGAAACGTGCTATATCAAAATGCAAGGATTATTATTATTCGATCCTCCAGAGGATCGAATTTAAGATCCTCGTCCTCACCTACAAGGCCTTACACGGCCTTGCCCCATCCTACCTAACCGATCTACTCTCCCCCTACACGCCCACCCGGACCCTCCGTTCAACAGGACTTGGCCTGCTCCAAGCCCCCCGCCCGAACCGCCCCACCATCGGAGGCCGGGCCTTCAGTTTCTCCGCTCCCACCTTATGGAATGCCATCCCTCAATCCCTCCGTTTCGCCTCTTCCCTTTCCTCTTTCAAGGCCGATTTGAAGACTTTCCTCTTCGATCGTGCCTTTTGTTCCACCCCGAACTCTTTTACCTCCCCTTCGTGTTTCACCCCTTCCCAAACACTCCCCTCCCAGCTCGGGTCACACGCCTCTTGTTTAGCGCCTTGGGACGTCCTCCCGACGTGAAAGGCGCTATATAAATGTAAATTGTTGTTGTTGTTATTATTATCTGAACCTGATCTAGATTTCTACAGTCAATTTCTACGGATACATAAATCAATAGACTTGAAGAAGACGGAAAAGCCATTCACCACTAGATTGAGCTACTATTCAACACTCTAACTTTAAACCACTGTTCAAAATCCTTATAGATTTTTTGGTATCACTTTCACCTTAGCATTGTTTGCCTTTATATCCACATTTCAGGAATTTGCAATGTTCCAGTTATAAAACTTCCAACCAAGGCCTCATTCAATGCACTGAAAGACCATTGATGGTATTTTAACAACTCGAAACTTTATGGCTTTCATGTAGTTTGAAAAAAAAGTCATAGCTTGTAATTATGCGTTCCTTGTTCCACACAAAAATTGGTATCTCATGAATTCTGGTGTCCAATGAACCCTTATACCCTTGTACCTGCCACTTTCTGTCAGTAAGAATAGATTTGGTTGCTTAACTTAATTTAAGACCAAACACTATCCTTGCTGCTACTCTTTGACATATTCTGATATCTTTCATTTTCAATGTGAATTGTGATGGCAACTGAGGGCATTCTCCCTGGTGTAATGTTTCCATGTCAGTTGCTATGGAGGCTTGCAAACTGTTTTTATTTATCACTTATGCATGTGGATATAAAACCTGGTTGTGGAATTGTAAAGAAACATTCTATCTACTATTTGGGAATCAAAATGCAAACTAAAGTGCATAAAACCCTCTATCTTTCAAATAAATTGAATTCCTATATTCAGTAATAAACCCTATTGTATATGGCCTTGTAAAATACTCCCAAATGTATATGTGGTCTGGTAAAATGATTACTAAATTCAATCTAGTATTTGTATTGTAAAAAAGATGTTGAAGGATAAACCAACTAAAGTTTACTGCCTAAGATAAAAATGATTGGCTCAAAGCCATTGCATGCACTGCAGTTTGCTTGATCACCCTTACCTAAACTAAGTTCCAGTATCAAACTCGGTATAGAATTGATCACATGAATGATTTGGTTTCCTCTCTCATCCGCCCATGGACTAGTAAAATACCACAAAGAAGCATGATCTGGTTTTGGATCAACATTGTTATTCAGATGTTTGATGGTATAGGATCTTTTATGTTTTACAAATTTTCTTCAGTAGTCGCATCTTTTATCTTTCATTTTATGTTTGATTTGTGGAAAACAGGCAGCAGGTTTAGGTTGGGTGGTCTTCAGTGAATAAATGTATCGAATACCCTCCCGTACCTTTTGGAAACCTCTTGTTTCCAATAAAAGCAAGTAATAATAATGATTTTATTTCCTTTTTAAAAATAAATTAGCTGAATTATTTCTGAAAAGAAAGTTTGAAAAAATAAATAAGCTATATCCAAAATTCTTAACAGTTGATCCCAAAAGTCATACACTATCTGGATTTTATTTGCAGACAACCTTTATCATGGCTTTAATTTTTTTTAATGATTTTATGTTCAAATGCCAAAACCAAACAAGGTCTTGTATTTGATATGTTGTCTTATCACCGAGACATCTCAACAACAACAACAACAAAATTACGTTTATAGAGCACCTTTCACATTGGGAGGACATGTCTCAAAGAGCTTTGCAGGATTTTAGTAATTGTGTTTTGGTAAGTGAAAGTGGAAGCCAACGTATAATAATCATTGGGCACAGCAATGAAAGCCATTTAATCTGGAGGAGTGTTAGACAGGACACCAGGAGAAACCTTCAACACTTCAGTGCAACTCCCCCACCCCACATGAAGTGTCAGCCTGGATGCTATGAGCATACACTTTACAGTAAATGCTGTGAAGCACTTTGAAACATTCTTTCAACATGAAAAGGATTGTGTAAAAATACAAGTCCTGTATCTTCTTGCCACTGCTGTACATTATTTCCTTCCATGGCTTTGGGGTTACTTAATTGTGTTAGTTTCCACTGTAGCCTGAATGTTCGCATTCTTCCTCCTCATTTGTTACATATTGTGCTGTTGGTCAGATCAAATGCAAATAACACTGATTATAGTATAAAAATGAAATGTGATGCATGTGTCATAGAGAAAATATGTAGTGAAAAAACATGAAAGGCTGGCAGCCTAAGTAAACAGCGAGGATCTTAAGATTTTCTTAATTGAAGTCCTAAAACATAAAAAAGAATTCTTCAGGATCATATGTCACAATCTTGCCAGTGAATGTAGAACTAGGAGTTCACAGTTAATCTTAACGTAGAAAGAGGAAAGAGTTTTAACGGTAACTTTACCTCCATTAGGAAAATATTGACAGCAATAAAATGCCACTACATATTATTACTCCTCACCATTCATTCGGGATAAAGAAGAGACTTTCTGTGATCTATTTAAGGCCTAGAATGATAGGATAAAATCCAGAGAGGAAGTAAGTACCTTTTTTTCTATTTGGCTGCTTCAATAAATTAAAGCAATATCATCCAATTTTACAAGATTCTTGTGCTTGTTTTGTCCCCAGTGCCTTGGGATGTCCTCCCAATATGAAAGGTGCTTTATAAAATGTAATTTGTTGTTGTTTTTTGCTCAGTTGCTCTTGTAGAAATTGCTCTTTGCTGCTCTCCAATTGTGCTATTTTCTGAAGGATATGCCATCACGAATTGAGCTAGTGTTTAAATGTTGGTGCAAACCGTCAACAGAAATGATCAAAACAGTGTATTTGCACCACATGCTATTTGATCTAATATTTTGTGTGCAAAAGTTTAATTTGACACCGGATTTATTTAGCTCATGTTATTGATGGCCACAAAAAAATGAAAACAAATCTTGTAACTGGAGCAAAAGATGCCCTGAAGTGTCCTTTCAAAGACTGAATTAGATGTTCCAATTTTTGCTTTCTCAGCATAAGGTGTGACAGACACACAATTATTCTACAGTGTTTTGAGGGCATAAATACCTGTATTAACTTTCTTGTAGATGTCATCACACCCAAAGTTAAATAAGGTATGAATTGTTCACATGTTCTCTTTAAAAGATGTTGGGATGTTTACATCCGTTTTCTGCATTCAATCTCTAGATATACTTGAATATACTTGACCGCAATGTATTCCTAATGGATTTGAATGCCTTTAAGATTGAGCACATAAAAAGAGCAGATGATTTTGAACATAATAAATGTCAATAGAAGCTTAGCCTTCATTGAAGAGATTGAAAAGCGGTTCGTTGAAGAGTTTACAATTTCAAATAAACACATTGTCACTGTGATAGAAATTACTCAATTGGCTTTTCTTCCCCCATTGACAAAATCATTTGCATTTTTTTCCGGTTAGCCCCATCCCATTTAAGTAAACATTTGCTTAAGACTTTACGAAATAACTACAGTTTTGCTATTCAGTGGACTTTAAGAATAGTTCACAAGCATAAAAAAAGGACAAGTCATTTCAGTATTGTCTCAAATTAATGCATTGTATAATTAAGAATCAAGTGTTCTATATTAAGATAGATTTTACTGTTTTCTAATATTCTGATTTGGTATATCCACCGCAGTTAACATTTGAAAATATACAATAGATAACTTGTGCTCTACACTTTATCTCTGCCTTGGAAATGGAAATATAAATAACATTTTAAAAATCAGGTCAGGTTTGAGCCATAAAGGTTGCTGCAAGTGAATGCCCCTCGATTAACCATTTACAAAATTAATAACATTTATATTTTTTCATTTTACTTGCAGGCTGATGAAGAAATAGAAACTGAACTTAAATATTTTTATTTGTTTTTAAAATCACAATACTGGACTGGAAGTGTTGAATTTCTTACTTCTAGATACTCAGAAATAATTTCTCGAATTATATGTTAGATATTAAGACTTCACTCCAAGAAAGATCATCTGTACAGTAGCTATAACTCAGTGACAGAGTTTCTGTTGAGGGTGAGTGTTACAGCAAATACTCATTGGTGAAAATGGGGATCAAACAAAGGACGTGAATGTATGTCATGACAGAAAGACAAGTTCTGAAACACAAGCTTTTCACCAGATTGTTGATCGCTCAGGCTTCACATCTAGATGTACACTTTATTGGCAATTTTTCACTGCAGGAAGTGCAGCCTTGGAAAAAGTACTGTTTTTCTCATCACTGATCTGCTAGTTTTATCATATAAATGTGTACAGGGGATGCAGTAACTAAATTTTGGGTAGGTTAAGTTGAAGCAGCACAACTCTGAACATTCTCTTCTGTTACTACATCATCTGCTCAACTGTGCAAAATCAATTTTTCTTTGAGTACCATTTCTGAAATGTACAAATTTAGAAAAATAATGGTCTTAAACCCTCTGTGAAATGACTGTTTCATTCAGCTCAGTCCAAAAATGTTAAGAAAGCTGTGAACCGCATTTTTGTTGGATGGTTTATTTTTGCATTAAAATTATTATTGGAGGGAAAGCATTCCCAGCTGATGCAACGTGGCATTGAATTTGTTCATTTTGTGGCTCAGAGTTCTTCCCTCATCAGACACACCAGTAACAATTTTGACTTACAGTGCTAAGATCAATAATAAAATCTGAAAATTACGAACCAAGAAAAAACAAAGATTCTCTTTAATTAGACGTCTCGAGTAGGATAAGGTTTGGCAAACAGACTGGACTGAAATCAGTACACTTCAAACTTGGCTGTCGGCACTGTGAGTAAATACAGGAAGGAGGACTCCTGGAGGTTGGCTTCAGCTATGGGTTAAGATTTTAGAACAAATCTATAATAAGACTGTAATCTCATTGCAATATATTATATATTTACAAAAATAATTCCCATTTTGAGCAAACATAATTTAGTCTATGGTGATTTATCGGTTACCTCTCATATCAATGTTATTAGGTATCAGCTGAAAGTTTAGTCTGTCTAATCATTTTGTTTAATCCTTAGGATATATTTATTTCACAGGAATTATTTTTAAAGAATTATTTTATTAGAGATGAGATTTTTTCTTTAGAAGCAGGTATATGCAAATTAGAGTAACTTTTACATTTTGTGTTTCGTGAAGACTGAGAGCACTACAAGCTAACTATAGGACTCCCAACAGCCCAAATTCTGTGAAACTTTAGCAAAGTTCTGTGATAAATATCAAAATGGAGTCCTGTGGAGTCCACAACATCAATTGTGGAGTCCCGTAGCTTAGTGGTTAGAGCACACCCCTCGAAAGTGAGGGACCTGGGTTCAATTCCCAGCAGGTCGAAACCTTGGGCAAGTTTCCTTACTCCTCACGCCTGATAATAATAATCCCTCAAAAAAAACACTACTAAATTGGTCACTTCAATCCATGACTGTTTGTGCGCAACTGGCTGCCGCGATTTTGCCCACAAATGTACAGTCAATTCACTTTACAGTAGATTCTGTGACACATTTTCAGACATCTACAAGACATGATAAGGCACTATATCAAATGCAAGAATTATTATTATTAAAATAGACTGTCTTTAGTGAAGAGGCAAGTCATACTTCAGAATCTAAAAATGATCAAATGCATTAGAGCTTCCCAAATGAGTACAGTATTAATGAGTTCTTTCCCAAATGTGTTCCTTAGATCAATAACTGTTTTTAATAAATCTGCCTCACTTACTGTGGTTTATTGTTTGGGCAACGATGCAGACAAAATAATCTTGGTGTTATCCTTCGAATAACTTAATTTACTTTCAAATTAAATTAAGTTCTCACACAAATAAACACAGATTATTATCCTCCTCGAGGCAATGATTGTAATGACATTTTCATATTCTTTGAGATGAGATTTAAAAATAAATAAATTGAATAAGAAAGCTTTCCCCGTACTGAAGCCAAACATTGCCCCCGCGTCAAAGAGAGGGGCCCCACCCATCGTTTTTATATGATCATTGTGTATTAACATTTCTAAACACAGTGCTAGCAGGGATGTTTTTTTAAACTACCACGTAGATTGTCTGGTGTAAATTGCATGAGAAAGGATACACAGAAATTTCAAATCTATTTTTGAGGCTTTTCGGATAAATGTGTCAAATGTGATGCCCACCCACTTGTGTGCCAGTTAAACTCCAGCAGTATCTGCCCCCAACATAAACTCTGGGATCTACAATCCCTAGCTCTTGTCAACTTATCCCAAAACTTATCTTGGATTAGGTAAGGGGGATGCTTCTGGGAGAGAGTGAGCATTCCACTACAAACACAGGAAATTCCATGTGTAGTTGGGATGATTGGAACTCTCAGTGTGGTTTGGATACATGGTGCATTTGAGCACTCTGGGACTCTACACTGCATGAGGGGTTGCTATATCATGCAAGTTGTTGTTGTGATGGATTTCCATATGGGTCAGATACCTGCCTGACTAAACAAAAACTGATTGACAAAAGCCACTCAGTATGTGTGACTGCAGTGCACTGCTTCATTATCAATCTTGTGCCTTTTCTATTCTGCAGTTGCTTTCTTACAATGGAAGAGACTACTCAATAGACCAGACGTTGATCCTTTATTTCATGTCCTGATTTTGCCATTCTATTTCTCATTTCTGTCACAGTTTGACAGACCATCAGCAATGATATTAGCCGGTTCCTAGAGACAGTTTCTTGTTTCAAATGGAAACTAAGTAATAGCCTAAATCAGCAACGCAGCACGTATTTTCTTCCTGGTTTGCAGTCAGGATCTTGGATGGATTTGAAGGGAAGAGGAACAAATACTTGAATTGGTGGGGTCAGGGTATCTTATTTGCACCGTTAACATAACAGGCACATATTACCACATTTTGTTCACAGAACAGTCACAAGTATTAAATCTAAAGACTGCAAAGCTTCGATGGAAAACTAGTAGCCTTTGCTTATGTGAATGGTAATCCAAATAAATCCTGCAAAAACATTTGAACCCAAACAGAAAAAGTCACAAGGAAGGTCAGCCAGCAGTACACATGTCTGTTTTCTGATTAAAGATTCTCCAGTAATCCAGAAAATCCTAATTTACCCAGTAAAGCAATCGATTTTAAATGAACTGTGCTAATGATTATGGTACAGCATCTGAAAGCTGCCATAAAGCTCAGGTGAAGGTTCAATGCTTAGTTTGTGTCCAGCGTGATTGACTAGCTGTGCGAGTGTGTCTGTATCCCCGCTGATTGATTTGATTGAGAACAAAAAACAGAAATCCAGTTTCTCTTTCTGAATCGCTCCACTGCTGGAAGCGATATTACATCCCTTCCAAGAATAATACTTCCATATTATCCTCACAATGTTGCGGTTCCCAATATGGCAGAGGATTTGAATTCATTAGATTGATCCACTTCCTCACAAAGACAATATTCAAAGCTGGTGACCTTGCCCTTACTGTTGCCTTGGTGTCCGGTTAATGATGTGGAAAACCGGGGGGGTTCTTTCCATGTTGCCATCAAAGAATGCTTGAGAGTTTATTGGCTTCATTGAACATCTACAGAAACCAACGATTACCGGTACACATATGTCTTTACCTCACTGGCTCACAAATCCAAAGAAAACCTGGGCGGTTGGTTTACATTATGTTTCAGACAGAGCCCATAATCTTCCTTTCTTTCCTGAATAGGAAGACATAATAACTTATTTTAATACTGAGAAGACATTTTATGTTCAAAGAAACAAGATATCTCTGAGGCTGATTCTAATTATGTTATTATTGGTGACTGTTGTCGGATTTGAACAGCCTCAATGGCAGTGAATAGTAGTAGCGTCTGATGTTCTCAATCCCAAACTTGATATGACTGCTGAAACATTTAGTACAGTTGTGGTTAAACACTGGACCCTGCATCATCAGGTCGTGAATGGCTTTTGCAGATTGTGAGTGGCTTTGGCAGGTTCGAGTGGCTTTGGCAGTGGAAGGCAATGGATTTCACAGGAAATTCTAGCAATATCTAGTTCTCAGCACAAAAACAAGCTTTCATTATTTTATTCTCCTCATTTGAAAGTGGATTTTATTTTCTACTTAAATAATACTAATAATCCTTTCATTTGATATTGTAGTGTCATATCACGTCTCAAAGTGCAGACGTCTCAAAGTGCTTCGCACGATATACAATAAAGTAAATTTACTTTATATTTTATAAGTGAAGCTTTTTACATTTTAGATTTAAAATGACAAGTATTTCAAAGGAGCTCACGACAGACCTTTTTTTTTACTTCCCAGTCAACAATAATATTGCACAACAATTGATTATTTTTGTATTTGAGACAGAAAACATACAACTTAATACAACAGAAGAGTTTGACTAGAAGTACTGCTCTTCTGATGACTGAATAGCAAATTCCTGCTTTTAAAACCTCCTAATTACAGAAGCTCCACTATGTTTATGTTTCTGGTTTCCCCATGTACTTCAGTAAACAGTAGCAAGTGGTGATAGCACATCTGGTGACCAAAACCTTTTTTTTTAGAAACACACCCACACCCTTCGATTCTGTTTTGTCTCTGCTCACACGAACTTCCAAACGATTGCTATAAATATTCTCTTACTGTGCAGTTAAATTCCCCAAAAAATTTCAAGGAAATTAATTTTCAAAAATAGCAATATTAAAATGGTTAGTTTGGGACCTGGAGATTTTTTTCTTCATAATGTTCTGTGAATCTTTAGTATGTTTGTATAGAGTTATAATTTAGCTCAATTATTTTAACAACTAGAAGAATGCGATCATGCGTTATATGGGAAGAAATCCTATCAACTAATAAGAGCAAAGAAATTGGACAGTGCAAAGATGCATTACTATATTTTTTAACTTGTGTAAGTGTATACTGCGTATCAGATCTGAACTTTCACAACCATGACTGAAATATTGCTGTCTTTCAAATCATTACCAATCTTCATAAAATCATTATTAATAGTTTTTAATCATGAATATTAATCAACACCTTAGCAGCAATACGATATGTGTTTTAGCTTCTTCTCTGTCAGTGTTCCTCCAACATATACTTCACACCTCTCTAAATTAAATTCCAGTTACCTACAGAATAAAGCTATTACACTGTACAGCATATCCCGTGAAGCTTGTTGAGACTTCTTCCTGACAAGGGAAGGTGCAAGATCAAGTGTAAGGATTATTACTATTATTAATGAACAGTTCAGCTATATATGTTATGTCACTGGGACTTTGAGGCGTATGACATAAAAGATATTTACGTTTTTAAGTAAGTATTCTACTGATAATTAATTTGATTTCCTTTGAAAGAGCATATCATTATTTTCAATCCTTTAAAATAACTTCAGCACAATCCCCTGAACTTTTTTTTAATCCTTTAAAATAACTTTCCTTTGACCTCAGGAATAAAAAGAAATTCCATCTCGATAACGTTTTCAAAAAATGTATTATTTCCTGGAGCTTAGTTTTTCACATGTTTAATCTGAGAAATGTGTTACGCAAAGGCTGTTTTCAAATGGAATCTATTTTTACAGCTGGATTCTTATTGTAAGTATATGATACGAATGGCTCAATTGTTTGTATTTTAAAAAGCCTTGGTTAATGAAGGAAGGGAAGTTGTAAAACTAAGACTGACAGTTATTCTTTAGAGAAGGTCGTGTTGCAATAAATAATCAAATATTAAAATATGTGAAAACTGATATCACCTCTTTCTGCGTGAAGAGCTTTGCCTTTCCATTTCCTCTCCAGATCAGATGCTGGGAAACTCATCAAGCAGATGTATTTCATTCACTTTTAAACATGTTGCAAAACTAGGGTGGGCTAAAAAGGAAACTACTGTATATGGAAAAAACATCTTCTATACTTTTTTTACAAGTGTTTTTTTTGAAGCCATGTGCTTGCGTTTTGTATGAAGCAACGTGTTCTCATATGAATCTGAAAATGTCTTAGCTTCTCATTTGATGTACAGTCACCGTAAATCCACCATCACTCCACTTTACAGTATATTCTGTGAAGCGTTTTGATGTGTCTTGATGGTGTGATAAGGCGTTGTATCAAATGAAGGATTATTATTGGAAGATGCTGGGAAACTCATCGAGCAGTAGATCTACTTCAGACCTAAATGTAATGGAGCTCTTTCACACCTCCCAGAGAATTTAGCTACACTTCTTTGCGTTTACATTTGGAGAACGCTGATGATAAAACCTTTGAACTAAGAAGACATGAGACTGAAATTATAATGACCTGTATCTAGAAATGTTTCTCCTCCCCAACCCCCCCCCCCCCACCCCACCCAGAATATTGAATCTCGATTCTGATGGGGTGGAAGTATGGAAATAGATTAGATATTGCTGGTGATTCTGATAATATAATCTGTCCTGTAACTATGAAGCACAAATTTTTCTAAATCAAGACCTTGTTGCTTTTCGAGGGGTGATCCAGGCAAATCTTTTGAAAGCAGATGCCCGCCAGATTGCTGATACAGAAACTCTGAGGCTTAGGGTGACATTGCTGGACTCCGAGTTTGTAACGTACATTTACGTAACGGCCCCTAGAATCCAACTTGATTAACCTGCACAGAGTCAAGCAGCTGTCACTCAAACTCTGCAGCTCCAT
The DNA here is from genome assembly GCA_035084275.1 of Hydrolagus colliei. NCBI lineage: Eukaryota > Metazoa > Chordata > Chondrichthyes > Chimaeriformes > Chimaeridae > Hydrolagus > Hydrolagus colliei. The sequence continues at coordinate 17,229,128 of CM068749.1, read as the reverse complement.
TACTCCATCCATGGAACCATCACTCAATGGGAAGGGACATGTGCCCGAGCTGTGGACAGAAAGACAGTGGCAATGCTCTCACACTCTTCATGCTGAGATGCGTTGCCGACCGGGAGGTTTGCAGGGGCTTCCTTGTCCTTACCATGCACCTAGTGAGGGCTGAAACCCATGCTTGGTCATGGCATTATTATTTTCTTTCTTGTTTCTCAATCTTTACTTGCCAAACCACTGCAAACATATCCAGAACAAAATAATCTTCCTGGTTGGTTAGGTTAGGAAACATTATCCTAGCAATGGAGGAATGACTCAATGGAAGAAAATACAAATCGTAAACCATTAGGAGGGGAGAAAATGGACCAATCTAATCCCCACTATAAAACCACATTTCAAAGACAACTATGTTCCATTTATATTTATGAGGTGCAGGCTCTTACTTAATTTCAAGTAACTAAACTTAATTCCCCTAAGTAAATCAATTATTGAGTTCTGGTCGTTTAAAAGGTTTGACCTGCTATGGTTAGTGAACCATTCTCTCCTGCCTTTGGCAGATGTACTAGAAGTCCACAGCATGTGGCAATATTGTGTATGGTACAACAATTTGTATATGGAGGGAAGATTATCTGATGACAAATTGTCACTCATCTCCTAAATGATTCAATCACTTAACATCTCTTTCCTTGCCAAAGGACTGATTAATCACACAAATGAACCAATCTCATTATAGTTACATTTGCCAGACGTCTTTAGATTGAATGTTATCAGCTATGATTTTAGACAATAACAACTATCATCTGTTGTATCCTGGTAAACAAAGAAAAGTTTCCTAAGAATCTCAATTGGTAATTGAATCAGCTGCATCCAAACTCCAGATACAAAATGGATCTTTTACAATATTTGTACCATATATCACTTAATCTTTTTTCAACATTTCAAATCTTACCAAAACAAATTAGATTGAGTGCCGAGATGTGTTTTGATCTGTGGGTGAAATTTGGCAGTGATTTGATAATGGAAAGAGGATTCCAGTTGAGACTCTGTGCGGTCAGCAACAAGAAGACATAAACTTGCACTGTTTGCTGTTGCCCCTTGATAATCATAGGGGGACAGAAATGTAGCCATGCCTCATAAAAGACAAACCATCCATCTGCAGACCAGACTACTTAAATTGATATTTGCAATCTTAAATTTATATTCTTTAATGATAACTCCCCAATAGTATGAAGTTTAAATGTCATCAACTCCATCCATGTATATATTATATAGTATATATATAGTATATATATTGGAGGCCTCAAAACTTCACATTTATAACTACAGTACAACAAAATTACACTTGTATAGCGCTTTTCACATCAGGAGGATGTACAACATCAGGATCAATCAACCAATTTGAATGGTTAGCACATTGTTTGTATGAAATGATTGTGGGACATTGCACAAATTGGCTGTTGAGTTTGCCTGCAAATACTCAGTTACTATTCCTTACAATAAATCCTGCAGTTTGAGACAGTTTGAGGCATTTTGATATTGTGGTAATGTTTCTGTGTCAAATGCAAGATTTTTTTCATTATTATAACTTATTTCCCTTGCTTCAGTTGCCTAAAAATATTTTGAAAGTCCCCGATCTGGGGCAAATAGGAATATTTAATTAAATTAATTTTGGGAGGAATCTGATACAGAACCTTTAACATCTCAAATTACTTTACAGGTCATCGTAAAGTGCAATGATAGTGTGCCTGGGATTACATTTTGCATGCAAATTGTACAGTTATATCTTCAATAGTGGATCCAGGTACTATGGTATTGCAAATAACATGGTGAAAATAAGCCTATTTGAAATGCCAGATTTGCCGCCTTTACTTTTTAAAAGAAATTAAATTTATTAGCTTCATGTAGTGTGTTTCAAAATAAATTGTTGGTTTTAGTCTGTTCTCAATTATTTTTGCTTTAAAGGTAAAGTTAAATCAACAGTTACAACTAAGGCTGTGTCCCCACCTGCTGTGAATATTACAGTTTTTCCTTTTATATTAGGAAAACGTACATACTTTAGAGACATAATTATATATAATGTTCTCAATATGTGCCTAAGAATAAAATCCAAATGTTGGCATTTTCCACATCTCTATTAACACAGCAATTTATGTATTGAAATCTATACTAAGAAATACTTTTAATGTAATGGACATACATACAATCAGTCTTGATGCAATCCTTTTGCAACTAAGGAAACATCTTTCATTGATTCCCTGCTGCATTTTTGTGGATTTTGTGCTTATATTTAAAAAAATTGAATTTGTGCCTCACCTGTTTTTCTGCAGGTGTGAAAATCATTTTCTTTAAATAGTTGATTGTGGTTCTCCAATAGATTTTAAAATAATGCACAAATCTGTATTTTTTAAGTCAAACCTGTATAAACACAGAACTCACTTTCATTGGAAGAAAATTTGTGCGATGGTATGGAGTCCAATTTGTAGCACATCTTAATGGGATTTCTTAAATAAAGAAGCCTAGTCACACAAAATGGGACTCGTTCCAGCAACTTTGAGTATATCGTGTGTCCTGTGGGAACTCTGCTCAGAACTCATCTACTTTCAGACCGGAATTCCCATGAGTTAAAGATAATTCTAACGAGAATTCTTTCCCATTAAGAAATACCACAAATTAGATCCCAAATATTGGTTTTCTTCCCTTAAATAAGCAAAGTGGCTATATGTGGTAGTTCACCGCAGGTGAATAACTTGATTGAAGATCACACTTGCATGTTTATATTACTGTTGTCTGAATATCTGGCTGCAAGCTGATAAATTAAGGTGTACTTTTCCAGATAGAGTGGAGAAAAGGTCTCTATTTATGTTTGTCATATAATCGTGACTTGTTACCTAACTGTTTTTGAAATTGTTAATTTAATTGTAAATTTGTAACTTTAAAAAGATTGATGCCAAGCCTTATTGTTGGGCAGGTTTTTTAATATATTTTAAAAAACTCAAGAAGAGGCTGGGATGTAATCATGTAAAACAAAATGTGCTTTACACAGTTAGACGAAAGGAAACATCCAGCTCCTAATTACGTTAGTATAAAGGCAGAATAGTGTGTTTTAAAAATGCTACCTAATTTGTATGTACAGTAATGGTCTTTCTAACACAGCACATGCCATTTTATGAGGAATGAAAGGAGCAGAATCTTCAGAGAATATGTACTGTACTTGGTAGTTGTAATTGGCCTATTGGGTGGCCAATTTTAACATGTTGTACAGTATACAATGGTCTTCTTTGAAAATTGTCCTGGGAAAACGTATGTGTATTACATTAACATTTCTCCAAAGACCAGAAGCATGTTTGGCAAAGGGTCTCCTAGCACACTTTTTTAAAATATTCTCAGTTATTAATTTATAGCAACTGGTGAAATTACCACAATATTTTACTAGTTCATAGTAAGCAATTGAGCTGTAGAACAGATGGAAATGAGAAACAAGAGAATAATGTTAATAAGTCTAAGCATAGAAGCAGAGAGAAATAGAAAAATGGTGTGGAAATCTGAAAAGACATGGACAATAACAGGTCAAAAAGGACAGTGGTTACAATTAATTAAACAAAACAATAGCAGTAAGAATTCCACTGGATTGTTACAGACAAAATTTACACAAGGATTTAACTTTTTCCAGTAGACTTAGAGACTTTTAGATTTTTTTTGAAAATCTATGGATTTTTCAATGCATGACTGCTTGTGAGACACTGCTGTGCGCAATTGGCTGCCGCGTTTTGCCCACAAATATATACAGTAGTCAATTCACTTTACAGTATATTCTGTGAAGTGCTTTGAGACATCTGGAAGACATGAAAAATGCTGTGTCAAGTGCAAGAATTACTATTATTATATTATTATTTAACTTTATAAAATAACAATGAGAATCTCTGGCTAGGATTCATTTCACGATTAGGCAAACGCATGATAGGACTTTTTATTTGAACAACTTTATTTCAATTACACATTAGCTATTTGTATATTATATTTCTCTCCTGTTGAATTAGTCTTTGTACTTCTCAGCTATAGCAATTCCATGTATTTAACTGAACAAGCACAAGTGTTCTGGAGTTTTTTTGAATAACTGGGCTTTAAATTCTGGGAGGATTATTCAATATTTCTTCCCTCACGCCAGTAGATGGCGCAGCTGGGAGGGTTGGGTAGGTTTGGATATACAGTACTGTATGACATAAGGATAGGGTTTGAGTACAGGTTTGATTGAGCAAATGAGATTTTCTCATCCCACGTTTTATTCCCATATATATGACTGGTTCGCTTTGTGCTAGCCATATCTGAGTGTAAATAGTGACAAGGATGAAAGTACAAGTGTAATGAAAAATTATATTCTCCCAACAGTGGGAAAGATGGCCCTATTTATGCATTGTGCAAGTAAGAAATGAGTTCAGTTCCTAACTCCTTTGATTTCAGTAAATTAATTTGTAATGCATGAATTATTTCACATTTGTTAATTGTATAAAAATATCCATCACATGTAAAGCAAGGAATCTGAGACCAACTGTACTGCCCACCACTGCTGTCCAAATTAGTTAACTCAGCACAGATTTGGATTGGAATCTGCACTTCAGGTTTGTATGGCCTAACATTGCCTTTGTTAGACTTATATGAAATAGCTAAGTAGCTAATATTCTTTGACGTAGCTAATATGCATTGCCCACCTGCATTCCATAAAGGTTTCAACTAAAAATATGGTTCAATATCTTATGTAGCAGCCTTGTTAACTCCCTTTTGACAAGTAGAACACCCATCCATGAGCTACCTGCCAAGAGCCTCCATATTCAGTAGTATTATAGTTTAGTATTATACTGCTTCCCATCTACATAAATCATCCCAAGACTCAACACGACATTGGTGGGACTTAGTGGAGATAGCACAATGTTCACTGATGTGTGAAATCAACAAGATTAGACTTCACACAATCAAACCTCACCCAACACATTTCCACTGGGACTCCCTAAATCAGAGAACTGGCAAGCACGTAGCTTACTAGTTCACAATCTACATTCCATAATCTTGTCTCAGGAGATCCTTACCCATCACAAGATATATATATATATATAGATATATACACACACACATACAGTACATATAAGTGGCCCAGTCTGAGTAGGCTATATTTAAGGTAGCATCAGGAGAAATGTTCCAATACACCAATATATATAGTGCTCAAATCTAGTGTTCTGCAAGCGGGTAATGCTTCCCAGATTGCTTCAATAATGTGTACCACCATCCCATTACAGCTCATAAAACTCTTTGGCAGTGCAATCAAACTCACCAGCCATTGAGAAAACAAGCAACCATAATAAATGACCCAGATGCAAGAACTAGAAACATGGACCACCCAATAAGGATCAATCACAATTGGAAAAAACTGGCCTTTAATGGTGCTTTATCACATCAGAACATCTCTATGTGCTTCTCAGGGATTGCAGTTGTGTGGTGACTACTTTGTTAGGCAAACACAGAATGAGTATTGGCCAGAACTCTTTTCCAATATCATGGGATTTATCAATGTCCACCTGAACAGGCAGATGTGTTGTAACTGAAAACAATTGCAATAACAATATTAAAATATATATCCGTCAATCCTAGCTTCCAATCATGCCCCCATTTCCTAACCATACTTTGGGAAAACGGGAGATAACTAGTGACTTGATTACCATACTTTTTATATATAATAATGAAGATAAAAGAAAACAAGGTGGGGAGAAGAGTTGGAACCAGGTGTGAAATCATGACACATCATTGCTTCATCGAATTGTAGAGGACCATAATAGTTAATGCAGATCCAAGTGTAGACCCTTAAGTGATTTGTTTGCTGACTATCTAATTGGCTCCTGGATGTGTTAATCCAATCACATCCTTGTTAATTAACTTTGCTTACTGTGCTCAGCAACCTAGCTGTTAATCAACCTCTCCACTGACAGCAGCCACCTCCTTCCTGTTCGTCTCTTCCTTGTTGAGATAGATGGACAGCTTGCACTTCGGGGGATTCCTTGTGAGAAGATATAGAGGAGGAACGAGTAGGGGGGTGGGAGGAGAGATACCTATTTCCACGTTGCAATTGTTTCCAATCTCACTATCCTAGACCCTTCACGACCCATTGAGTCTCTTGAGAAGAAGTTTCTGCAAAGTGTGATTGTCCTTGCCCTTAAAACACAGGTAAATGGTGAACCCCAAAACACTGGACTTAATTACCGGGTTTTTTTTTGCCAAGCAGTGACCTTCTTTGGTAAATATTAGTGTGTGTGTGTGTCCCCCCCCCCCCCCCACCAAGACTCCGAGGAAGCAGTCGAGGAAGAAGCCTCATTGTTTTAAACCACGTTCAATTGTCAGTCACAACCACATTGCCACGTTCATCAATCCAGTGATATAGAAACGCACAGCTCCGGTTGATATTTCCTTACTGTAGGTTAGTATTGCACTGGCTATCTCCAGGTCAACAGGAGAGCCCCCGAGGGAGGCGCTGCGGTAACTTTGGCTCTGTTGGTTTTGCTGGTAGCTGGCTCTGTGAATAAGAGTATCTGCAAAGCCAGCAATAACAAATCACTAGTCCTTTACTTTAAAGCGAATTAGTCACTGGTTAGTGTGTGTGTGGGGGGGGGGGGGGCATCACTGCCAAACTATGTTTTGTTTGATCCCTGGACAAACAATCAAGAGTTATATTAACAGCAGACCCTCCCCCCCCCCCCCACAAACAAAATCCAGTCTGGTTGCAACACTGGATTTGGCAAACGAGGGGGAACAAACAGGGTTGAAGGAATAGGTAGATATTGTTTTTCGTCAACTTGAACGATCCGTTGAAATGTTGTAGCAGATGTTTAGGGTAACCTTATTTGCACAACGTTTCAAAAGTGATTGAATGTAACGTGTATATGTTCATGCCAATCCTCTCAACCCCCTCCCTTTCTCTCTCTCCCCTCTCCCTCCCTTACACGTGTGTACTGTGTGTGTGTGTGTGGTACATTTTGGATGCAAGAACAATCTCCACTCAGTTGTATTTGCTCGGAAGCTTGTGTGTGCAGAAGTACTTGGGCGATGATCTTAACAGTTTGCGTTGCAGACTCCGGTGATTTCTGGTGCGAGGTTGTGTGTTTTGCACAGTGGGAACAGCAGGAAGATGTGCAGACGGAAATAGCCTATTTCGGATTCCAATGTCCCCCCCCAAATAAAATAAAACCCGAGTTTGGCTGATTAACTCTCACTGTAAATTCGATCTTGACAGTCGGTCAACACCCCCAACCTCTCCCCTCCCCTCCCTCTGGGAGGAAAAGACGCCAGTGGGGAGTGAGAGAGAGAGAGAGAGCTTGTCACCTTTTTTTGGGGGGGGTGGGGGGGCGATGTTTTCAGTTGGTCTTTCTAGGTGAGTTGCTTCCAGTTGTCATCCTTCGTTTATTTGCTCTCAGCACTGACACCAAGACAGGTGTCTTCAAGAAATGTTCCACCGCCAACAACAGGAGTAGTTTTACTGTGTGCTGGCTGTTGGACAAATGTGACTTGGCTGATTTGAATTGTAGGCAATGCATTTCATTGGTGGTGGGGCGGGGGGGGGCAATGTATGACAATGATGTAATGATGTGGGCTGTTTAACTACCATTGGAAAAGGTTCCTGTGCTAAATAGTTGAGGGGGGTTTGTGTGTGTAAAGTTACAATATACTGGGGTCATTTTGTGCCTTAGCTCTGTCTGTCTCCCTGTTTACAAAAATATTTTCTTTTTGTTGGAATCATTTTTATTATTTAGATTTTTGGGGCTTTTTTGTGTCTGTGTGTGTGTGTGTGGTGGGGGGGGGGGGGGGGGGAGTCAGAATGAGTTTCCTCTTGGATTTGCATTCAGAGAATGAGTCGCTGTGTGTGTGGGGGGGTAGGGGTGGGAGGGTTGTTAGTGGTACTGTACTTGTTTAGTTAGTGCTTGTGTGTCTGCAGTCAGTACTTGGTTGGAGACAGCGCAGAGAGAATACCAGAGCAAAGCAAGTCTGTTTGAGAGACTGCACATTGAAGTCAGATAAGGGCTGTGATGTCACCGCTGAAACCTAACACCGACTAAGCAATACATCTCCTTCCCTCGATCCCCCCCCTTTCACTGGCAAGTTAAGGCACCTCCTGAAGTTAATGCCTAGAGGGGCGTCAGGGAGGACTAGGAGCGGCTGCTCGCAGTTTACTTGGCATTCAAGACACTGACACTCAACACAAGACTTCTGACATACACACACATACACTCTATCTCTCTCTCTCTCTCTCTCTCTCATACATACACACGCGTATCTCTCATACGTATTATACACACATACTCTCTTATATATATACACACACACATTCTCTCTCATACGTACACACGCATACTCTCTCTCACACACATTCTCTCTCTCACACACACACACATACACAGTTTGTCATTATCCACATGCCATTCTCTCCAGTCTGAAAGCTTGCTCGTCCACAGTACAGCATCTGCACCCATCCAACTACCCACCTATCTACCTACCTACCTACCTACCTACCGATCCACGCCAGTGTCTGGGAGAGTTTGTTGCTTCTTTGCTTGGAGGAACGATGCAGTCCTGAAATCATACAGCCCCCAGTCTGCAACATGTGGCTAACGTGCTAGGTCTGGACTCTGTGTCGGTGTGGTAGTGTGTGTGTGTGGTGTGTGTGTGTTCCGCCAGCATTGGTTTGCATGCACACTGTATATGAATCAGCTTCGCTGTCGAATTCTGTTTTCAGTTCGGACTTCGCTGCTTGGACAAATGCATACAAATGCATTTAGGAGCCCAAAGGACAAGGCGTGGAATCATCTCTCCCCCCGTGAAAACGTAAGTAAATCCCTAGCATTGGATAACCTGTGTTTGTATAGGGCACCTTACGATAACCCAGCAAACACACACACACACATACACACACACACAGTAGGCAGGAATCTCTTGGACCCATGTCTCAGTTGGATTTAATTAATTGTTACGAGTGACTTGTGAATGACTCATCTTCCGATATCGATGTCACCTATAATTCTGCCAAACACATTTCCGAGGCAGTTTAACGAGACCGTTTACACACAGACAGACAGACAGACAGTCAAGACAAGTGTGGCGGTGGGATATTAGTAAATTGGTCGTTTTCCAATGCTTTGTAAAGCAGATACATATTTGGCACGGTGTGTCGGCTTGTCTTGCTTGCGTCGGCTACTTCGTTTGGTCGTGGGGAGAGCAAATCAGGCTCATTCTAAATATTTAACCCCCCACCTCAAGTATGGTAAGCTTTACCCCCCCCTCCACCACCCCCTCGTTCTGTTAGTGTCAGCATCAGAGATGTGTTCATTACACTGTCTGTATTGTGGTTACAAACATTCCTGGTTCGTTGCCACCCCCAGTCACGTTTGGACAGTGCTTTGGACAGGATAGGTAGATGACCCCCCACCCCCCCCCCCCCCCCCACAAAACAAAATCTCCCCAAATGTTTTGTCGGTGATCCCAAGGTTTATCGCGGGGCTTCTACGTGTTATTATTTACATTGCACAGAAGCCAGTCTCGGTTTTGGGCTGTGCTGACCTTCCTGGTGTTGATATCGACAGGTAATGTTTTGTGGATACAAATACACGTTGATGGTTCAGTCACTGCAGCTCAGGTAGTCAGTCAAGTCAGTCAGTCAAGTCAGTAGAGTTGCAACTCAAGTCACTACTAGTGTCTGTGCACGTCAGCTCTTTAATAATAATAATAATAATAATAATCCTTGCATTTGATATAGCGCTTTCCACATCTTATCAACGTCCCAAAGCGCTTCACAGAATATACTGTAAAGTGAATTGACTGTATATATTTGTGGGCGAATTTTTGAGTCCTGTGTGATCCTATTGCAACTGGTGGTGATTTTCCACACATGAAAGCATTGTTGTGGGTTTACATGTCAGCTGGAAATGCTGTGTGTGTGTGTGGTTTTTTTTGCTGAAAGTCACTTTTTTTTTGTAGAGAGAGAGAGGGAGAGAGAAAAGCACACCTTTAAAGTCGCTGGTGATTGTTTGCCTGAAACGTCTTATCTCTGGGAGACAGATGCTGCACATGTCGTGGCTGTGGTTTTCATTGAAACGCTTGTAAAATGTCTTTTAAGACATGAGGGCGGCTGACTAGACCAGCGAATGTTGAGTGTTATCAGTGGGCAGTGAGATTGAAGGGGGAGGAGGAGGGGGGAGGAATAGAGGGGGCGAGCAGGCAGGTCAGGCAGGGGCTTTGCTGAAGTCTACACTCGTATCGATACCGCAGAGCTGGGCTATCACACCGTGACATGACGATGTGCTTTGTGTGACTTGTATTTCACTTTATCTGATTGATTAATCGCTGGTGAGCGGGATCTTTTCGGAATAGTTGTTCTTTCCTTTCTATTTAAAAACATGGCAGCTGAGGATCCACACTTCCTGCTCAGCGTTGCTAATAAAACTGTGTTTCGTGAGTAATGGTTAACCCGTTCAATCCCGTTTTCCTCCTTCGGCTTTCAGACTGTGCATTCAGCTCTGCCCGCCCCCAAAGTACTATTCCTGGATGGAGAACATAGGTAGACCTGTATATAGATGTATTAGGTGTATATCTGGGCGACAGAGCTGCACGGATGCGGGTGAGATTGGGGAAAGGGATCAGGAAGAAACCTTAATTCTTAATATCACAGTGTTGTTGTTGTTGTTGTTGTGATGTAGCGCGGTGCTGCAAAGGGTTAAAGTGGAGGATTAACAACGACAGGACATCCCCCCCCCCCCCCCCCTTCATTGGGGGAAATCATGAGTTGGCTTGTTTTTACATAAGAGGCGGGGGGGAGGGGGGGGGGGCGATCGGAAGAAAGATACTATCTAATTGTCAAATATGCAATAAAGCGAAATAGACGCAGACATCGCCCTATATCTATTATTGGGGATTGGGGGGAGGGGGGTGGTTTATCGGGAAGTGTTTTGCAAAAGCTGATTGGATATAGAACATAGTTTATTTGTGGAGTTGTTTGGTGTGCTCTATTCTGGAGATGTGTGTGTGTGTATGTATACATGTCTGTGTGTGTATATGTCTCTGTGTGTGTGTGTGTGTGTGTATTTATGGGCAATAGTATTTATGGGCAAAACAATTGGATGATTCGTACTGAAGGATATTTGTTGTTATTTCTGTATCAACTGATTTGTTTATCTACCTCGTTCGTTGCAAAAAAAAAACCCCACAACCCCTTTGCTCTCGACTGCCCAGCTCCACTCCAGTCACTTGTATATTCTGCAAGCTGCTCAGAACAACGTGTGTTACAAGTTTTAAGTCGATTCTGGCTGAATCCGCAAAGGCCCGAGGTGAATTCTTTTGGCTGATAACGTAATTGACTCCAGATGATGAAACAGTGGTTATACAGTGGATGGAGTGAGTGAGTGAGGGAGGGAGGGAGGGAGGGAGGGAAGCCTTTGGAAATCATAATAATCACAATAATATATATTTTTTAAAAACAAGAATCTCATGCATCTGACAACGGCGACAAACGTGAAAGCTTCTATTAAGTGTGTTTTTGTGTGTGTGTGTGTGTGTGTGTGTGTGTTTTTGCCTGGTGTGCTGGGAATGGAGCGTTTTATGTGTAAACCTAGGCTCCACATGCCGAGAGAGGAAACTAAATAACTAACCAACCAGCTAACTTAATAACTAACCAAACCTGGACTCACTGCTGGTTGGAAAAGGAAGGAAGGCTGGCAACGTGGACACACAAGATCCATTGGCTTTGATTTCATTCCTGGCACATTTGCATTCACAACTCCGCCCTGTAGAGCTACCAGCGCGGTCCCGATACCACGTTAGACCTTGCTAGAGACAGACAGTTACACACCCGGGTTACACTACATCTGTGACTACTTGACTTAACTGAATATCTGCCTCACTGCTTTACACGCAGCACAGCTATTGGCAACCGGATCCATATTAGCACCATCTCCCTTTAAAAGTGCAGTTTCTTTACGCCAGTTAGAATTCGCCTCTTTACTTAACCTCGTTTAAAAACTTTTTTTTTGAAAGTCATTTTTATTCAGACCTCTGGCAAAAATATTTAAAAAATTATCGTACATATATTTTTTTAAATCACATTTTGCTTTCCCACCTGGATGTCATGTGTAATGTCAGGCGGATTGCTCGCTGTGTGGAAGATTGGACCAGGGTTATTGTTGCTTATTAAGGAGATGCATTGAGGTCGATGGAGATGAACAGACGCGCTTGTGTGGCTGGCTACATGACCCATGGTTCGAGGCAAACACATCTTGACTGAACGTGCCAGAGACCATTGCTTCACACTGGCGAGCAATGAACCCTCAACCACCCCCACCGCCCAGCACGTCTGGATATTACTGTAGCAAAGGGAACGTGGCACACGCAAACTCACACACATATACACACACAGGCGTTCACCTAAAAAAAAATCACATTTTAAATAAACGTGGTTCCCTTAATTTTGTTTGAAAATGCAATCTGGAATGGGCTGGAAACCCACTGAGTGATCTGTGAGTTGCAGTAAGCGATCACACTGAGCTATCGATGCTGTCACACACTGTCACAAATCACCAACCAACCAACCACATTTTTTTGGTGTGGAATTCCGCTATGGAAACTTCCCTCTGCTCTTTGCTTTGCTTTGCTGTTAATATGTCCCCAAATCCCCCACGTTGACGAGGTTAAGGCGACCCGAGTTGAGTGTTCATTGAGAGAGAGAGAGAGAGAGAGGGGGTGGGGGGGGGGGGGGGAGGGAGTGTGTGTGTGTGTGCAACAGGAAAAGCGGTTTGTTAAGTGATTATCCTAAGAAGGCAAATGTTTGCACGTCTTTTCACTTGCAATACATTTGCTTGTTTGGTCAGACAAACACAGACAGACACCGAGACAGACAGCAGAATACAGTACAGTGATGAGTAGACATTGAGCTTTTCCATTTAATCTTGTCACTGTGTAAACGTGTGGTTCGTGTGAACGTCTTAAATTACCCACCACAGAAGGGTTGGGTGGGGGCCACTTCCTTTGCAGCTCATAATAGCTGCCTTCCAAATCCCATTTTACAAATAATTCAAAGGAATAATCATTCGCAAATATACCTCTGTGACTGGAATGTAAGAAAAAGATAACAAACTAATTCTGGTGTGTGAGTGGGGGGTGGGGGTTGTGCTTAAACATTTTAAAAAAAACGTTTAAGTGTTGGGTTCTCTGAAGAATAGCAGAGTCAATTTTCGTGACGTTGACTGTAAATGCTCTATAAAAGTGTTTCACTGTGTTAATTTATACCAGTGTTCGTTTATTAGAGTAGTCTGTCATTTGCTGTTGAGCTTTACACCATCATTTTTTTTATTGGGTTGCCAGTACATTCATTTGACGTTGAAATCACTCTTCAATATGTTGTCACCTGAAACAGTGCATTTAAATGAGTGTAACGCCTGCTTCCTCGACTGTGAGAAAATAATCCATGTGATGTGAAGCTGTGCTTTCAAAGGTCTGTTCCAATCGTTGTGTTAATCTAGAAATATTAAAATAAGTTATTTCCTTCCTGTCAGCTTTTATTTCTGCCTAACTCTGACCCTGGGGTTTTTCAAATGGGTGAGGATTAGGCTGAGTGCATTGATCTACACAGGGACAAAAAAAAGTAAATCAAGTTTCAGATGTGCCATTATTGCTTAATAATCCCACCGGAGGAGGGAGATTTAAACATAAAATGAATGTTCAATTAGCAGTAGAAAATGTATTCCACATAACTTTAATGTTGCAAAACAGGTGCCTTGAAACTTCTAGTATTACATGAATGCAGTGATAATATTATTGATTCAATGGTTAGGAAGTCCAAGCAATTGAAGAGGAAACTTAAAGGAATGTGGAAGATTCTTTGAGATAAGGAGACAAAGGTACTAATACCTGGGCTCCTTCAGGGGATGACAGGGCCTAAGAGAGGCAGAGCCTGATAATTAATCTCCACAACTGTTGAAGAGATGATGTACAGAGGAAAGGACAGTTTCATGAATGCATTAATACTAGAGGGGACTTGGGTTGGCATTTTTTTTTAAAGCAAGAACGGGGTGTTTTGCCTGTGAAGTTGAAATGGAGCATGAACTCTTTTAATTGAGAAAACATTGACACTGATCTGAAAAGTCAAAGGAGAACATAAATGACTGGGTGGTGCCTCTAAGTGCCTGAAAGGCATGGGAACAGGATTGAACCAATCCATTTCTCGGAGGGCACAATAGCTATAAATACTGTATAGCAAGCTATTTTTACATAAAATGGAACAGGAACAATTTTTTTAGAATGAAATCAAAATAAATGCAACAATCCAATAATAGTCAGGGGATTAATCCCACAAGTTTTAAGTTGTTGAGAAGTATCAGGACAAACTCATTAAGACCACTTCCAGTCTTACTTCCCAGAAAGATTAGACAGAAATTGAATGGGTCGATCAATCACTCAACGGTAAAATGACTGAACTAATTCACGTGGAAGTTTATGATATTCAGGGCAAGGATAAGTTGAAGCTGATTCTTAAAGAGCATTGACGTGAAATGGACAAGCTGGCTTAAATTGTTTTGAGCAAGTCATCTACAGGATGTAGCAATTAGATAATAAGGACCAGCCTTGCAAAAAAAAACTTCTCTAAAAAAAAATCACTCCTTAAATGGAATTCGCACAGAGCTGTACTCATCATGATGTCAATTATGCAATAATAAAGCAGGCAGGATAAGGATCACTTAGGATGGGAGAGGATGCAATTACTGAGATAGTCCCAGGCTCTGGTGTAACGCGCTGGGGTTCATCAGGGCCTAATAATATATTTTGGTATTGGTTAACAAATTGCTCTACAAATAATCGCCAATCCCAAAGTAAGAGGGGGGGCGGGGGAGAAAAGTTTGACATGTTGATGAACTTTGTACCAAACTGCGTTTGATGTTTCAAGAGTAGAAAGACTGAATTGAGATTTGAAATGATTATCTGGCAATTTAGAGATACAGTTGTCAAAGTAACTGACATGACGGGTAAAGGAACACAGTAGATTCACAGACATTTCGATTTAATATAAGGAGATTGAGAATGTATTTGGTTTAGATAGAAAGATACCACAAATAAAAACTCTGAGAAACTTTTTTTTAAAAAGAGTCATCTTGGAGCTAATGAAGACTGAAACACTTTGTGTGGTTATGTTTGTAAATGCTAATATGAAAAGAGTTAGTTGGGCCTCTAAAAGAAGAGATCAGTAGATACTTTGTAGAAAATTAGGTGTGTGACATTTTTGTGTTGGCTTTACTAAGGAGATCAAGGGTTTGTGGTGAAAACAAATGTTCACTCATGTAGTTTCTGGAGTGTTTTGGAACATATCACACAGTATCTATTACGTTTAGTTGATGGCTTGCCAAATCTAAAAAACAACAGAGAGGGTGCATTTTCCATTCCTTGTCATTTTAAGTGTACTACAGGATACAGGAAAAGGTTATTGAGGTTAGTTTTACTCAATTATTTTCAACAAAACTGTTTTAAAATCCTTCTCTTATTACATCATGATGATCGTTAGTTACATTTCAGTTCTATAAATGGCAGATTTGTATTTACTGTAAGTGAGTGAGATTTCTTACTAATCATCAGTCTAGAGGTTTTATTTATCCTTGTACTATGTGTTTAACATACATATAAACAAAATGAAAATAGTATTGGGCTATCTTTAGTGAGAGTTTTAATCTGGGTTTTAGTGCTCAGTAAATCATTATGTGAGCGTGCACTTCAACATCAAGACAC
The DNA here is from genome assembly GCA_035084275.1 of Hydrolagus colliei. Lineage (NCBI taxonomy): Eukaryota > Metazoa > Chordata > Chondrichthyes > Chimaeriformes > Chimaeridae > Hydrolagus > Hydrolagus colliei. Next base: position 17,213,342 of record CM068749.1, on the reverse strand, counting down.
TGACTGGCAGTAATGATATGAAACGTACTATCATCTCCTGAGGAACCATATTGCTATTAGTGGTAACATTACCACAGACAGGATAATTCCAGCCAATATGGTTTTTTTAAAAAAAACTGGTAGCATTTATGATAAGATGTGATGTTACACACATGCTTTCCTAATGAAACAGGAAAGCTTTATTAAAAACATTCAATTTGGTCAACAATTATGATAACCAAAGGCAGAAAAAAATAGAAAAAGTATAACGAGAATAGAATTGTGTTTCCACAAAGCTGGTGGAAAAATATTTTTGACCAAGATTTTTTTTGTGAGAGTGTAATCCCCACCATGTAAATGCGTACATTTACACGGTGGGGATTGTTCTGTTGTTTGGCGTGTATTGTCACGGGTATAAAAATATATAGGTTTTAAAATAAATATATATTTTATATTAAAAAAAGGCAGAAAAATAATGTCATCTCATACCACCGGTTGCTGAGAATCACCTGATTTAAGGACTGAATCTCTAGTTGCTCCAAAAGAACTGGAGGCTGCCTGCATTTGTACAAAATCTCAGTTGAGTGCTACTTAATAGAATATCACCCTGACTTCAGTTGAGTTAGGTCAGTATTCCATGTAGCAGCATTCAAACAACGCATTGTATAGTGTTTTGGTGCTCAGTAATTCTATGACTGTCAATCTCCACAGCAGTTGCAGTATTTCTGTCGACTGGGTAATCATTCGTTGCTTACTATCAGCAATATAACTTCCAGTAATTTGGTTGCAAGATTACTTAAAATGATACTCGTGTGATGTTTGGCATTGTGTGTAAACACAGCTGTATTTTGCACCATGTGTAAATGTATTTTTACATTGTGAATTGCAGGTGTATTTACACAGGGCCAAGGTAAATAGTGAATCACAACACTGAGAAATAAATTGTGATGTGACCAAACTTCATTTATTTTCCTTTGTTTTTAAAAGTTCTTGCTTAACAATTTGCAAAATCTATTTCCAGGCATTAACCCCCCCACCCCCAGTATTGTGAACATGGTTCCTGAAATGTTTTTTAAAAAAAATAAAGTCACTAAAAGCTTGAATTGTTAAATGCATAAGGAATCTGTGATTCCAGATATTTAATATGATAAACGCAACCATGCAAGATATAGATTTGACCAAGGAGAAACATTAACCCTGGCATACGCAAGAGTGATCAGAATATTACGTCTTGTGGAACAGAAACCTGCTGAACTCTGGCTATTCAAGGAATTCTGGTAAGTGTCACGTTATATTATCAAACTATGCTCTCTTATATTGATGAGCATCTCCATATTTATTATTAAAATTGTAAAATATATATATTACAGTATATATGCAAGCATAATCAAACACTTTTGGTCTATAATTAATTGTTTCTATATGATAAGGTATATAATGAAAGTGTTGTCTTATTGTAAACTTATCCTACAATTATACGTAAACCATTGTTGCCTAAGAAAAAATTCTTGTCCTTGTATCTATGCAGAAGATCTTTCACATCCTCGTCCTCTGATTCAGCAAAATAGATCATCCATCAAGATTTTAGAGAAGGAGATTGCACCACATCACAAACGAAATGTTATGGCTGGAGAGCAACACAAATACCCTTGTAGGGAATAGATTTGTTTTAAAAACAAAATACATGTCCAGGTGACAAGAGAATGAGAAAGAAAGTTTATGAATGTCAAAATGTCTCAGTACTTCACGATATATTATTATTGAATGTAGGGACTGCTTCTGCACACAAATGCAGCAGTCATTTGTATTAAAAAGGTCGCCCCAAATTCATGAATTTAATGACATATTATTCCTCTGTGGGATAATTGCAAGTAATGGGAGTCACATCAGCTTTCAAGTTTACACGTGTGCGCTTTAATATTCCTTGTCTGCACAATCATCGAGCCAACAAGAGGTAGAATATGGTTCTTATCTTAGAGGTACCATTACTTTGTGCAGGTTTGGATCTACTGATTCTGTCTCTCGTACCTTTTCTTGATCTTTTATATAAGCTTTATCTAAACTATTTTTTTAAAAAAAAATTACTGTCTGCTCTGCCATGTGCTAAGTATACTTGTGATGATCCAGCAAAACAGCCTGGATTTGCGACGGTGCGTGATTCGGACTTCCTTAGAGTCAACTGAAGACCATCTTCAGCCGAATGTATCATGACAATTCAATCGCCATTCCTACAGTGGGTGCTACAGTACCACTTAGTATTCCTCTATCTCTGCAGACCCACATAGCTCATTGGTAAATAAAACGATAGGCAAAGAGTTTTGTGAAATTTACCTTTTCACGGCACAGTGTAATCTTGGTGGTCACATTTTTAATATTAAAACCTTTATCTACAAAGCTTGATGTAGCACTGATTTAAATATTGGTTGCACTTCAAACCCTTTGTTGATATTTAAATGTGTTTTAAGTGAAACTTGCATGTAATTTATTGTTGTGTTATTTCATGACGCGGATTTGTTACCTTGCCATAAATCTGTTTTGCATGCTGTTTGCAATAAAAAGTTTGGATGCACTTATTCTGTGTCTTGGCTTTTTCTTGTTACTTCATATAGCTTAATCTGAACTGGTTAAAAAAAAAACCATTGCTGTCTTTCCTGATTATAGACAGAAAGATCAATTTTAGAACTCTGAGATTTTAAAGTAGCATATTTATAGTACAATATTATATTTGTCCATTTATAGCTATATAAATGAAGTGCAATTTGCTTAGCATGCACCTAATTTGATTCTGTAGCTGAAAATAAGTTAGAGGAATGTATCAGTCTTTCAATGTATACTTGGGAGTGTTTAATGCTGTTTTGTATACATTTGGTAAATTATATGATGCATAAATCAAATTGTTTGGTAATGTGAAGGGCTTTAACTGAAGGGTTGTATATATAGCTGCACTAATTTAGATTTTAACAAGAAAATCTTGTTCAAAAGTAGGTCATCTTTTTTGTTGTATAAATACTGTACTGTATATCATAGTTTTGTAAACTGTATGTTTGTTACTATGTTGTAATTTACAAACAGTACTGTACATGGTTCTGGAACTCTGTAGGTAAAGTAGAATTTGTGGTTTCTGGCTCTGGTTTTATTGTTGCCTGTTATTGAAAGATGTTCCAGTGAAAGAAACTATCTACTCTCAAAGGTTAGTGCTAGGCATAGACATGTGTGAGCTTTATTGATAGATCCATGTGAAGGAAAGGAACTTAAATATTATGTCATACTTTCCCAGTTTGCAAGTAACTTATTTGTAGCACTGATTATCAGGGCGTCTGAAGTGACACCTCGTGGTTAACCCATACATCTCTTTTTAATATGTCTCTTTTTTTAAGAAGAAAGGAGCTTATGGACACAGGTGATTAATATGTTTCAGAATATAATTTGTTTATCCTGAGTAGAATTCAAATGTGCTACCCTAAAAGCATAAGCATTTAATCTAAACAAATATGTGTAAAGACTACTACAATACTAGTATGCACATTCAAATCGATGAAAGTAATTATTGCAACAGTCTTCTACTTCATTAATTAACAGGACGCTTTTCATTTTACAACATTAGATTTACCATTTTAATGAAGCTTTAATGAGCGTTTCCCAGCAAAAGAACTAAAAACACTACTGTAAAACAAAATTCTTATATGCACGTATTTTAACTGTTCTTCTTTATTTGATGTGGTGCAATTTCCTTTTCAAATAAGGTGAGTGCGGGTAGTGATCTTTACCTCCCAATGATAATATCTGATCTGGAAACAGGATCAGACCGCAGGCAGGTGAAATCTATCGCTGAGCTTTGCTGAGCAGACCTGGCTCAGTCCCAAAATGAGGGCAAGGAGACGAGAAGCATTCCTGCTCTTACCTTGTATTTAAGATCATAAAAGACCTATAATTTGTAACATTATTATTAGTAGTAAAAGATTTGTAATAGGATGTTAACAGCGAGATTACTTGTACAGACTATATGTATCAATCTTACATATCCAACTGTTAGTTGCAGTCAGAATGTAATGAACAGTGCTAACCTTGTGTGGAAGGAACACAAGGATATCAGCAATAAACTAGCAATTTTGATCCAAAGCGTTCATTTTGTTTTCCTCCTCTGTGAAGGGCACAACGTCATATAAGACTTATTGTTTGTTTTCAATTTTACTGGGGTTTTGCTTTTATTTTTGAGTCAATCACTCACTGGTTGACTTGTTGCTCATGCTGGGATGTTATCATTATTGAATTTTGAATGAGATTTCTCTTAGGAATATATAAAAGGATAATTGGTTTTTAGCAAAGACCGCATTGATTAGAGGACAGTAATACACAAGGGAGACATTATAATGCTCACCTAAATTAATTTAATATCCATTATTGGTGTTCTGTTTGATTATTGCCATTGAAATCTATCCCACATACATAACCGTGAATGCTTGTTGCCGTTTAGCAGTGCACTAGAGGGTAGAGCTTAGAATAACTTTGAAGATCTACTAAACTCCATTGTGCTTCTTCTCTGCAGGAACTCCCTCCTTTTCTTGCTTACAGTATGCATGACTGCTGGAATTGCACAAGGACATGCACAAGGTAAGATACTATTCCCTTTAATCATTTATCTAGTGATGTTGCGGCATTTAATTGGCTTCATATAACAATCTGTAACTTCCAGACAACTAACTATTCCAGATTTTCTCCAAATTTTTCAATTGTTTGCAGTTTTCCCAGTTGAGTTGCATATGAAGATGAGCATTAGGATATACATTTGCACATTCCCTACCTCCAGATGTACACTATTAACAACCTGTTTGTGTAGTTTGAAGTTTGTATTATAGCGTTCCATCAGAAGTCTGCATTAACCCCTCATTGTATCTTTTTCTCTATTTCCGGTATTATTGATAACGTGTACTATCAATTGATCACTAAATTAAATCTAGGAGAAGATTAATAATCTACATTGGCCATCATTTTATCTCTGATTAAAGATGAAATCATGGGTTGGATGAAATAGCCTGGATTGCACCATATACCATTTGTAGTCCTGTAGCTCAATGGTTAGAGCACTCGTCTTACAAGAGGGAGACCTGGGTTCAATTGCAGGCGGGGCAAAACCTTGGGCAAGTTTTCTTGTTCCACACACCTGATAATAATCCCTCAAAGAAAACAATAATAAATTGGTCAAAACACAAAATACTACAGATGCTGGAAATCTGAAACAAAAACAGAAGTGACTGGTCATAACTTGGACATTTCTATCCACAACTGTTTGTGGGACACAGCTATGCACAATTGGCTTTACCATATATTCTGTGAAGCGCTTTGAGATGCCTAAAAGACATGAAAAACACTATATCAAATGCAAGGATTATTATTACTACCACCATGCAGCATGTCTTTCTTTTTGAATGCTTTTTGAATACATTTGAACATGGAATATCTTTCTGAGTTTCAGAAACATCATAAATACGTCTTTCACCGTCCTAGTCTTGGTTGTTAATTATTTAGTTTTAAGTGTATTCTTTAGTTACAAAGTTAATTAGTCAGCAATTCCTAATTACAGAGTGTTCTATAGGTGGAAAAGTTTCATTTCCTCCTGTGAGAGTAAGTTAATATACTATACACATTACATTTCAAACTCTATGCTCATAAGAGTATTGCGCACTTTTAATTGGGTCAGGCGGGTGTCCCACATATGAAAACCCATCTCCACGCTTAAGAATATCCAAACAAGACAGAGAGTTCCACGTATATATGGTACACACCTAAACATGGAACGTTTCTGTCTTTGGAATGGAATTCATACTCTCTCCCTGGAGGGAATTCTGGAATGTATTAAGTGTGGATTGGCAAGAACTAAGGCTCAGGGAACCCAGAGTGTGCATTGGGGAACTCCTGAAACCAGCTGAACCACAAAGCTTTGCAATTGAGAGCATTGTCCAGCAAGTGTCTGCTTCAGCTTGGAGGCCGGGCAGGAAGAATCCCTGCCCCCAGTGACTGGTCTGTGGTCTGTCATCAGAGGTGCCTTGGATTATTGCAGACCCCTCACCGGGTGCAATGTGGAAATAATAAATAATAATAATAATAATCCTTGCATTTGATATAGCGCTTTTCACATCTTCTAGACGTCCCAGAGCGCTTCACAGAATATACTGTAAAGTGAATTGACTGTATTTGTGAGTGAAACGCAGCAACCAATTGCGCACAGCAGTGTCCCACAAACAGTCGTGGATTGAAATGACCAATTTTATTATTGTTTTATTTGAGGGATTATTGATAGGTGTGTGGAGTACGGAAATTTGCCCAAGGTTTCGCCCTGATCTAGTGCAATATTCTTCGTGTGTGATACGTGCAATACAAGAGCACGGTCGAGATTTAGCTAGAGATGGGCATGAGATTGGTAAAAGCCAAACCGGTTGTGCCTTGTTGGTTTGAGCATCCCATTAATGGCTTTGTCCAACTGAATAGGGATTTTCATACCATTGTGACATGCTGTTGTGGTAGAGGTTTGGTAGTTTTTGTTATGATAGTAAAGTAACAATAACGGTGTCGGATGGGGAATCTGCAGCTCATGCCTCTGGCTGAAAGAATCTTTGGTGTCTTGTTTGTTGTTGAATTGCTAAAGACTTTGAAGAGGGTCTATAGCATTTGGATAATTCTGAGCACAGATGGTTTTGTTCAAACAAAATACAGTGGGGGGTTCCAAAGGGTCTGATGAAGAGTTCTGTTGTTGTATACTCTGCAGATGCCAATCTTTCTAGAAGAAAATGGCAGCAATTTAGATGTGTAAAGATTGTTCAATTGAGAATTTGCTGTCCTCTATTTATATGCTGGATTTCAGTTGTGGGTTAAACTGGAAATGTTAGTACTGGTACAGTTAAAGGCTTTGGATGAGGTGTGTTGGGGGATGGGCAAGTGTTGGCAATGTACTCCCAACAGCTGTTGCACAGGATCTGCCTTGACTTGCTCCCTGGAAGAAAATAACTGTTATTTGATTTGTGTGATGAATGTGTGTGCATCAGTTAATCTACTTAAAAACAAATGGCATTCATATTACAATTTTTTTAATTGCTCATTTCTATGGCTTCAGGTGAAGTCCAGATAATCTCTTTCACTTCTCGGCAGGAGAGGCAAGTGGTAGGTGAATTCAGAAATTCATTTATTTTTCACTCCCTTGTATTTTGTCAAAATCCAATTCTTTGGATAGTTTCTGTTTGACTGCATTAATTCTGGGTCACCAAAAAGGGCAGCTAAGCATGTGCAGCTGTGATCCTAAAAATCCATTCATCGTAATATTCATGTTTCCCTTTTAGCTCCAAAGCACTTTTATCTTCTTGTGGACACTTGCAGAACATCTGGATTCTGCTACAGCTGGTGTCTCTGGTGGCAGAAGTCCCTGGCTTTCCTTCACTCATCATTGTTGTCGAGTTGTGTTGTTAAGAACCATCTTGTGTGAAAGGGGCTGGTGGCTACAGACATGTGATCAACATAGTTCAGGGATAGCCTCCGCAACAGCTCGAATGGGGAAAGATCACAACAACAACAACAAAATTCCATTTATAGAGCGCCCTTCACGTCAGGAGGACATCCCAAGGCGCTGCCCAGTTGACAACAATGAACAATCCAAACATAGACATGATCCTGGATAGGCTAATGCCTGGAAGAATTGGCTGACCTACCAACTGCACATTTAGAGCAGTTTGTATCTACTCCCCTGTATAAAAGACTGGTTTGTTTTAATTCTGCTTAATTCTAATTTATTCGGATTTATGATGGAAGGAAAAAAAAATCTTCAAACAATCACTGATTCAGTACTTTGAATCTTCACACTTTTGGTCCAATCCTCACTTTGTTTCTTAAATCCTGACCATTCCTCCATGTTTCTGTCCTCAATGTCTACTTTCCTGTTGTGGGGGTCTCTTATCCCCCTTTTTTTCCCCCCCATTCGCAGCTCTGCTCAGTCTACTGTTTGCCCAGCTTGGATCACTGAATGCTCCTATCACAACTATTCCCAGTCTTCCCAAGTTCTCTCACTCCAAACGTACCCTGGTGCCTGGTCTCCCTCACCCGGTTCACATCTAGGTTTGGATTGTTCATTGTTGGCAACTGGGCCCTCATGTGTAAGATTGTTCGTTACAGCTTCCAAAAACACATTTCCCATTCACAGAAATAAATTCTACGCTAGAGTGTGATCCAGAACTTCATGTGCGCTGCTTAGGATTCTCCAGTAAGAAATCTTAACATTCGGTGCACACACAGTTCAAATGTTTTGAATCTGGGAAGAATATTTTTCTCAAGGGCACAGCTGTACACAAGCAAAGTTGGGACATGCAGATTTGTTTTTGATTTCTACTTGTTTGAAAAGAACGAGCCAAATTTCAGCTAAACTGGGAAACGCTAAGATCAGTCAAAACGCCTCCCAGCTCCCTGAAAAATATTGGTTTGAGCTCAGATGTCATGTTTGTGCTCATCTCCACTTGCAAACATTTTTTCAGCTGCACCCAATGAACTACAATGGCCTTTTGTGTGTGGCTGCAATAAGGACATATGGGGGTGGTGGGGGGGGGGGGTAGACTTGCAATCACAAATTGGATAGTTTTGCAAACAGCAGCTTGTGAAATGCATGTTAAGATTCACGAAAGACAATTCATGAATTCCCAGCCAACAGAAGCCATAAAAATACCAGCAGAGCAAACCTCACTATGTTAGCTTGGGAATTGTGTCTCCCATGCTCTCCATTCCACCATTGGTGGCCAACCTTTCAGCCACTATGTCCCGAAATTCTGGAACCCTAACCCTCCGCTTTGCCCCTTCTATCCCCATCTTCAGATCGTGCCTGAAGGCCTTCCTGCGTCACCTCTGCTACCCCCAGATTGGCGTTGTGCTCCGCCAATCTGGGGGTAGCAGAGGTGTGGGATTAAGCGCTGTGGGATGATACCCTGCGTGAGGGCTCTGTATCAATGCGAGTTGTTGTTGATTAAACATTGGTGAATCTTTCGGTGAATTCCACAATCTGATATGCGCAAATTGAAATTCACAATTAACAAAATAAATCCAATTTGCCACGTTTAATAGACCCCATTAGTCGCATATCAAATGCTTCAATAGATAGCATCTAAAATAGGAAATTATTGAAAAATACATTCTTCAAGGCTAGAATTTTCATGTAGTATTTTCAGTTTAAATACCTGGGTTTCGAAATATTTCCTATTCTGTCTGTTCTGAGGGTTACTCTACTTGAAAGTAAAGTATGTTAAAGAGAAATGTGTCACATATGTGTCATGTTTTGGATCAACAAGTCACACTTGAAAGTGAATTTCAGATGACATAATTTTTTTTAAATTGTGGTTTAGTGTCAAATAATTGACAAATAGAAATGATTAAACCTAAATATGTGTGACTGCAATTGTGTTGACTGGGATTACATGGATAATGGAACTATCTCAAATAACTATCAACATGAATTGTGAGCAAATGCAACTCTTGTCAATTTTTTTTTTAAAAAGCACAATACAATGGATTTCTTCATGTAGCATGTAGAGGGAAAAAAAAGGCTTTCAACTATTGAACAGCATTCCTGTCATCATCTATCTCCTGCTTCTTTAATAGGGTCAAGTATGCAGGATGACACATTACGAATTAACCCTGAGGTTGAGGCATTGGCTTGGTATCACCATTCTCACAAACCAACCAGGTTTGTGATTATAGTGCGAGATGATATTTCTGGCATCACATTGTTTCCAAACATTTGTCAAAAGTGCAGGTGTTGATTTTGCACACGATTAAATCTGCCAGTGATTTTGGCTCAGTCTCGGGTATTCCTTTCCAGACATCTGTCTCAGTTGCTTCTGGCTTTCATTAAAAGTGCAGAGTCACAAACCCGCCACAATGAAATGCTTCGCTTGCTCTGTTGTACAGCTTTTGTACTGTGGTTAAGATGATGTAATCACGTTTTTTTTAAGGAACAAATGAATAATTTGAAATACGTACAAATAAACAAGTGAGCATAAGGCATTAACATCGCACGATTCATTTGATTTATATTTATGTGGTGAAATACTTTTCAAGTATGTGTGTCAGCACACTCTTGCGATCAATGAGATTTAAAAAAGCTAGGTGTGAAAGGCTGTATTTCAGAGTTTTGCTATTTATTAGATCACTTCATGTATGTTTGTGTGTGTTTTGCAGCCTTGACTACATTTGATTTTCTGCCGAGGCATTTTAGGTGAAAACCACTTTTTAAAGGTTGTGAGCTGTGAAGAATTTCCATGACCTAAAATGCAAAGAATGAGTTCATTTGTCCAAGCACTGACTGGTCTCAAGGTGGCCACAAGTATGTTTGACCGTTTCCTCATCTGGATGCGAAAAGGATGTGCAGGTTGGCAGGGATTTGATATGATCTGATATTCGGGCCTGGAGTTTTAACGATGATGTGATGGTCTTCATCTGTTACATGCCTCCTTTCTTATGGTCTGATGCTTAATATGTTGCTGTTTCTGATTGCCTTTGCTGATTAGTTTCACCCCAATCTTATCTACATTTATGGGACAAGGGGTGGTATTTATAACTGAGCAATTTTTTGCCGATAGCAAAGTTTTACATTCTTTTAAGAATTTCATTGAATGTATCCTTTGCAGAAGCAATCAATTCAGCCAAAAAATGACTTGGGGACTTGAGTCAACTTGAGGTTATGTGTGAGCTGCGTTTTATAAAAGAAATGGACATGACCCTTATTTCCTTGCGATTAGTTTTTTTGTTACCTCATCTCCTGAAGGGTTTAACTTAATACGTAGTTTGCAATTCTGTGGATTCTGGTGGTCTACTGGTATCCCACTCAAATGTATTTTGTTCACATGTGAGGCCAGACAGTGAGTGCCAGAAGGCTATGCAACTGTGGGATAGCAGAATATGCACACATTTTTAAGCATATCACTGGAGAGCAATCAGGAATAGAAACAAACAGAATTTTTCCACTTTCACCACAGCTCCAGCTGAGTTCAGTTTACTCGGTACAGATTAGCCAAAAGCGGGGACAAACGACAGTGTTTAGTCTTCACATGCACTGTGTACTGAATTAGTCATTTCAAGCCATCTGCCAAGTTCTTTTCTCTCTTACCTTTGGTCTCTCATCCATTCCCCATACAAGCGATTGGATGCATTTTCCAGACAACGTTGCTCTTGAGAATTGTGGAAGCAATCAAAATGCTTTTTCTTGGAAAAAGGAAATAGCCTCCTTCATCTGAGGTCCAGTGCTACAGCTGTGTGAAAAACCTGTGGGTTCTACCTCCACAGAACACAGTGACTTTCTACATTGTCAAGCTGCACTAGGTATCTGCCTTCTCATAATAAGAATAATCCTTGCATTTGATATAGCGCCTTATCGCGTCTTCTGGTGGGAGAAACATGGCAGCCAATTGCGCACAGCAGTGTCCCATAAACAGTCGTGGATGGAAATGACAAATTTATTATTGTATTTTTAGAGGAATTATTATCAGACATGAGTAAGGAAACTTGCCCAAGGTTTTGGCCTGCCGGGAATTGAACCCAGGTCTCTTACTTGTAAGGCGAGTGCTATAAACACTGAGCTACAGGACTCTGTGTTATGGATCAAAACTGGGATTTCCCAAGACTGTATGACGTCCACCTTTTATTCCAGGCGGCTTTAGGAGCAACTTTGGTATTATGCATCTTAGTATATACCATTCTGGACAAAATGTAGGTTATCTGAGGAAGAACTTAAAACTAAGAAGTCTCCTAACTTCCACCCAGCTCCAACAATGTGATCTTTCTATACTACAGAAATGGGATCAGCTCCATTAAAAATACATTTAGGGTTTACAGCCCGACAATTTCACAAACCCGAGGAATCCTATCTCCCAGCAGCAAAGCCATTTCCCCAGATCAAAGAATAACTATCTTGCACAGTTTCAATATTTTTCTTTGTTCCAGTATTGGTAAACAAATCTTCCAGTATTGGTGAACAAATCTTGTTACACTTGCAAAGCTTATCGAAAAACAATCTATAATATTAAATACAGTACTGTATAGACAGAAGTAAGATAAAGAGGGAGCTTTTCAACAAAAATATTCTAATTTAGTCCACCAAATTACTCCAAAGTTTGTAAATCCGCTTCTATTCTCAAACAAGATTTTTTTAAACTCTTCTTTACTAGGCTTTAGATTGTTAGTGATTATACTGAGGTGTTGGTGGAGGGAGAAATTAACTCATCATAAATTACCTCCAGACTACCATTGTAGACATCTTAAACATGTTTATAACAGACTTGAACTGTGTATGTAACAACCTTTGTGTGTCAAATGTAACCATTAAAATAGAGACTCAGTCAGTATACTGCGATAGAATCCAGCAAGATTTGTTGTAAACCTGTTAATAGCATTCAGCTGTAAAGATGAATAGTTTTGACTTGCCTAGTGTGTAGAGCTCCAGATTTTTTCACAATTGGAAAGCAAACAGCTCTATTTTTGCACACTAAACTATACCAGCCTGGCTATTCCAGATGTCAGAGACATACTTTGATTGTGGAGTCCTCTAGCTCAGAGGTTAGAGCACTCGTCTCGCAACAACAACAGAATTATATTTGTAGAGTGCATTTCATGTTGGGAGGACGTCCCAAGGTGCTGAACAATCAGGGGTCAGGATTTCTCGCATGGAAGAGATCAAGGTTTGATTCCTAGCAGGGCAAAACAATGGGCAAGTTTCCTTACTCTATACACCTCTGTTTACCTAGCAGTAAGTAGGAACTCGGTTGTTAGTTGATTGGCAGATTGCTTTTCTAGCGATAATAATTCTTCCAAAATGTTTAAAAATAATTTGGTCATTCAAACCACGACTGCTTGTGGGACACTGCTGTGTGCAACCGGCTACTGTGTTTCACCCAGAAAATAGACAGTCAATTAACTTTACAGTTTATTCTGTGAAGTGCTTTGAGGCGTCTCAAAAACATGTTGAGGCAGAGGCACTATATCAAAATGCAAGGATTATTATTGTTGCCATGAATTCTAAAGCTACAGGGATTGTAATTGCCTGCTGGCCAGTTTTTTCCTATCTGACTGCAAGGTTACTGGGATTGTTGGTGTAATGATGCAATGGTATCATGACTTTTTTTGCAACTCCACTGTCTACAAATGAATGTTCATTGTTGAGAACTCTTACTGAAAAAAGTGAAAGAGTTTTGGAAACAAGTCGAGTATGGCAGAGGGAGGTACCTCCAGTGATTGTAGTTTATTCTATATCAATCCTAATACTGTGTTGGTTTGATTCACCTTTTGCAACGTCACTCTAAGTATTCAAACTGTTGAGTGTGGAGTATTATTGTTGTGATAGATTCCATTTAAGAATCACTCTGATATTACACGTAAAATCAAGAAGTCTCTCAAGAAAATCATTGGTATTAACTATAATGTAATGTAATTTACTTGAGGCCAGTCATATCAAATCCTACTCAAGGCCAGACTGTTGAGATCAGTATTTTAGGATCACATTTCTGTTTCCTTCCTAAGGCACAATCACCTGGATAAGCCTCCTGACAGGTCATTGCTGCCTGGACATGTTTCTGCCTGTAATACATTCACCTACCTACCACACTGAACTAGCTGCAAATAATTCTTGACTAAGATATTCAATTAAATGCCTGGCTATATTCTAGTGTTGTGGTGACCATCCCTTGCAACAAGTCTGGCAGTAAGGAAAGGAAGAAGTGTTGTTGTCAGTCATTCCCGTTCCCATTTGAGCGATGGAAAACAGCAGTGTTAGATGATTGAGCTACTAAACTCCAGCAATATCACCACTCACACCCCAGGGTCCCCAAGTCTTGGCTCTCGCCAGCCTGCATCTAATCATTTTTGGAATTAGGTAGATAAAATGCAATCCCCCAGAGAGAGATGTATTGCAGACACTGGGAAATTTCCATGCATAGTTGACACAGATATGTGGTACTCTCCATCTAGTTTCTAAATATGGTGATGGGTTTTCACACGTGTCAGACACCTGGCTGGCCAATAGAAACAAAAAAAATGAAAAGGTAGAAACTGATGGTGAAAGGACACAATTTCCAACAGTAACGGATTCTACCTGTTACTGGAATAACAATAGAATTTTAGAATCATAGGACACTGCAGTTAACACTAGTCTGCCGAACTTCACATTTGACAACTGTTATTCCAATGTTCTTCTAAAGTGTCCAGTACAGAGCCGTATTCTGTGTATTTAGTTACGTATTCTCAATTTGAACCGCTGAGGTTAATCAAAAGCTGTGTTAATGAAATCAAAGTGTATTTTAATATGATTGTGTTTAAAAAAAATATCCAGTATAAGTCAAGCTACTCTAAGAGAATACAATTACTGTACACCATAAATTGTCAGTATTTAAAAAAAACCTACATGGTTTATTTAAAATATTTTACAACCAGCGTGGAATGTGTTCTAACCCTAGTGGAAAGCTGTAGGTGATAAATTCTAGGCACATCAACCCAACACCCTAAGTTTAGGCATTAAGGTTAATAATACTAAAAAAAAATCCTTCCATTTGATCCAGTGCCTAATCACCTCTTCGAGATGTCTCAAAGTGCTTCACAGAATGTACTGTAAAGTGAATTGCCTGTACATTTTGTGGACAAAACGGTTGGGAGTTGTCAGATGGAACACAATGTTATTTTCTGGCCTTAGACATTCCTATGTAAGATTCTAGGTTGACTTGCTTCATCGCTTTGTCTATTATATTGATCCTGGCTTTCTGCCAACACATGTTTAGTAGCAATCACATTGATGGCTTCAGAAATATTTTTAAATCTACAGACCCTTTCTGTTCCTGTGCTCTGTGAGTAGTGGACTTGCATAGAACTTTTATCAGAAATATATATATTTTTTACAATGGAACTAGTCTCATTTATATGACACTAAATAATGCTTTATGTAACAGTTAATAATTCTCAATGTATTGTACTGTACTTCAATATTGCTGAACAACTTTGAGAGAAGAATGTGGAATGGAAGGCAAAGAAATACAGAGCTGTTCAAGTGTTTTCTGTTACAACAAGTGGAGTCAAATTCACTTATGATGTATGCAAATCTTTAATTCCTGACAGTTTGGTGCCCTGGGGCATAAACATTGTCACTAAATTCTGATTTTAACCCCGATGTACCTGTAGATAGACTTGCAAAAAAGTTTGCAGGTGAACTACATCAGCTCTTGAAAGACACTGTTGTTTCTTCTTGTGGGAAAGAATACATTTAAAGTTTTTTTTAACCGGTCTGAAAGATTCAAAGTTGACATTAAATCTGACTTCTGTAATTGAAAACAAGAACCTTAATCTGCTTCCATTTGTTCTTGTATCCTAACACTCTAAGTTTAGGCATTAAGGTTAGCAATATTGAATAAAAATAATCCTCGCACTTGATACAGCATCTTATCATCTCTTCGAGACGTCTCAAAGTGCCTTCACACAATATACTGTAAAGTGAATTGATCGTATATTTTCTGGATGAAACGGTCGGAAGTTGGCGTGCTCTTTGGAATGCCTTCTCTATTGGAATAATTGATAGTTAAACCAGCTTCAAAATAGACAATCTTGCTCTTGCATGTACTGTAATTACAATGGCCAACCAGTAAAATGAGAGAGAGAAATCACATACAGGAAGTCTTTAGGTTTGCCCCGTGGGAAACATGAAATTAATATACGTAATGAATTAAGTGGGGGTTGCTGTGCTGGATGCATAATAGCTTTATAGAGCTGACCACCTCTACTGTTACTGATGTTTAGTCTGGACAATGTCTCACACACATCAGGGGATCATCAATGGTCCAGCCAATTTTCCAGACTCCTCTACGCTAACTATTAATAATTCTGTTTGTGATTACTGTATGTGGTAAAGTGCGTCTGGGAAAGAGTTAAGGAGGCATGCATTTTACAAGATGTTTCAAAACTAATTTTAAAAAGTGATATATATCGGATGTATTACACTATTTTTACCTTATCTTAATGAAATTGATCTGAATGGAAGTAAAATTCAGCCCAGTGAATCTAATAGCCAATTCATTCACACAAAATAAACACCTTATAAAACGCTCAGCGTTCCCTTTTCTCTGAAAGACTCATTTCACCTGAGGTTTTACAGGTGTCTGCATTCCAATCTGGCTAATCTGCCTTAGTTCCTCCACTTCTTCAGTTGAATAACTGGCTGTGTGCATGGTACATTACACAATTAACAGTCGCAGGAAAATTTAAGCCTGTAGCAAACCTATGATTTTAGACAAGTGGAAGCATTTTGCAGACTTCAAAGTTTGACATCGTACAATTTTCCTTGATTTAATCCATTTCACTCAGAGTACAGTGCAATAAAACTGCAAATAAAATCATTACCTGATTTTCTTTTTTTGTTCCAGGTATAGACATTCTCCAGAAACTTGGTTTCACAGAAAACAAAGGACAGAACCCATCCTCATCACCTACGCAAACATGGCCATCACTTTCATTACCTCAGGGGGTCCGGCTGACAGAGTCGGGCATCATGCTGTCAAGCGAAGCCCACATTGAGACAGAAGCAGCAATCGTCATACCACTAGATATTGGAAGTGAATTCACAATAATAGCTAGCCTCCGCTCTCATAGAGTTAATAATGCCTTTCTTTTTAGTATTAGGAATAAAAACAGACTACAGTTTGGTGTACAGATTTTACCAAGAAAGTTAGTCGTATATGTTGCAGAAAAGCCATCTGTATATTTTGATTACAATGCTCACGATGGACAGTGGCATTCATTTGCCATTGAAATTAAAGGAAAAACTGCTTCCTTTTTTGCTGACTGCGGTAAAAAACATTTCAGTAAAGAGCTCCTTCAAAAGCCACAGAAATTTGTTTCAAATAGCAAACTCGTTTTAGGAAGAATGAACTTCAAATCAGCTCCTTTCGAAGGTGTCATTTGCCAGCTAGATATTTATCCTAACGCTCAAGCTTCTACAAACTATTGTAATTATGTGAAGAAACAATGTCGTCGGGCGGACACGTATCGATCTCAGCCACCTTCATTAACTACTCCGCCACCTTCTTATAAAGACACCAGATCTCAGTTAATGTCCTCTCCATTCAGTGAAGTAACACAACCAACCAGCTCATCATTAATCTCACTTTATGAAGAACAGCAAAGGGTTCAGGGTGCTACCATGTATTTAAATCAATCATTGACAAGCAGCACAGAGCCAAATGCAGTTAGAAGCTCTCCCGAACCAAGTGTTTCTTTTACATCGGCTGTGACTACAACGTCGCCAAATCCTAACATCGCTGATCCCATGCAGTTACATCAGACCTTGAACACTGACATTGAAACTCAGGTTGTGGAGGCTGTGACTGGGCAGACATACGTCAGCTTTAATCCTGGGAATGCAGAGGAATCATTCGTAGAGCAGAAAACAAATGAAAATCAATCCGACAATGCTACCGAAGGCGACAGAGGAGGCACATTGCTGTCAGCGGTTAGAGAGTTACCTCCTCTAACTTTGCCTGTGAAACAAAGTAAGATAACAGAAAGTCTCAACAAAACAAACCGGTCCGGAGTTATCGAACAAAAAGCAGATGAGTTCGTGGAAATACAGATGATAAATGCCACCTTGTATAGGTTGTCGCAGGGAAGCTCATCAAATAATCAATTTGATTTATGGGATGAAAACATTCACTCTAATGAGTATACAGAACACACCATGGAAAAGCCTTACGACATCGATATTGAAAGCTATGACTATGAATATGATGACCTTTATGATTACGAAGGTTTGAAAGGGTCGAAAGGGGAGCCGGGACCAGAAGTAAGTCTTTTAAATATAAATGACTTAAAAATGCATGTGTTAAGCTACTACAGCAAGGAAGCATTCAACAGGAGTACACACAAATTTAGTTAGTTTTGGCAAACCTTCACACTGCATCTTGTGCTACTTGCTAGTGAAACATTAGAATTGGAATTAATTCATATTATTTAAGCCAATTTTTAAAATGCCAAAAGATATGCATAGCAGGAACATAAGAGCTATCGACAGCAATATAAAAAGGATGAAAGTTTCTGTAAATTCTACAGTGCTTTTACTGGAAGTGGATTTCTGTCTTCTGCCAAAGCGTTCAAAGTGTTTCTGCCTTTGGATACTGATATTTAAGTTTGTTCAAGGAGGAGTATGGCAGACAAGCCAGATGTCTTAACAGTATGTGGTTGTAAATGTCATTGCTGCTCACTTGGAACAAAACCGTGCCAGTTAATTTTGTTAGGTAATATCTGAACCACTGGGATTGAAACAATACATTTCATTTATTTACTTGGAGTGTTTTAATTGAAATGTGAGTGTAAATTGCTCGATTTTTTTTTCAGTTTATTCTGCTTCTGTCTCTTCAGTCTTTGATTAAATCATTAAGTTCTCTCCCTATTATTTGCCTGGAACAACTGAGAAGAACCGCTGTCCTAGAATATAGTTTTACATAAGAGGTTGAGATGTCTATTCAGGGTCTCGATTGGGGATTTTTTTTGTCAGTGGCTGTTTTGACACAAATCCGCTTTGCTCAACATTGAAGGCAACTTTTGGCAAGTTTCCCATTGCTTGTCCAGGTGGGACCACCCTATCCACTTAGGGCTTTGGCTTTCAAGGTTAACAGCAGCTGAGTGGGATGGATCCCTGCCCCAAGTGAGGTGGGGAATAAATCAAATGCTTGCTGAAACAAACATAAATTGTGTTTGGAACACAAAATGTAACTCTGCGATGTCCCTGCTTCACTTCGTAAATAGTATTGAGTGAATCTTTTTGGCCCGAGAATCTGTTCGAGAATTGGTTTATGCAAGTAGAGTGTGTTTGTGACATTTTTGAAGAATGTCATACAATTGCATAATCAAAGCAGAAGTCATCACATGTGAAGTATGATCATAGAAAATATCAACATTTGATAATTGGAGTAATACAATTGCAATCAACTGATACATATCTTTTATAAGGTGTTGGTTCTAATCCAACTGTTATCTGAAAATATTTTTTTGGCACTGCTGTTTGGCTGCTGTCTGGTGCCGGATACTGTAACCGGTTTAGTGATCTTGCACATCAACAGTTACTCATCTCTGACTGTGTTAAAAGTGTAAAGTAATATTCAGAATGAACTGAGAGCCATTATTTTAAAATAACAGCCATTATTTTCTGAATTATTTTCTGACTCTCTTTATTGCACACCATGCTGGGACTGATTTACAGGGAAAATAATTATTGTGCATTTCAGCACTCATTTCCCTGAGACGTTTATAGGTCTTGGCAGAATCTGTGCGCGTTTACATCAAGATGGAAGTGCACAGTGGAATCTTAACAAAATGCACGAGTGCGACGCAGCACTTCACTCTTTCACAGAACAGTAGCATTTTCAGATCCACAGTTCCATAGAATAGTTGGATTCCTGATTGCATAGTTTTACCTGCAGCAGGGACAACTTGTGGAGATCCTGTGGCTCAGTGGTTAGAGCAGTTGTCTTGCAAGCTGGGGAGACCAAGCTGGGGAGATCTGTGTTCGAATCCAGGCAGGTCAGGGCGAAATCTTGGGCAAGTTTCCTTACTCCACATGCCTAATAATAATCCCTCCAAAAAAAAAACACAATAATAAAATTGGTCATTTCAATCCACGACTGTGTGTGGGACACTGCTGTGCGCAATTGGCTGCTGCGATTCGCCCACAAATATATACAGTCAATTCACCTTACAGTATATTCTGTGAAGCGCTTTGGGACGTTGATAAGATGTGGAAAGCACTATATCAAATGCAAGGATTATTATTATTATTAACTTGGAAGCTGGTTGACTGTTTGAACAATGGGAAAATTACAGTTAAATTTGGACAGGATGAATGTTCAATTACATTTCAATTATGTGATTGTGCAAAGGATAGTAGAGAGCTGGATTAAGCACAAAAATGTGCATTGGGACTATTTTGTAACTTCACCAAGGAATGTAGCTTAATTTTGGTGTGCAAAACACAATTAAAAAAAAAAGTAAATACTGCAAGAAAGAATCATGGAATACTTATCGTAGTTTCATCCCACGTAAACACTTTGTCACATGTGAGCCCTGCAGTTAGTGTTCCTGAAATGAAAAATGATTGGCGCACTTGCGCAATACGAGCAAATTCAAGGCTACTTCATACACAATAATATAGTCTTTGGTTTTCCCCCAGTGTTGTTGAGTAATCTACCTCATCTATTATTGTAGGCAAATTCCGTGGCTCCAGAGCTGCAAGGAAATAACTGCATGCACAAGCTTCTGCACGCTGTGTTGTTTCAAAGGCTTAATTCACAACTTATTTCTGGTGCTGGGCCTTCATATAGCTGAGGAGGGTTTATACAAGCCAGCTGCTGTAAAATGTACCACATTGCTATTTTGTAGGAGCTTCCCAAACCCACAGGTAGCAAGAAGGTATAACTGGTGATTATTTAGTCAGCCACGATTATATTTATCACTTTGCTACTTCAGAAACAGCAGTAAAAAAAATGCCTCTTTAGGAAGGGCTGTCTTGTTTACTTTGCAGCATTGCTGCTGAAGACTGGGCTGCCATAGATGGCTAAGCTGGGAGGTTAATGGGGCATTATATTGCTAGGCATGCTACATACAGTCATTCCGATTACTTTGAAAATGACCCACACAGAGGAAGGCAGTGTTTTCTCATGGATTTCTGTTAAACAGTTGTCAAATTCGGGCTCCGAGTTAATTTTAAAATGTTGGTATTTTTAGTTCAGCGATTTAGAATCTCATCGAAACTTTGGACTTGAGTTCCTGCTTGTTTGTGTACTCTCAGTCTTTAATATTTTGCCAAAGCAGTTTCTAGTCTCTTAACCCATGGATCCTTGATATACAGTATCAAGGTTGAAGTTGTATGCATGTGTGTGTGTATATAAATATATATAATATGTATATATAGCGCTTCAAAACAAGTTTGAATTGTGACATAAATACAATGGGATAAATGTTTTTGTGCTCGTAAGTTTGTTTTTATGTCATTTCCGGGATCCATAGGTTACCAGAGACGTATTGGAAACATTACATGGTTATTTTCTTTTTTTGTTTATAATTTTTCTTTCGCCTCCGATTTGCTTTCAAGACCTTTCAAAGAGTCCTCGAGGGTTAAATGTCACATAAAGTTGATGGAAGAGACACAGATATCTGCAGCTAATGCACCACAGTGAGATTCGGCTGTTTGCTGCTTCTACAGATCGAGAAACAGTTTTGATGAATTTAGCAGCTGTTTGAACTAGATACAAATCTCTCCTGGCAGGGTGGGCAATGATGATATTGTGGGCAGTCACTGGGCGTCAAATCCAGTTAGTTTATCATCCAAATTTGAAGTGATCCCACAAGTTACATAACAAATAGAACATTGTAGCACTGAAGGGAGCCATTTGTTCCCATTTCTTCTGCAGTTGGGCTATGATGCCACATGCTCAGATGCTGATAGTATCGTGGCTATGAATGTTTCATTTTACCTGATTGGTTACCACCTTCCAAAATGGTTGGTAGCAAAACTGAAATTAGTGCGTCCGTGTGTGTCAATTTGATTTCTACATTTTGCCATGAGGTTTATTTTTTCCGCCTGTTTTAATTGGTTCCACTCCTCATGGCAAAATGTAGAAATCAGCATTCTTATCTGGAATTTATGACACTTGGCTCCATTTTAAGTAGATGCCATGAATTGGTTTACAATGGCTTGATAAAGCTGTAATACCATAACTAAGTAAACGTACAAATGTTTAATGACACGGAGAGATGACCATAAATTAACACCATGTTTCATAGAAAGAGCGATAACAAAGAGTTATTTATAGCTTTGCTGAAACAGTATCAATTGAGAGATATGACTTCACGTTTTAAAACGCTCAATAACATGTTTTATCGATTAATAAAATATATTGGCCAAATAACTGCACAGTGATCAACCGCAGATTATGATGCCTGCCTGAATGTGTGGTACTGAAAGTTAATGGATATCAACGACCAAGCAGAAAGTGACAAGAATCCACTGCCAGTACATATCTGATTCAAACCAGAACAAAGTTCACATCACATTAAAACAGTCTGCAACTGTAACCATTTGAGCTTCAACACTCACACGATATATGGTGCCTTTGATTAGATTATGATTTCGTAATTACACCCAGATATTGATTGCACCTTACGAAAGTTTACACCCACGATAAAGTATCACAAAAAAAGTTTTGTTACATCTGTGGATATGCATTTGAGAAATGTACATTCAATTTCTGGTCTTGTTTGTTTGTAAGTTTGTCATTGAGCTCCTTATACTTTATTTGAATTTTATAAAATGGGACTTTGTTTATTATCAGTAGGTAACTTTTATCTAATTCATTTTTTTTTCTCCCCTACAAGGGACCTCCAGGCCCACCTGGTCTACCTGGTCCCACTGGAAGAAGAGGCCCAAGGGTAAGTACAAAGGCAGCATATAATGCCAATTTTACAGTCTATGCACCGTATTCACTCCACCGACTATTCTATTGGAATCTGTTCAGTAAAGACTGTTGCAATCTTTACACTACAATTTCTTGTACATTGAAGTAGTAGAATCTGTAACCCTTGTACCCCTGCTATGACGTAAAAGTTGAGTGAAGTTCATACTTATATAAGCACTTTCCAAGAACAATGACTTATTGGTTGAAGAACCACCCATTGACACTTGGCATGGCTAATTCTAGCACGAGGATGATCTTGGTTGCTGTTAAACACATTTCTTTTGTGTTTTACGTAAAGAAGTTCAACTTGACAGTCATTTGGGGAGAATTTCTCAGATACTGCAGACTGCTCACAATGGGTGTAATATCAGCTGCGATAAATTGCTTATCAAATGGTCTCCTGAATTAATGGTGGCAAACCACACAACCTGATATGCGTAGACTACCAAAAGGCTTTTAACAAAATATCACGCAACAGATTCCTTTGAAAGAGTCTCAAGGTTAGGACATTGGATAAATCATCATTTAAAGGAAGGGCATTTTAGTGTGGATATACATGGAGTTAGGTCACAGTGGAGTGAAGTGTTCCTGCTGTGATGTTTTTTTTTCCTTGTACACAAACTGACTTGGATTTGAAGAGTTTGTGCAAGGGAGATTTTTTATATACCGATGGCTGTTTGGATGTTAGCTTTTAGGATGGATGTAGACAAACAACTGAAAAGAAAACATGTCATAAGGTATGTGGAAAGGATACAAGCTAAATGGACAGACAGCCTCAATGGGCTAAATTGCCTCCTCTGTTGGAAATGTCTATGGTAATTAAATGAATGTACAAGTGCCCCCAAGCTACTGTACTTGGAATGGAAGAAATCGACAAAGATCTAACAAAGAGAGATTGATAGGTTTTACATGTGGGCTAACCACTGGTAAATTACGTTCCTTATGGATAAATGCTAGGTATTGCATTTTGGTAGTAAAGATAGGAGGAATATGTACTCCACAGCTGGGATTGAGTTTGCCGAAGGGGAATTTAAAACAGACCGAGCACTGTTAGTTGACATTTTCCTCATCTTTGCCAAACAGTGTGAGGCAGCAACAAATATAATAAATAGAAACCTGAGTAACATTGCTAAATCCTCAGACAGTATTTTACCATTCTGTATTCCAACATACTGTAATAGGGTCACCCAGGCCCTGAAAGAGGTGCACAGGAAAACAATGAGCTGCAGTAACAATTGAACTCATTTGAATTCAAGTCTTCTGAAATAAATATTTGATTCAATGCCTCTTCACTACACATCTAGACTTGATTAAGAAGAGGATTGTTGCAGTAATTGGAAAATGATAGCATTAGCGTTCTGGAAAGTCATGCAATAGACCAAAAGAACTCTCTTTACCCGAACCCCTCATTTGAACTTGTTACAAGTTGAAGTCGACTATTACTGTAGCCAGAGGTCCAGTGCTGTATCTTTAGTCAGCTGAGTGGATGGACACCAGGATACCTATCAAGAGGATGCTATTCAAACCTGTTGAGTTTCATTTTTTCCAGAGAGGGAATTGGCAGGGAAATTTTACACGGTGCTCATAGTTGACTAGCTCGGTCTGAAACGCTGAAACACATTGATTGTTTCATACGTGAAATCATTTTGTAATATTGTTCTTGAGGAACTGGCAACATTAAAAATATAAAATTGTTGAGAATTATATTTCTTTAAAATAGGATCCTGCCTCCTAGCTGCACAGATTCTGTGAGAATGACGCTCCACTGCTTTGCAGCCAATTTTGGGTTATTTTCAGCGATATTTGACCTGCAAATAAACCATTTTTCAGTGAACGCTTGGCTTTGTTCACCTTGGCCATTCTCCAAACTGGTTCAAATTGCGTCGTTTTGAAACAATGTGGCTTTTTTTCTTTAGTGAATAGTACAGAAGATTCTTTAAATCAAATTGACGCTTAAGAAAATGATTCTAAAAATATCATTGCCTTGATTAATTTTTTTTAAATCTTCGTCAGTCAGGAAATATACTTTATCACTGTTAAACTAATCACCCCCAAACATGTGTAAAGAAGTGCAACTCTGATGATACAGTACAACCATTTGTTTGGGTTTAAAATAGTCTGTTACTCAGCAAGCTTATTTTCTCTCTAGCTATCATTTGTTTGTATGTAGCCTTCTTTACGTAAATGTTTGGCAGGGACATAGGGTTATAACTTTTTTTTAATGATTTCAAGTTGGCAGCAAATCAACCACAGAAGGTATTTCAAACAATATTTTTCTGAGTACGTACTTTGGGCCCATCTTCCCTTTGATTTGGGGGCATTTGCTCAATTGTAATTTGTCTGAAGAGTTGCAGAACCAGTAATGATATGAAGCATGAGTATGCACTTTAGCCTTTGCCCTCGGTGATGGAAACCAAGAGTATACAGTCAATTGGTCTTTCACTCAGGATACTCCAAACTCCAAATTTATCAAACCCCATCAGGTGACTGATGTTGATGCACGAGTCAACAACAAACTCCCTGTTCACATAATCTTGCTGATCAACGATGAACTATTCCAAAGTAACTGCAAGTTGGCTGAACTAACTTTGCAAGTGCTTTGATGGGCCAAGAAATGCAATACCCCTTTGTATTTCATTCTATAGAGGCAACTTTTTTTTTCACATGTCGCAAGTCCTTCAACGTAAAATTGTTTCACTTGTTTGAAGAAATTGTTGCAGCATTAGAAGCACCTTGGAAGTTTCCTGTTTCCATTTTAGCTCTGAATCCCACAAACGTGTCTTTGTTGCCTTTCTGAGCATCTCCAATGTGATTTTCAAAGCAATGAATCTCATTCTTAGACTTTCCATCCACCAAGTCACGATTGACCAGCTTTTGCAAGTACATCTTTGTGCAGCTTTGAGTTCTGAATATAAAATGTGAGTCAAGCGCATTACAGAGTGCGGTGAGATTGGTAGCTGAGCGCCTAAGAATAAGAGCTAGTTATAATAATAATCTTTGCTTTCGAAATAGCGCTGTATCACATAATTGAGATGCCTCAAAGCAGTTCACAGGATATACGGTACAGTGGATTGGCTATATAACAATAATAATAACCCTTGCATTTGATATAGTGCTTTTCAAATCTTCTAGATGTCTCAAAGCGCTTCACAGAATATATTGTAAAATTAATTGACTGTACATATGTGGGCAAAACATTAGTCAATTGCACACAGCAATGTCCCACAAACAGTTATGGATTGGTATGACCAATTTATTATTATTGCTTTTTTTGAGGGAATGTTATTATTAAGTATGTAGAGTAAGGAAACTTGCCCAAGGTTTCACCCTGCCTGGAATTGAACCCAGTTCACCAGGTGAACTCCCCTTTTCTTTTTGAACAGTGCCATGGGATGTTTGACATCCACCTGAAGATGCAGGTGGGACCTCAGTTTAATGTTTCAAGTATTGCTAAGGGGTTTATAAGAAAGCATTGCTAAGACTCCAAATTGAAAGAGAGCTACTCAAAGACATCTGAGTTGGCATTGATCATTCTATAGACCAAACGTTCAGCTTTCTCTATCTTATAGCTCAAAGCTTTCACCAGAAAAGGATAAAATGCTTTTCTTGGGTGTTGGGTAGGAGCTTGTGCAGGTTTTTATGTGCACTTAGTGTACAAAGAATGCATTTTGTATTAGAAACTCTGAGAATATTCTGAATCTTTATACAATACATATGATAATAGATGATCATCTGTGCTTTGGAAAAATATTGCAAATGAAGCTGCTAGCCAAGCAACACAGGAAAACAAGAGCTGGATGAGACCATTAAGCCCATTGAGCCATTTCCACCAGTTCATTAGATTTTGGCAGATCTTTTAATCCTAATGCCTGGCTATAGTTTTCGTGCTTCCCAATTTCAATGTACATTTTGCTTCATTTACCTGCAAGAGTTTAATTGGCAAATAAACAATGGGCATCGATATATTCCTAAGCTTTGTTTGAAAGGGTGGAATTTTTAGGAACAAGTTAATCACTTAAAATACAATAATTGTTCTGTGGTATTATATTTTGAAAAGATAAAAGTGCTTAAGGCAATTTAATTATCCCCCAGACTTTTTGAAAAATCAAATAAATTCCATTACACATCTCTTTATGTGGACTCCTAATGCTACATTTCCAAGGTTCCTGTCGAAATATTGCAACGATTTCTCGGGTTCGACCTTTATAATGGGCACCCAACAGAGAAAAATAGTACTAAATCCATTGCTGACAGATGTTTAAGTAGTTAGTCTAACCCAGTTATAGGGGTTGAAAATCACTCCTCAGGAAAGCGGTAATATTAACTGGGATTTCACTGCCAGAGGAAACACCTCCCAACATTTATTTTTTAAAAAAAAATTCTGGATCTCACAGCCTCTCCTGATGTGATGTTGAGCCAGGCTTGAGGTGTTCACAAATCAGCACGACATATTTCCGGATTCTTTAATTTAAAAAAACCTTAATTTTAAATTCTGTTGTTGGCCTGTACATTTATGACACCTGCATGTCTGGAAAGCTGGGGGAGAAAACCCAGAACCTCAAAGAGTTAAGCCACTCTAGCTTGTGACTGTGTTTTTTTTTTAATGTCACTAGGGTTCGTCGGGAATACTCCAAGCTCGCCTTAAATGTCAACTGGACAATGATTCGGATTGTTTTGGAAACAAACAGCAGAAGTACTAGCCAGTACATTTTATACATTCAAAGGTCACTCCAGGCTATTTCTATGGGCGGAGACAGTTCATAGTAACTGAGGAGTTCTGTAAGGCAACACTCAAGGCTTGTACAAATGAATGGCCGGGCACCTTTAATGGACTTGGAACATTTTTTCCACCCACACCCCCCAAAGGTCATCTGATTAATACTCACTGCTATCGTACACGTGTGCGATGTCCCAGAATGTCAGCATTCATTACCAATTATAAGGACCCCATGCTTTTCACTTGCATAGTTCTTGGGTTCCATCAGCTGTTTGCATTGACACCACTCTTGGACAACACAACAGCAGAGGGTCAAGTCAAGGGCAGAGTTCACCTGCTACTCCCAAATCCAGCAATATCCAGACCGTTTTGTGAAGTTCCTACTTACTGCCCGAGCTGAAATCGGCTAACTCATCACAGAGTGGTGTAGAAACTGTTTGTCTCAGCTCCAAGCAGGGCAATAGCTTTACCAACTGAACTACCAGAGTAGCTGAGTGTATAAATAATCAAATGATGAAATCATTAAAATGAACCCATGGGATTGTCAATCATTTTAAGTTAACCTGACTTTGTTCTCTCTGCAGATTTCTGTTACGTACCTCCCCCAAACTATTCTGCTGTTTTGAGCAAATAGGATGCATGGTGTACAGATGTTTCTGTCTTGTACAATACTGTAGGAGATGTTCAATTAGCAAACACAGCCTGAAGAGCCGAGTTACTGTCAGATTTACATTTGAGGTGGACCGAGATCCAAAGTTTCTATGGGTTGGTGGTATTATTAGTTAATGTGGTCATGCTGGAGAAAGATAATGATGCGATACTGCTACTCAGTGAAAACTCTCTGTTCTCATTTCTCTAGGGGATGTCAGGACCGCATGGGAATCCAGGATTGCCAGGTTTCCCTGGCCCAAAGGTATGTTTGACTTCCAGGCAATTAATCTGTGTCACTAACCGATCCCGGTTCCATATGTAGGCAATCTTTGAAGTATTGAAGCAGTCAGTTCTTGGCCATTAAATCATTATCTGCTTTGATTGTCTAGGCCATATGTGAATTAAATGTGAGACGTCACCATTGAACACTGTCTTCCTCAGATATTATTGCTAAACCCACGAGAGAAATGAAAGTAAACAAACTGACAAAAATATACAAAAGCTTGAAATTACTTCATACAATATTGTAAAATTAAGCAATAGGTTTGAATGAATTGTGCACTTCAAGGCAAAAATCATTATTTCTATTCATCCATGTGTATTGTTATGTAATACTGTATATTACGTTATTATCAGTGAAACCTAATTCTCGTGAAGTGAAAATTGGCATTGCCTTGAAATTGTTGTTGATTTCTGGTCAAACATATTGTACAAATTTATTTGAAGACAGCAAGAGTTGTATTAGTAATCACCATTTGTAAAATAGTTTCTCTGCCAATTGGAATCATTTTGATATAATTGAACTATTACAATTACATTTTGCAATTGATATAGCGCGTCAGGGGTATACTGCAAAGTGCTTCACATGGTTAACATGGAGGTTGAGCTCAGCAACTGAGTGGGAGAGGAGGTTGAAGTGGCCAAAACCGCAGTTACTATCATTGTGGATATTTTGAATGATGAAGTCCCATCAAAATAAATCAACGTTTACTGAAAATGTTCCTGGTAGTCATTTTGCAGAGCAGAATTCTGACCCCAAACTGTAAGCTTTCTTAAGGGAAGAATAGTGAACGCACAGCTTGTCTTCTTCTCTGTATTGTAAATTGACTTTATTTGTGGGCGAAACACGGCAGCCAATTGTGCACATCTGTGTTCCACAAACAGTTGTGGATTGAGTGACCAATTTTTTTTCGTGAGAGGATTATTATCAGACATCTGGTGTAAGGTAACTTGCCCAAGGTTTTGCCCAGCCTGGAATCGAACCCAGGTCTTGCCTGAGCTATAGGATTCCACAATACCTGACATTTATTCTTTACATGACTCACATCAAATTGATGTTCAAATTGTTTGTCCTGCCCCACTGAATCACAATAGTGCCTTTGGAGTATTGCTTTAATTGTATACAATATCTTACAATTGAATGATATAAACGTATTCTAGACAAAGGAGCAGTTGTTTGCAGGTTCTGAGGACTGCATAGGATGTGCAAGTTTACTGCCAGGTAATGTGTGACAGCAAAAGTGCTTTTATGGAAATTTAGTTAAATAACCCATTAGTCAAGCTTCACAAATTCTGCTGAACTCTGAGCTGAAGCTAACATGCCATAAAAACGCTCGTTTCACTTCTTTATGCACATGAGACTTGGAAGCATTTGTGAAATGCATTTTCTTGTGGTACTGGATTGGTTTAGTAGATTGGCCACAATACATGGAACAACTATTTGTGCTACATGGCATAAACTATATTTTACAATGTTATTCTGAGAATGCTGGTAATTCGTTCACCAGAATGAAATGAGAATCCTCAGAGTGCTGTCCATTCCCACTTTTATACAGCACTTTTAAAAGTTATTTTAGTTGGTCAAATCATCGTAAAATCCGTATTTTGTTTATTAACTCTCCTTAATTGTACACATGTTCTTGATATGGACAAGCTTAAATTTTACTTTAGATTGTAACTTCACCTAGTGCTTCACTTTACAGTTTCTGACATTTCACCCTTGGTGTGATCAACATGACATTTCTGGTATCCTACTTTTGTCTTAAGAGCAATTTAAAATCCTTACCTCTGTGCCTGAGGGCAATTGTTCTGGTCCCATCTGTTTCACTGTTAAATGCTACACAAGGCATTTGATCCTAATATTGGTGTTTTTCTTGTTTTTTTAAATCGCACAATCTGGACATTTCACCATAATCTTTACAAAGTTTCATTGCAAAAAACCCCCCCCGGTCTGAAATGTTTGGTTTGGGTTAAGAGTGTGTGCAACCGTTTTATCCATTCCAACTGGTTACTAAAATAGTAAATGCACCTGGTGCCTGTCTTACTTGTCTTTATTGCTCAGACATGACCAGGTTTACCTCGTCGACATCCAAATGACAGCGTTTAGCAACCTGTCAGACTAAATAACCTTTGTCAACCCTGAAATACTGCTTTGTTGATGCTGTCATTGAAGGCAATTGAATTGGGTGAAATAGACATACTTGGGTTTTATTTAGGGCAGTTTTTGTCACTGTCAGTGTGTGCAGCAGACCGGATGAAAGCTGGTGGTTTTAGCTAAACTATTCCCTTCACAAGTTTATTCTGAAAACGTCCATTTTCTGTCCACTTTCTGTCCACTTTGTTTAAAAATATATTTTTATTTTGATGTCTCTATTCTCTTGACGAGTGGCTTTGTTGGAAAGTTTTGGAGCAAAAGGAAAAGAAGGGAGCTTGAATCACCATGGTGCCTTAGGGTTAGAATTTGAGCAAGAAGTACTAAAAGGGTGGGAGGAATGAGTGTTTATATGACCAGATCTACAATGGCTACCAATAGTGAAGAGTATGTATTCTCTCTACTGTTTCTCTGGTTGATTGTCCACGGATTATCTTTGAACAAGAAAATAGTGCAAGCAAATGGCAATGTCAGTGGGAAGAGGGGTGATGAATTACAAGTGATCAACAGTGTACAACTGTAAAGCTACACATATATAGGAATGAGAATGTGTCAATCAGCTGTCCCTATTTCTGTTTGAGACTAGTTAGTGATGTGTATATATAAACCTGTTTTTCAATTTAGTTATAAATAGTTTAATTATCCCAGTGAATTCAGCATATCATGTTAGTTTATAAATGTATCTATACAAGTGTAGCCTTAAACCGTACATCCCAGAGCCAGCTGCCTATTTGTATTTATAAGAGGAAGGTATTGAACTGCAGCTGGTATTTGTATTTGGAATAGAATCCTTCTCTTCAGCATCCTTTGCAAACTGGCAAGTTCATGCAATCCCTATGTATGATATTTCAAAGGCGTAATGACGCCAAAATAATTCCTTTAAACAAAAATCAGATTTTTGATCAAAACTTACAAGGGAATTCTAGCACATTCACAGACGTATCCCATGAGTAACGCAAGTGGAGACAATGCTGCAGCTGGTGATGTGTCTCTGTGTACAGATGCAAATGTATTTGATACATGGCTTTTATGTTGGCAGGACATTTCAAAGTGCTTCACAGGATTTACTGTAAAATGTAGTGAAGCAGCCATGCATCTTAGGAAATGAGAACAATACAAATATCCGTCTCTCTCCTACCTACACAATCTCCCCCCCCACCCCACCCCACCCCTGGCCCACATCTCTCACTCTTGTCAGGTTCCAATCTACCATATCTTTACAGACAAGAGACCTTTTTATTTTGCAAACCTTGTGTTTTTCATTAGCAGGGAGTGAATCAGAGCTACATAAGTTTCTTAGAACAATTGCTAAATTAGGAACATTCTCAGATCAATATTGCAGTGCAGAAGCTGATTTACAGAAAATTCACCATCTGGTTAACTCATTGGAAATAAATTAACTGTACCCATGAAAAGGGTTATTTCTCTCAAAATGAATTCTAGCTTAAAACATTAAACTCTGCTCCTAGATCTTCAGCAATATTGAACATGTGAATTGTGTAGCCCCAAGACATTTGACTAGTCTCACTCTGTGTTGCAACATACACAAATATGAGTTATCAAAGTAAAATGATGCACTGGCATTATTAATAGCTTCGCTTGATTCACCATGTCATCAAATAGGAGATCTAAGAATCTAGTCCGGGGGAATGTGTTGATAAAGTATTGTGGGGCAATACTTTGGAGGTTAAATCCTTCGGCATTCTGTCAGTAAGAGGCTTAGCAATATCTAATCAAAAATGTGCCTGTGAACAAAAATGTACCCGCTTCCACTGAAATAATGGAATCCAGTTTAGTTCCACTCTTTACAACCGCACCATCTCAATGATCTTTTATTTGGGTATAATTTCAATTTGCATCAACAGCTTTATGCCCTGATGTCAGAATCTTAGTTGACTGTGTTCCAGCATTTCTTTATTGGTTTTGTTTCTGCATAAACACACAAAGAGGAACATGATGTTCAAGCGTTCAACTTTTGTCATACACTTTTGTTATCTTGACGCTGAAGATGCAGCATTAGTCATTTTACACCTGCAGTCTTGCACTAATTGTGATTTCAGTTACAGAGCACTTGATAAAATGGTAAAATTTGGGGCATTGTGTTGCAAAGCATTTTGTGTGTTAATGTTATTGTGCAGGCCAAAGTAGGAGTGTGCACAGGTGCATAGATTGTTGAATTTATTCCAACTAAGAGATGGAAGCATGGAGGATAATTCTGATTTAATCACGCACAGAGAGAGATCCCTCAGGTATTAAAGGGCATTAAACTGTTACAAAGTTGGATTCCTTTTGTGTGTCTATAGAAAGAAGGAACATAAAGGGAATAAAGTGAAACTTTGAAGTACATAAACAGAACAAGTAAAATGTGTGTATATATTAATTTTGTTTTTCTTTGTAATTGTTCTTTTTTGTTTTTCTGTTCCTTTGACTGAATGCACTTGATTTGCTTTTTTAATCCATCCTATCCCTTGGTTGTGTTCTCTTATTGGCTTTTATTTATTTCTGTTTCACTGCCTCTGCTAGTTTTTCTTCCCCCCACTTTTCTGTCTTCTCCCATAGAAGGTATAGAACTTTACTGAGTATTCCAGCTGGAGTACTGCGTCCAATTCTGGTCATCACACTATAGAAAAGATGTTAAGGCTTTGGAAAGGGTGCAAAGGTTTACTAGAATGGTACCAGGATTGAGGGACTTCAGTTATGAGGAAAGGCTAGATAGGCTAGGTTTATTCTCTTTGGAATAGAGAAGGTTGAGAGGAGATCCAATAGAGGTTTATAAAATTATGAGGGGATTCGACAGGATGAATAAGGAAAATCTGTTTTCACTGGTGGGTGAATCTGTAACTCGTGGTCATAGATTTAAAATAGTTTCAAAACGAAGCAGAGGGAGCTGAGGATAATTTTTTTCACTTAGCGGATTGTTCGAATCTGGAATGCATTACCTGAAAAGGTGTTGGAGGCCGATTTGATAACAACTTTTAAAAGAGAATTAGAATTAGATCTTTATTTAGGGAGAATGGGTCTATTAGGTTATGGGGAGAAAGCTGGGCAGCGGGATTGAGTTTTGAGTTGCTCTTTTCAAAGAGCCAACGCAGACTAGATGGGCCGAATGGCCTCCTTTTGTGCCATAAAATTCTATGATTCCTTCCCCATCCCCACTTGCTTCGCGCGAGCTGCAATCATCTGGCCTAGTGTGGTTTCTTTGCTGCTTCTCTCCTATTTCACGACTAACTTCCAGGTCTACTTTGTGTTGGTTCTGGCTGCAGTCAGCAAAACAATTATGGTCAGTGAGATCCCCCATACTCCCTATCATTCTTGACTGTTGCTGTGAAATGACTGGATGGATAGTAATGGAATAGCACTATTTGCCAGTGTCCTACGTGTATGTGGATTCAAATTGGGGGCCTCATTAAATACTACAATCTGGGAGTGCTGGCATGCTGAGTGGGCTTTCTTTTCCCAGCTGTCAACCATTTAACTTGTAAACAAAATAATAACTTTTTTTAATTTATGGTTTAAATATGCTTTCCTGGAATTGCCTCAAATTCTTATTGTGATAGCTATGTTTCTTTTCCAAAATATTTTTCATAACGCCTTTGTCTAATTTGTCAGAGGCCCATGTAGTGAATAAGTAGGACTTCTGTTTTTCATTATTAATTAATTTTGTTTTTCATGATTCGTTTTTTTTTGCAATTTGGGGGTTTTCCGTCGACGTCCAAAAATCTGGAATTTCGACGTCTTTTACTGTTTCTTTACTGTAATGAGAAGATTTTTTCCAGGTTTGCTTCTGCAGATGTGCCAGAAGGGAGAGAGAGGTGCCCTTCTGCAAGCATAGAGTCTCCCTCCTTTCACATACACACCCTTCACACAGTGAGGTGGAGAGCAAGAGTAAGACATGCCTATTTGGCCACACTAGGATAACGGCTGAGAAAGAGAGAGAGAGAGAATAAAGCTTACTCTTCAGTGACTTTGAGCAACGATTTCCAGGTGTTAATGGATAAAAGCACCAATTTTGTTTTATTTTTGTACTTGGAGTATTTTATGGGCATTTTTCTGTTGAAACTGAAAATCAGAAGCCCTGGATACAAGTCTCATGTCTACTGCAAGACCATATTTTACATAATGCACAATAGACCTTCATAGCTCGCCATTTACATTCTGAGGTCATATACTGTATGTTAAATTTTAAATGAAGTATTTTAAAATTTAAGATGCAGTATGTTCACACATGTGAACGTGCAAGGTTTAGACGTAATGTGCAATGAACTTTATTGACTGGACATTTCCATTGTATGAAATTGGTTTCCACGCTAAAATCAACCTTCTGTGCTAGTTGGGTTCCTCATCTGAGTGCTCCAGGGCACTGCTCATGACAGACCTGCCAAGCTGGTTTATTGGCAGGATTTGGAGAAATAGACTAGGTACAGGGTTTCTTCCCACTTAGCTCCTGTTAACTTTATCCTGAAGCCCTAATGGGTAGGGTGATCTGAGCTCAATGAACAGTGGGCAACTTGGCAGGCAGTGCTCTGAATGGCAAGGCTTTTAGCTGATTAAAATTCAGCAAAACCCAAACCACACACTATAAGGTCCCCACACCTTGACTCTTGCCAACCTATGTCACGTGGTTGGAATCAGGTAAGTAAGGTCGAACCTTCGAGTAGGAGAGTTTGCATTCAATTGCAGACAGGGCAATTTCCACGTGTAGGTGGCAAATATATATGGAACTCTCAGTATTGTTTAGATACCCTTAAACTGGTTTATGCATGTGTCAGACACTTGCTGATCAAAACAAAAAATCTTTCTACTTATGAAGCTGACTAAAATTCACTTGTAATACACGTGCAGGGATTATACCCAGCACTCCCAATATTTAACCAATACAAATGTATTTAATAGTTAACAAGTGCAATTCTGTTGAGTATAATTACTGCATTATATTTCTTCCAATAATTGAGAGAAGGCATTGTTGAGTACTGTTTTGGATGAACCATGCTGTTTAGAATTGTTTATAAATCTGGGAGAGTTTGATGATCTCTCTTGACTATATTCTGTTGATTACATGTGGTGCATGCATAATTCCTACATTAGGGTTCAAAAGGAGATGCAGGCTTAACGCCTAGTAAAGCACCACCTGGAGAAAAGGTAAATCGAACTGGGAAGTCATCCCCCTCATCACTGTATGTTTCACTCACAGTCCTGTGTGCTAAACTGTCTTTGCTGCCATTCATTCATTCATTCATTCATTCCCATCACTGTCACACTTCTGCATGGTTCACCATTATCACCATTATTGGCTGTTACCTCTTTAGAGGAATAGCTGTGAAGGAGGCTGTTCACCGTGGACAGAATGCATGAGAGCGTGGGGTGAGGTATATTCTTTCTGGTGTGCATTGCATGTGATCAATGTTGGTTCAGTGTTTTTGTGCTCCGTCTCTGCATTTCATCTTGTGTTTTACATTGATGTGAATTTCCATAACAGTCACTGCAATCCATCAGTTTGATTGTCTTTTATTGCATGTGATGTTGGATCCTATTGGTTATCATTTGAATAAGGATGAGCTTATTTGAGAGCCACACTTCCACTTTTGAAATAGGCCGGTAGTACCAATTCACAGCCACAATTAAGTGTAATTCTAGGAGCCAGCTGTTGGCAATTCTTTAACGCTCTGTGCTACACTGAATGGGTATTGAGGTTCAAATCCCATTCTTGGCTGAGATGCACAATCCAATGTATGACTAATGCTCTATTCCACCCTCCTCCATTCTAATGGATACCTTGACAGCTTTGGCAGCGTCTTCCTGCACAAATTATTTCTTAAATACAAGGAGTCCTGGCTCATCCTCACCACAATATCACTGAGCGTCTGAACCATAATTAAGCATTGACATCAATTGAATGTAACGACCCGAGTCACATGAGTGCAGGAAGTATCATTGGGAGAGAGAAGTAAGAGGAACACTCTCAAGTAAGCCCAACGGGGAATGTAACTGTGACCACAGTGATGTTTTATAAATTAAAAATTAAAATTGTACAAAAGTCAAATTTATCTAATATTTTCCATGAACCAGACATTATTTTACTTGTAATGGCTACTGGCATGTAGCCAGTACATGAGCTAATCCTGAAGAATTCAAAAGTGTTCACAGGAAACTTGGCATCAAAATAATAATAATCCTTGCATTTGATATAGTGACTTATCAAGCCTTTGAGACATCTCAAAGAGCTTCACAGAATATACTGTGAAGTGACTGTGTATTTTGTGGGCGTTGCAGTGTTACCTAAACCTTTTCTTCCTTTTTTGATTAAAAATATTTAATTGTGGTATATATTCAAACTGAAAATTGTTTGAATATGGATGTGTTTTTTTAAAAACCTTGTGGCAGAGAAGACTATGCAAATATGACCTATAACAAAATATTATCCATTTTGTCACAAGCTCAGTGTTAATTTCCAGACATAGCTAATGAATCACTGGAGCTCACACAGAAAGTTTGCAATCTAAATCTGTCACTCCAGTTCCATCCTGATATTTTTCAACTGGCAGGAATATTTTTGAAGAATTTGTCATCATAATTATCGCTCTTGAGAACAAACATCCTGGGCACTAAGCTCAGTCAGTGCCCAGCAGTGTCACTTACTCTGCCACCTTCTGCCTTAAATATTGTGTTATTTCCTGCAGTACTACAGCTGATGTATCAATGCTTTCCTACACAGGGGGATGAAGGTCCTATTGGTCCAACAGGTCCTCCAGGTCCCCGAGGTCAGAAGGTAAAGTACTTTTCTTTTTGCTGCTGAATTGGTCTCTCCTGAGCTGAAATAGAAATCAAGGTGGTGTAACATCTGAGCCATCAATTATTTGCCTGTACTTCATGTTTTGATTTAGAACTCTGAATGTTGTAACAGACAGACGTGTACCCGTTTTAAGATGACTAATGGTAGGCTGATCTGAGCCAGGTAACGTAAACTTTGCAATTTCAACTCTGAATGGGACTATGATATCAACTCGGTATAAACACCAAACACAGAATTTCAACCAAATATTTATTTCATTTCTATCTGCCTGAGTTTGAAATGGGATCATGTCTTAGTTCTGTGTGCAGTTATAAATTTAAGTTTGAATAAATAAAATCTCAGAACTTTTTACTATCCCTAAAAGTGTTAACAAACAGAAAGAGCAATAATGTAATGGTTCAATCCTCCAACTTAATATTTTCTGCCCATACATGACTAATGATGCTGATCTATATCCCACCGTATTCACGTATGATTGTATCAGACGCTCATCAGATGTGAGTCTTCTAATTTCTGTGACTCACTGTCTTCTCTTTGAGCTTATCTTAAAATCCCTCTACAATTATATTTAAAAACTGAATAAGGCATTGTTTTGTCCTTGAGTATCTTGTACCTTGTGTAATTCTTATATTTTCTATAGTGTGTCATTAAAGATGCAGAAAATTCAATAATTGTATTGTAGAAATCACCCAGGAAATCATGAAGAGAATATAGGATTAGTGTACAAATTAAAACGATAGATATATTATAGACACCCACTTAATAATATTGGTTGTCAACTCACAGTTCTGTGATAGAAATTGATGTATATATAAAAATGATAATGTTCAACAGCGACGTTTACTGGGAGAATCACATAATGAGATCCTGAGGCTTTAGTTTCCCTGCCTGATGTTTACTGAGGTGCAGGCGATGATCAACAATACGCTACTGTTAATTACCTCCCTAATACAATAGTGCACATCTCAGCCATCTGACTTTTGTGTGACCATCATTTGTATTGATGGTGCAGTCTGAATGCTGGCACACCTCAGTGGCAATCTCCCTGCAAACTTTTAGCCTCTCATATGTTGTCTTCATCACACAGAGGTACTCTGATTCAGAGCAGTAAGAAAATCAAAAGTACTCCACACTGGTGTTGCCTCAGGATTGGCGCCTGGCTGTTGGTTGAGCTCGTACTCAAACCTAGCTTGGTCCTTTGAAATATTGTGCTGGAGGAAACAAAGATGTACAATTATTCTGCTTCATTCTCCCTGCAGCTTAAATGTAATTGTACGTGCCTTTTTTGAAATAGACATTATTTTAATTGTTTCTGCACTTATTGCCTCAGCATGTTTCATCAAGTTTGTCTTGGTCTGTGCATAATGGAACTGAAATGTCTGCATAGGCTGTTATTGAGTTTTGTAGCGTATGTCTGGAATTTACCGATTTCCTGGTAAAGTCCAGAATTGATTCATTTACACTGTATAATAAATACAGCAGTTAGTTCAGTAAGCGTTTTTACAAACTTAAACATGTATCTTGTCACTTACAATTAAGACGCATGGCTGCTTCACCTCAATTAGAGAGAAGGCCCGTTATATCCTACTTGCTAATCTGCCCTGAAAAATAAAGATTTTAAAAATTTCTTTGGCATGATAAAAGCTCTCACTAAATCCATGACCCTTGGCTGTACTGCTTTCTTCTGCTCCCTCAGGAGATGATATTCTCGCTAGTGGAATTGCATTTGTTTGCAAACGCAACTCCTGCTGATCAGCCTCTGCAGTTTTGTGTACGTGCTATTCCAAAATGCAGTGTAGTTTTCCGTGATTGATTGAGTTCCCAAATTGGATCAATTCTGGCCTGTTGGGGGTTTTCTCAGCTTGCCCAGTTTGAATCAGCTTGGCTTCAGATGGCACACAGTGGCCAAATTAGGTCAGTGCAGTTTCAGATTCATCAGCACAGGCGCTGCAGTTAAAATAAACACTGACGCTCAACTGAAAAATGTAATACACACAGTGGATATTCCCTGCAAAAGACTCAAATAAAACCCAGTATCAGTGTGGTTCAAATCAGACGAGCTGATCACTGGAGCCATCCCATCGTTCGCAGTGTACCATGGCACCTGGCAACAGAATAACACCATATCACAGAAATGGGAAGAAATGTTATGGTATTTCTTAAGAAATCTGAGTGGCGGTGTTGTACATGGCACTCTGACATGCTGGAGCTTTACTCCTGTGAGTCAGAACCACGGCCTTCCAAGTTTCCCAGTTGGGAAATCTATCAAGAAATACTGCTAAGTTGACCCCTTTAAAATTTGGATCAGTGAAACTGTTGATATCCAGACCTGACCACAATTTAAAAAAGAAAGACAACCCCTAGAATTCACATTTTTCTAATTAGGAACTTTTCTTTTGATCCTCCACAAATTTTGCCAACTTTGCATAGGACTGTATCATACAATTGTTTACAATTAGCAAGCATGACGTCCGTATTTCCAAATCAACTAAAGCATTCATTCTTAAGTAAAATCTCAGGCCTTTCCATATACGGTATATATACTGTATATATATATTTGCACATCTGTACATTTCTGTGTATTTTCTTCTTGAGGTATTTTTTACTGGTTTTGAATTATTTCCACAGTCTTCTCTTTCAATACCATTTTGCAATGCTTACATTTCGAGTCAAATATTGGAACCACAACTGCAATTTTCCAGTCTTCAGGAATTTTTTTCTCCTGACCAAGCAGTTTTTGAGATAGTTATTTGGTGATTGCTAGATACAAGCCGCGTTGTACACAGTAGAATATTCAGCCTAATCACACCTGTAACTGGATTGTAGCCATTTTTTCAAAATTACACTTCACCCTTGAGGTTTCGTTCACTTCGTGTAGACCATTAAACCAAATAAACCAATCCTTCTTTCAAAAAAACTAATTTTATATTATTTTCTTCACGTCTTCAATATTCTGATACCACATCGCTTGCCTGTGAGCTGCTCCTTGGCCCTCACCAGCTTTATAACCAGCCTTTAGTTCATATATTTTCTTCAGCTAGCAGCAGTGCTCTGAATAGTTTCCCATCTACACTTTCAAAAAAGTTTATTCTCCCAAATATTGCCTTTAAGGCAGTCCAGGTTTTTAATTCTTACACAATGAATGAGTTGACTAGCTTTGGTTAGAATAATTCTAACCAAAGCTGGTGATTTTAAGTGATTGAATTGCTAATTAAACCCTGCTATATTTGTATTTAGGCATCATAATATTTTTTCTGTGAATTGCTTACAGCAGACTTGGATTAACTATTTAACCATCTACTCAATTTATAACTGCATTCTCCCACCACTCCCCTCATTTTGTGTACAGTCTTTTGAGGGGTGTGAAACGTATTTGAGATAATTCATTTTGAGTCTCTAGGTAATTAATCAAAAGTAGCCAAATGTCACAAAAAAATGATCTCTGAAGGCAACTATTGCTCAGATCTGTTTTTAGTTGAGGTCAGTAACAGCACGTCAAGGCCGTATATCTTTTTTTTATTGTACAAAGTAAATTTTAAGTTAGAGCTTACCTGCAGGAACATGCAGTGTTTTAATTGGTATTCTAAGTAGTGGAAATGCCTGGAAGACTGAATAAATAGTTGAGTTCTCACAATACTGTACACTTAAGATGCATATTGGGGTCAAATTTGTAATATTTCTTAACAGGTTTCTTGAGAAAAAAATTGTCATTATTGAATTTTTAAAACATCAAATATAATGAAGAATAAAATTATAGTTAATATTTACAGCTAATTCTTCTAAAGGAACAGTCAGCATGCCAACTAGTTATAGATTTATAATATGCTCTTAATGCAAAAATGTCTTAATGTTCCATTAAATTGCTTGGGGAATGATCTATGTATCTCATAAAAGCTGATGTATTGTGTATTTCAGTTAGACAAACTGAATTTTGATTCATGTGAAATGTGGTTTGGTCTGGTTTCAGCATCCAGACAACTCCACTAATAATTATAGCGAAATATTAGAAAACTTTTTAAAATTGTTACAGGATATATAGAAGCAGATATATCTTGTTTGTTTGTTTATCAGTGAAGTAAATTTTAGCCAATTAGCACTTTAAAATTGGACAAGGGGCTGTATTAGTTGTCTCTAGATTCGTGACCCAAGTATAATGTTGATTTTAGCGAAGATTTTCTATGTACAAACCACTTCCACTTGATTAAACAGACATTATGATCCTAGTTGAGCATTTCAATACAAGTTTCCAGATGAATCAGAAAATGCCTTAAATCATGGAATTATTAATGTGCCGCAAGCTTAAATCAAATCAATCCACAGTTATCTGTGCTTTGGAAATCAAAGTGTAGTTTAGAAGTTTATTCACTTTTGTCTTAAATGTCCAAAGCATAAAAGAGGAATTAACAAAGTAGGCTCTTTAGCTCATCCCTCCAGAATATCTACCTTCTTCCCATTGTAGCATCTAGCTATTATAAAAAGCCATTGGCTGTCCTCAACCACTCTTCTAAGTAAACAGTTCCAGCTGCTGATTGTCTTTCTTGCTGTCTGTCCTAAAATTGTCCTTCAAAACTCTGCGCAAGCAATCTCCTGCTTTGCTGCATATCTAAAATAATTATTCAGGGATTGCTATTTTTGATTAGATTGAGTTGCTGAATGAGTGACTAAATACTGTCGTTTCTGGTCAAAAAATAACTACCGACCAATTGTGTTGTCTGTAGTTCATTTAAAATGATCACAATTTTATTCTGTGTGACTGGATTTACATCATGATACAGTTACTACACTTCACACTATATCCGGTGAAGTATTTGAGATGTCTTAACATTGTACGATATTATTATAAGACAGCTAGTCACAACTCATTGAGCCAAATATACTTCAAAAATATAATTTAATCAATGTTTTAGTGCTTCAAAAGCTATTCTACCGTACTAACAAATGGAAATGTACTGTTTAGAATGATTTCCCACTAGACAATTTCCAATTTAAAAAATCTGTTATTCATTTTATTTCAGTTATTAGCTTGAGCTTGTCACAAACGTGCAACTGTAAGCTAGTAAAGTGTGCAACACGACTTTATCTACTTCACACTATTCATTTGGGAACCATAGTCTGTGTCATCAAAGGAATAATTCAAATTCTGTAGACTTGCACATTCTCCTTGATTGCAACAACTTGTACATATGTGTGCTTTTAGTGCGCATATGTATGCCGTTATTAATTACTTGAATGATAAATTGCCTTCTTCCACATTGAGTAACATATTGAACTATAACGTTACAATGAAAATCTGTGAACAATTAAAATTGAATGGATTCAACAAACTACACAAGGGGGTATCATATCTACCAGTCCATGTGCACAAAATATGCAGCAGGGATGTTTAGGTTTAAAACTTCAAACACAATCGGTATGGTTTTAGCTGTATTTAATAATCCAGCATGTGAAATCTGTGTTTTTTTGCAGACTGTGCTGTTTTCTATTTGATTATGCTTAATCGGTAACTTTAATAAATCAAAATTTCTGTTCATGCAATGTCACAGTGGTCTATTGTACCCCATCCTCCTTTACATTTGATCAAAAGGGTATCTATTTGTTGCTGACCATAACAACCTGTATCCTCTTTTGATC
The DNA here is from genome assembly GCA_035084275.1 of Hydrolagus colliei. Taxonomy (NCBI): domain Eukaryota; kingdom Metazoa; phylum Chordata; class Chondrichthyes; order Chimaeriformes; family Chimaeridae; genus Hydrolagus; species Hydrolagus colliei. Next base: position 17,170,641 of record CM068749.1, on the reverse strand, counting down.
ACACTGTTCCTATCGAATATTCTGTAGCTGATACATGCTAAATCCTCTGTAACAAACATTTGCCTCTTACTGGAACTAATGAAATTAATTGGTCACTCGATCCACAACAGTTTGTGGGATACTGCTGCTATTGTGAAGTGCTCTGAGACGCCGTCCAGGGTGGAGGGCGCTATATAAATCGAAGTTGTTGTTGTTGTGCGCAATTGGCTGTCGCGTTTCACCCCCAAAATATCGAGTCACTTTCCAGTATGTTCTGTAAAGCGCTTTGAGACATCTAGAAGACGTAATAGGGGCTCTATCAAAGACAAGGATTATTTATCATTGTCCAAATCAACTAAATATTCCTGCACACTTTTGATTGCAACCAAATAAAGTGTTGTTACATGGTTGTGACATTAGAATCTCCAGCATTAGAAAAGGATCATCTGCCACCGGGAGTGGAGTTAGGAACAAGTAACCCATGGCAACCCTTGGCTCAAGGCTCCGAGACAGTCAGAGGTATACATGCCATGCACAACAGTCAAGATTGTCAAGATTTAGTATCACTGTGTGGTCAAATGTCCAAGGCCCCCAAACCTTTGCAAGGCTACCTGCCCACCACCAATCCCTGCTCACTCATCCACCGCTGCACAGGTGTCAGGTCAAGGGAACAAATTGAAAATTTACCAAAAATAACCCCCTCCAAATAAAAATACAACAAATTGGACGATTTATATTGAATAGAACTTCTAATCTTGCTCGACTGTAACAATGCAAGACACTCATATAAATCTTCCTGAAATCAAAAAAGGTATTTCCATTGTTCTTCAAAATGTGGCTTGCTTCTACGCAGAAAGAAGTAGCTGGACATTTTGGTGTAGTGCTCATCTCATAATTACATTTGGCTCAATTATGTTTCTTAGACAGCGGCTGCTAGCATATGAATTGGGAATGAGTAAATTGGTTGGACTGGCTCCAACCTTTTGAAAGAATAATTGTGAACAGCAGGTTGCTCTGGGCACTTTGCCTTCATGTTCTTGGTTACTGAAGCTCTCTCTTTCCAGTACTATCATCAACATGCTGAACAATAAATGATTCATGGCAGAAGGGCTGTCTTGTTCGATGGCAAGGCAGTTGAACAGACCAGGCCTGTGTCATTTTCAGTAACTGCATAACCCAGGAGCAATGGAATGATGTTTTCATCGTGCAGTGGCATGTTTCTACACAATTTACTTGATTGCATTAAAGCATTTGTCAAACCTGTGTCATTTTCAAGACGATGCTCCTTTCAGTGAAGCACATTTATATTTCACAAAATAATTTAATTTACACTCAACATGTATTGCAGAAAGAGGAGCTAAGTTAATTGTCATCTTCAAAAACTCTTTGCTTCCAATTACGTTTATAGCAAACAAGTTTGTCTGATTCATTTAAAATATCAGCACCATAACTACTGGTTAGCCGCTAAGTACTGTACTCAGAAGTTGTCTAAAATGAGCACCCGTTGACTATTTCTGTTTCAGGGTCCCAAAGGATATCATGGACCACCAGGCCATCTGGGGGAGCAGGTATGTGCTTTGAATTCCTTTTCTCTGCCATTTGCCAATGTTTGCATTGTAATTGACATGATATTTGAGAAAGTGTTGCACATAGCATATAGGTAAGTTTCACAAAAATAGCACAACAACCGTTATGAACTGAATGAACGGAAAGTTGTGTGTTGACGAGGAGGTCTTATCATGTTGCTGACTTGTGAGAAATTGTGGTCTCTTCATCACTTGTTTGTAAAGAGTTTCAACATTTCCTGTTGCCAGCAAACAGTGTGATAGGCCTCGGGAATATACTGACAATTAACTATTTCATCATGGCTTTATATTAATCAATTGAGGCCTGTAATAAAATACAAGTAAGAGGCAGTTGCTAAAAAAAATGTCTTCGCCTAATCTTCTAATTACGGTTTCTGCCCCATTCTTTGGGTTTTGGATGAAGCATGGTCACTATTTCCATTTGGAGATTCAGATCAACATCAAAGGCACAGAGCTGGAATCAGCCTTGAAAATTTGCCACAAATGCTTAATGTCCCTTGATCCGCTTAATCCTCTAAATACTCAGTCTGCTGAAACTGATAAGAGTTGAAATGTTGGAGAAACAGAAGCAAATCTTGAGCATTTCTTGCGACAGGTAACAGTGATTAGAATTAGAAGCAGGCCACCATGCTGTTAAGTGTGAGCAATCAGACCTACAAAAAAGAACTACAGGTTTCACTCAAAGGCTAAAAGAACCTGCTTAGGTGACATTTGTACTTTTGCATTTTGTGTGACATCTTTTTATGATAATATCTGATTTCAACAAACCTTAACTTGGAATAACTTGTTGGAAGTTTAATTGACCTCTATACAGGAATTGAAACCTCAATCAAAAAAAACACAATAAAAGGAGCAGATCCCTTATTGTAATAGGATTGTGGTTTTAAATGAAATAATTTAGGCAAGATTTAACATTTTTCACCATTAATATTTAACACCAATGTTCACATCTAACTCTTTCTTCTGCAGGGAATTGCAGGGCTCATTGGCAGACCTGGCAAAGCTGGTTACCCTGGCAGGCAGGTGCAGTAACTATACTTTGGATTTTTGAGGGGGTTCTGTATTTGACACTGTTTGTACAGTTTTCAAATATTTGCTATATTGACATTATCGCTTGACATGTGTTTGAAATAACATTTGGTATCCAGGACATGTTGGACATGTTTTCAAATAATCAAGTCCACCGATCATTACTCTTGTGTCCCATCATCATTATATGTAGGATTCACAAATTATAATCCATGGGTGGGTGTGTAAAAAGAGGGTTACCCAGTGGCCAACTGTTTCTCCTTGTCTTGCTGTCTCCACTTTCCACTGCAGTTGATATTAAGAGCTTGTCTTGTGCGCTTTCCAAATGAACCTATACATATGAACCTGACTCTCTGTACAGCATCAGGGATGCTGTACAGAGAGTCAGCTATCAGCCAGCTTTCTGCCACCCCTCACCACGTGGAACATCAATCCACCTGCTCTGCTGTATAGTTTATTGACGTAACGTTGAATGGGCGGTAGAGTCATGTGAAACATGTTCTGAGATTACAACGTGGGCCAAATCCATGGAAATCAATCATAAAGGCTGCTGAGAGAGAGAAAGAGAGAGCGAGTGGGAGAGAAAGCCTTCCTCTCTATGGTACTCACCTAATCTCAGGCCAAACTATATTCACAACCCAATTTAGAGATCACTGTCCCTACAAACCAATTGAGGACCTTGGCAAAAGTGACTGGTCTAAACAGAGCAGCATGTTTGAATTCCTGTTGTAAAAGATGAGTGAACGTTCCTGAGAGTTTACATTGCTTGAGTTTCTCAAATAGTTACACATGCATGCTTCACTACTGGCATTCCATCAGTGATTCTGCAAATGAAACCCCAAAGTGTTTTTTTCCAACCTTTATTTTGTTAAGAGCAAGACCAATGCTGAGATGAATCATGAAAGATTAAATTGTATTTAAAACTTGGCAGCTGCTATGGTGATGAATAAAATAGTGCATTTGGTATGAATATATCTCATTCATAGTTTCATAATTTATCATTCAACTACAAAATTATGAATGCCTACTAAGTATCAAGTTTATCTTGTATGGGATAAAATTCAGAATTAATAAGATCATGAATTCTTCCACTTTTTTAATGTTGCCTACTAACATGTTTTATGCTTATTGCAGGGTTTAGCTGGACCAGAAGGTAACCCAGGTCCCAAAGGTGTACGGGTGAGTAAGATTTTAAGGATGTTTCAAATAATTATAAGGCTAGTAAGAGCAGCAATGTATAAAGTCAATTCATTCTGTGTCACTGCCTGTTTTAGAGTGATGCTCTATACCTTCAGTTGTCAGTTCATCTGTATCATTGCTTTCATGCATTGCAGCGCATTATCCACGTACGTATGCATCCTCAATTCGTTTTGGGGGGGGCTTAAATCTGGGACAGGAATAAACAGTTGGATAATTTGTGCTGGAGGATGTGTTGAGTATAAGGTGCTGTCAACATCTGTGTGCCTCCGTGTTCTGCCTTAATCTTTTTCAAGAGGGTTCTGTCCAAACATATCACAGGTTAAAAGCCACAGGCCTGGGTTTATTGCTTCCATTCGCACAATGGGAATAATGCGAACCCCAGCAGCCAATGCTTATGCCTTTCATGTGACTAGAGCGCTAACTCTGTGAATTCATAGTAAACATTCAAGCATTTGTTTTTCTTTAACCTGCCAGCCCATTGAGGACAACAAAATTTTTCGCACCAGCCTTTAGCCACGCTCTAATGATGATTGTAATTGTCACGGTAGTTTTTCTTCCGGTGCATCGGAGATGCACTAATGTATCTTCAAAGAAGGCAGGCGAAGGTCTGAATAAAGCACAAAAAAATAGACAGTCTTTACCAATGATTTTGTGAGTTTATTCAAGAGTAGCTGAGCTACCCAGCGCAAAAAGGTTTGTTCCCTGATCTTTGCTAAGGTAGCTGTTCTAAGCCTCGATAGAAGTGGATTGTATGCAAGGAGGATCAGAATCTCGGTTTAGGGAGGAAAATTGTCCCAGCTCCTGTTGTTTAGTGCTGTGTAAAGTTTCTGCTGGTGGCTTTAGAGGATAATTTGTGACTGGAACAGGTTGCCAGGGAGGAATGCTGAACCCACAAAATTGGACTTATTTTAATAAAACAGCTTGATGCTGCAATGGGCGTGATTGGAGGGTGGGTGTTCTGGAAAGATGAAAGACTGAAGGGTTTTCTTGATCCAAATTGATCTTGTCATCTTTCAATAAACAAAATAGGTACAGCAATTTAGCAAGATTTTTTTTTAGCAATTTGGGTACGAAGGTGGCTAATCCAGCGTTTTGAAAGTCAAGGGATTTTCTAGAGGAGATTTTCATCATGTGAACTGCAAAAACGATCACTTGTAATTGATAGCAACATATTGGGTGTCAACATGTACTGTTTGCTGACAAATCCAAAACAGAATATTCACTAGCGTCAGTGAATTTCACTAGCATTAAGTGAAAAACAACAATATTTTACAAGAACAATTTTAGATTTGGGCATGAATTTTTCGGTATTTATAGTTAAATTAATAACTAGAGATCTTGCTAGTTCAGTGAAATCTGAAATTCTGTGAAATTCATTTACCCAATAACCCACTAAATCCTGTAAACCCAGGAAATTACATGATGCAATATTATGTGTTTGCTGAGTGAACACTCCTCATAACAGGCACTTTGTTGTAAAACAACAGACAGCCCATCCAGTCTATGATCTTGTTGAATGTACCAAAGCACTAAAATGTAAGATGGGTATCAATGCTCTGCGGGTCTTTTTTTAACATCTCTAATGTTTCAACAGATTCTGAAAATAGAATTTTATTTTTCTCCTGAAGTAGGAGTGAAGAACAACCAGTAATTTAGTCTGGGCTTCAGATGTTCTAATGACTCCAGCTTTGATATTTTTAGCATAATGTTGCTTCTTGCCAATCTTACTGCAGCATGAATTTCCTCTGTCTATCGTACCAAGAGTTGACATAAGAACTGTTAATGTTACTCTTTTTTAATGTGGGCATCAAATTAATTTCTACTCAGTGAAGCACAACAGCAAGGATACAACTCTGGTGCTTCCAAATACATTGGTTTCAGACATTCTTAATTAATTAATACTGACACTATAGTTAGATGCAAACCTTCATTTTCACATTAAAAGCAGAATAACAGTTTGTCTTATTTCCAGAGGGCAATTGATATTTTCTGATTAAGAGCACATAGCTAAGTTGGTTGCCAAAAATATCAGTATTCTTTGCTCTTAAAATAATAGGTCTAAAGTGAATAAGTACAACTTAGCTGAGTTTTGTTTTGATTACCTTGTGGATTGCTTAATGTTCAATCATTTTTACATCATTTAAATGGCCTATTAAACTGCATTCAAAGTCCTATTATAGTATTGGGATCATACATTTGAACACAGCATTTACAATTACAGCAAAATAATCCATTCATATTGTTACTGTACAGATGATTTAGACCCGTCCATTTTACGCAGGGTATTTTAATTTATAGACAATGAATGAATGTCATTGCGGTAAGCAGACCATTAGATGTATTTTGGCTGAAATGTAATAGGTGGTTGTTGCCACTTGTAGTAGATACGTGAACACCTTGGAATTTTAGTATCCTGTGGTCAATACTCCAGTTCTGTCGGGCGAATAATTACAACTTCAATTTCCACTTCAGTTCATCAGAGGGTTTAGACCCTCCAGCAACACCTCGGAGAGCATCTGGCCAGCTGGACGGTCAAACCTTTTCCTCTATCTAATTATTGTTGTCAAAACAAGTCAAGTCTGCAGTAGGAGCTGAACCCACAGACTGACTTGTGATTAGCAAACGTATGGATCTGGTTTGCTTCTCACTGAGTTAATCTGGCAGCTGAAACATTTGTGCCTTCACCCAAAATATATTGCAATTCTCAGTTTGGAAACAACATGAATATATTTTCAGAACACTTATTTTAATATTGTGTTTCAACTCTTCATACAAGCTGGAATATTCTTCCTGAGCTATTTAAAAATATATATTTGCAATTTTCCGATAACGTCTGTATTTTTTTTAGATTAAGATATCTCTGTGAAGGAGCAGATGCTCACAGCACAGAACTCTTAACAAGATTAGCAGAGTAGGAGAGATGAGATAAATATCGATGAATGAGATTTAATTTCAACATCTTGTTGTGATGCAGGTAGGATCTCAGCACAAGATCTCAATAAGTCTCTGCATAGTGTATGTGATTTCAGTACATGAAGCATGTGGGCACGGATTGTTAATTCCAGAAGTGCCTTGCTATCCCCCTGGTGGTTGCTTTACAAGAAGCTGAATTCCTAAGTCACTTGCCTGCAAATCTGCGATCACAGGGAAAGGAGATCAGACAGCTTTGTGGAAAAATGCCATTGAAATTTATAACACTATTGTTGTGACATAGAACTATCTTTCCAAACCGTTCAAATTGATATAAATTTCTAAAGCTTTCTGAAAGAGCCCCTCACTTCAAAGTCCTGGAGGGTGTTGGTTAGAGCACTCGTCTCGCAAGCGAAAGGATCCGGATGGGCATAAGGATCTGGTATAATTCCTCAAACCCTGAAATAACACATCAAAACAAAATTGCTTACTATTCAATTGCATTTTGGACCTGAGTTTAGCTATCCTGCAAACCTCCTGGCCGCCGGCTGGCTTTACAGGTGATAAAAGATGACTCTCAGTTTATTAGGGCACAATTAATGGAAAGTCTTGCTTCGATGCTTTGATACATCTATAGGACGCTAATGATGTCCAGGTTCAAGCGGGACCATCATGCCCCTCTTTGTCTATGCAAAAAAAGCGACTTGATGGTTGAAATGGTTTATTTTGGCGCGAACAGCAAGCTGTCATGCGTATAATGAGCGTCTCAGATGGAGAGTGCACAATTGCACTTCGCTATTACACTGATGGATCTGAAACCCAGGACTGTATTGGATTACGTTACATGAAACACATGGGCATTTATCAGGCTAATGTACTTTATTTATCAGAGTGAATATTAAAATATAAATATGAGATTTTCATTGCCGTACTGTTTATGTTATTAACTGTTGGAATGATACTTACAAAAATGTAGAGAATTCGACAGAATTTCAACCAGCAGCATAAATGGCGATTAACTCACTAAAGCCTCTATTACTAGAGCTCAAACTGCCTAATTGGGCTGAGAAAAAGGTCTAGTTAATTCCAATTCAGACAAATATTTTAATCACATGATTGCACCCCTCATCCAGTACCAAAAAGCTAAGCTTTCTTTACAGCAATAACTAGTATGGAGAATAAATAATGATTGATAGTGTTACAAATCCTCGTACTTACCCAGAGTGTGTGTTTGTGTGACAAAGCACATGTCCTGTGTGTAATTTAGATACAACAAATTGCATTTATTTAGTGCCTTTCATGGGAAGGAAGGACATCCCAAGGAGCTGGACAGTCACTGTCACAGTTTTCACCTGAGCTGGAGCTTGGAGTCAGGAGGAGTTTGGGCCAAGTGGGGGTGGGAAAGACATCCGTTTATTTTATCCTGCTTTATTCTTTTACGCCCGTCCCAATAAACTATTACATTACAGGAAATTGTTGCCCTTAGGCAATGGTTTGTAAACCTTACTTTATTTAAGGAAGGAGAACAATCGGAACAGGGACAGTGAGATTAAGGGCCACATTGCATCGTAACATGATTTACTATCATTATGTCACGTTTTTTGTGTTTAGGTAACACAGGTTTTCCCATGCCTGTTTTGATGAAAATTATACTACCTCAGTTCTGTTAAGGTGGATGTTTAGTAAACAGCTTTGCTGAGCGAGTTCCCATGGAATCCCTTTCTGTTGTCTTCCTGTTAAGTTTTCGCCATTTATTACTGTGTCAACCTAAATCATCCTCTGGGTTTTGAACCGCCAATATTTTGCTGTGAGTTCGTGAGTGATAGGACAGGTTTCACAAAGAAGAAAGGGTTTCCTTAGATTGCAATATCTGTACAGTAGAAGATAGTTTTTAGGTTCCATTTTAAATGACTTGATTCACGGTATGTCATTTGCACCTGTTTCTTATTTGCTCTTATTTTAATAGAAATGTTTAATCTTATCAGTGAACAATAGTTTGAAACTTTTTTTTTAAACTGTCATATGTTATCATAGAAGGTTCAAAGCAGGATGCTTCTGTTCCCAATTCTGTTCTGTGCTGCATGTTTCTCTTGTATAATATTGCTTGATCAAATCAAAGGCAGCAAAATAATAGCTTTACAAGTCTTGTATTGTATTTGCCCTGATCGGTTATTCTCTGTAGCTATATCAACGTATATGCATTTAATAACAACAACAACAAAATTACATTTATAGAGCGCCTTTCACATCGGGAGGACATCCTAAGGTGCTGAATGGTCAGGTCGGGACCCAATCAGGGCGGAGGGGCAGAGTAGGGAGGAGTGGAGGGAGAGAGTTGGGAGGGCAGCAGAAGACACGATCGAAGAGGACAGTCTTGAGACTGGCCTTGAAGGAGGCAAGGGAGGAAGCGAGGCAAAGGGACTGTGGGATGTCCAGAGTGTGGGGGCAGAGAGGCTGAAAGCCCGGCCACCGATGGAAGGGCGGGTCGAGCGGGAGACATGGAGCAGGCTGGAGTCTGCTGAATGGAGGGGGCAGACAGGTTCATAGGTGGGACAGCTTTTCTTGCCCAGCATTCTTTGATCCAAACACACTCAGGTTCTCAGCATGGTGTCATGAGAGCAATACAATGTCAAGTACGATTATATTTCACTGTTCTGGCTAATGTACCCAAGTTCTACACTTGTTTTGTAGCTGCTTCACTGCATTGTCTACAGCAACAACAACAAGTCCCATTTGTGTCGCACCTTTCAAGTCTAGACCTTGAACGGGCTCGCCAGTCTCTTCTCTATTCACTATGCAGAGTAAAGTGTCAACATTTTTAAACTTTTGACTAGAGTTCCTCATATAAAACTGGAAGCAGACACACTGCCATGTTTTTGAAAATCAGATCCCTTTGTCTTAAGATTTAAAACTGTGTACAGTTGTGGAAAATTCTTTGAATAAGTCGTAATTTGAGAGCTAGTCTTCCGCAATTCTTAAAAAGAAACATCTTCCAGATGAAGACTGGGTTTTGGAATTTTTCCACAATTTTGCATGAGTTGAAATTCTAACAGTGGCCTTGCAGGCTTAAACTGTGTGGCACTTAATTTGTAAAAAAGTGAATTATCATAAGCTGCACAATAGTTGTATGGTATTATTGTCTCGCAGTCAGTCATGCTTATCTAGAAATATAATAATAGCCTTTGCATTTGATATATAAGCCTTTTTACATTGTTGAGTCATCTCAAAGGATATCACAGGGTATACTGTAAAGTGGATTGACTACATATTCTATGGGTAAAACACAGCAATGTCCCACAAACAGCCATGAAATGAATTGTTTTTACTTGGGAAATTGTTGGCCGGGATACCGGGAGAGAGAAACTCCCTTCTCTTTTCGAATAGAGCCATGGGATCTGAGCCTCGGTGTAACGTATCATCTAAAGAATGCCTGATTAATGTTAACGATTTTGTACTCCATTGAGTTCCAATTTGATTTTCATCCAAATTCTGTTTCTAGGGTTTTATCGGTCCTCCAGGGATAGTGGGACCACCTGGACCTGAAGGCAAACGAGTAAGTTTGTTCCATGAATGCGCTGCCACGTTCTCCAATAATATCATTGCATTATATATAGACTTTCATGTCAGTTGGATGTCTCGAAGCGCTTCACAGGATTTATTGTAAAATGTAATGTAATGGCTATGTATGATCAGTTCCAAATATAATGGCCTCTCAAATGCTGTGAACATTTTATTCGCTCCGTCCAAAAACCAACGATGAACAAACCTGCAAAATAATGGCATTATTTAAATTACTCATTTTGGTTTTTCTTAAAAAACAACCCTCTCAAATATTTCCTTGAGTGACTACTACAGGTGACAGACTGTAGGAGACTGTTCAATTGTTTGAAAAGACCATGACAATTGAATGTTATGTGCTGTAATAACAATGACCTTTTCTTTGCAGGGTGTTATTGGTCCCCGTGGAAAAAGAGGCCCAAAGGGCGGACAGGTAAGTTCTATTCCTGTAAAATAACATAATTCAAGCTTAACACTGCTGGTTTATTTTTACATTTTGATTCCAAGATAAAAAAAATACTTCTGCACACACAATTTTGTTTTGCTGGAATCCTGGAAACTTTGTACACATTGAAATACGTTAATTGTATTGGGGTTTGTACACAGAGAGTTGGTCACGCTGAACCCATGAGAGCTCTGGTCTGATGGTAAACTATGGAAGAGGGTGATACCACTATTTGTTGTGCCAAACTTCACTGAACCAAAAATGATTATTTTTTCATAAGAACACAACTCATTCTATTTACCAGAAAGTATTACACAACAATTTGCAATGCTGGAAAACAGTATTGATTAATGCCATTCTGTGCACTGACATTGCATGTTTGAATGCCTTTTATTTTAAAGATTGTTCACTATAATTTTTTTTTGTCTGTCCTGCTTTGTAAAGTTGATGATACCAGATTTAGTTCCATGATCCTTTTTAGAAGTGATATAGGAGCCCTTACTAATTGTGAATCTTAAAACTATATTGAGTCTTGCTTTAATCCAATCAGTCATTCGAGTTGAGCTTGATTTGGCAAAGCAATTGGAGCTAAAGTGAATACTACAATGAGGCTTCATATTGGATGGGAACACAAGATGTTATGTTATTGATCTGCAATAAACAAAAAGGTAGATCATTCTTCACTGAACCAGTCAGGTGGTGGAATTTTAAGTGTAGATTCTTTTTGGTTTCTCTGTGAACGTCAAGAGTGGTATGTGCAGGAGTAAACTATATCTTTTTTTTTCCCACGGCAAACATTTATCATCATAATTTCTTGTAACCCAAATAAGAGGACTGAAAATTCAGGTAGAGGTCGATCAGTAAGACTTTACTGTTTCCACCCCCACCTTGAAATCAAAGATCTCATCTGCACTTTCACTGCAACATCCTAAACAAATTCAACTGATGCAAAATGAGTTCAAACATTGGGCAGACTCCTGTTTGAAGTTGCATTGTAACAAAAACATTTCAAAACCTATCAGCAAGAAACAAAACCTGAATACTTTCAGGCTTCTCAATACTAACTAGACGCTTGGCATGGAACCATGTACTGGGCAAGGCAAGCGATGCCTCCTGCTTTGGTTACAGCGCCTCCTGCTGGCATGTCATTCTTCAACCTTGACAGGAAAGCCTGTCATCTTCTCTTGGATGGAAACTGATATCTAATTACAAGAATAACTTAGAGAGAAATAGGAGTTGGATATTTTGGTTGCTTTTAGTATCAGCAAGTGAAGTGAAGTCACAATAAAACGAGCAAGTCCTCAATGGTTAAAACTAGTAAAATAATAATGTTAAATGGATCATCCACAATTTGAAGAAATAAACATGCTAAGAATGACTGTGCATCAATAGTTTGTTCTCTTTGAGTTTCACATCTCTATAATTTGTAGAACACTTCTTTGGAAATATTGTTTAATTGGCAATATAAAAAGGATTCTCTTTTTATAACTAGACACAGAATGTGAGATTCATGCACTATGATTATTATTCTTTAATCCATTGAGAGCATTTGTGACAAAATGTCAATTCTCCCCATGTCTAAACAGCAGAAAACTTAAAAACATTGTCTTCTGATCCCAAATCCTGCTCGAGGTATTAGCTCTCAGAAGTTGAAATAAACACAATTATTTGGAGTTGAGTAAAATTAATTAAAATACAAAAACAGTAGATACAATAATGAGCCTTCAGTCCATTTAACCGACCATTTAATTTTTTGAGTATGGTTGTAATTTCTTTGCAGTTATTTAATCCTGATAGCTCTTCAATAACATGAAAAATAACACCACTTTGCAGGACTGTGCATGTGCAGACTTGTGTTTGTGCAGAGTCTGTCTTAGTGATGAGTGAAACTGCTTAGGATCAAGCATTATCTTCACTCTACTGCTCGTAGCCAAATTACAGCTCTTTCAGCAGTAAGCCCAAAGCCTTAGCAAAGGTTGATACTGTAGTACTGCTCTTTCCAGCTTTGCTACTAATTATGTTCTGTGCCACATTTGTTGCAATGAGCCCTGGAGCCAGTAACATTAAGGAAATGAAATTGTAGGAGCTTGGAAAAATCTACGTTTTTCCAGTTTCTAATCAAATTTCCACTTCTCCCACCCAAAATAAAGTTTTTTTATACAAGATCGTAACGAGCAAGCAATTGGGGAAATGCTGATCAGATAACTTTGAGACTGGAAACAATGAACAAACAATGATTGTTTAGAAGAGAGAGAGAGAGGGCAACCTCAGACAGTGCTATCAGCCACTGGAATGTGTTTACACTTGCTGCAGTCAAACAGGGAACACAAATCAGGAACTAGTGGTTTACGAGAGACTCATTAACCCAAAAGTTCCACAGATGTGGAGAGTTTATGAAGATGAGGCCATAAATTTTTGTAAACTACTGCTTGCTAATGTGTGTTTTGTTTACATCTTGGGTCTGGTTTGTGGAGGATAAAATCCTGTCTCTAGCTAGAATGGAATCTCACAGCAACTTGAAGTCAACAAACCTCAGAAACTCCTCCTTATGTAACTCCCCGCTGCAATCATCTCCTTGAATGGCTCCCAAAGACATTGTTCTAACAAACATACACTGTGTTTCTCATTGGGAGATGGGATTGCCAGAAATCGGTCCCTGTTGACATAAATCATTTCGTAACAGTCAACACCTCTGAACAAATTCACTCACTACAATGAAATGTCGTAGTTGCATTATCTTGGGAATGATTAGAATGAATGTAGCATTGTGCTTTAAGACTTGATTTGCCCTCCATGGCCTCGTTCCATTTTACCTCTGCAAACTCCAAGCTGCCCACCCCCTCTACTCAGCAGGCTCCATGTCCCCCAACCCACTCACCCCACCATCGCCAGGTGAGCCTTCAGCCACTCTGCCCCTATCCTCTGCAATTCCATCCCGCAGTCCCTCCACCTTACCCCCTCCCTAGCCTCCTTCAAGATCCGCCTCCCATCGGTCAACCCCAAATCCCCTCCTTTCCCCCCACCCTCCCCGATCTCAACCCCACCTTGGGTCTGAAGCATTAACTGTCCAGCTCCTTAGGATGTCCTCCTGACATGAAAGATGCTATACAAGTGTAATTTTGTTGTTGTTATCATTGATTTGTGTTATAATCAGTTGTCTGTCGGTTATTCCAACGCAGGCCTACTGGCAAACATTTTATTTAAACTGTAATAGTTCCTACTTTTAAAAAAATGCTTACTTTATTTTCCTAAATGAAGCTGCCGGCCAAAATTGATAAATGTCCAGTGTCATAGGATTTTCATATCACTTCTGTCCAATACCCTTCAGTATATAAACTATGTACATAATGGTCATCTGACATTTTTTGGTCTATTTATAGTGCACACATTTTTATCATAAGCATTGGGTTTGTCTGATTCATAAGACTGATGGGACCGGGTTGTATCCCATAACTTACAAAACCATCCTCATCGGATCATACATCTGGTGTAAGTTAATGGAACTGAAATAAAACAGTGAGTTAAGAGACGTCTACAATTTGAGTGAGTAACATCCAGATGAATAAGTGATAGTTTGCATGTGGATTATGCAATCACACAATCGGCACAAACAGGAGATAGAATTGGGGAGGTAAAACAGATTCGAGATTGAATTAATCTACTTGATCTCAAGGATACGTATACAATATTATAAATATGGGAATTTCTGGACAGTGCATAGTTTTCTAATGAACGATTAAAACAATTTCTCTTTCACAAGATGTGGTGCTCTTTTCCTTAGGCAAGTAGCAAGGTTAAATACAATCTTGTTTTAAATCGAACATCCAAACGACCAACAATTCCTTATAAATCCTCTGATGTTGCGTTGCTTTTACCTGCTCAGCCACAAGGAGGCATCAGATGCAACATTGTCTGCATTGAATTATTCTAATTCAACCTGACCGTGAAAGGAACTGTAGCATATTCCAATATTGCTATGTGGAGATGAGTGGCAGTGGCAAATAAGTACTTTATTTTACAACACATTAGCAGCTGCATGAAAATGTGTGAGGTGACTTTTAATAACGGAATATTTTTGGAATTTTTACAACAATTATTGACTTTCGAAAGAAATCTCTTTCAAACTCACAAAAGTTACATGTAAAGTAGTGGTCATTTTTGCATGGAGAGGTTTGGTTAAGCCTCTATTGAACAATTGCATTTGACTATTTCAGTGTGGTTGTGGCAGGAGATTGTGACGGATGTATAAGTGTACCCCTCTGGCCTTTTCTCTTACAACAGTTTTGGTGAGAATATTCCTCTAACACTCTTTCCTTATTTTAATAGGGTTTTGTAGGCGATTTTGGTGCGAGAGGTCCTCCTGGTTCGGATGGCAGCCCTGTGAGTTATCCGAATGCCAGTGTCTTCTGTCCATTATCAAAGCTGTTGAAGTCTTCTGTATTGAAGGGGAAGCAACCAAGTCACAGATCATTTTTATTGTAGTGACACCACATGAAAGCAATGCAAAGATGTTTTTACAGCATGATATGTGTTGATGTGATTTACGTTATGGCATTGTGTACTTTGGCAATTAAAAAAAACATTGACAAAGCACTTTTTTGTGAAGCTGTTGCTTGTAAAACGTGACATTTGTCCTTTGAAATCTTAATGATAATGCCTAATGCAGAAAACAGCCCAATACTTTGGAATTGTCCAGTAATTTTTCTCATCCATCATTAAGATGTCTAGAATCCAACTTGAGGTTATTTGAAATTATCTATGTCAAATGGGATTATGTTTCATGCAGTTTTACATGCTAAGTGCACAACATTCAGGCTGTAACTATCATGAAACACATCACAAACCATCACAACTCACGATTGACTTACAGCGGAAAATATCTTTTCCAAGACATTCTTGTAAAGGGGCCTTCTACATTCTTGTAGGTATAATACAACATTCAAAATCATAATATTATTTACCCAGACTGCCTTTACTATTATAAGAGCCACGGTATTCTTTTTGCAGTGTGTAAAATAGGTAATGTTCTGCTTTATACTGTGCTCTCTTCGGCAGTTTGCTTTTAAATGTTTAACACTTGATGTGCACGTAGCAACAGCAGGCACAATGGCGATGGTTGTAACATTTGTGAAGGGGTGTATGTGCTAACAGAATGGGGAACTTGTCAATCACAATTGGTCAGTGCCTATGTGCACTGGCGTACTTAAATCAGCCCCAGCGTGAAATGTTCCCCAAAGGTGGAATTGATTCAGAATCTATAAATCAACCTGTATTACCTAATCGGAGTCTATATTGTGCAATTCTTTTATATCTGATCTGATATTTGACAAGTAGAAAAACACTGTTTTCATTCATGTGAAGATCATTCTGTAAAAGCTGGTAATTTCTACTGAGGTTACTCATATACTATTTTGGTTCTGATTAAAGTCACTGTGTTGATAGATCTTTGCTAAGTAAGATGAACACAGGAATTGCGATGGTGTATGATATGCTATTAAATACAATACAGTAAAACTCACATAAGTCGTATCAACTAGGAGCATACATTTAATATGACTTGCATGAAGTTTGAGCTACAGACAAACTGTATAAATCATTTAAAATCCCATATAATCAATAATCTGCACTGTACAGTATGTGCATAATTCAATACAGCCAGTATGTGCAGGAGTGATGCATGATATGGGAGCAGTGGTATGATTAATACAGTCTGTACAATGAAATTCAAGTGGTTTTGATAGGAAACTGAATAGGACTCGGGGCCCATGTACAATTTAGGCAGGTGATTATACGATTTATAAAGTTACGATTTATGCAGGTTTCATTAAGTATTAACATAGAATCGTTTTGATTTTAGGGGATTGTGGGTGGTGTCGGCCCTGCTGGATTTCCTGGTCTTAGAGTAAGTACGCATTCAAAAGTATTGCAAATGAACACTACTTACTGATTTGAATATTCTCTATATATTTAATATTCCTACATAGTTACACATATTACTTTTGTATCAGCATATTTCCCAATGATTGAGATTCAATGTGGATAACATGATTTTTGTTTGCTATGAATCTTTAATAAACCATTTATTTTTATGGATTTAACAAATCCATACATGAGTTTTGACAGCACATTGTAATAATATAAGTAAATAACATATGTTCCTGTCATAGTGAAAGATCGGGTGTACAAGTAAAATATGGTGTTGATGTCTGTTTGACAGGACTGTTTGTTTCGAGATTGCTTTGTGGACTAGCAAGGTTTATATATTATGTTATGTGTCAGAAAGTATAATGTAAGTTTACCGACGATAAGCTTTGTAAACTTATGAAACAAAAGTAGACTCAATACTATAACCAATTGTAGTTTATTTAGTTTTTTTTAGTTTAACATTCTGGGGAATTAGCTTTGTAAATCTAAATCATGGTTAAAGAGCTTTTAGTTGTGACAAACATCTAAAACTATACTGCCAATATATTGTCAATTTCTTCAAATGCAGTTTTGCAATAACAGAGGTTACAAGTATTTTCAATTGGAAAATATCTTATTATAGATCATTAGTTATCATTCAGTTGATATGTGTTTTCGAGTCCCAGATCCAAGAATTTACAGCTGTAAGTACATCCGAGAGATGCAAAAGACAAGTGCATCTCTGTGCTTTACTTTGGAAACAGGCCAGTTTGCAATTAGGTACATATTTTTCATTAAAAAGCATTAATGAAACATTACCAATCTGATTTGAAATACATAAAATTTGAAAGTCGGGTGATGCCAAAATAGCATTTGTTAGCAAGAACCCTGCACGCTACTATAATTACTGTGCTACTAAATTCATAGGCTTCTCAAAGACGGGTTTCCAGTTCAAAGCACATCATATAAGTTGACCTGTCATGTGTTCAAAGACTGAAACAATAAAATCTCCTGAAAACTTATGTCCCGGAAGTTGGAAAAGCATGGTTCAACTCCATTCCCCCTCCCGCCCAGACTTGATACTTGATTCATGTTCAGCTCTGACTTCCTCTGGATTACAACTCTCAGAAGTTCTCAGAAGATTATGGCGGTGCAGGAGGTGGGAGGAGAGGGGTTGGCCTCTTTGCAACATGGGTATCTTTCCAGTGGATAGACCAAAAGGCATTAACGGATGCTGGGTTCAGCCACTCCGTGGTATTCTCCCCAGTTAGCTAACCAAGTGTTCACAGTCGTTTATGACTGGGATTGAATCATTCTTCACCTGAAGTCCACACGGGTGCGTTTTCCAATAGGTTGCTGGAAAATAATCGAGAGCATGAACAAAGGCTGAAATGTTTGCACCCTGCCCCTTTGTAAGAATGTTTAATTCTCTTTTTTTTCACAGGGTGATTTGGGTCCTATGGGATTACATGGACTCCAAGGAATTCCAGGACCCCAGGTATCTGTCTTTGTCCTCTAAGGCACTGATCTTCTGTTTGCTGACTTTCTTCAATTATCTTATTGTGACATGTGGTCCATATCTTGCAAATGTAACATTATTCTCTCCTCTGCCCCCCCCCCCCCCCCCCTCCGCTCCACAGGGCTTGGTGGGAAATGTCGGGCAACCTGGATTGAAAGGTGATAAGGTGATCTAAATATTTCTGTTATTGTAGTCTTTAAAACACTATGCCGTAAACAAACAATTCTCTGAATTTTCATGTTGAGAACGCAATCGGCTGACTTTAATTTAAAAGTCTGTAGTTGTTGAACGTTTTCCTTTTGTTCTGAGTCTTTTGAAGTCAAAGAAAACTGTGGAAGGGGGGGTTGGGGGGTGGGGGTGGCTGGTGGAAGAATGCATATGTGCAATCCGTTTGTGCTGAAAGTTTTGTTCACTGGTTATAAATTCACACAAATCAATACCACATTCAGCCTTTGTTGTAAATGTGCGCAGTGTCCTGCGATTTGTGCCCCTTGTTGTAATGATTACCGCAATGAACTAAACCATTATTTAACTCCAGAAAATAAATTGTTAAGCCTAGAACACAAACTGTGGAGTATTGTGGAGTCCTGCCTGTAGCTCGGTGGTTAGAACACTCGCCTGACAAGCGAGAGACCTGGGTTCAATTCCCAGCAGGGCGAAACCTTGGGCAAGTTTCCTTATTCCACATGCCTAATAATAATCCCTAAAAAAAAAAAATCATAATTTGGTCAATTCACTCCATGACTGTTTGTGGGACACTGCTGTATACAATTGGCTGCCACTTTTCGCCCACAAATATACAGTCAATTCACTTTAAGATGTGAAAAGCTCTGTATAAAATGCAAGGATTATTATTATTTGGTGAGTAGATTGCATCAAACAATGTCAACATTTGGAGGTTTTTTTAAAAAGCACTATAACAACAACAATAATTTGCATTTATATAGCACCTTCATGTCAGGAGGATGTCCCAAGCTGCTGATAGTTCAGTATGTGTACTTGAGAGGCAGGGTTGGATTCGGGAAAGTGTGTGGGTACTGGGTATGGAGGTGACCAAAGGTGCAGACGAAAGGAAAGCCTTGAGACATACTTTGAAGGAGGTGAATGTATGGGCAAGGCGAAGGAACTCCAGGATGGAATTCCAGAAAATTGGAACAGCTCAGCTGAAAGCTGGACCACTGATAGTGGGACAAGTAGCATGGGGAGACATAAAGAAGGCCAGGAAACAAGCAGATTGGTGGGGTTAGAGAAGGTCACAGAGGTAGGGTGGGGCAAGACTGTGGAGGGAATTAAAAAGTGAGGAAGGAATAGGGAGAATTTGCGAAAAGGAATAGGGAGAATAGGCTGCAGAATTCTGAATGATCTGCGGTTTATAGGAGGGAGAATTGGGAAATCTGGGAAGAAATCTTGTTAACAAACCAACTCCACCAAGACCATTTTAATAGGAGATACAACTGTCCGAGGTATAGATAGGCGTTTTTGTGAACGGAAACGCGAATCTCGGAAGGTGTGTTGCCTACCAGGTGCCAGGGTTGAAGACTTGACTGAGCGGGTCCAGGAAATTCTGCAAGGGGAAGGGGAAAATCCACTTGTGGTGGTCCATGTTGGGACCCATGAAGTTGAGAGGAAAAGACCTGAGATGCTCCAGGGAGAGTACCAGAGACTAGGGAGTAAACTGAAAAGTGGAACTTCGAGAGTGGTGATCTCTGGGTTGCTTCCAGTGCCTCGAGCAAGCCAGTTCCAGAATGCTAGAATAAGGCACATCAATGCATGGCTGGAGAAGTGGTGTAGGAAGGAGGGTTTCTGGTTCCTAGACCATTGGGACCAATTCTGGGGTAGGTGGAACCTGTACAAAATGGATGGGTTACACCTGAACAGGGCTGGAACCAATCTCCTTGCAGGGAGGTTGTCGAGTTTTGTGGGGGGGGCTTTAAACTAATCCCGGGGGGTGAGGGTGGGAAACTGATCAGTAGTTCAAATACAGGAGGGGTAATAAGGAGGACAGGGGAAAAGGGAAGACGGGAGAAAAATGCAGAGGAAGTAATTTGTGCCTTAGAGTGCATGTATGTAAATGCACGAAGTTTGAGAAATAAAATTGGTGAGCTGCAGGCTCAGGTTGCTGCGAGGCGATATGATGTTATAGCAGTAACAGAGACTTGGCTCCAGCATGGGCAGGAATGGGAGTTGAACATTCCTGGTTATAATGTATTCAGGAGGGATAGAGAAGGGAGAAAAGGGGGCGGGGTGGCAATTTTAGTTAAGGACTCAGTGACTGCCTTAGAAAGGAACGAGGTGGAAGAAGGACTAAAAACCGAATCTATCTGGTTAGAATTGAGGAATAAAAAAGGTGCAGTTACACTGTTAGGGGTATACTATAGACCACCAAATAGTGGGGAGGAGATAGACAAGCAGATCTGCAAGCGTATCACGGAGAAATGCAGAGCTAATAGAGTAGTGATAATGGGTGACTTCAACTATCCCAACATAGACTGGCAGAATAGTAGAGTAAAGGGCAAGGAGGGAGAAGAATTCCTGAAGTGTGTGCAGGACAACTTTCTTGATCAGTATGTTTCCAGTCCAACGAGGAAAGAAGCATTGCTGGATCTAGTTTTGGGAAATGAGGTAGGGCAAGTTCAACAGGTTTCTGTAGGTGAGCATCTAGGGAATAGTGACCACAATATCGTTAGATTCAGAATAATTATGGAAAGGGATAAGGAACGATCACAGGTGAGGACACTCAACTGGAAAAGGGCTAATTTCAATGAGTTGAGGTGGGACCTAGCCAAGGTGGATTGGAAAGAAAAATTGGCAGGTAAGACAACTAACGAGCAGTGGGCAGCGTTCAAAGAGGAGATAGTTCAGGCACAGGTCAAAAGCATTCCCACAAAGGTGAAATGTAAGGCATCCAAACCTCCCTGGATGACTAAGGAAATCGGGGCCAAAATCAAACAAAAAAAAGAGGCTTATGATACGTGTCAGGCTCAAAATTCAGAAGGGAACCAAGCAGAATATAGGAAGTGTAGGATAGAACTAAAAAAGGAAGTTAGAGGGGCAAAGAGACTGCATGAAAAACAATTAGCGAGTAAGATTAAGGGGAACCCTAAGGTTTTTTACCAACATATTAAGAGTAAAAGGTTGGTCAAGGAGAGGGTGGGGCCAATTAGGGACCTAGGAGGAAATCTCATTGTGGAGGCAGAGGGCATGGCTGATGTACTGAATGAGTACTTCGCCTCTGTCTTCACAAAAGAAAATGATACAGCCAATGCCATGGTATTAGAGGAGAGGGTAGGAGAAATGGATAGAATAATTATAACCAGAGAGGAAGTGCTAAAAAGGTTGACGTCGCTCAAGGTGGATAAGTCACCTGGTCCGGATGGGATGCACCCTAGGTTACTAAGTGAGGCACGAGAGCAAATAGCAGGGACTCTGGCCACGATCTTTCAATCTTCCTTGGACACAGGGGTCGTGCCAGAGGACTGGAGGATAGCTAATGTTACTCCCTTGTATAAAAAGGGGCAGAAGGACAAGCCTGGTAACTACAGACCAGTCAGTCTAACGTCGGTAGTGGGCAAAATTCTAGAGTCCATAATCAGGGACAAGGTAGATCTTCACTTAGAAAGATATAGGCTAATAAAGGACAGTCAACATGGATTTGTTAAAGGCAAATCTTGCCTTACAAATCTGATAGAATTTTTTGATGAGGTAACGGAATGGGTGGATAATGGTAGCGCAGTTGATGTAGTTTACATGGACTTTCAAAAGGCATTTGACAAAGTGCCACATGAGAGACTTATTAAGAAATTAAAGGCCCATGGCGTAAAAGGGACAGTGGCAGCGTGGATCCACAACTGGCTGCGAGACAGAAAGCAGAGAGTTGTAGTGAGCGGCTGTTTTTCAGATTGGAGGGAAGTGAGCAGTGGTGTGCCACAGGGATCGGTTTTGGGACCATTGCTGTTTGTAATCTACATCAATGATCTGGACTTGGGTGTACGGAGTACAGTTTCCAAGTTTGCAGATGACACTAAGTTAGGGAGAATAGTAAACAGTGAGGAGGATAGTAGCCATCTGCAAGAGGATATAGACAAATTGGTAAAGTGGGCAGACACATGGCAGATGAAGTTTAATGCAGAGAAGTGTGAGGTGATGCATTTTGGGAGAAGAAATGAAGGGAGGCAATATAGGCTAGATAGTACAATTTTAAATGGTGTGAAGGAACAGAGAGACCTGGGGATTTGTGTTAGTGACTCGTTGAAGGTGGCAGGACAGGTAGACAAGGCTGTTAAGAAGGCATATGGGATACTAGGCTTTATAAATAGGGGTATAGAGTACAAAAGTCAGGAAGTGCTGACTAACCTCTATAGGACTTTGGTGAGGCCTCAGCTGGAATACTGTGTTCAATTCTGGTCACCACACTACAGAAAGGATGTGAAGGCATTGGAAAGGGTACAACGAAGATTTACTAGGATGGTGCCAGGATTGAGGGACTTCAGCTATGAGGAGAGGCTAGATAGGCTAGGGTTATTCTCTCTGGAGCAGAGAAGATTGAGGGGAGACCTAATAGAGGTTTATAAGATCATGAGGGGTTTCGACAGGGCAAATAGAGAAAAACTATTTCCACTCGTGGGTGAATCTGTGACTCGTGGTCACAGATTTAAAATAGTTTCAAGGCGCAGTAGAGGGGAGCTGAGGAGAAATTTTTTCACTCAGCGAGTTGTTCGAATCTGGAATGCATTGCCTGAAAAGGTGGTGGAGGCTGATTCGATAACAACTTTTAAAAGGGAATTAGATCTTTATTTAGGAAGAACGGGTCTATTAGGCTATGGGGAGCGGGCAGGGCAATGGGATTGAATCGCTCTTTTCAAAGAGCCGGCACAGACTAGATGGGCCGAATGGCCTCCTTTTGTGCCGTAAAATTCTATGATTCTATGATTCTATGATTCTAAAGTCAAGCCTGGATTTGAGGAAAACCTAAAAAAAGTTAGGATTAGAATCCTATAGATTCTGCAGAAAATATTGTTTGTGTGAATTTATAGTAGGCAATATCATTTTAAGATGAAACATTTCGAGAATTTTCTTTGTCATCATTTCAAGTAATATAGTCAATTGTATTTAGATTCAATCTTTGCTTGTGGAATTTTTCAGTCAGACTGCCATATGTCTCTGAAGGAGAAAGAGGAAACCTCACAGGCTGTGGGAACGAGTAAAAGCGCTCTCCCATGTAGACATCATTAAATTCCAAGAAAAAGTATTTTAAAATTTACTGGCGCTGCAAATAAATTTAATATGTTTTACTGGATTAAATGTGTAATGTTCAATGAGTAAACTGTCCACATAGAATCACTTTCATGTGGATGATAGCAGCGTTGTTACTATGGTAACAATATTGTGAGGTGCTTTGATGTAGTTAGGTAGGTAAATTACCAAGGCACATTGAAGCATTCCTCTGCCATCTGCTGAGCATGACTTTGCATAGGTCTGGGAATATGTGATAAACTGGAGAAAACAAGCAGACTCAGTAGATCATTCATAAGAGTATTTGACTCGTGAGGAAGGCTTTCATAATACACTGGTGGTGGCTTCCTCATTTGGACAAATTAGAATTTATTTGTTATATTCTAATCATCCATTGATTAGTCTTCATTTAATCAACTCTTCATTATTAGCTCACGACAACAGAATAAAACCAAGTTGAGGAAACCAATAGGAAATTAATGATGCGTTGTATTTTTATGTTGTACTACCAGATATTGATGATGTATTCTTTCATGAGATAGGAGAGTGTTTGTTGATTTCAGCGCCTTGGGACATCCTTCCGACTTGAAAGTCACTTTACAAATGTAATTTTGTTGTTGTTGTTTGTCTGTCCGTACTGTTATAAATAGTGAAATAACACTGTTTTACTTATTCTATGTGAACCATATCCATCTTATTTTTCATATGGGAGTAATACATCACTAGTACAGAAAATGTATACTATACTTAAACATCTGCTGTATCTGAGGGGAAAAGAAGATAAATTAATTCCAGCTAATTCATTAAATGCTTTTGAACATCAGCCTCTCTTCATTGATGGGAATACATCTGTAGGCTTTGACACTGAAGTGGAAAAGAAGCATATGGCACCAGATGTGAATCTATGCCAATCGTTAGCTGGTATGCTCATAAACGCTGGTATGCGTTTATGTTAAATGCAAGCACAACTTATTTGTGGTTATTGATTCTGAATACATGAGGATGTGTTCCAGTGTGCTGGAAGAAATGAGCTATTAGGAACAAGTAACGATGGGCATGAAAAATATAACATAAACTTTACTGTATTTTCAAACTGGTGGTGCAGAAGCATTTCCACAATTCGTAAAGGCTTTAAAAATTAGTGCTTGCGTGATTTGGGGACTCTGGTTTGTATTGCTTCACTCAGCCCTTCAGCATAAAACCTAATGTGAAGCATAACCCTTATTGTTGCAGAGAAATCCTTAGGAGGCACACTCCAGGTTCAAAGATAATAACAGTGATTAATATGTGCAACATTCATTTTCCATTTGCCTTTGGGTAACTATCAATGCTAATCAACTAGTGCAAGCTATTTAAAACAGGTGTTTTTTTTCTTACACGGAATGTGAAGCTTAAACAATGTTGTTTTGTTCATATGAAAATTGGCTATGATCATTGTGTATCTATATATGGCAATGTGATGTCTAGGGTGAGGATGGTCTAGTGGGAGCATCTGGAGAAAGAGGATATCCAGGAGACCGGGTAAGATATGAAGTCCAATTTAATCCATTTGGAGGGGGGTGTTTTGTTTTAAGTGTATTGCAGGACAAAAAGCAGTATAAATAAATTGAACCAAAGTAATCTTAAAGAAAGCATCTGTGGAAAAGGCCACAGAATCTTTGAGCAATCTGGCTGTCCTGTCCATCAAATGTGAAACCAAATTGGAGATCCTGAATGTTTGTAGCTCCTTTGGATGTTAAAACATCTCAAAACATTCTGCAGGTAACTACTAAAGTGTAGCGACTTTAATGCAGGCAAATGTGACAGCCATTTATGTCAGCGAGGTTCCACAAAGGCATAGGTGAATAACCAATTCATTTGGAGATAACTGGTCATCTTAGCTCTGTTGCACTCCGACTCCAGGTGAGAGCCTGATATCTGCACTGGAGCTGATAGTCTAGGCTGACGCTGACATTACAGGAGAGAAAGTTTGCTGAGCCTTGATCAAAGATCAAGAAAACTATTGCTCTTGGAGCAGTCCTGTCCTGTCATTTTGGCTATGTGGAAACTAATGCTGATATGATTGCAGTGCTAAGGGTTGACAAGTACGCTTGCATTTCCAGGCTGAGAGTGATTGGCAGACAAAATCCAAGAATTGTAAATCCCACTCATGTTATCAGCTCCCATATTGTTCCCGCCGTATTCGGGCATGAACATGTCTAGCTAAAGTAGAAAGTGCTTGCCTAGTTAACCCAATTAACTCCTGTAGCTCAATGGTTAGAGCACTCACCTTACAAGCGTGAGACCTATGTTCGAATCCAGGCAGATCGGGGCGAAATCATGGGCAAGTTTCCTTACTCCACTTGCCTAATAATAATCCATTAAAAAAATTGGTCATTTTTATCTACGACTATTTGTAGGACACTACTGTGCGTACTTGGCTGCCGTGTTTCACCCACAAAATATACAGTCAATTCACTTTACAGTATATTCTGTGAAGCGCTTTGAGATGTCGATAAGATGTGAAAAGCACCATATCAAATGAAAGGATTATTATTTAACTAGCAACATTTATTTACAGCTTTAATCTAATAGACAGCATTACATCTTTAGTCAGGAGTCTGAAATATTGTAACAAGCAATTTAATAAAATAAGTAGCTGTACAGCATCCAAACATCAGGAAAATCAACTCGTTTCCAGCCAAGTTGAGCGATTTATTATTGCATCAGGATCAAAACCACCTCTTTAAATATCAGGTCAACAAGAATATCTTTAAATATTGGAATAATTTCTATCTCTTATGCAAACACATTATACAACTCTGGCAGCACAATTTTTCAAAGCACTCGGGGTGACACAATCTTGGCATGATCCCATTGCCTGCTAATGTTGACTACTGAGTTCCAATCTGCTACTTAAATAAAGCTGTGGAAGGTGACTGCTTCCTATGGAATCATATCCCAATGTGAGTCAGTGCTCATTGCAGAGTAGAGGAAGAAACAACATCAGCATAAATTTCTGTCGCAGAACATCTGGCCCACAGAAATCTTTGAACATAAGAGGTTCTCTATACATCTGGGGCAGTGGACTTTCAAAGATAGGAATGGGCAACACAACCACTTTATATAGCCTAGACTGCCCAAAACAAACGCAAACGCTTTAAATGCCACATCAACACAATCTCGTTAAACATCACAGAAAACAATCCCAAGTTGGTTCTGCACAGGCAAACACAATTACTGATAGTAACCACACTACGTAACATAATCGCTAAACATCAGAGAGAACATAAGCTCTTTACATGCCGAGGCTCATAGCAATTTATTCTCACATTAAAGAGTGAGCAAATCCCTGTATGCATGCTCGCCAACCCATACAATTCAACCTTTGTGATTCTTATATTCTGCTTTATATTTAAAGCCAAGCATATTAAGAAGTACAGTATTTTTGGCAAGTTATCTGCCTATTACATATTATCTTTAGTTGTGCCTGCAACAATTATTCTATCTCATGTGTGTATAGTGAGTTAATGCAAGTTGCTGCTATTCTATTTTAATTTGTTTAAATTTAAACTACCTCCATCACTTTTAATAACATTTTAGTTAAGGATAATAATGTATAATTCAAAGTACAGTGTCCCAATCTCAGTTGCTATTGCTTGTGCTCCCAACTTTAGTTGTTATTGCTGGTAATGGTAGACTATGGTTGTTTGCATGAATAGTACTCTATAATTAGTATTTGCTTATGCCAAATGTATAATTGTTCACTTTTTAAGGGCACAATTGGTTTACCGGGGCCATCAGGAGTTAAAGGAAAACAAGGCCCACTGGTATGTTAAATGTTCCGTCAGCTTGTTTCATGCGTTTATTGTTTGTGTCATGATGAATACACTGTTTAGTAGTTGACATTTAGAGAAGTTACTTTGGCAAATTGCTTGCATTTAATTAAGAATGGATTCACTTCAAATGCCAGATCAACACAATCTCTTCAAACATCAGGGGAAGAATACAACTAAGATTGTATGGAAATGCAATTACTAAAATATACCAATCAGTTTTAAACCGGAAACTTCCAGGGACTGCTAGAATGGGAGAGTGTGTGAGGTTTGCATCTCAAAACAAGAATTTTGTTATTCATGCAAACCTCACAAAGTTGAGCTAAATATCACAGTTAGCCTTTGATTTATATTTGTGAAGCATGACTGGTATTTAGCATCACAGAATCTCTGAAGCATATATCCAAATTTCTGAATGCAGAAATCTATTTTGAAATCACCAAATTTCAGACTACATTAGAGATGTAACTCCTGTATCAGATCACTAAATGTAGGCTGATTCCTGTGGCATTTCTCTTTGACTTTAGGGCAAAGTTGGTGATTCTGGGCTGCAGGGTTTGACAGGTTCTGCCGGACCAGAGGTAAGGATTTCACAGGAACGATTTGTTTTGGTTTGT
The DNA here is from genome assembly GCA_035084275.1 of Hydrolagus colliei. Classification (NCBI taxonomy): domain Eukaryota; kingdom Metazoa; phylum Chordata; class Chondrichthyes; order Chimaeriformes; family Chimaeridae; genus Hydrolagus; species Hydrolagus colliei. Next base: position 17,142,847 of record CM068749.1, on the reverse strand, counting down.
AACAGAGAAGGTTTATAAGAGAACTGAACAGGTTGATCAATGTGTGTGCTCTGCCCTTTTGGTAATACTGTAGCAAAGTTGTTCAACCTAAATCACTGTCAGAATGTTTGCATCTGTTCGGGTTGGAGAAGTGAACACAACCACCCTTGTTACATATTCCAACGTAGGAGATAAAAAAAGAGAGACAATGATAAGCAAAGTGAAATTACCGCAGCAGGTGATGTACACTTGAAAGTTTCCAAGTGGAAGCATCCTCACCGTGAATAAGCCCATCCACTTTATCCAGTCAATCAATGAGGTTAAATTACTTTTTACTTACTGTCCATCCACATTGGCTTAAGCAACCAGCACAGATTTAGTGACAGGCTGTAGAGCAACAACAACTTGCACTTGTATAGCTCCCTCCACCAACACGAGATACAAACCTTATGTGAAACAGAAGTCTATTTAGATTCTTTCCTCATTTTACCAATTTTATTGTCAATATACAGTCATTATATATTTCACCCTCAAATGTACAGTCAATTCATTTTACAGTATATTCTGTGAAGTGCTTTCAGACACCTAAAAGATGTGAATAGTGCTATATCAAATGCAAGGATTATTATTATTTTAAAATTAAAATAAGAACATGGAATATGGAGTCAGACAGTTTGTTATATTGTATCACTGCATGTGAGCAAATAATGGTTCAGTTGTTGAGCAAACTTCCACTTTTCATTATTAATATGACAATACAGACATACAGTTGCGCACATCTTCACAGTTGTTGTTCATTTTTTGGTGGAGGATGTGTCTGGCACATGCGGAAACACATCACTGTGCTTAAGGGAATCCAAGCCAAAGTAAGAATTTAATTGCATCCCACCTACACGTGGAAGTTCCAGAGATAGTTTGTTGGAATGCAATGCACTCTCTCTCCCTGGAGAGAGGGATCTCTTACCCAACCTACGCAACCTGCTTACCCAATTTCCGGAACCTATTAGGCGCACTTTGGCAAGAGCCAAGGCTTGGGGACCCTAGAGTATGTGTTGAGGTAGTGCTGGAGTCTAAAGAGCTAAAACTGCACAGCTTGCCATTGATAGCAATGTCTGTCAGGCTTTTCCGCTGCTTGTACAGCTAGGACCACCCTTACTTTCTAACTGTTAAGAGTTTAACAGGAGCTGAGTGGGAGGATTCTCTGTCCCCAGTGATTGGTCTTCCCTTCCAAGTCCTGCTGATGAGCTGGGTTGACTGAGCTGTCAGCAGCAGTGAGTGCCTGAATTACAGTGGACCTGCCTGGTCGGGTTCATTACTTCATCCATTTCAATTCCAGCATTAACCTACACAGGAAAGTCAGAACCTGTCGGGTTCAAGTTGCAAAATACTTTTGAATATGTTTGCAAGAAAAGTTCACAACATATGGGATGCAAGTGGGATTCATGAGGCCTAAGTATTCGTTTTGGCTTCAAGCTGAAGGAAACAGAATTAAACATATCTCTTTTAAGAAATGTTTGCTATAAATCTTATTCCATTGCCAAGAGATTGTACTGGGTTTCCTGCTGAAAGTCAGTTTGCCTTTGCTTTATTCTACTGGGGATACTTATTTTTTATCCCAAATTTCTATATAAGGAAAATTCCACTCTACATAGCTGAAATAATGAACCTAACTTCAGTTACTATTTGCTCATTCGGGACATTACAAATCACACAGTGTGCATTTTTGCAGTTGTTCCCTGTGGTTTGCCTGGATGGCATTGAAGGCAAATACATCAATATTTTTACAGTAGATTTTCTGGCACTGTACTGGTGTCTTCAGGAAAGATTTGGCAGGAACCTTGCCCGAGTAGATGTCTTTGTTTAAGTTGTTGAAATAACTAAAAGTGAGCCTTTACTGAAAATCTGCGCTGAAGAAATGTTCGGGAAGAAATTTTCACAAACCAGTGAGCCCTGCCAGTGAGCAACAAAAAGCCAAGGCGTATACACTTCCAGAAACCTAGAATTGGGATTTAATCCCACAAGACTTTGTAGACTTTATCATGATTTAAAGTTTCCACTTTGAAAAAGAACACATGTAGTCTGTGATTTTTCTAGTGCATGTACTGTTGCTATTGGCATACATTCAAAATGTTTTACAATATCTGCTTTCAGCAGCTTCTTGCATCAACTACTGCTATTGTTATGAGGACATTTGACTCTCCAAATGCTCAATTTTCCAGTTCATTTTACCACACACTCAACGTACATGTGATTTCTGCCTGTCAAGCAGTGTTGTTCTCCCATTTACCCTGAATCTTTAACAAGGAAGCAGTTTAAATAGTGGGGTCTATTTACATTTTTTGTATATTGAATAAGAAATACATGGATGTACTGGAGCTGGATGTGCTATTTGTTTCTAAATTTATACCGCATGTTAGATCCCATTGGTTGAATGAGTTTCAATAAGTGGCTTGCTGTACAATTACCTTGAAAATAGAGAAGGCATTTTGGAGATTTATATGCTCTTTCTGTATATTATAGTTCAAATCCAAACTGGGTACACCACTTATTTACTTGAATCTACTGGAGATTGAAGATTTAGGCCCTCCTAAATTGACTGAAGTGAGAATTTCTCAGAGTGCATCAAATGAACGCCCACAAACCATTACTCACAAGCTAGTCTGACATTGTCGTCTCAACATCGATAACTAATATTCCAGGCAATGGATAATGGAACCCCTTTTCACCAGCATATTCACATGCCCCCATGTGGCTGTTGTGCACTACTGCAGACTGATAAACTTGGGAACCATTTTAAGGTGATTTTGCTTGAACTTTGCTGAAAGTTAGTTTCAGTAAAATGTGCAGTGTGACATCTGAAATGGGTTAAATAAATATGTTTTTCTACAATTTCATGGTATGGTTATTGTAGTGTAAATCGTAGTGCAGGGTTCCATGGAACAATAATGCATACATACCAGGGGGAGGAAATTCTAGCAACCAAGGGATTAAAGGCTAAAAGGAATTGTATATTGTTTACATTGCTAGTTCAGCAGTGATTAGAAATTGCTTGGGTAGGTCTAAGTGCCCAACAAATCCAACAAATGGGAAGATTGGTAACCAATTACTCTGTCTGGCATGCCAGAGGTCCTCTGACAAGCAGTTAGAGAGTAGAACTTAACAGCCATGAAAGGGGGAAGGGTTTTGCAAGGTTCAAACACAGATATATGTGAACCTGGGAAGCTGGCTTTTGTTAGAGCATGTTCAACATCTTGTAACAGGCTGCTACAAGGCTTTTTCCAGGCATAGCAATGTCCTATGCTACAAAACTCCACCTCCCTTGTCAATTATTGCTGAAAAGGGACAGTTTGGAAAACTTTACAAATGGTTACAAACAACGTTTAGAATTTATTGCACAAATAGGTTTGTTTTTAGAAATGATAGGTAAATTATATTATGAAGTTTGAGCGCCTGTTCATAGACAGTACAACCCAGAAACAGATAATTCGGAGCATCCTGACAGGTTGGTGCTTATACTGCACATGAGTGGATACGAAGGCCAGAAGAATATTCAACGCAGGAATACAATGTTCCGGTTGAAAAATGCCCTGACCAATGGTGAAAGCAACGTGTAGTATAGAAAAATGAAATATGTTGCTCATTGTTAGTTTAGTCAAACTGTTACAGCAACAAATAATGTTTATTTTTGACCATTTACAGTACTTATAATCAGCTATATTTCCACAATTAATCACAAGGGAAAATTTACATTGACCTATTCATAAGATGAAACAACAATAACAAAAAAATTACATTTATAGAATGCCTTTCACGTCAGGATGACGTCCCAAGGCACCAACAAAGCACAACAACTGACTAGGGACAACAAGTTCCTGTTTTATCCATTCATACTTTAGAGAATTGCTTCCTATCATGTATACTGTATCCCACATGCAAATTTACAATTATTTTTATAGTAAAAATTATTCCAAACAAAAGAGTTAGAATTTAAATGCTTCCAGATTTCTACAACTTTTTCCTCACCATTCCCTTTTCACTTAATTGTTTGAATCCATTGTGTTGACGACTACATTACAATGATGCTCGGACTCCCAATTTTTACATGAAGGTGGGGCAGTTAAAATAATACTCAGAAATTGCCTTTGAAAATCTTCACAGCATATGCTATGTCTTTGTGCCGCTCATATCTTTGCAGTGTAAACATAACTATGTAATCATGCTTGAAGTCGAAAGGCCAAATTAAGTGAAGCGATCACTCTTGAGTTAAGCACTGTTTGCCTGAAAGAATGAATTCATTCAGAACATAAACACTGGATGACGTACTTATTTTTTATTGATTTTTAACAGATTATTACAAAGTAAATGTTTAATTATTTCATGTCTTTGTAGGGTTTTCCAGGAGACATTGGCTTGCCTGGTCCAAATGGCCCAGAAGGCCCGAAGGTAGATTGATGTTGAAAGACATTTAAATCCATTTTGATTTGTGAATCCACAACATTCAGCGCCGTTCTCTGTAGGCTCTTGTATCATGGGTGCATAACTAGATCAGCTCTGCACTGATAAAAATCACATTGTTTTGTGGTTTGTTAAGGGAAACCAGAGTTTGCTAGAGTTTGCATACCATCGCAGTGCGTGGCTTGTAAAGACTCTGTATTCTCCTCCTCTTCAGTACATGTTATTAATTATCCTTAGGTTAAACTTTAATTTGGTCCCAGGACTATGCAATGCGCTTCACCTAATTGGATGCATCCTGATTTCATTGTTTTTCTTTTGTTTGATGCACGATTTTATTTTATTTTAAATTCACCCTTTGTTTGTGTTCAGGGAATATTTGGAGAAAGAGGCCTGCCAGGGCCACCCGGATCAAGAGGACTCCAGGTAGGAGAGAAACATCCAGCGAAGGATCACTCAGTAACATGTGGTTCTTGTCTTGCAGGCAATATATGACATTGTGAATTTCTTAATTCTATTCACCAGAATTTGATTTTTAACTGTGTAGGGATTCCCTCGGTGTGGCATTCTCATTCAATACAATCATCTGCAACTAGACTGAAGTAGAAATAATGCTAGTGCGCGCTTAGGGTGATTCATTGTGTTGCTAAAAGAAATTAATCACATTCTTGCAATAAATAAACCATTCACCTCTTCATTCCACTTTAGCAATTGCAGTTCGAATGAAAAGACTGCAGTATTTTTTTGCATCGATTGATTCAATAATTGTTATAACCATTGTTGCATCTTCTGCTTTCTGCGGATGTATGATCTTACAAGACAGGCACAGATGAAGGAGGCCTTTTGCTTCCATTTGATCCCATCCATTCAGAATATCCCAAACTATAATCTTCCTATTTCAACACCAAGCTGTTTCTGAAATGAGTCCTGGGTCCTGACCTTCACCATCCTGGTAATCCATTCCAGCTGCTGATCACTCCATGTGTGACCCTTGTCTCTGAAGGCCGTCTTTATTGATTCACCAAATCCCTTGTCCTGGAGGGCTCCTTTTCCAAGGGAACCATCAGGCAATGCTCACCCTGCCTCATGGCCACTGTGCAGAATTTTTCCAGAACAACTATGAATGCTGCAACATTTGGTAGTAGCCAGAACTATAGGCAGTAGGCAGTCATTCCCCTACAATCTTGAACATGCTTGTAATTTTATCTTTGTTGAACAGGGTAGTGAAGGGCTGTTGGGACCCCCTGGAGGTCGAGGACTAGTGGTAAGTTTGACCTATCAATGTAAAAATGTTAATTGCAATACTTTGCATTTAATGCTAATAATCATACATCACAAGGTATTATTTACAGTTGTCATCAATAACACAACAACTAGTGCTTATATAGTGCCCCTGATCCGAGATACCCTTTCAAAGTGCTTGATCAGCACTCTATAATATTGCCGTACTCATAAAGTGGAAGAGTGTATTATTGTTCCCAAGTATTCCCTGCATATTTACTACTATGTGTTTGCACACCGCTATGCAGATATTCACAATCCATATTCATTTTCACCCACATATATACAGTCAATTCACTTTACAGTAAGTTCTGTGAAGCGCTTTGAGACGTCTCAAAGACGTAAAAAGCGCAGCATTAAAAGCAAGGATTATTATTACGTGAGAGATTCCTTGTTGCCATTATGAGCGTGTTGCTCCAGAAAAAATACCTGATAACCAAAAAAGGTTACATTTTAAATTATGTTTCCATAATTGGTACCAACAATTTTGCTGCAACACGCTTATTATATCTGTCACAACAAGCTAGAGTAAAGATTTGCATGTTTCATAAAAAAAATCTTATTACATTTTGTTGACATTTTGGCAAAATTGCTAGTTGTACCTGTTTCACATAATGGGTAGATTGCCATCTTGTCTATTTCCAGGGGAGATTTAGTACTAGTGTGAAACTGAATTGTAGTTTGAATGAAGAACTCCCATGATTTTATTTAATACTATCGTGAATTTCAGGTAAAACATCCCACTAGTGAAAAGTACATCCTTTAGCTTCATTGTAATATTTTTTCTGGTACAGTATTTTGCAATTGATTTGTACACCTGGTATAGATTGTCCTATTTACCTGTGGTGATAAGTTCTATAACTACAAGTACAAGTTTAGCACATGATTTTTTTAAAATTAAATATTTTGTTATACGGTGGCAACACTACATTTCCCCTAATATATATTTTTTAAATGTGTTTAATGAAAATGTTTTCCTTTCTTGACTGTGAACATTTTGTTTCAGGGAAGACAAGGCAGGAAAGGATATCCTGGTCTGCCAGGACCTGAAGGCATTAAGGTGGTAACAAATCCCTTCTTTCAGAGAAATTCGCTGATTTCTGCAAAGTAGTGTCTAATAACATTATCTATACATTGGTGATCTAACCAATGCTAATCTACTGATGGGAAATATAAATGTTTGTGATGTCCAAATCCTTAAATGGGATAGTAACAATACTTCCTTATTCTGATAAAACAGGGAGAACAAGGGGACATGGGGATTATTGGCAAGCATGGCGAACCGGTAGGTTATTGACTATTTAAAAAATACACTTTGTATGTATTTCCCTGTGAAGACTGACTGTGTTTTCAATCAAGCAAAGCCATTTGGTCAGGCTTAAGGTTGAAATACAACAACAAAATTGTATTTGTATAGCCCCTTTCATGTTGGGAAGATGTTCCAAGGTACTGGACAGTCAGCGTTTTGGACCCAAGCTGGGGGTCGGGGAGGACAGAGGGTGGAGTCGAAGAGGAGGGTCTTGAGATGTGTCTTGAAGGAGTCAAGGGAGGGGCTGAGGCAGAGGGACTATAGGATTGAATTCCAGAGAATAGGAACAGGATAGTTGAAGGCTCACCCACCAATGATGTGGGGCGTGAAGCAGGCCAGAGACCACTGAGCAGAGGGAGCAGGCAAAAGTAGAGAGAAACAGGGCCATGGAGGGCTTTGAAGGTGAGGACCAGGATCTTGAACTGTATCCTCTGTGTGATGGAAAGCTAGTGATGGTGGGTGAGGATGTGGATGATAGTGTCAGAAGAAAGGTGCAGGACTGTATTATGTTCAGTGTAACTTGTTTTAAGCAGAAGCATTTTTTTAATGCAACAAATTGCCCAAACTACAGTACTATGTTTAGTGACTTGGATGTGGATCATTAGTGGCTTAATATTGTAAATATTTTCTGAGAGGATTGTTTTCTAACTGGTTGAGAAAACTGGTTGAGAAAAAAAACACATAACGCTTTATTCTACCACATGGTTTATTTTATTTTAGGTTTAATTCAGTAGAATCCATTTTTATATTTATATAGTGTCTTTCACGTTGGGGGGACGCCTCAAAGTGCTTGAGACGTGCCTTGGCACTATGATTGAGGAGTAAACTAGAACAATGGAGCAACTTGTATCATGGAACCGATTTACACTTCCCATTCCACATCACATCTGGGCTACTTCACATCTGGTGACTTATTCAGAATTTGTGAAACACTGGTTAGGCCTCAACTGGAGAACTGCAGCCAGTTCTGGGCACCTTATTTCAGGGAGGACATTAAGGCACCGAAAAGGATGCAGAGGAGATTCACGAGAATGATACCAGGAATGGGGAACCTTAGCTATGAGGACAGACTGGAGAAGTTAGGACTTTTCTCATTAGAGCAGAGAAAGTTACGCGGAGACCTGATAGAGGTCTTCAAGATCATGAAAGGTTTCGACAGGCTAGATAGGGAAAAGCTGTTTCCACTGGTAGGTGTGTCTGTGACCCGTGGTCACAGTCTTAAGATATCTACCAAAAGAAGCGGAGGGGAGGTTAGAATAATTTTTTTTATTCAGCGAGTTGTTCAAATTTGGAATGATCTGCCTGAAAGGGTAGTGAGGTCCGATTCGATAGCAGCTTTTAAGAGAGAACTAGATAGGTATCTGGGGAAGACGGGTTTGCAGGGTTATGGGGAGAAAGCTGGTGATTGGAGTTAATGAAAGTGACTTGCTCGGTCACAGAGCGGCACAGACTCGATGGGCCGAATGGCCTCCTTCTGTGCCGTAACATTCTATGATTCTATGATTCACAGGTTGTGGGTACAATCTTTATACTGTTCCGCCTGATCACATTGACCTGAAACCACTCCTTGAATACAATACTTTCCACATTCATAATCTAAACATTGCAGGGCAATTCACATGGACTCAATCCTGATTTATGTTGCTAATTTTTGCGGCAAATTGCCATGAAACATTCAGCATAGAAACTTCAAAGCCTATGAAAAAATGTTTATGATTTTATGGTGCAATGTGCCTTTTACCTGTTGCATTTAAATATCTGAGGATAAATATAAGACATGAGGTTCAAAAGAATTATCTTTGCCTACGGTTTTAAACGTTGGAACGTTGACAAAGGCATGTGGTAACTTTTACTTAATTATGCTTTTACTGTTTGGCATTGTCTCCAGTTTACTATATGTCTGGATTCAATGATATTTTTCTAACAATAACAATCCTTGTATTTAGTGTAGAGCCTTTCACTTCATGAGGATGTCCCAAAGCATTTCACAGCATATACTGTAAATAGGGATCAGTGTAGTGCCTGTAGTTAGGACACAATCTTTCATTCCAATCCTTCACCTAATGATTTGTGTGAAAGAAATTGAATGCTTTGGAACAGATCCATAAGTGGGGCTTCTCAACTGAGAACTTGAGGTGGGGGGGATTGTGGGGTGGGGCGATCCACATTGCTATGAAATGACATAGAACATTGTGGATTATAAAATGCTAAAATAAATACAGTATCTGCAAGCACCAACTGGATTAAAAGTATTTTAAGAACTGAGGACTATACACAGCTTAGTTAACAGTTGAGTTAAATATTGTAGGACATTAGCAGGTGGAATTGCTAATTGCTAGCCTACTCTCTTACACTTGCATTGTAATCGGGATCTAAGAATGTCCACCAGATGATATTATTTATTTTATAACTACCTACCTGGGTATTCGCCAAATGCGCATTGCAATGAATTTTTACTGAAAACGTTCATGTGTGTGTGCATCTCTTTATATTCATGCTGAGTATAAAAAGGACAGGTTAGACAAACGGTTTAAATAAAATTGCTGGCACTGAATGTGGTAACGTTAATTTATTCAAAATCTTATAGTAAAACTAGGGTAGCTGAAAAACATTGATTGGGGAAAAAACATTTTAGAAAATTGTCTGAAAATAAGGTAGGACATGAAGACGGCCAATTGTGCAATTCAGGAAAGTACTCGTTGCTTAAGTATGAAAAGAGAGCTAATGGTGCCAAAGAAAGACTCCATGAATGAGTGTTGATGAGGAACTTGCTCTTTATGGTACGTTTATAGCGATGACGCAATGAATATTGTGATGTATGGCAAGAAACCAGAGCTATACTGGCCGCACCTCTTCACTTTCACTCCAGGTCAGGAAAAAAATGTTTGATTTTGCCATTCTGCACTTTAATCCAATGCATATTAAAGCATTCCTGTAGCTCAGTGGTTAGAGCACTCGCCTTACATGTGTGAGACCTGGGTTCGAATCCAGGCAAATCCAGGTGTTAACCTTGGACACGTTTCCTTACTCCACATGGATCCATCCCCAAAAAACACAATAATAAAAATTGGTCATATCAATCCATAGCTGTTTGTGGGACATTACTGTGCGCAATTGGCTGCCGCGTTTCTCCCACAAATATACAGTCAATTAACTTCACAATATTTTCTGTGAAGCGCTTTGAGACGTCGATCAAATGCAAAGATTATATTGATTAATGGGTTTTTTAGATTCATGATATCACCAAACATATGAATGAACTTCCCAAATATTGAATAGACCTCAGAGGAATGAGCCCTGTACAATTCACATTCACTATTGTGGGTTGATTATGATGTCTGAGATCTTGTTATATGGTATATGTAGCAGGAAATTGATCTCACATTTGCATTCAATGGCAAAATACCATATGAACCTAGCGTTACCCTATGTGCATGATTTGAGAAACTTTGAAAAATTCAGTGGGGTTTTAGCAGAATGTAAATCTCTGCTCCTGTGTCTATCACTACAGTGAGTGGAATTGAAATCATTCAATCAAGCTATGGAATAATTTGCTGATTACTGCTTTAATAGTGTTACATCGAGAAGTTGAGCTTCAACCACATGTATAGCAACTCTTAGATTGTGGCTATATCCACACTGCACTGATATAATTTACCATCACTATGATGACCAACATTATAGATAAATATGTATAATGTTTTATAATGACTGTTCACTAAATGAGTCAAAGCGTCAAAGACACGTATGTAATGAAGCAGAATGGGAGTTAGTCAAAAAAATAAGGGACAGGGGTTAGAATAATTCCTCACACACAGGTGGGAAAATCCATATGCCTAAACAGACCAGTCTAATTATATGTTAGAGAGATTGACTCTAGTTTATTATGTTAATGGAGAATCTGGATGAAAATGACATTCAGAGCCTCTAAAAGGATTGACTAAGCCTGCTGTAGATTTAAACTATGACCAGTTAATGCATTGATAAAACATGAAGTATGGGTTACGGTTAGGGTTAAGGTTTTTGGCAAACCATGGGTAATATTTCATAAATCATCTCATAATTGGAAGCTGCTATAGGTTAGAACGTTGGCTTTTCTCCTCGGGTAAGTGGGTTTGATTCCAATTCAGACTGATCTAAGGAAAGACCTTTCCAAATATCTCAGCTAATTTTGTTTAGTTGATCTTATCTGACTTCTCTGTGATCCTCAATCCAGCACAAATCTTCCCATAATTTGGCAATCCCAGTCAAAGAGGCTACAAGGATATCTGATGTTGGCGATCGAAATAGAAGCATGTTTAGTCATGTTAAAATTCTGAGGTTGATGTTAAAATACATTTTTGGGTTTTGATAGCATGGCGTAACAAGCTCATGCTGCACTGGGAATATTTGAAGGTGGTCCTGGATGCAAAAAGAACATTATTATTCAACTATTTCGAGCTTGAATTTTTTGGTTACCAGTTCTTAATATTTTAACAGCACTCAGCAGCTGTGTCTGCTAACAGATACGTACAAGAGCTGATTCTCTTTACCAAATCACTGCGATGTGAACCAATTAATCACATACTCATAGCCGGGAGGGTGCAGGAAACCGAGAATGTCAAGCAGAAAAACAATTTCTAAAGCATCTAAGTTTCCCAAATCACTGTCAACAAATTGTAAGGAAAAGAAGAATAAGAGAGGATTGTGAGGAGAGAGGGAGGCCTTGACATGCATATTTAGTAGTAAGTATTCATTGGGACATGCAAGGCTAGTTTCAACCTGGTTGTCTACAGGAGAGAGGGAATATCTTCTCCAGTGCAATAACTGGAGGGTTAACCAAGAGGTGACCTGAGTTTGTAGTGAGGTCTGAAAACCTGCAATTAGAAGGATTTAATATCGTCAAAGCATCATAGTTTTGATGTCTCTATCATTTACATTGCACATTTATTGATGCTTACTTCAATGAAGTGTTGACTCGAGTTTTAGTTAATTTTTTTTTTCGCTTCACAGGGTCCTGTTGGTTTACCTGGGCCTTCTGGTCCCAGTGGAATACTTGGCGAAAAGGTAAATCTATCTTGACATTTTTACTGTTTGAGTAAAACGCTTTTGATTCCTCTTTAAAAGTAAGTTATTTTCTTTGGTGCAGACTGTGTGAGATACACCAGCTGTGAGCAACTGTTACGAAGGGAGCTGTGCACCTGCCTTTGGCGTAGAATAATCTGTCTGTCCTTCTCATGGCCCAGAAATAAAGTATCACTGACGTATCTAACTGAAGGGCAGCTACTCCCCTTTAAGTGTTGTTCCAAATTCTCACTCGTATCCCTCAATGACTCCAAATTGCATTAGTATAGCGCCCCTTCACATTGAAGAATGTTTCAAAGTGCTCAAAAATATTGGACCTTGGGAAATCACTCTTAGTTTGGAATTTGGTTTTGCACAGTTAAAGTAAAAGAAATATTTTTAAATTAAGCCTGAATGTTAACAATCTTTTTTGGTGGGATTTTAACCTTTAAGACAAAATGATCTGCTAGGTTAATACTACTTGGAATTTTGGGTCTCGGATAAGTGACAAAATCAGACGAGTTATTGTTCCTGATTGCTATCCCATGACCCTTGTATGTGAGGTGTTATATTTGTTGAGGGTAAGATTCAATATAGCTACAATGCTCCTCACACTCCCCTAGCCAGTGTTCAGTGTCTTGGGATGACCTACCGACATGAAAGACACCATACAAATGTAATTTTGTATTGTATTCACTCTCACATAGAAGGCACGTTCCTTTGGGCAGTCAATAATCCTTGCAGATTTCATACCAGGAGGATGACTCAAGGCACTTCATAGAATTTATTGTAAAGTGCAGTCACTATGTATTTTGTGGATGAACCTGAAAGCCAATTTGCGCACACAAAGTTTTAATGGTCACCTGAACAGGTCGGTTTGATGTCTCATCCAAAGGATGGCGCCTCCAACAATACAGCACACCCCCAGTATTGCATTGGAGAGTCAGCCTGTGAGTTCAAAGTCCCAGTGTAGACTTGAATCCACAATCTTCTGACTCAGAGTCAAGACTGTTACCAACTGAGCGAGGCTGAAACGATTATTGAAAATCCCTGGGGCCCATGGTACCTTACAATAGTTTTCTCCCCACAAGAAAAATCCCTTTTAAAAAGGAGTCCTATTAATCGTTTGAGTTTATAAGTTATGATTTGAGTATTTTACAACCAGTGGTCTGGAGGTACCTCTAAATAAATGCATCTTCCAATATTTTCATACTTGCAAATTGAAGTCCTTCAAATACAGTACCAGCACAAAAATTCCTTTTGCTACATCAAAAGTTATGCATAGTTTAGACAATATTTATTGCATGATTTCTGCTGTCTTTCTATACATTTACTGAGACACAGCAGGTGGGGAAAGGTAGCTCATTGATCTTGTTCAAGAATGATGAGAGGGAAAGTTATTGTTTGTGTAAAATTGCTAGGTAATCCTACAGGGATTTGTTTTAGAAATGGGACTATGCCTCTGGTGTTCAAATTCTATGCAATTTATGTACTTTAGGCAGATGTTGATCGCATAACTTGTCAAAATGTGACATGAAATTACTCCACAGTGACAAATCTATGTTTTTAATGCCAGCTTCTCTTGGAAACAGATGTACGCATCTCATACCTGAATGTGATCTTTAAAGAATCCAGACAGGCGTACATTAGAAAAATCAATACCTCCAGCTGATCTGACATTAGATCCAATCCAGCATCATCATTTGATAATTTATTTTCAAGCTGCAGTATGCATTTAATTCATTGACAATTTATAGTGTTAACACAGGAATGTGGATATAGTTCAAGATGGTTTGCATGAGACCGCCTGTGTATCCTGGCTGTGGTTTGATACCGTACGCAGTTTCCACAAAGAAATAAAGTGGCTTAAAATGGTTACATTGAACAAATTCCTAAAAAATGCTGAAGTGTTAATTCCCTGACATAGTTCCCTGTCTTCTGTTCAGATGGGTTTAGAACTTAAATAATGTAATCACCAGAAGAACTGCCAAGGTAACTGGTGTGAGACTGAATCAGATCTTATCCTGTTTCAATGTGGATGTTCTAGTTTAAATTTTAATATAAAATATTCGTATGTCAAAGCCGGGCAAAATCTTGGGCAAGTTTCCTTACTTCACACGCAGGATAATAATCCCTCAAGAGACAAAAAGAATCGGTCACTTCAATCCACAACTCTTTGCAGGGCACTGCTTTGTGCATTTCACCCACAAATATACAAAAATTCACTTTACAGTATATTTTGTGAAGCACTTTGAGACATCTAGAAGACATGACAAGCACTATATCAAATGTAAAGATGTTTATTATTAAATTTAGTCATAGTTCAATGTTGGTTCCACTGAAGTTACCTACAGCAATTTCATAGATTCGATCCTCTTTATCACATTTAATTAGAAAAGCATTTAATTTGAAAAGCAACACATTGAAAAGCTTCACACAATTCACTGACACTTTGTTTTTGTCAGTGAATTGTGTGAAGCTTAAGAGAAACTTTTTGTTTTGCTAGGTGATCGCTAGGTCATAATCAGTTTACATTACAGAAAAGGGTCATGTTGCACCAAGCATAAATACACAGTAGAATCACTATACATTTGTACCCCTTTTCCCCAAACCCCTAAAATGATGGGCTAAGTTCAGCAAGCTACCTTTACCACAACCATGTTAAATGATTCCTTTCAGCAAATAGCACCTTTCGGTGAACATAGACATTCTTCATGAAGAGCAAACACCTTCCACCTTATGTGTGATGTGGGATAGCACCAAAATCGGGAAATATGCAGAAGAAAGCAGACCGCAGTGCACTTCTTCACCATTTGGTTTGATTAATATTGTGACGCAGTTCATGCATTCTCCTGTTCAAACTATAAGAAAATGATGGATAGATGATAAGTGTTTGTGCAGAGTTTGGCACCTAGTTGTTTTATGCGTTGTCATTTTTCAGGGTGATCGAGGTGATCCAGGCCCCTTGGGTTCTTCTGGAGAAAAAGGATCCATGGTAAGCAGTAAGTCAGAATCTATGTTACTCCAGGTTTCTGTATACTGTATTACATCTGAATTGTTCAGCATTATTTGTCATGTTTGGCCATACGTCCAAAATTCACTGTTATAAGATGGACCTTAGAATCCAACCAGTACTTTTCACACACACACACACGATTGAGATTTCAGACAATTGTAGATTTAATCTTTTGAGTGCTGAGTTTTTTTTAAAATGTTCAAAACTGTGCCACCACCTCTGTAATGGTTTTGAAGTAAATCACATAAGCTGCATCCAGTAAACTGAGTGGAAATTATAGAAACTGAGCAAACACACAAAGTTACTGAGTTTACAGAATTATCCCAACAGAGTATGCCATTGCACTCCCACGGATTCACTATGATTGGCTGCCATTCATTTTGTGTGATTGTCTTGGGTCCTTAGGTTTGGATCTCAAACACTCAAGCTGGCTTTGTCTATTACTAACTGTTGGTATGGTTCAGCAGGTTTATTGCTGGAATAGACAATGGAGATCTAATTGAATAATGGAGCACAGTCATTTAGAGATCACTCCAGTCTGATGGTAATAACTTTATGAACAAGTTGAATCACCTACATGAAAGCACAATATTGAACAATCTAACATAAGAACATAAGAATTAGGAGCAGTAGTAGGCCACTTGGCCCCTTTAGCCTACCCCGCCATTCAAAAAGATCATGGCTGATCTTCTAATCTAACTCCACCGTATCCCCATATGCCTTAATCCAAGATATCTAACATGTCTATGGAGGCTGAGATCTGACTGAACACTTGTCCCCGTTTGCAAGCACTGCTGTTGTCCTACAGAAAACTCGCTGAATCACTTATTGTATTGACATTCAAGCTTCTGATTTTATGTCTTACCAATGATATCCACTTGATACCATAGAATGAGCATCAGATAGAACTTTCTATTTGTGTCTGTTTAGGAGAGGTGAGCACCATCTGGTGGTTGATGGAGAAGCTGCACAGTTCTCCATTTGATACCGTCAATTGTGACCTGAATTTTTTTATGGTCATAAATATGTAGCCATAGCCATAAAATTTAAGATTGCATAGAATTTTTGCACAGATTATATGTACAGCTTTAATATTTCTGGGAATTCGAACAATAGCTGCAAAATCCAGAATTCTACAAGGTTCTATGCACCTTCATCTGAAAGTTGCGAATGTATGCCAAACTCTGTGACATTACTTGGGACTTGCTTACCTCTGCGGACAGCTCCCAACACACAAACATAATCGAGCCTTCAAATGAGCTAAGATGAAGAAATATCACAAAAGCTGAATATATATATATATTTGCTGTGATTATATTATTAGTATTACTGAGTCTATTGTGCATCTATCAACTCATTCTCCTATATATATATTATATATATATATATATACATACATACATATATATACATAAATTCTAAATGTCTCTGCAGAATGCCAAAGCAGGTAAGTATGAAACAATTTTGCATTGAGTAATTGATCCTTTGGAATCCAAGGTTATTTTTTTCTTGAGTAAAGTGCCTGGTTGTGCAATAATTCAAGATAATCTTGCATCCATAAAGCATAAATCTGAGTTTGAAAGGTAGCATTGTGCCTGGTTAACCACTTTATTTTGATCTGATGACAATGCTCAGTGGTAGGAGAGGTTTTTATTGTATTGAACACGCATCAAGTTTAAGATAATTTTGCTTACAAGTGCTATATTCGGAAAAATATTCACATGGTAAGACAAAAGCAGTTCAGTTGAAGCCCAAGAGCGGCAATTAGCTGGTTTGAGAAATATGGATATGATCACATGATACGTCACTTCGAAGATGTGTGGAAAATGCTGTGGATATTTTCAGCCTTGTAATCATTCTGTCTCTTTCTTGCACTGTGCTTATATTTGCAGGGTTATATGGGATCTCCAGGAATTCCGGGTCCAATGGGGCTCCAAGGACTAGCAGTAAGTCAACGTTTTGTAACTTTACTGATGTTAACATTTCTTATGTCCGTGATCAAATCATTCCAGGTTAACATGATTATCTGATCCAGCCTCTTCTCATAATAGTAATAATCCTTCCATTTGATCTAGTGCTTTTCACATCTTCTAGCCTCCTTCAAGTCCTGTCTCGAGACCCTCCTCTTCAACCTTGCCATCAGTCACCCACCCCACCCTTTTATCCACCCTCCCCGATCCCAGCTCGGGTACGAAACACTGACTGTCCAGAGCCTTGGAATGTCCTACGTCCTCCTGACAGGAAAGGCGCTGTACAAATGTAATTTTGTTTGTTCGTTCGAGAAGTCTCAAGTGAAGTGAGAGTGAATGAAAGTGAGAGAAGTGAATTGCCTGTTTATTTATGGGCGAAATGTGGCCACCACAAACAGTTGTAGATTGAAGTGATCAATTTATTGTTGTTTATTTTGTTATGTTTACTTGAGAGATTATTATCAGGCAATGGGGTAAGGAAACTTGCCCTGGGTTTTGCCCTGTTGGGAATCAAATCCAGGTCTCTTGTTTGCGCGGTGAGTGCTTTTAACCACTGAGCTACAAGACTCCTAACTGCACGACTGCAGTTATGAAAAACAAATTGCTTTTCTTTGTTAATTAGTTTTATGTGGCATTTAATCGATTTCCTCACTCTTTTGTTTTTTAAAAAAGACACATCTTTTGTATATGGCAGGATTGAAGCAAATGCCAAGAGTGCAGGCATATTCAAAGACTTTTACTAATAACGGTGACATCAGACTTCCCAAACGGCTACCCAGATATGACTCTTCCCACGTAATAACCCTGAACTTGGCACATAATGCTTGTAGCCTCCATTTATCCAATTAGCTGTAAAATAAAGCTTATATGTTACATTGCCTCTTATTTGACATTGCGTATCTTTTTGTTGTAGGGTCTTCCAGGAGGACGAGGATTACAAGGGCCTCGAGGTCCTAAAGGGAGGAGGGTAAGTAATGCAAATCCTTTTCTACTTGAATCTTCACCCTTAATTTTCAACTTCCCCTTTATCAGCCTTCCATGTGTTTGCCATGTGAATTGTTTGGCACATGTTAGGATTCCTTGTGTAAAATTGTGTAAGCGTGTAATGTTACTGGCTGCTCTCTTCCTCTTGATAGTGATGTACAGTATAACAATATAATGATCCTCGCATTTGCTATAGTACCTGATCACGTCTTTGAGATGTTTCAAAGCTCTTCACAGAATATACTGTAAAGTGAATTTATTGTACATTTTGTATATTTTGTAGGCAATAGTGTATGTGACAGAAAAGTGGGTCCTATTGTTATTTCAATTACTTCTGATACAAGGATATAATGCAGATATAATTGGCTTCATGCACTGCATTGATGCTATGTTTATTTCATGAAATAATGCTACAAATGTGTGTGTGTGTAAATATATATTTTTTGTGGTGGGTATCAGGGGCAATATTCACAATTTTAATAGTACCTTCTCATGTTACCTTCATTGTAACATGGGGCATCAGGTTACTTATTTATTGATGAGTAAATTAATTGGAGAAATAAATCTATCTTAACATTGCAGCATTAGATACTGTTAACGTATGCATAATTGACTAGCAGTTAACTTGCTCTATTGTATATCTACTTTGAATGAAGCATTTTTAGTAACAATATAACAGCAGAAGGCATATAAGGTGTGAGATTTTGTGATCTGAAGTTATTATCTTGACGGTATTGAAAATTAGATATGACTGAACATCTGTTTCATCATGTTGAAAATCACTGGAGAGATGGTAACAGCATTGGAGAGATGTTAACAGCATTATGTTAAATGACTTCTGCGGTGTGCAGTAAACCTTTCAACCAGAATGTTTTCTTTGTTCAATCTTTGTTTTCTGTTAAGACTGAGAATAAGCTTTTCTGTTAAACATTTGCTTCTGTATCCTGTGAGAATCACTTTATTTTATGCGGTGACTTTTTCTCTCTAATTTAAGTTAGTTGTGTGTCGACCAGCTGTTCTCCACATATTGCTGACTGATCGTCCACCATATGCCATATCCACCATATCCACCTTATTGACGAAGAACATTAAGGAACTGAAAATCTATTTTTTTAAAATCTTGTGATAGTTCACAAATGCCATAATTTTATGTTTTTGTACGAATACAATATCTACACATTAGTTTTTTTTTAAAAAAGTTTTTGTGCTTCTATTCAATATTTTTGAAAGTTGATCATTTATCTGGGAAATTTGTGGAAATTTTCCTGTATCTGGAATGGGATGCCCATCCTCTTCCTGGAGAGACGCACTCTGATTACCCAGTGACCTACCAAGGCATGGGGGATTCCCAGTGTGTGTTGTGATATTGCCGTTGTTGAACTAGTTAAAACTGCAGAGCTCGCCATCGAAGACACAGTTTGACAAGCTGCCTCCTAATTGTCCAGCTGGGACTGTCCTACCCATTATGGCTTTGATTTGCAGGGTTAACAAGAGCTGAGCAGGAAGAATCCTTGCTCCTAGTGTATTTATATCAAGTTCATACTTATCGCTTGGATAGAAAACTCTAGTTTGTATTCGTTGAGTAGACATGCCAAGATTATGCAAAAACACAAAACGCCAACTCTAATATTGGAAAACATTGCAGTCTTTAAGAACATGTCTTGTCCTGAATAAATAAAAATGTTAAATTCAAATGTCTACGTGTCAGATAGGATTGTAGCAAAGTGAAGTGCGGTAAGGGTGGGTTGATTGCTAATTCTGCCAGCAGTAAAATTGACTTCAACTCAAATTCAAAGTGTTCCTTCACCGGTGAAAGGAAATATTCTGATTTCCGTATGTCAGCTTCCATTTCCTGTGACTGGGATTGCCAAATTTAATGGCTGTTGAATTCATCACCACAAATAACTTTGTTTAGAAGAGGATTTGATGAGACAAATGCCAGAGTGTACTCGTTAATCAAGCAGAATCAAACAGCATGGTAGTGAAACAGTGTTCAAGATTAGGTCAATTGACAATATCACCCTGAACTCAGTTAACATATTTACTGAAAATAAGGTACAGCTAAAATATCCGGTTTTGAAATAATGTCCAAGATTTTCCATCAAGCAAGAAAATGTGCACAGGAGACTGACGTTATTTATCTGGCGCGCCTATATTTGGGATGAAAATTACCGAATAAATCACCAAAATGGTCCAGTAAAATAGCATGTCAAACCACAGGTACATTGTGTTGTCACCAAAGGACAGGTGCCATGACAATTACATTTGTATCAGCAGTGAGCCCCATGTAGTGACCCTTTGTACACCTTTTATAATTTACTGAATCACTTCTAAAACACGCATCGTTAAGCTGCACCTTAGTACAGTATGCACGTAAGAAATTATTCCCCAGAAGATCTCGGTAATTGTGGTATTTAACAGTATTGTTGTAACTATTTTCAGGGACCACGAGGTCCAGATGGTCCCTCAGGAGAACCTGGGTCACAAGGTAATAAGGTAAAAGTCAGTTTTGCATTTGTTTCCCTGGAACGTTTCTGACCGCAGTTTCAAGCGACTCATTTAGTCTAGAGTTCATAAGTAGAGTGGAAAATAATCCGGGCAGGTTTCGGTTTTCGGCGAGAGAGGGAGGGAGAGAGAGAGAAAAAGAATAGTGTGTGTTTCGAGTCAGTGGAGAGATGCAGCGAGCTGCCAGCCAGCACAACTGATATTCCAGGTATAGCAATGCTCATCTGTACCAACATGTATTGCCAGAGGCTTCACTGGTGACCACATCCAGCTACTTGTGTGTTCTTTATAGCAATGTTGGAAAAAGCTGGTTTGCAAAGCTATTGTTTTTTTAAAAAAAATGTGTTGTGTACAGAGCCATCGTCAACTGTCATTACTGACAGTTTAAAATTAGCATTCAGGGCAATTTAACTTGCACCCGTGCTGGTGATGGCATATTACCTTCAGAAGTATTGTATAATTTAAATGTGGGACTTCAACCTGTCCTCTGCGGGGGTAACAGTACACCTGCTTGTAAGTACAGTGGCTGCTATGCAGTTCCAGGCTGGGATGAGCTAAAAACGTTCCGTTGACCTGTCCACATTGCCCAGACATTATGAATGTCCGAGACTAGAAAAAAATACTCACAGCTTAGAAATGTGTGATGCACGAGTTCGCAGTTTCTTCCATGCTTTCACACGTGTTGCGCCCACAAAGTAAATTGGCAGAATTCCAAGGCATCATTTGCCTCTGGCTTCTTTCAACAGGATTTGGTTCAAGTTAAATTAAATGTTAATGTTAAGGGTTGCATGTTATTTGCTTTGCAACCTTGGCGGTCTCTGCATCTCACACCATTAAAAACACATACTGTATTTGCTTTCCAGGGAGAAAGAGGTGAACCTGGTCTGAAAGGTGAAAATGGACGTATCGTAAGTGTGAAGCAAATCTACCAATGGAGATTCGCATTTCAAAATATCTATCTCAACATCTTTGTGAGTCTATTGCTATTTGCAGTTACCTCCACATCTCACATCATGTGATTTCTCCTCAAAAGGGCAAAGCAGGAAATCCTGGAGGAAGAGGCATTCAAGGAGCCCCAGTAAGTACAACTTTACCACAGGACATAAGCAGAAAATGCATGAAGTGAACAGCTGGATAAGCAATACCTGAATCAGTAAACTGGGGTAATTTCAAGTGTCACCCTTTATTTGGCTGGAACATTTCCTGTACATATTGGGATCTCAAATAGGACAGGATGTATTTGCAAGTACAGTGGAAATGTTGATGTGCACAATGTGCTGACTCCAGCCACTTTTTTGTTATCCTTGTTCTCTTTTTATCCTCTTATCCTTAACCCGCTGAGATACCACACAAGCTCCCATACGATCAGAGAAGACATTTGTGGGCATCCATAGATTTTATCATAAGCTTTTGTGGATGAATAACAACAAAATTGTACTTATATAGCGCCTTTCATGTCGGGAGTACGTCCCAAAGCACTGAACAGTCCGGTCGGGATCCAAGCCGGGTGGGGGAGGAAGATCAGCCCAAGCAAAGCCGATGCAGCTCATATACTCAATTCCAACATGATCTAAACAGACTGTGCTATGAAGGATGGAGCCAATCTCTATCGTTGTCCTCCTCTTATGCCGACTGAGTATGGGAATGAGCAAGAAGTTTTAATAAGAGCGGACAGCAACCATCAAGAGTGGAGGAAGGGTCAGTGGGGAAAATAGTCACCTATGCAGCATTTCTTTTTATGATTCTGTGTCCCCATTAACAGTTCAGTTAGAGTGACAAGGTAGAAAATAACATTAAATCACAACTTAAAATAAGCAATTCTATGTTTCTTAAGAACTTCGGATCAAAATCATGTCAAAACATTATGCTTGAGTTCTCAATTATTGTGAGCTTTTGGAGCTAGGAATTTTTGACCCTAAACCCACCCCCGAACTCTGATGCTGTTTTCATGCTTTAATCTTTTTGCATGTTCTGACCTTGTTTGCCTCAATGTTACAGTCTCCTGCTCTAATTTCACACCTACAACTCTGATTTCACCTCTTCTGGCCTTTGGCCCTGATTTATTTGTTTTTCGCTTCACCTTTACCCAACCACGCTTGTTGCCTTTGATTCTGAATGTACAGATGCCTGCTTCCCCCCATCATGAACCGTT
The DNA here is from genome assembly GCA_035084275.1 of Hydrolagus colliei. Lineage (NCBI taxonomy): Eukaryota > Metazoa > Chordata > Chondrichthyes > Chimaeriformes > Chimaeridae > Hydrolagus > Hydrolagus colliei. The sequence goes on along the minus strand of CM068749.1, from coordinate 17,120,156 downwards.
CAAGGCACAAGTGCTTATCCAGTGAACAGAAGAGTATGAAATAGCGAGGGTGCAAGCAGATTATTCCTTTAATTATTTCATTGATAATTTTTTTAAGAACAAAATGGTTTTGAAATTTGGACAAAATATAGATTGCATATCCACACACTGTGTTCAGTGGAGAATCAGCAATGGAGAGAAAATCAAAAGGACAAAAGTAAAGGTTATTTAGAAAAATAGTTTAAAAAAACTGATAAGACAACACTGTTCTGCACATTCAGTTGGAATCCATTTCCCACAATGAACCATTATGACTACTAACTATTACCCTTGAACCCAACTCTCCATTTGTCATCAGTCAGTAGTCCTGAGAAGAACATTGCTTGTGCTCATGAGATCTGTTTGGCCTAGTGATGCAAGTTCACACATTCCAGGGGCTATTAACATTGAGACACAAGGGAGTAATTTTCTACTTGTTAAATTTCATGGGATTTTCCGATTTTAAGCACACACCATCAAAGACCATGGATTTACCGGCAAATAGAGAATTACTCCCTCGGGTGCTCACACACAAAATCCAGATTTACTACAACTCAGAGAGAAGTGGTCTGGAATTTTTCATTCATGATCAGTGGATAAATGGGCCACTTGTGATCTCTGTGCAGTATGTTTTATTCTAATTCTCGAAAATAATGTTTGAAAATCAAGATTTGGCCGTGGATAGATTCAAAGAGTACTTTCCAAGTCAACGATCAGCAAACATCTCTGCTGTGCAATGCGAAGGGAAAAGTATTAATGATCCAAAATCCCCCTCAGCAGTTTTGTTAATCCCTTTTTGTTTGAGTCCATGTGCACACTAATGTTTTATGTAACACAGGTTCAAACCAAGGGCAGCACTTTGCTTTTATACTTTTTTTTATTATAATCACTCATCGGGCATAAGAATACCATATGTGATATGTTGGAAAAAATTGTGTGTGTACGTGTGTGTGCCCGCAGGTGGTGGGGAGAGGGGTGGTGTTGGGTTACAGATGGTATTTCTATGATCTCATTACTTTTAACAAAATGCAAAATCTTTCAGGTTATCTCTTACTGGCCTTTGGGATCAAGTGTGTGTGGTCTCAGCCAGTTTGTTCCAACTGAGTTCTGAAAATGAGTTAGAACAAGATTAGGGATGATTTGGGTTGATTTTGCTTGAGTAGAATGTTTCTATTTGTTGCTTTCAAATGTGCCAAAGATCATAGATTTGCTTTTATCGGTAAATATTAATATCTATATGAGCAAGAATTAGCATTGTTTTGAGACAATTCATCCTCCCACACACACGCCAGAAAAATACATTAAAAAACACACAATTTTAAACGCAGTTTATTTTTACACAAATTGAAATAAGTAAATGATTCTCAGGTTTGAAGCTACTGTCTGTATATTCTTTAACTGGATGTATGATGTGATTTATTTGACAGTTTTTTAAAATATAAATTCTTTACTCATATAATTTTAATGTGACACAGATTTGCAAACCTGGTAGCAGAGGAAGGCCATGTCAAACATCCTACTCAAATACTTAAATGCATCACTTGTGGTTGACTTCTGCGGCTCATCAAGTACTTGAGAAAATGATAGTCACCACAGCACAAGGCTTAAAGGGGAAAATCATTCCATTTTAAGGATAGAAAGCAGTATCGCAAACCATCCGGCCTCTCTTTTCCCAAATTAGACGTCGAGTTTTGCAGTGATGGGTTTTCAATCTAAATGGCTTAACTGGGTCATGTACAGTATTTATAAACAACGGAAAGACATCTCCCCGACGGTTTTACAGGGCTGGTGATGCCATTAAAATTCAAACAATGGGTTTGTCAAAGCAGTTTTTAGGAAGGGTTCAGGGACCAGCTTTAAAATAGCGAGGGCTCAGTATATTGACAGGCAAGCCCATTATTTTTGGGCTCTTCAAATATTTAGTTTTCTGGATAATTCATTTCAAAAATCTTTTAATCTACTTTGGCTTTAGATGAACAGTAGAATTCACCACATAGAATAACTGCTAAGATACAGAATGTAGTGTGAAAAATGATGGAAGCCTTGTTAGTTTTTTAAATTGCCATTAAATTGTTATTAATGTTGGTTTGAAGATCAATAGCAATTGGATTTTAATGTCCAATAAGAAGTCAGGTAACTAGGTAACATGTCACCAAATTTGCAAATAGGTGGCAGGGATCTTTTCCTGCTCTGTTCTGAAACAAGGAAAGATAGGGTTAGCAGGAAGCATGGACGGGTGTAGGCAGGATGGGAGTTAGTATGTACCATTTAATTGAAATGTTTACTGCGACATTTCAGCATTCCAGTTGCCAGTGTTTGCCAGTGCCTTGCGATGTTCTCCCAACGTGAAAGACGCTCTATAAATGTAATTTTGTTGTTATTAAAAGGCAGTCGATTTCAATAAGAGTTACTTTTCGTTTGCAAAAAATGGGCAACACTGTATTACTGAACTTCACAGTGAAAATACAAATTGCATTTCATCACAGCAAGTTTTTGTGCTGATTAAATGCCACCATTGTGGTAGAAACTCAGGCAAATGGCTTAATCCATCATGAATTGTGAACAATTTTCAGAGTTGGTGCTTTTAAAATGAATATGAATTCATTTTCCTGACTTCTTATTCAAGTTAGAAGAGTTCAAAATGGATTTGGAACTGGTTAATTCCATCTCCAGAAGCTCAGGCACACTTACAGCTGTTATTTCCATCTGTCGTGAGGAAGCAGCACTGTCTGGTCAGGCGATCGCATCCCACTCACACTTCGAAAGGTCATCATGAAGTCAAGTGTTTGCCATGATGTTAACAAAGATGAGAGCAATAAAAATGAACTCCAAGGGAAGCAGTTTTCATTCACAAGATGCTGAGTTAAATATAAACTTCGGTGCAGGACAAATTTAAAATGGAGGCTCGGGTTAACCCTGAGGCTTTCTTTGCGGCTTATAAAGTGAACACTATGTGTATATTGCACATTTGGTGGTGAATTGCTGTGAATTTTTTTGGCAGTGATGTCCTGCTAAACATGAAACATAGTCTGAGGCTCAAACAGTGTGAATGGTGCTGCTGTATATTCAGTCAGTTATGTGATCAGTGCTTTAATAATAGGAAAAAAAAACAAATGTGCTTGTTTTTGGTGTTCTACCCATGTGCCAAGGTTGAATATGCAGTATTGCCTAAATGGGTGGTTTATTTTCACCTCTGATTTTGAAGCAACAGTATTTGGTGCAGCAAGTACAAATTGGCATTCCACTCCATATCACTGTAAAGCCAAGAGCAAAGAAGCACAGCAAAAATGTTAAACATGGCAAAAATTTCAGCTTCCATTCGCACTAGTTCATTGGTTAATCATCATAACAGTCCAGTCACAGAGGTTCTGTCCCACATGCAGCACTAAAAATAGTGAACTTTGCACTACGTCTTACAATTTTCATAGGTTCCCTTCAGTTAAGTTCTAATTCGTATTCTTATACTGAAGAACAGTATTAAGATCAGTCTATGCTCTCATGCATATGGTGTCACCACACGCATTGGGAATCAGCAATGTCATTTGCATGGCATGATTTCTGTGATAACTATCTTGAGTTCCCTGACTCATGATCTTATGATTCATATTATTTGCATTCTGGTCATTTACTTGTTCCAGAACATAAAATTGGTTGCAGATGTTCGCTTGGTACAGCAGATGTCTCACAGATTCTCCCTCCTCAGCTTCTCATTGCTGACCAATTGGTTGAATGACACATTTTCCTAGTGCAAGTTCACTTGTAGTTATATGGAGGGTATACATTCAAACCCCTGCTCACTAGAATAATTATATTGTACCTGTATTTGAAAACCCACCTGTCGCAGTCCAAAGAAATAGTGGCAGATCAAATCTGAGGAGATACTTGCTGACTCTCTGAAACAGCTGTGATAAAATATTATAAAATGAATGTATAAATTTAATAGCTCATTCAGTTACTTAAAAATGTACAGCAACAACCTCGGCCAAATTTAGTAAGTTTAGCAAACGGAGCAGAATACTGTACCCTGCAGTCTCTCACTGCCACTTTTCATAATTCCACTGTTGATCACGTTGAAATGGAAATATTCTTGGAGCACATGTGCGTTGTGATTAAACGCAAACTGAGCACATTTTCATTTACATAATTTCCAGCAATTATTTGCATTGGAGTTCGTCGTATTTGTTGTTTTGATTATGGCATTGGATAAACTTCAAGGCTCATTAAAATACATTGCTAAACATTGGGTCTCATCCCTTTCATCTCTGTTTAGGGTCAGGCGGGGTTTCCAGGAAGCAGAGGAGATGTGGGACCTGCAGGGCCACCAGTGAGTTCACTTTCAACTTCGGAATGACAGTTGTGAGCTTTCATTCTATGTGCATCACATTGGTGATCTCTCAAGATATTCCTGGAAACAAACATATTTTCTTTACAGAAAAATAATCTGTACACATGCGGAAAGAAAATCTAGTATATCTGGCGCAAAATGAAGTACATAAACATGAGGAATAATACATTATGTTTTGTAAATTGTGACCATGATGAATTCTGTGTGGAATAACTCTTGTTGTACACGTGTGTGTGTGATGTCTATAGATATATTACTATTGTGTCACTAGTGAAGCTTGTGGATGGCTATATTATCCTCTTGTTGAAAGTAATCTCTATTTTTATGTCTTAAAAGTGTTACATTTTGCCAATATCCTTTCTTTGTAGGGCCCTCGAGGACAACCAGGAGAAGCTGGGCCTGTAGGAGAAACTGGACTTGAGGTAACGTATATTTTGCCTTGGTTTTTATGTTACCAACCTATCGGATTTGATCTGTTTTAGTTGGGGATAGTTTTGGTTCAGCAGAATAACTCAGTCAGCCTCTGTAATTATCAGATTAAGTGCATTATAGTAACATAGATAACATGTTATTTCACAGGGAATTTCAGGCTCTACGGGTGATGCTGGTCATGTAGGGGACCCTGGGACAAAGGTAAGTGAGATACATTTTACAACCAATGAAGGGATAGATGCTGCTTGTGGGAAGATGCAGTGGTGTTCAGAAAGGAATTACAATTTCCTGTCAACAGCTGGGAGAAGTTCACATTCTGCCAGAGATCTGATGCTTCTTTGAACCGAAACATTATAACACAGAGTTCAAACATCCAGCTTCTAGAAATTGTTAGACTTTCCAGCAGAATGAGGTGGAACTTGTGTATGATAAATACAAATGAAAAATAATACTCCAAAACATAAATTTAGGATTTATGTGTTCCATTTCACTTAATTGTATTAGTTATATTCACACGGCTCTCACCTCCTCCACCTTCCCGGCCTGTCCCTAAAACTCTTCGAACCTGTGTGCAACCTAGGCGTTAGGTTCGACCCCCAACTGTCCTTCCTCCCCCACATCCGGTCCGTTTCCAGCACTGCCTTCTACCACCTCCGACGGATCGCCCATCTCCGGCAATACCTCACCCCAAAAGCCACTGAAACCTTGGTCCTTGCCTTTGTCACCTCTCGGCTGGACTATTGCGACGCCCTCCTCTCCGGTCTCCCCTCCACCACAATCCACAAAATCCAGCTAATCCAAACTCTACTCACCCGCTCCAAGCTTCGCTCCCCCCATTACCCCAGTCCTTGCCAGACTTCACTGGCTCCCTATCCCAGAGAGGATCGACTTCAAGATCCTCACCCTTGTTTTCAAATCCCTCCACTCCTCTGCACCCCCCTATCTCTCTGATCTCCTCTCCCCCCAAACCAGCACCCGTTGCCTTTGCTCCTCTTGGTCTGGCCTCCTCCATATCCCCTGAATCCTCCGCTCCACTCGGTGGCTGTGCCTTCAGCCACTACGCCCTGAGGCTCTGGAACTCCCTTCCTCACTCCCTTCGCCTCGCCCCCTCTCTTCCCAGTTTCAGGTCACAGTTGAAGACCTTTCTCTTCGACCGAGCTTTTGCTCACCTTTCTGCCCCTGCCCCTGGCTCGGTCCCGGGATCCGCTATTGTAAAGCGCTCTGAGACGCCGTCCGGCGTGGAGGGCGCTATATAAATCAAAGTTGTTGTTGTTATTTTGCTTGTTTACCTCAGGCAACCAAATATACTCGTCACTGTATTTACATGGTTCAGTTTTTTTATTTTAGATTCAGTGCTCCCAATGGCAGCTGGTTCAGATAAAAATAATCCTTGGGTTTGATATAGCGCCTCTCACGTCTTCGGGATGTCTCACAAAGCGCTTCACAGAATATACTGTAAGGTGAATATTTTGTGAGTGAAACGGCAGCCAATTGCGCACAGCAGTTTCCCGCAAACAGTTGTGGATTGAAGTGACCAATCTACTAATATTTTTTTTATTTTACGGTATTATTACCCCCCAGAAAAGCGATTCAACAACCGAGTTTTTACTTACCGCTGGGTACAGAGACATGTGTAATAAGGACACTTTGCCCAACACTTCGCCCAGCCGAGAATTAAATTCTGGTCTCTCGGGTCAGAGGCGAGTGCTCTAAATAACCACTTAGCTATGAAGAGCAAAAGCAATAAGGATTCAATGACAGTTCTTTCAATGTACCCTTTTGACGTGTGTATTACTGGAAAGTAGCCTAGACACAGTGCATAAACTTTCCATTCATTATCCCAAAGGTTCTTTGCCATGTTTGTTCATATTGACTCTAAATCCTTTGTTTGTCTTTTTGTTATTGCTTATTCTGGCTTCAAACAATGCTGCTTTTATCTCTGGATTCTGTTATAGTATTACAACTGTTAATCATTGCCCTCTGTAGCTGGTATAATGGAGCTTCAGCATTCTGCACCACTGCGCATTGTGACTAAAAGCGATTAATTTGCACACCTTTGAAGATTATGGACTTATGCCTGTACAGGGAGACCTGAAGAAAAGGAAGAGAACAACACAAAAACATGACCTTCCAACATTTAAAATAAATTCCAACAATTACAACAAGTGAATTTCTTCAAGACAGCACCATTCAAAGCAAATTTCCATTTTAATGCTTCGTAGTCACAAATTTTATAGTCAAGTTTTCCAGCATTTTGGCTTCTGCTCAACTATGTCTGTGCCTCATTTCCTTCAATGTATCCTTCTGCTGGTCTACAGGAAGCCTTCTCCCAGTGCTAGTAACTTGCTTGCTTTGCATAATACCTCAAACCTATTGCTATTGCCTGGTGACCGAAGCTTGATCTCTTGTCTAGACTTTCACTTCCCCTTCCACCTACGCTGCTCCCTTTTGGTCCCATCAATCTTTACAAAGTTCATAATATGGAGGTGACATCTATTGTTTGAAATGATCTCTGTGTGGCAATGCATTTCATCTTGTTTTGATGATGTGCTTTTAGAATGGGATATCCCATTGCACATGCACACGTCAAAAGCCAGGAAGCTTGCAGAGTACCCCCTTATAATTGTCAACAAAATTTGAAAGGATTAATAAAAGGAACAAGTGGAACCAACAAAAAGATTATATTCACAGTGCAGAATAAAGTAAATGACCAAACAGAGGTGGAAACATAATTTGCTGATCCTGTGAATGTTGCATGTTCTATTCTTTATTTTGTATTATGAAGCTCTCTTTTGAATAAAACAGGGTGAAGTTGGACCAGCTGGAAACGTCGGAGAACCAGGACAACTGGGATTAAGAGTGAGTTGGAGTTCCATACAATATCTTGCCTTTTTTGTCTCTGACTCTGCTTAACTTCTTCGTTGTCTTAAAAAAATGTCATATTGATGTAATCTGAAGAATCACGACTCGAGGGGTTTGCAATTATGAAGTGCTGCTTTGCCTTGCATTAATATTAATGTGCTAAATAACTGTGTCTATTGTCTGCCTAGAAAAGTAACCACGTTTGGAGCCAAAAAGTAAATCATACCGTACATTGCAGCACAAGAACAATATCCCATTGTAGTGTTTAGAGTTCTCTGCTACCAAGATCTGGCTCTGTCGTGTGCTTGAGGGTGGGGTGGATTTTTTTTAACACATCATGGCACAATATTTACAATATTTTCACACTTTATCAACATGAATACATTTTTATCAATATCTATTTTTTCTACAAAATGAGATTGCAGTTTAATTTGCATTATTTTTGGAAGGCTTTTCCCCCACAGGAAGCAAACTGTAGTATGTGTGGGTATCTGAAATTATGCACTTAAAATGCTTCTGCCAGACTACTGAATATAATAATAATAAAAATCCTTGCATTTGATATAGCGTTTTTCACATCTTGTCGATGTCTCAAAAGGCTTCACAGAACATACTGTAAAGTGAATTGACAGTATATTTGTGGGCGAATCGCAGCAGCCAATTGCTCACAGCAGTGTCCCACAAACAGTTGTGGATTGAAATGACCAATTTTTATTATTGTGCTTTTTTGGGGGGACGGATTATTATCCAAATTGAAGGTTTGAATGTGTACTCCCATAAATAAAACTACAACACGTCACTGAGGTCCTCCTTCTGTTCTATTTTCACTCTATCCGTGCATATTTACCCATCAGAGCATGGGTAAGATGTCCATTTTAATTCCCATGTTGTGTAAAAAGAAAGTTTTTTCTCAAACTTCAGACATCTGCAGTCATTGTGGCAGAATTTTCTTTGCTTAAAACTCAAAATTCACTTATCAATAATTCTCACAGCATAAGGCTTCATATTAATTGATGCTTTAAGTGTTACTTCCATTAAGAATATATACAGTATATTTTCTTTTACCCCTCCTAAAACAAGAATCTTTCCTAATCTAGGGAGAACCAGGTCCCATAGGAGAAGATGGTCTTCAGGGAAAAGATGGAATAAAGGTAAAGCCATACATTAAAATTACAGGGTCTAGATTTTTGTGTGAGAGGGTAGAGGGACACAGATAAATAACCAGTTACATTTATCTCAAGAGATATCTGTGATTTTCAGTGGGCAAGCCTTGGTAGCAAACGTGCCCAAATCCTGTGCAACCTGGTTTAGGGCAGAAATTCTGCACCCTGACCTCACTAACTCCCACCTGTATTCCACTATTCAATGAAATTGTCACTTTGGAGAAAAAAAAAATCAGGTGAACTATTTCAAAATCAGCTGGTACAATTACTACCGTACAAAAGCACAGACTTGTCTGACTCAACAGCAGCTTTGTTTTGCAAGTTTGTGCAGAACTTTTTCTTTCGAAGAAAGTTTCGTACCAGCTTGCTAAATTGTGTAAACCCAATGCAAATGTAAGATGAGCGATGTCCATCACATTCACCGTACTCAGTGCATGTAGTTATATTTCTATTGAACTTCCTATAGATTTGAAATGAAACTTGTATTTCTGAATTTTAATGTTTGTACTGTAATTCGAGCCACAGCAATACTACTGAAATTGTAGGCGGATTATTGAAAACTTACAATTAAATATCAAGCTTACAACAAAACATATATGACAGTCATACTGATACTGACTGTCAGTACAAGTAGAATAGCTATTCTATGAAATTCACCCGGTAATAAGTGATGGCACAGGAAGGTTTTACAGTACCTATAATCTACTCTATTCTCTCTTTGTGCTATTGAATAGGAACACGTATAAGTGGGAGGATTGGCACAAGATTGGTCAGGGTGGGAGAAGTGAGATAATTTGGTCTGATTGAAGTGAACCAATCTCCCTTTTTTAAGCACTGTTCAGTGCTAAGTATTGATGGCAGTATTTCCTTTAGTTTAATTATTCACACTGTTGTGATAGGGTGAACCTGGTGATCGAGGTCGTCAAGGTGAGACGGGAGAAAGAGGCAACACTGGAGCTCGAGGAAGTGCAGGTTCAGTTGGAGGATCAGGGATAAATGGCATGCCAGTAAGTGCATTGTTTAATGACTATGATAAAGATCTGCTGTGTGATCCAATCAAAAGAATGTCAAATGCTAAATGCAAATTGTTACAACTTTATATGCTGATTAGTATTTGTTCGTTTTCCTACAACAAACATGATATAGTGTTTACTTTATAGCTTTGTTTAACATTCCATATGATTATTACAAAGGAGTATTGTTGAGTCACTATAAATGTTAATTTTTCCTTTTACGATTGGCTATCTTAACAAAAAATTGGTTCTTGTTACCTGGTGTAAACTGCTGGAAGGAGATTAATTTGAAAACAGAATCCCTGATTCCTATCTACCTCTTGAGATGAGAGCCAGGGTAGCTAAGCTAGTTTTTAATGTTATTAAAAAGTATGATTGCATAGCACTGGAAAGTGTCAGCCATTGGATCAACAAGTAATGTTTCAATACCATTTTGGAGCAGAGACTGAATAAACTAAGCACAAGTGAATTGAAGCTCTTGGTTCTTATCATCCTGGAATAAAATGCGTACATGCGTTTCTCACTTTTCATTCACAGGGACCTGAAGGGAAACGTGGAAAACAAGGAGAGCGAGGACGACAAGGCAAAAAGGTTCCTGTTTTGTGTTTGTGAATTGACTTTGCTTAAATGTTAAGATTTAAATGCTTTTTGTAGAGTCAGGCTGGCTCTTTTAAATTGAATTAATTATGGTTTGTTAAAAGCTAATTTTTTTTAGAAAAGTTATCAATTTTGTATTTTGCTGTGTTCAGGGTGAAAGGGGCAAACAAGGGCATCTAGGTGAAGGAGGTGACCCAGGTCTTCTAGGTGCTGAAGGAAAACCAGGACCAAAAGGATCAAGGGGAACGCGGGGGCCAATGGTAATTGTTTAAGCAATCAAAGTGCCGGAGAATTTGTTCACCTTAAGAACATAAGAACATAAGAATTAGGAGCAGGAGTAGGCCATTTGGCCGTTCAAGCCTGCCCCGCCATTTGATAAGATCATGGCTGATCTTCTGACCTAACTCTAGTTACCTGCCCTATCCCCATATCCCCTAATCGCTCAATTTTTTAAAAAATCTATCAGTCTCAGCCTTGAAAATGTTCAAGGACTGAGCATCTAATCCATGGTAACATGTGTTTGTGTTTGCACATCAAACATGTGCTTCACACAATAAAATCTGTGAGCCAGGAATTTCAGGATTAGAATTGGATACAAAATTCTTTGAAACCGTATGAGTCCCTCTCTGTTTCCCCTCAATGCAACAGGACAAATACAGTAAACAATTAATAAATTTCCACTGTGTTGTGCCAAGAATCCTCTCCAGACTCCCCACTTGCAACAGCAGTATCCAGCCCCTCATGAGTTTGTTCACATTTCACGCAACCCAGTTTCTCTTTCAACATCAGACAATAAGACCAGACAACTGCTATCCATTAGCAAGGCAGCAGAAGGTGCTTTATTTATGTGTGTTTAACTTGTGGGGGGGAAAATGAGTATTTACATTCTGCACACATGCAAATGGTTCAGAAATACCCTAGGTGAAGCATACTCTATATCAATTGCTTATTGTGCATTCAAACTAGCTCAGCTTGTGCTGGATCATTTGTTTTAACTAAATCTTATTGAATTACCTTTTGGGAGTCAAACTCCATTGTTACTTACTGTATTATTTCCTGTGTTATAAGTCATTGCCTAAACCAAGCCAGGGAACTGTGTCTAGGCCTCATCATTGGGCTTGACCTAGCTGCCTACGTATAAAGCAGTGGTTCAGGGACCGCTCTTCCTCCAAATTTCTTTCTTTCCCCTGGGCATGCACTTGGCGTCTGATCAGCACTTACCTACAACATATCACTGCTGAAATTATTTGGCCGGCTACTGAGAAGAACAACAAGCACAAAACCCACTTCCCATCTATTTTTGCTGCTGGATTAACATGAGATTTTATTTTTAATATACATTTCCTGTTTATGTGTACAGTAAATATTCATATCTTTGTAGGGAACTTTTGGTTTGATGGGTCCAAGGGGAGAACCGGGACTTTCGGGATATGGGGTGAGTGATGACAAATAGGAATTAAAATACACATGTACTGTAATGCACTTTGGCTATCTTTGTTCTGCTACCATTAATTTTATCCCAATAGGACAGGCAGCCTATTCTTCAGCAAAGATCATATGTATAAGAATAGACAGAGAATAAACCAGATGTGCTTTAAAAAATGTAACAAATATTTTTTATTGGTTGAGACTGTGGTGAAAATAGACATCAGATGCATCCTAAGTTAATCTAGGACCTAATTTGAGACCTTAAGGTCTGTTTAACTTAATTTAGCATTAAACTTTGATTGACCAACTAAGATATTGGAGTAGCTCCAATTAGAATTTTTGTGTTGCCTCCAAATTCTCGAACTTGCATCTTCACAATTGGTACAATTTATCAATTTTATATATTATATTATATGTATATATTTTTTCCATTCACCTAGAGTATTCTGAGAAAATCACTGGGGATTTTAAGATGTGACAATTTAGGTTATATGAATTGTTCTGGTATCTGATACAGAAGGTAAAATACTGAAGAATGAACTGAGCAACAATAAAACATATATTAATTTCAGGGTCATCAAGGAGCACAAGGATCTTCTGGACCACCAGGACCAAAGGGTGAAAAGGTAAAATACAATTATTTTATCCACCCATTTGTCAATTTCTCCAATGGCATTCTTGCTGGCCTCCATGCCTACACTATTCATCAAATCTAGCTGATTCCAAACTCCACTGCCTTTATCCTCACTAGCACAAAACTCCCCATTCATTCCAGGTTTTGTCGGGCTCTACCCACTTGCAACTGATATTGCGCTTTTCACGCTGGGAGAACATCTCAAAGCACTTCAGAGTTTAGTGACGGTATTTTGGAGGCCAATCTTCATCTTGGAGAAGTTACTTCTTGATAACATTGTGCATTTACAGTTTCATTGTTATTAATAATAAAACAAGAGGTCATGGCCTACAATTGAAAGGGGATAAATTTAGAAGGAATCTATGGAAACACTACTTCAGTGAGTGAAGAGTAAACCTGTGGAACAGGCTCCCTAGGGAGACAGAAGAAGCAGGAATTGTTGATTCCTTCAAACACAGATTAGATTTGTTTTCTTTTAGTAAATAACATTATAGGATATAGTACATGCGTAATTCAGGACATAGGTACATGTGACCACCAGGAAGGTGGAAGCCAAAATAGATGGACAATGGCTTTTTTTTGCCTAGCATTTTGTATGTTTTTATCTTCTTAATGTTACAATCTCGTTCTACAGAATGTTTTTGCACTGAAGTAAAGTGTACCTCGAAAATGAAGGACGACAATTTATATAAAATAAATTGAATGTTGCTACGATTAAATTTGTTGCACAATTTACAGGGCAAATGTATTTCTTTTACTATCCAGGGCTATCCGGGAGAAGCAAGCAGTTCCACAGGGCTGCCTGGGCCTCCAGGTGAACCAGTAGGTTATACTTTTCACCGTAAATTATTATAAATATTTTGGACTATAAAAAAAACTTGGATTCAGAGATGCCTTTCAGCATATGTTCCTTCACATAATCTACCTATCGGTGGAAAAATGTACATCCATAAATTTTCTAACAGAATTTAAAATAGAGAGTGCAGCATTTCATAGAGTAATAGAATACCATGTTAAACATAATGAGATCAGCAGTGAGAATCACTTCTTCACTGAGCACTGGTGGGTAGAGGAGGGGTGGAGTGAAGGGATGGGGGAAGGTTGAGGAGAAATTAAACCCAGTCATTTTCATAGATCACCTGACAGTTCATTATGCATCATATTTGCACACTTCTCCCTTGGTAGGAAAATGGTGCATCATCCTGAGAAAGGGGGAAAACAATTATCTCTAGGAAACTTAAGAGTGAAATGAGAATTCATTTTAAAATAGCTGACCTACTAAATGGCATGGATATTCCTTCCACCACAAAAAGGTTGTGTAAAGGAACATTCTGAAGGTTTGATTTACAAACTGATTCTCGAACGCTACACTTAATAAAATTGGCAATAATTCATGGCAAGTAGCTCTAATAGCATTGATTCTAATTTGTTTTCTCTTAAGATGTTATTAAAGAGAACTTGGAGGTTACCTATCAAGCTAGCTTCCTATAGACTTACCTCACCAAGGTAAGGTAAGTTCTATGAAAAAGCTCTGCTTGCTGGATAACCATATTATTCCAATCCATTCCAACGATTTTTGTGAATGAATTTTTAGTTTTCATAGACACACATTCTGTAGTAAAGGTTTCTGCCCACGTTTTTCCATTCTAGGCCAAATAGGAAAGGCATGTGTATCTCAAGTAAAGATGTGTAGTGTCAGTTCTGTCACCTAGATGTGAACCAATAATACATAACAGACGTGATTGAGTGTCTCCTAGCTGGTGGCACCAGATTCCCCTGCTTCAACATAGTTGCATGAACTTCCAAATTCTGCGCTGTCATGGTATTCTTGGAGAGGTCATGAGTACTACAACTCAACTCTGTTAATCAAAGGTACTTTCACAGGGAAGTACAGAGTGCTTCAAGGAAGGCTGGCGCTAAACAGCTATATTTTCATATAGGTATATAACAAATAATATCTGTTTGGCACAGTCACAGACACCTCCCAATTTTTGCCGTACTGAGCATCTTGAACTTTGATTTATCATTTGTTCCTCATTATGGATGCTTAGACCAGTTTAATTTTGTAGCAAAGTGGTATAATATATTCTGCTTTAACTCGTTAAAAGATTTCTTATACCCAGTTTTACTGAAGGAAGTCCAATATATATATTTCAGTCTCTGAATTGCTCTCACCAGGAGGTCTCCAGTCAGCACCAATCTCTGGTGCCGTTTTTAGAATGGTTCATAACAACCTTGAAAGGGCAATTTTCAAGTTGGAGGTTGTATTGATTCAAACTGCCTGCATTTGAAATGCAGTGATGCAAATTGATATCCTTGTGAAACAACCCCCTCAATGTGGTCTCTGCAGCTGACACCAGCACAAATCACCGTGATTCAAACCTGATTCATTCTGTTTCAAAACCAAGCGAAAATATCGAGACTTAGAAAGCAAGTAGACCTAACATTGCAGAATCATGGTAAATTTACGTGCAAACCTTATTTAAAAGCTGAGTGGTTTAAATGTAACTAGACATGGAAATCAAAGTCTGCAAAATTTAAATGGCTTATGATTGACAGATAACTACTTGCATGCTTTATGTTACTGATTGCTCTGTTTCATAGGGCCCTGCAGGATCTCGTGGAGACCGGGGGGAGCCAGGGGATGATGGCTACATGGTAAGTGAATGAAGACTGGCATGAAATTCTTTCTGTTGTTATTTAAGATTAATTCTACCAGCTGTATTTACATATTAATAATAATGATTATGAGTGTTTTCCCGAAATGCAGAGTTTCGTAGTTGTACAACGTTGAAATTTTATTCTGAAATAAAACTCTGGTTTCGACCATTCAAAAGGATTGTTTTTAGAGTACTTTAAAAATAATAATGACATAATAATCTGAAAAACAATTAGAGGGACATGGGAAAAAGAGCGGCGGAATGGGACTGATTAGGTCGCTCTTCCAAAGAGCCAGAGCAGGCACAATGGGCTGAATGATTGCCCACTGTGCTATAATATTCTATATTCTATTACATTGAGAATTTCTCACAAAGTGTCTATGAAGTATATTGCCTGTACCTATAGACGGACACAGGTTGACCACAAAGAAAGTTCTTAAATAAAGAACTCCATTTGAAATTGACATGTATCGGACCTCCTGCATGTAATTTTTCCACTGTGCAAGTTTACTGACAGGCAGAGAATAACCTTCTGAATCAACACGTAGAAATATTATCATTACCCTCACACACAGACATACAACCAGACACCCATGGGAAGCTTAGTAGGACATTTTCCAGCTTTATAGATGGATATTCCAGGCTCTGTAGACAGATGCTCTGCAGATAAATTATTTGGTCAATTATTCAAGCAATGCAGGTGCTCCAATCAGTCCTTCGATGGTATCCTGTTGAATGTGTTAAACTCTACACCATCACCAGTCCACACAACAGAAGATACAACCTTTCACCCATATACTATACATTGGATAGTGATTTATTCTCATTCAGTTAATTATAGCAGTAATTTGAGATTTAATTCATCTCTGTATAATTGCAAAATTTCACATAATTTATCTGTCAAGGCTACACCCAAACCTTAAAGGAAATGCTTGGCTCTGTTTCCATCTAATAGAGTCGAGGGTATGCAAACCAAGAATATTTTGTTGCCAAATACTTATAAACTAATGAACATTTAATGTAGTTTGACTTGCATGAGCCAATGCTGATAGAGAATGTGCCTGTGCCTAATAGAATAGACTGACACTGAAGAGTGGCACATGTGTACAGTACTTGGTTGTAGGGTTTATTCTGTGTCTTTGATTGCTGGGCAATGAAACTACTGATGCCAAGTGTTCAGTCAGTTGGCATGAAGCCAGTAATAAGATTCCCCATGACTATGATGATGTCTTTATTCAGTGGGCTTGTTAAAACACATAACTAATTTGACAAGGAACATTATGTGCCTTGATAGATAGGAGTAAATTATTCATTTACTCAGATCTGCCTGTACCCATATTTCTCAGATATGCATGATAAACATTTTGTTATTTTATTTAATATGTATAGGGTTATGATGGTATACCAGGACTAAGAGGTGCTGCTGGGCAGCAAGGAGTGCCGGTAATTCATTTTATATTCAAAAAACCTTTTAATTTATCTTATATTCAAAAAAAACTTTTAAACATTAATGATCTAAAAGCCAAAGTATTTATAGCCGTACTTTTGCTTTTCCTCCACCAAGGGAAATCCAGGTGAAGCAGGTGAACCAGGACATAAAGGAGAAAAAGGATCCCAGGTTAGTAAATAAATCAGACGGAGGTGGCAGTTACCTAATCTCTGGTGATACCTGATGATAGGGAATTTACCATGCCCCAGTTTGGGTACAAACCCTTCACTGTCTAGAACCTTGGGATGTTCTCCTGATGTGAAATATGCTATATGAATGCAATTTATTGTTATTTTTATGTAAGGTAACCTAATAGTAATCCCTTAAAAACATAAGAAATTGGTCATTTCAATCCTTGACTATTTGTGGGACACTGCTGTATGCTATTGGCTGCCACATTTTGCCCACAAAAACTACAGTCAATTCACTTTACATTATATTCTGTGAAGTGCTTTGAGAGTTCTAGCAGATGTGAAAAGCACTATATCAAATGCAAGGATTATTATTGATCTACTGTTAATTGATTTCCATGCGACATGACTCTTAACAACAATTTGGCGCATAACAGTGGGCACAGAATAGTGACCACATATTAATGAGTGTATTACAATTAGGATTAATGCTATTGCATATGTAGACTTCTGTATGCCTTCCTATTGAAAGCTCTATGGTGATGTGATTTCAAAATGAAATGCGCAAGCCTGCTCAGGGATAGACAGTTGAAGTATGTTATTTCTGTCTCCGATATTTCTCTGCTGACAAGCTATAGAGAAGCAGTATTAGTATTAGACATCAGTTTCTGTAACTCTACACTGATTTTCCTACACATTTTTCACTAGACTTCAGTTTGTTGACAGAATATGTTCTCCAGGTCTGGAACTAAACCTGTCTTTTCCACAGCTTGACTGAATGAAAATCACTGTAGTCCCAATGCAGAACAATCTCTCACTCGTTCTCGCTCACTTTCTATTTTTCTTTTGCTTTTGAGTTTATTGCCTGTAATTGGTACATATTTGTTGCTCACTGGATTCTGTACCTTTGAAATTAACCAACCAACCTGAAAGAGCACTCTTGTTGATAAAGGAAGAGCTAGTATAACGTTTCATTCTTTCATACATATTGGATATGAAGACATTATTTTAAATCTGTCCCAGTACAAATTAAATGGACATGAAATAAAGAAGGTTGTCTGTTATGACCTGCATTTGATCGACCCTAGATTGTTTACTGTTTTTCCTTATTACAGTATAAATGTCTGCCTTGTGAGTGTTCTGATCTCTGTTTTGATCTTCTCTGAAGGTTCTTGATGCACATCAGTATTCAGGAATTTAAAAATACAGAAATGATAATGATATTGAAGCTTTTGTGCTGAAATTTCCTTGATCCTATGAGCAGATGTCTCCAGTGCGAAACAAGAAAATAGAAAAAATTGATCTCTCTCTCTCTCTTCACTCCTAACTTTAAGCATTTTTTTGATTAAGGACTTAATGTTCCTCATTTCAATGCTTTACCTTATGCGGCGTACTGACATTTTCCCTCTCACCTATATGCACGCTTGTCAAAGACACCAAACATCTGTTGAGGTTTGTAATTGCTGATGGCGATAGATTCTCATCTTTTTCCATAAGCAAGTGGAAGAACAACCTGAAAATGGTCCACCTCACAGGGACACTGATGTTTTGCACTTTGTTTGACTCTGGTGATAATTAGGTGTGTTCCCATCCCTGTTAAGTGCAGGCTCATAACAGCTTTCTGCTTGATTCATTTTACTACCCTTGGTCACTTAATGCAAAATGATTGACATCCTGTGTTTTCCATAAAGATTTCTAGTGATGCCAGATAAGAACAAGCCGACACAAAATCCTGTAGTGGGAGGAAACGTCATGGGACATGATTATGAAACATACTTGTTATTGCATGTATAATATTATTATTATAATCAGAGTTTATTTTGCACCAAATTCTGAACTCTATTTACCATTCCAGGGTCCAAAAGGGACTAAAGGAGCTCGTGGTGAAACAGGCAACGCAGGACTCCCAGTAAGTAGCACAAATTGTACTTGCACTCTCTTAACACTGGAAGGATTAATATTACTACTACCAGAAGCATTTTGTTACTTAAAAATGTTTCGCAGAACTACAGTATTGTATTGTTAACTAGTGTCTCTAGAGTTGCACATTGTAACTATCAGTGTTCTGAGACAATTTTCCACAGCTCAGTCTATGAGCACTGTTTCATTCATCGCAAATTTATATTAAAAATAGTGGGTGGGTGGAATTCATATCAGTTATTAATGCAAAGAGGTGTTAAAGAGGTACAAGTTATGCGTGTTTTCTTTGTATCATAACAACAACAACAAAATTATGTTTGTATAGCGCCTTTCACGTCCCAAGGCGTTGGGATAAGCCTATAATACACAGGAATATCAAGGTTCAAATTGCTTGTTGATTGATCTCGCCCTATTATAGTTGTATGCCAGTGATTTTAAAGATGGCACTTTGCAGCTCTGGAGTTGTAGCTGAACCTTAATATTCCTGGGTATAAATGCTTAGCTGGTAGCCAGGAAGCCATGTGTTTGAGCCCCAGATTTGTCTTCCTCTCCTGCCTCTAAACATTTGGGTTTGGTTACTGTTGCCAAAGGTGAGCTGCTTTTATTCGTTGAATGTGTTACATGAAAGCAGTTTGAGTTGGGATTGACTGAGCTGTTATTTTATGGCTAGTTTGTACAGATTACAAGTCAGAACAAGTAATCGTGCAGTGGCACCCTTGACCAACCTACATAGAGACAGCTAAGACTCACTCTGGATAACAATCCACATCACTGTCCAACTTGCAGTGGGGGGAAGAGAATTGAATGAATATATTTTTTTGTTAAAAACAGGAAACTCCAAGCAACTATTTTCTTGGTTTTCCAGGGGATCCCTGGACAAAAGGGTCAGAAAGGAGCAGTAGGTTACCTAGGTCGAGAAGGTAATCCCGGAAATATAGGAAGACCTGGTCTGACCGGAATGGCAGGACATCCTGTAAGTGAATAGTGCACCAATGTTGCTGAGAAATCACATGAACTAAACTGACAAACATGCAGAATAAATGCACTTGTATGTTCCACGACACTACCTTTTGCAATCTTGATGACCAAAAATTGAGTGAGGTGTCATTGTTTCTTCATTTTAACAGGTTCCAAGGAGAAAGAGCAGGTAGAACATACAATAATAACAGTCCTGGAATTTGATATAGCGCTTTTCACGTCTTCTATGTCTCAAAGTGCTTCACAGAATATACTGTAAATGTGGGCGAAACGTGGCAGTCAATTGCACACAGCAGCAAACCACAAACAGTCGTGGATTAAAAAGACCAATTTTTTTTTATATGAGGGATTATTATTAGGCATGTGGAATAAGGAAACTTGCCCAAGGTTTCACCCTGCCTGGAATTGAACCCATGTCTCTCGCTTGTAAGGCGAGTGCTCTAACCACTGAGCTACAGGACTATGAGCTATATGTCTCCATACAATTGCTTCCATTTTTTGGAGTGCCTTTGATGCACTAGGATTGCAAAAAACAATGATGAATAGGCCATCCCATGACTGTCTCTCCCACCTATATTTCGATATCATCCACAAAATATGCAGTCCATTCACTTTACAGTATATTTCGTGAAACCTCTGAGACATCTTAATGACATGATAAAGCGCTACATCAACTGCAAGGATTATAATTATTACTATTATATGAATTGTGCAGCTTTGGAACCATCTATATAATCTGTAGCTTCTTGATACATGAAGCTTCAACTAAAATGCAACAGCTAATAATAATAATCCTTGCATTTTGATATAGCGCTTTTCACATCTTCTAGAAGTCTCAAAGAGCTTCACGGAATTTACTGTGAAGTGAATTGACTGTATATTTGTGGGTGAAACGTCAACTAGAGGTGGTACAAGTGAATCTCCACTGAGCCAATGGTTACAAAGACGTTGCTGTTCTCCTTGTGCCAAATAGTTGTATTTTTGCCAATAAATTATTTTCAAAGTTCATGCCTCATCTTCCAGAATCTCCTTTGCCTTATGTAAGTAGGACTGCTGCTGCCAAATCAAATATTCCACTGACATGAAACATTACTGTGACTGAATGATTCTGTACGTGTGAGCATTATTTTACCCCGCTTGAACTGCAACACACAGAATGCAAGTTAAATTATTTATGCCCCATTTAACTACTATTAGCATTAGTCCATGCAAAAACGGTGTTGGAAGAGACCACAATATAAATACCTTTGCATATTGCAAAGCAATATGTGCTCTGTAAAGCTTTCAAAGCCAACAGAAAAGTGAATTTTATCACAGCTATGTAAATAATGAGCATTGCATATGATACAGCTCTTATCATACTGAAACATCTCAAAGCACTGTAGAGGTTTCTTTAAAGTGTAGTGACTTGCATCCAGCAATGTCCCCCAACCAGCCATGAAATGAACAAGCAATATTTCATGTGGGGAATGTTGGTCAAAACACCAAAGTAATCCCCCTTCTCTTTTCAAACACTACCACAAGACTTTTACCTTCCACCTGAACAAGCAGACAGCACTTCAGTTAAAGTCTCATCCAAAAGATGGCACTTCCAACAATGCGGCACTCACCCCCAATAAATGTAGAGTGTAAACCAATTCAGTCTGTGTCAGTCTGCCACTAAAATGGTCCCTTTGAAACTCTAAAGCTCTTTAGCTGTACTAAGGAACCGCTTGTGTGACCAACTCTTCAATTATATTTGAACCCAACGTGGCATTTAGCACTTATTAGTAGATTGTTCCTCATCTCTTGACACAAACCACTTTAGGGAGAGAAATGAAAATAACTGTTTCTTCTTCCCAAATCACTTCAATTACTAAGTGATTCAATAATAATAATAATCATTGCATTTAAGAGCCCATCACAGATAGTATGATCTGTACTTTTTACAAAATGGTCTATTTTTAAAAAATTCTAAACACGTTTGATCATTTCTGATTTTCTGTGCGCCTCTACTGTTTTTCAATACGTTTTCTGGGTCATTAGATAAATTAAACCTCAATTAAAGTTTCTCCTAAATTTCTATGTAAACTTCTGTGTCCCTTCCTCAATCACTGCTATCATTGCGTAGGCTCTGAGATAGAATTTAATTTATAATAAACAAACTCCACATATTTATTTTACCTTTTACTAACCATGAAATGGTAGCAATCCTGGAATTGATCCTTTAGGGAATTAATTGTGATTCATCTCTCTTTTTAATTTTTAATAGTTCTGCTCTTAAGCATTCATTGCAGGATTTTCTGGGAAATCACTTGCTGGTATTCGGTAATATCTTAGGATTTATGGGGAATTACCTCAAATCACTTCATATATCCACATGTGCAAATTGCCCTTTCAGTGTGTTCACTGTTAATGAGCAGAGGAAGGTGGTGAACGATGCATTTCTTTGTGAAATGTCAACAGTTTGCTTTTCTTAATGAATTGTGTGCTTCAAAGATGTATAGATAGACAAAATATTGCCACTCACCCATAGCTGTGTACTGTTGTTATTGTGGAAACTTCCATCAGTATGTACAAAACAATCGGTTGATTGAACTCTACAACTTTGATGACTGCGACCCCTTGTTTAACACACCTTAATGTCTCTTAGAACAAAGCAGCATGTCCTCTGTGTCTGAGGAGAACAATTTTGCACACCTGTTGACTCATAGGTAATAGAATTTGACTTTGAAGTGTTATACTTTGAAACATCGTCTTGGGTATACTCATTTACTGTGGTCAACAAACCATATAATTTGAAAGGCTTTCTTTTTCATTATTGTCTGCACAAACCCATGGTGGAGTTCACAGTTGCCTTTTTGAAGTTAAAACTGTGAAATGAAGTTTGAATTTAACACACCTAATTCTGTTTTGTCCTTCTATGTACCATGTTACACATTGCCAAGTCTAAGCTACGTTAGTCCGTAATGGACAGCGTTCTTGCTTGAAATTGGCATTTCAGGGCCTTGGGTAAAAGCATCTCATCCAAAGGACGGTGCAGCACACCCCAGCACAGTATTGGACTGTCAGTCTAGACTAGGAATTCAACTCAAGTCAGCCTGACATCCAAATTAATGTCCTAATGACAGAAATATGCTTATTACAGGGCAATCTAGGTGAGCCAGGATTATCAGGGCTGGCAGGGTTTCCAGGGTTACGAGGACTACCTGGGAGGCCAGGCTTACTAGGTGACCGAGGTCAACGAGGATCAAAGGTATTTAAATGTTGGTTTCAGTGTTTTCAAAGCAGTAAATCGTGTTTGGATGTAATATTTGCAAACTAGATTTGGTGCAATAAGTGTGAATTCTGGTTCATGAATATCAGATTGCAAAGTTCAGTAATCAGGGTTTCTTAACAGTTTCCAAATGCTGGGTAAATTATTGTTCATACGTATACCCAAGTTATGCCAACATCAATCAAACGTTTTCACTATAATGCTTATTTATGGTCAATATTTGAATGCTTTGTTATTATGCAATAGACTCTCCTTTCCATCCAATAGCATATTTAAGCCCTCAGAGAGATATATAAAACATTTCTTCTAATTTTTCTTGAAGCCTGTAATGGTGGCAATTTTTCTCAACAAGTGATATATACCTGTCAGTCCTTGAAGTGTTAACCGATGCCATCAACTTCAGGTAATCTCATGACCATGCTAATTCTCACCTACCAGGAAATATGATTCATAGCAGAATCTGGGAATCGACATAGCTCTTTGTATTTCCTACCATAGTCTTGTTTAATCATGTCATAAAATTTGAATTTTGCACTTCAAACTTTCAAATTCGATATCATGCCATTCAAATTTTCTCAGATTAGAGCAGGTAATACTAAAATATTTAATTGAGAAATTGTTACTGCTAATAATAGTTTGTCCTTTTATCAGAATTTATTTAACTAAACCTATTAGTTATTAATTATATTCTCTGATATTATGTTACATATGTACCCTTGTGTCTCACCGCTGATGTTTTCTATATTGTAATAGATTGGTATTTCAGAACTACTCCATCTAAAATATTTCCTTTCAACTGTGCTGTATAATAACATTTATACCTTGACAGGGAGAGAAAGGTATACCTGGTGAATCTGGGCAGCCAGGTGTGAAAAGAGGTCGGATTGGAGTGCAAGGTAATCAAGGAACATTTGGTGAACCTGGTGCAAAAGGACAGCCAGTAAGTGTTCTGCAGCAACAACAGTCTAATTGAGTAAATCTAATTTATCCCATGAAATATTTTAGCCCAATTCACATTTGAATAATTGTTCACTTACAGTTTGTGAGATTATTAGTGAAAATATCCCTTCGGAAATTTCTGCGAAGGGTTTTGATTTCATAACATTGTTTTGTTCTTACAGGGAGAATCTGGTGATCAAGGAATGATGGGTTTTCCGGGCTTCATGGGTCCAAAGGTACATAGAACTGAAGCAAAGATTAATAATAATAAACCTTGCGTTCAATAATAATAAACCTTGCGTTTAATATAGCGCTTTTCATGTCTTCTAGACGTCTCAAAGCGCTTCACAGAATATACTGCAAAGTGAATTGACTGTATATTTGTGGGCGAAACGATCTGCATCTAGCTCTGCCTACACCTGTCCGCAGTGTTTAACATTGGCACTGGACACTCCATTTTCCAACACTGAAATCACTCTCATTTGAATTGTGTTGATGTGAAGTTTTTGCGGTAATTTTAGATAATGTATAGATAATACATCAAACTGTGATTTTGTGCGCATAGAATAAAATTAATGAGTCAGCATTTATTAGCTAAATAGTGGAACATTTGTGTGATGTTTTGGTAGGGGCCTGTTGGAGACTTCGGTTATGCAGGAATTCGTGGACCGAAAGGGCCTCCAGGACTGTTTGTAAGTAAATTTGTCTCTTAATCATTTTACATGCTTTTGACACTGCTCCTTTGTACATGGTGGAATGGCGACTATCGATATTAATCTCTCCTCCGGTGACTTTTCATGTGAAAATGTTTGTATTCCAGACAGGACACCTGAGTGGGATCTAAGCATAGGTTGAGAACATTTCCATCAGCAAGGAGATAAATATGGGAGGTTCTGTCCTTGTGCTCATGTGTCCTCAATTACCATAGATAACAGTTTCTGATGATGATCTCCTGCTTTCAACCTATCACATGTTGCCTCCCTGTTATACCACCAAACTATTTCTTAAATGAGTCCAGGGTTCTGACCGCTTCAATTCTTTTTCTGGTAACTCACTGCAGCTTCCTCTTATCTTATCGGTAAATTCAAGGAGATCCTTTTGCTCAACAAGTGATGATGTCAAACAAGTTTGCCCAGGGCAAACACGAGAGAAATAAACCTTTCATCTATGTTACTTCATCCCTAAAACTCAATTATCCAACAACTCTGTACAACAACAATAACAAAATTACATTTGTAGAGCGCCTTTCACATTGGGAGGACGTCCCATGTAGCATGTACTTGTATATGTTCATTTTGTACTCAAATTTTAATTCAGATTTCTGATGTTCATTTGAAGGGATACACTGGACCAGTTGGACCAGCAGGGATAGTGGGTCCTGCAGGAAAACCTGTAAGTACAACATTTCTAACTTGTGAAAAACAAACATGTCTGATGCCCAATAACAACAACAACAACATTATATTTGTATAGTGCCTTCCACTACAGGTGAACATCCCTAGGCGCTCAACAGTCAATGTTTCAGACTCGAGCTGGGGTCAGCATTGGGGAGGGTGGAGGGAAACAACAACAATTAAATTAAACTTGTAGAGTGCCTTTCACTTCAGGAGGACGACCCAAGGAGCAGGAAAGGAGGGGATTTGGGGTGACTGATGGGACTGTCAAAGCGGTGGGCCTTGAGGTGCGACTTGAAGGAGCCTAGGGACTGCATGATGGAATTCTAGAGGTTAGGACAGAATGGCTGAAGGTTCGCCCGTCAATGGTGGAGCAGGGGATAAGGAGCAGGCCAGAGCCCGCTGAATGGAGGGGGATGGCATGTTGGTAGGGGGTTAGGAGTTCACAGTGATAGAAGTGGGAAGAAGCCATGGAGAGCTTTGAAGGTGAAGACCAGGATCTTGAATTCAATCCTCTGGGTAATGGGGAGCCAATGGAGTCACGAATGGGGGAGATGGGGTCACGCAGCTTGGAGGGGTAGAGGACAAGGGACACAGAGTTCTGGATGATCTGCTTATGGAGGGAGGAATTGGGAAGGCCGACAAGTAGGCATTGACATAGTCAAACCTGGATGTAATGAAGGCATGAATGAGTTTCACCGGCCCAAGGGGTGAGGTAGCGGTGGAGTCGGGCATTGTTGTGGAGGTGAGGGAAGGAAGAGTGGGTCATGGCTTTGATGTCGGGGAGGAAAGACAGTCGAGGATCGAACAAGACACCTAGTTTCCTGACTGGCTTGGTGAGATGGAATGTGCAACCATGGAGGTTGATGCTGCCAGTGCCTGATGTGTGAAGGTGCTGGGGCGAGCTATCTGAGGTTTTAATTATATCGTCATGTATAAACAAGAATGCATCAGAACACACTCACAACATTGAAGAAAACGTCAGGAAAGGGCCCTCCAGAATCTAGTTTGTGTTATTTACAGTGAGCTACTGATACATAACCTTAAACTTCAACTTTTCCTTCTTGAACGCTTAATTTCTCTCATGAAGCGTCCGAGAATGCTGCTGCTGCCAAGAAGACAGTACAGATGTGGGGGATGCGAGATCCAGTATTTGGCACAGATAGATTCTTCTGCTTATGCATTGTATTTTTATGGAGTAATTCCTGTGTCTGCCTTAATATGTATACCATCCATAGAATATTACAAAATTAAATATGCAAGCAAAGCGAATTGTTTTACATCATCAGTATTGGACAAGCTCCAAGTGCAATGTCTGTAACCCTTCGCTTTCAATCAACCGAATGTCTCAATCCTTCCTAGAGTTGCAGTAAGACCTTTGAAGTAATTTTACACACAATCCAAGTACAAAATTCCTCTGCCAGTAATTGATTCTAAGTTGGAGCTCTTCAAAAAATTTAGATATGTTATCAATTAGCCATTCATTAACAAAAAATGGCCAACAAATGTCTTGACCCGGGCAAATTATTTCTGATTTTGTAAATCAGGGTTCAGCTATTTTAACATAATTTAACAAGTATTATTTTTCTTTCCACACAGGGTCCAAAAGGACAAAAAGGAAACAGGGGGGAAATGGTAAGGTAGAAATTCTGATGATATGCCTTTAACTATTGTATTACAATAGGAAAATATTCTTGAGAATTGTATCACATGAATATTGACACAACAAATTAAGTGTTTAATCACCTCTAAGAAAAACCTTGAAAGTTTTGTAATCCAAGTTTGAGTTTTATGCAGTTTATTAAATATGGCCGACAATGTTCCATTCCATCATTAGCCCATTGTCACATGTGTTTTGAAGTTAGAGGATGACCCAGTGAATCTCACAGCCTTCCCACATGTCTCGTTAACTGAAGCTGGCAGCTATCTTCTGTTGTCTAATTCTAACTGGCCACTGCTGTGTCCAGTTATTCAGCAGACCTTGAACTGCATGGAATTTTCATCTTAGTTTGCATATTCTTAAGCATGTTGATGGGTTTCCGCATATGTCATATACCCGGCTGACCACCCAAAAATGCCATATAATAATAATAATAATAATAATCCTTGCATTTGATATAGCACTTTCCACATTTTATCAACATCCCAAAGCGCTTCACAGAATATACTGTAAAGTGAATTGACTGTATATTAGGATCTGTCGATATGGAAATTTTCCGATTTAGATATATCGATTGGCTCATATCGAGATATACCGAAATATTGATATTTTCGGTTTATTCGTACTAAGCATGCGCGCGCAGTGCGCGCATTCCGGGTGCGCACGCATTCGGGGCCTATCCCCTCAGGAGGTAAATATCTTTCTCTCTCTGTGTCTCTCACTCTCTCCATCTCTGTGTTTTTCTGTCTGTGTCTCTGTGTCTCTCTCACATCCCCCCCATCTCTATCTATCTGTATATTATCACATCCACCCCGTCTCTCCCCCCACCTCCACCGTCTCTCTCCCCCCCCACCCCGCCCGCCGTCTCTCTCCCCCCCCACACCCCCCCCTCAGCCGTCTCTTTCTCCCTCCCCCCCCGCCGTCTCTCTCCCCCACCCACCCCCCCCAGCCGTCTCTTTCCCTCTCCCCCCCACCCCCCCGCCATCTCTCTCTCGCCCCCCACCCCAACCGTCTCTCTCCCCCCCACCCACCCCAGCCGTCTCTCTCCCCCTCACCCCCCCCCCCCCCCCAGCCGTCTCTCTCCCCCTCAAGCCCCCAGCCTTCTCTCCCCCCACCCACCCCTTGCATACCTGTATATTGTATTTGAGGACTATGAATACAATATGGCGGCTTTGCACCTCGGTCTGTCCATTCTGTATAGAGATGAGCATTCTGGGTCTTGTAGTTCAGTGTGCGCGCATTCTGATTTTTGTACCTCGATATATTGATGTTTCGATATTGATATTTTTGAAATGCCTATATCGGCATATCGATATGAAAACTATATCGGGTTTTAGCGATATATCGCCGGACCCTACTGTATATATTTGTGGGCGAATCGCGGCAGCCAATTGCGCACAGTATCCCACACACAGTCATGGATTGAAATTATCAATTTTATTATTGTGTTTTTTGGGGGAGGGGTTATTATTAGGCGTATGGAGTAAAGAAACTTGCCCAAGGTTTCGCCCTGACCTGCCTGGATTCGAACACAGGTCTCCCCAGCTTGCAAGACAAGCGCTCTAACCACTGAGCCACAGGAGCATAGAATGGGGTACAAGAGTAAATATTTGCATAGTATATTCCCTTTGTTAAAATTATAAGTAAGAACTTGTTCAGAAACAATCAAATTAGACTCAACAAAATTTATCTCTATCCTGAAATATCCCAAATTCTCAAAATATGTCCTGTGAAAGTTATTTCTTAATGTGAACCACTAAACTGTACTGTGTTGCCACCGTATGGCACAAGTCTGGTACTACAACATTATGAGAATTACAAGTTAAGAAGAATTTATCAGAATAGATTAAATTAGTTCAGACAACGAGCTATGACATCAGTTTCCTTGATGTGAGTGTCTGCTGTGCAGTAATAGTTCCCATAAGTTTAAAAACATCAAGAACAAGATGGTAAGTTCCTAAAATAGATCTAAGAGACTATGGGAATCTATCCACCAATTATGTTAGATAATTAGGAATTAAGATTAGGCGCTTTTATAAACAAAATTCAGATGCAGTAAAGAAAACTGAAATGATAAAAATGCATATGTTATTAAATGGTTAGAGCAAAACAGAAGTGATGCTTTAAAATGACCAATCTGCAATACTTCAATAATAAAGCCCTTTTTAACTGAAGAAAATACTGGAAGGCTGACCATCAGCATTTTCAGCTTTTATCTTTTTTGTTATGTTTCTTAAACATAATAGCAGAAGTTACTGTATCAAATAATAGCATAATAATGCTTGCATTTGATACAGCGCCTTATCACATTTTCCAGACGTCTCAAAGCACTTCACAGAATATTCTGTAAAGTGAACTGTATATTTTGTGGGCGAAACGTGGCAGCCAATTGCGGACAGGATAATGTTATTTAAAGAAAATGCAAACATTGCAGAAAGCCGCTTGACATCAAATCAGAATTTTTTCCTTTGAAGCTCAAACAAAGTGGGAGGAGGATACTTTCTGTTTGAAGTCTAAATGTGCAATGTTACATGTGGCCTGAGAGAAAATACAATATAATGGAATCCCCTACTGGGAGCCACACTTTGGCCTCCTTCCCTTCTCAGCAGCTCTGTGACGTATGAATAGGGAGTAATCGCATGACCTCTGAAGCAGTTAAGGTGCTCTAGACTGGCTTAAAATCAAGTAAGAGCCATCTGACCACACACCAGCAGCTACTACATGCTCAGCCAGTAGATGCTCATTGGTGCTTGAACCAGAATCCCCTGAATTGACAGGATTATCTGTTTTCATTGCAGATTTAGATTTTGGTGCAGTTCACATGAGTAAAATCTGTAGGTTTAGTGCAGCTGCAGTGCAGAGCTGGGACGTGTGAGGGGGTGTGACTAAAGGCCATCATGCAATCCATCTGTGATCCAGTTATGAGTTGGTCCGCAGCCAGCAACAAAGAAAGATGTTGTTTTATTACACCCCCAGTATTGCTTACTTTCCATTCGCAGGTGCGTTTCACAATAAAACAATATAATTTGGTCCAAACATTACCAAGCAACTTTACCGTTTGGTTGCACTCAAATCAGTCTAAATGGAAAGGGATCCTGTAGGATTTTTACTTCTATTTATTCAAAGAATCCCAGTAAATGGCAAATGTTTTGTAGTTTCTTATACTTCTGCAATGCTACGTGGAATTATTTACACTTAGGATGTTGCAAAATACAGTTATGATACCTCATCAAAAACATGTGGACATTTCAAAGATTTCAAAGGAAACCTCATACTCAGTAAATATAAACAATTTATAAGATATCATAGAACTTTACTTAAAAATACATGATTTATGGAATGCTAAAGTTAAACTTTTTTCAAAATCTGTAACCCAGAAGAGGCATATTTCAGTGAAAGTATATAGATATTGAGGCTTGTGAAAATCAGCTGAGGAGGTGGTGACATTTTCATTTCACCCACTGGGCTGCAGTTTGACTGCTTAAACACGGGATTAAATCACTTCAATGGAAATCAGACTTAAATTCTGTATTACATGGAAACCATCAAAGATGAACTCACAAGTCCTTTCAAAAGAGAACATTAAATTGATTCACGAAGGATTAACTATACCTACCAGTATTCATTGATGAAACTTATGAACGAGTTTGTATACTCTGTGTTATTATGCATTATTTTGTTTAGTTCTGTATACCTAGAAGTAACTAGGAACCCGGTTGTTATACAATCAGAGGATTGCTTTCCAGGGATAATAATCCTTTTAAAAATAAAAATAAATAGTTCACTCAATCCACAATTGTTTGTGGGACGTTGCTGTGCACAATTGGCTGCCGCGTTTTCCCACAGTCACCACACTTTACAGTATATTCAACTGTGTAAACTTATCTTGCAACAAACATCAAGAGCGGTGATTGAGTTTAATGTTGATTTGGGACATGTTATTGGCAAACCAAGGGTATATCTCAGAGGTGAAATTGTGCTTTCAGGATAAAACGCTTTACTAATTCTGCAGTTGATTTTTGCCTAGTGCTACTGTTTGGAAAGACTTTGTGTTTTCATTCTCCTCCTAGGGTCCTCAAGGGCCTCAAGGACAGCGTGGTCCGCCTGTAAGTAACACATGTCATTCATCAAAGTAAATTTATGATCCATTTTAATCTGAGTGGAACTGAAATGACTACAGCTTCTTGGTGTTTAATTTTAGGGTCTACCTGGTGCAGCTGGCCTATCGGTAAGTAAAGCAGTTTATATTTGTTGAAATTAAATGTCCTCTTGTTTGTGTTTTAAATTAGTTTTCTGATTACGTTATCAGCCTGCTAAAAAAAAAACACATGCTTTTGTAAGATGTATTTCAAGGGCGTTGTTAAACAAGGCATTAACACAGTTAAATATTTGGGGTTTGAAACTGACTAACATTAACCAAATAATTTGTTTTGTAGAAACATGTGGACTTTGGTTTAGCTATTCAAGCTTTGATTGCATCCAGTGAGGCTCTGCGGATTGTGGTAAACTTGAAACCTTTTTCTGTCTCTCCTCATTTTTACACAATAAATTGAAGATTCAGTGGAATAAATTAAATAGAAAATCCACATTATTTTTTAGCAACTAGGTGAAATATATGCCAAATAAGTCTAATTATATAATTATCTGTATTTCCCTTCGCACTCAAGTGTTTGTGCATGGCTAATCCAGCCTGTAAATTGTGAGCATGTGTTGTTAACCCAACTCCCAAATGAAGCTCCTGTGGCTCAGTGGTTAGAGCACTTGTCTTGCAAGCTGGGGAGACCAAGCTGGGGAGACCTGTGTTCGAATCCAGGCAGGTCAGGTCGAAACCTTGGGCAAGTTTCCTTACTCCACACGCCTAATAATAATCCCTCCAAAAAAACCACAATAATAAAATTGGTCATTTCAATCCATGACTGTGTGTGGGACACTGCTGTGCGCAATTGGCTGCCGAGATTCGCCCACAAATATATACAGTCAACTCACTTTACAGTATATTCTGTGAAGCGCTTTGGGACATTGATAAGATGTGGAAAGCGCTATATCAAATGCAAGGATTATTAGTATTATTATTATTATTAAGTAGCATAGTCGTTAGTGGATTTGCCTTACAAGCAAGATGACCTAAGTTTAATTCCCAGTCAGGACAAAACTTTAGGCAAGTTTTTTCACCTCTGTTTACCAGGCAGAAAGTGAAAACCTAGCTGTTAGTCAATGCACGGATCATTTTCCAGAAGTAATAAACCCCCACAAATAAATAATTTCATCACACAATGCACAACTGTTTGTGGGACGCTGCTGAGCGTAATTGCCTGTCGTGCTTTATCCGTAAAACACACAGTCAGTTCACATTACTATATATCTTGTGAAGCACTTTGAGATGTCTCAACAATGTGATAATCCGCTGTCAAATGCAACGATTATTATTATTTAAGACCCCATTGTACAAAGTGCTTTGAGACATTTCGACAGGATAAAGCACTCTATCAATTGCAAGTATTCACTGTGGCATGCTGCACTTAGAGTTCAATGCCTCTGCCAAAGCATCTGGGGGAGATGTGAGGTAGTGAAGGCAGAAAGAGTCAACCTACAGTACTCTCCTGCATGTATTATCAATCACCTCAATATGCAATTGGGAGGGACATGGAAACAAGATACATTACTTACATCTTAGTCAAGAAATAATCCTGAAAAATGGGCAGTTGCAGGAAATCATTTTTTAATAAAATTATTTTGAAATGGTTGTGCACGAGATATCCTCAGTTTAATCTGATTATCAACAAAAAAAAGTTACCACATCCTAAATTAAATATCAGATTTTAAAAGTGATCCTTGAGGCACTAATACACTCCATAACATATTCTAGTAGAAGTTTTCTGTCTGGAAATCATTCCATATAACGGTATTCAACATCTTAAAACAATTTATATTTGCCTGATTTGATGCACAACATATTTGAACTCAAGCTTTCAGAGTATGTGTTCCCTCCCCCTCAAGCAGCATGAAAATCACATTTTATACTTTAAATAACCAAACTAAAAATAATACCTGGCTACAATTAGTGGTTAGGAGTTGTTAAGCATCCTCCGCACGACACTCTAGTTCAATGGAATATCAGGAATATCTGGAATGCATTGCCTGAAAAGGTGGTGGAGGTCGATTCGATAACAGCTTTTAAAAGAGAATTAGATCTTTATTTAGGGAGAACAGGTCTGTTAGGTTATGGGGAGAGAGCGGGGCAGTTGGATTGAGTTGCTCTTTTCAAAGAGCCAGCACAGACTAGATGGGCCGAATGGCCTCCTTTTGTGCTGTAAAATTCTATGATTCTATGAATGATCATACTCTACGTCTCTTGTAGATTTACACTGAAAGACCTCTTTTTTACTCCTTCCAGTCTATGTATCTATTCCTTATGGGTAAATGCATTTCTGAGTGAATACATGGTGACCTGCTAATGGTTCCTAGAATAGAGAAGTCTTCTTCCCGTGTGCCTAAAAGCAAGATGCATAAATCGTAAATGCAGAGGTATCCACAAGGCACTGCTCTTCCTACCATTCCCTTTTCTTTGCATTTTTGTCAAATGGACAATTCTGTATGAATAGATCTATTTCTAATAAAGAAAGCACAGCAGTCAGTGCAAGAGAATCATGCTTACATATATGATAACTTCAAATAAAGAATAGACAGAATGAACGGGCAATTAATCAAAAGGATCTCATATTTTTCTACTGGAATCGAATTGATGCGAGTTTATTATTTTTTCAACAGTGGGTTGAATGTATTCAGAAATAAAGGATGTGACTGTAGAGAAGCAGACAGTGTTTAGAGTACTGTGCTATAAATTACAATATACAGTAAAAGCACAATTATCTGTGACCTGATCAACCGTAACTTCTGTATAACCGGCAACTCAAAAAAAAGGTCCGCATTCGATTAATCTGAATTTATCCGGCACAGTGTATTATTTTTATTTATTTTTAAATGTGTGATTTCGGTCGAATATCCAGCACGCGCTTTAACCAGCATCGGCCAGGTCCCAAGGGTGCCAGATAAACGGGCTTTTACCGTACATGTATTTTGCACATTAGCCTAGGAATATACATGTAAACAAGCTGTCAGTAACATGAAAAGGATATTCCTAGGCCAATGGTTCATGATATGTTTTGTTATTAAATAGTACCTTACTTGCTTGACATCAGTTTATTGATTAAATTCTTTTTTCTTTTTTCTTTTCTCACCAACATCACTTCTGTCCTATATCTCTGCGAATTTTGCTTTGTATTGGGGAATAATCATAATCTGAATGTGCTGTGAATTTAAATCTAATCCAAAATTAATTCTTCTTTTGTTGCATACTTGGCTACAAAATTATTCTTGACCTTCAAATAATATCGGCTTTACCCTTGATACTAATACAAAATTATTTTTGAACTTTTTGCTGTTTGAAACGCTTAATGAATTGATGAATATTTATAATTTATATTATTTTGGTTTCCGCTATGCCCGCATTGCTTCACTTTCCATAACTATCTTCCAATTTGGTGATGAAATCCTATAGAACTACCAAAATACTGAAATACCCTTTCCAGAACAGGGTGTAGAGATATTCAAAACTCTACACCACCTGAGCAATCTAATGCACAGTATGAAGAATCCTCTAGGAACGAGAGACAATCCTGCACGCATTTGTCGTGACTTGTTGAACTGCGAACACCGATTGGTAGACGGTGAGTTTTGCTGAAGCTGATTATTCTGCATTTCAGTATTAACAGAAGGCTCCAACTGTCAAGTGCAAATAACTAATACTGCTGATTCTTTGAATTCTGCCAGGCAAATACTGGATAGACCCAAATCTGGGTTGTGCTTCAGACACGATAGAAGTATACTGCAATTTTACTAATGGTGGCCAAACGTGTTTACATCCAGTCAGTGCATCTAAGGTCAGTATTGTGTGCTTGTTGTCAGTTTCAAGTTATGTGTTGCTTGCTGAGTGGAACTACCTTTGAACTTGTTTCAATACACTTTTTACTGTAAAAGGGCATCTTCAGCAATTGTCAATTGGCATCTTCAGCAATAATCAAGCTAAACACTCCAGGACTCCACTCCACATGAAGGCCACTATATGCAGAAAATGAAAGTTGTTGTCATTTTAATTCTACTCTTTTCTTTTCCCCTCAGTTGGAATTTGGTATTGGGAAGGTACAGATGAATTTTTTGCATTTACTGAGTTCAGAAGCTGTCCAGACCATCACAATCCACTGCCTCAATATCCCAGTCTGGATGAACGCCAGCAGCACAGATCCCTATGCTAATTCTATAAGGTTCCGAGGATGGAATGGGCGGATATTTAAAGCAAACACACGATTTCAACCAATGGTGCTAAAAGACGAATGCAAGGTACATTCGCACATATTTTGGAGTTTCTGTTTTTACAGAATATTGCAAACACTTAATTTACAGTATTTTTTAAAAATGCAGTACTGTTCTAAGATCATTTAAACATCTTCAGTCCTGTTT
This sequence comes from Hydrolagus colliei, assembly GCA_035084275.1. Lineage (NCBI taxonomy): Eukaryota > Metazoa > Chordata > Chondrichthyes > Chimaeriformes > Chimaeridae > Hydrolagus > Hydrolagus colliei. The sequence goes on along the minus strand of CM068749.1, from coordinate 17,084,720 downwards.
TATAATTCTAGGCACTTAACATTTAAATAAACATTTTGTATATATTATAGGATGTGAGCAAATCTAATGTTTATTCTGAAATCTGTAAACTGCATTCAAAACTTAATGCCAGTTATCTTAACAGTGTGTTATATCAGTGCTTTGAAAGTCAACCCCTAAGAAGCATTGAGATGAAATTATTTAACTCATCATAGCTCTAATTCATTCCTAGCTCAATTAAAATGGCAGTCATTGAAACCAAATGATGTACATTACGCTGGACAGATTAGAAAGCAGCCCTGAATTTTCTCTTGCTCATTTTGGTTGTATGTATGTTAAATGTTGTCATTTGTTAAATTTCAGATTCAAGATGGCAGCTGGCGACAGACACGGTTCTTTTTTCATGCTCAGGATGTGAATCAGCTTCCAATTGTTGAAATTCAGAAGCTCCCACAGTTCAGGCCAGGAAAGCAATACCATGTAGAAGTTGGTCCTGTACGCTTTCTGTAGTGGATAATGAATTGGGGGTTATTCCTTAGAAGCTCTGTGAGGAAACAACAACTACCCGAGGGCTAAATCATTTTCTTGGGTAACTGTAAACTAAGAAGCATTGAGGAAGAGGAAAAGGAAAAGGAAGAAGTTTGTGAAAAATCCATGAACAGTTTAGAAACAAATTACGGTGCATTTTTTAAAAAAACCAACTTCTCAGGAAGAATGCGTTAATGGCGTTGCTTTCCAGAAATCTACATGTAAAGTGTTCTCAAGGCCAATAGATTTAAATCTTGCACAATATTTTTGGCTTCCTTTTGAAAGTTCCTTTAAAAGTTGAAAGGAATAAACGGTTTCAGTAAACAATTACATTTTGGGTTTCAACTTTCTTCGATTACTGTAATGCTGACCCTAAAGAAAGGGGTAAATTCCTATTAGGGGGAACTGATGACTATATGTTGCGAAATGTGCAATCGTCTTTGGATGAGTGTGAAATCCGACTAAATAGCAGCATTCCAGTTCATCATTCTTGTCTTCAATTTGATACCTTTGCTATAATTTGGATGTTTAACACTTAAAGGAACAGTCCTCTACCTCCTATGTGTTGCCTGTTGTTCACCATCTGTGCTTATGTTTTTTTTTAAAAAGGTGCTATTTGTTTCATTGTGGAAAGGTTTTGAGATTTTTTTTTCAAATTGTATGTACTGGCTACATTCAGTATTTTCAGTTTTAAAAGAACTTATTTGGTCATTTATTTCTATCAAAACATTATTTATATGAACTGTGTAATTATGCCACTTAAGTCATCTATTGGTTTACTTTGTGGATGTGCTGTACAGTTTATTCGGTGGCTGTAGATAGACCAGTAGAAGGAATGTTGTAGAACGACTACATAGTTTGTGTTCAGCTTCTAAGGTTGTAGCTTGCTATTATATTGTCATTAAATCTTTATCACTCAGTGGCATCAAGCAAAATGTTACTTGTGTAGATTTTGTATAGTTTATCAGGCTGTGACAATGAATCGATTTTTGAGAAAAATGAATTATTACAAGTTTCACAAAACAATTTACCAACTCACTGAACAACTGAGGCAGATCGTATTAGCGGGGTGCAGAACTGTGCACCCATTTCATCATGCTTATTTGAAGGCTGCTGATATTGGGTGTCTTAATAAATGCTGAAATATTTGTTGGGACATAGTCATTGAAATTACAATCTGAACAAGCTGGTCTTTGCTCACTGCAACTCTGTATGACATTAAATATTTTATCATCGAGTCAGACTGTTCTTGTCACAGATTCATGTTTCCAAATAATTGTAACTGGTTGTCACAGCCCAAGCTTGTTTTAAATCATGAACTAGCAATTTATTTGGAATTGCTGCTACAAAATTATCATACTCGTTTTCTGCCTAGTCCATCGCAGTGATGATTCTGCTATGCAAAAGCTTGTACTATAATAATACAGGGTTCTTTTTTAGAATTACCGGTACTGTGTTGGCAAATTTTAATTGTACTTTACATTTTCCAATTTCTTGTTTAGTTCTCTAATCACAGTGGTTGTGAGGGGAGTAAGACTAGATAGTTTAATAGAGGACTGGTTTTAATCAAGAGCATTCTTAACTCAGATGGGTTGTAGCAATAAAGGTTTATTTATAATATTAAGTACCTCTTCAATTGTTTGCATGATATTGGGAATCAGCAACATTTTCATATTTGCTTAAACTATGTCATATGGCTCTTTCGGATGATTAATAATCCAAAGTCATAAAGGAAAGGCAGTATTTAAATAAAATTCCTCTCAAAAAGTTCAAACATCTCTTCATTGTAAAAAAAAACTGCATTTCTGTCACCATTAACTCCAAACCAGATAGTCTGCTTGCAAGCCAGATATTCAATCATTTGTGGGCTTCAAAAAAAACATGTGCTTGAGCTTTATGAATCATGTGAAATGGTAAAATCCTACATAAATGTAGAGATCAGCCTGTCTTAAGCATTCTCCAGGCAATGCCAACGGCATTCTTGTGCTGAGTCAGAAGGTTACGAGTTCAAACCCCATGCCAGGACTTTAAATTGGCAGTTTCGACTGATGCTACAATACAGTGCTGGGGGAGTGTGGTAACTGTTGGAAGTGTCATCTTTTGTAGGCCCTGTCTGCCTGGTCAAGTGGACATTAAAGATCTCATGACACTATTCAAATAGAGAGGGAGTTTCTCCTGGTGTCTTGGCTAACAATTTCCCAAATATAATTAGTCACTCATTTCTAATGTTTGTGGGACATTGATGTGTGTACATTGGTTGCTGTGTTCGTCTGTTAAATACTGTACAGTCATACATTTACAGTAAATTCAGTGAAGTGCTTTGAGGCATCCTCCCAATGTCAAAGGTGCGATTTCAAATGCAAGGATTATCATTATCAATAATAATAAAGGCAGTTTCAGTTAAGAACTTTTATTGTTGGAGATTCTGATTTGCTCCTAGGAAGGAGCAAATTCTGATTTGCCCCTAATTAACTAATTAGTTCAATTGTTAATTCATAAAAGGGATAGAGTACATTCAGCTAAGGTGTAATGTGTATGTCTACCAATCTGTCCACTCCCTCCGTTCAGCTGGTCTCGACCTGCCCTACCATCAGTGGCTGGGCTTTCAGCCTCTTTGACCCTAAGCTTTGGAACTCCATCCCACGATCCCTCCGCTTTACTCCCTCCCTTGCATCCTTCAAGGCCAGTCTCAAGACCCTCTTTTTCGACCGTGCCTTCAGCCACCATCCTACCTTTCTGCCCTCCCTCATCCCAACCCTGCACCCCCAACCCCCCCCACCCCATGCTCCAATCCTGACCTGCTGACTGCTCAATGCCTTGGAATGGCCTCCCGATGACCTCTCTACAAATGTAATGTTGTTGTTGCATTTGGAAGGGGCATAGCCATGTAGGGGCCTGAGTGTCCCAATTAGCACCCAGGCTCACCCGTTGCTCTCCGCACAGCTTAACTCCCGGGATGAACCTGCTCTCATCTATTGCTCATCAGCTCACCGGCGTTTGTGAACACCTGTCGGAATTCTAACCTCTCCTGCACACTGATTGATGTGGCTAGGCACGTTTGCATGAACTGATACACTATCTCACATTTCAATCTCAAACCTTGTGTCCCACGCTAGCTCTCATCCTGCCAGAGTGTGAGACGATGAGGCAGCGCAGATGCCCCCATGTTCCAACTCTCCTCCAGTGGCGTAGCTTGGAATGGAAACTTTTGGCTTCCTACCATAAGTTGGTGACACCAAATTTCCATTTCCAACTGCACCACATGATATGTCGTTTTAAAACGTAATAGACATTCCGATATGGATTTAACCAAGAAATGTGTACAGGATACAGTGCTAATGAAACCTTTTATCATCAAAGATAAATTAAATGTGTACAAAAATTAAGAGTGTTATTTACAGAAAATTTCTATCAAAACTTTATTTACCAATATTTCCATGTTACAGCTAAATAAAATTCAGTAATAGTGATGTGTACATGTGGTCTTCATTCTGCTAAGAGCAGAGTTTCTTTGACAAGCTTGTGTTTATATTTTCAAAGATGTAGATAGTAGAATCACAACTGGACCATACTTCCATTAAAAAAAAGTTTAATTCTGGAACTCTATCCTGGAGACCCTCCACCTCACACTCTCAGTACTCATTTTCTCTAAAAATCCATCACCAAAAATGAACTCAGCTTGTTAATATTTAAAGAGTAAGTCAATCAATAAGCAACATTTCTCCTCTCTCTTGAGCCATGCAGAACCATGATTCTAATTTGGGTACACATTCAATCATGTGTCTGCACTTCTATTCAAGATGGCAAGTGCACTGGACATTGTCCCTAGTTGAGTCTGCTAATAGCACAAATATAACCTGCAAACAGGAGCATAGCAATCCTGCGAGAAAAACCTGGAACAAATACATCACATTACATACCCCATATAAGAAAAATCAGACCATGCCCTATTATCAATTTATTTTATGGCTGCTTCTAAAATTGTAGTACTGTAGTGGTATAGTACTTAATCCAATACCTTGCTTCCGTCATCCTAACATGTATATGGCTTCACATCACCCAGAGGTGTAGTGATTTACACTTTCTAATTGACAAACACTATACATCAAACAAGAAGCAATGTGTGTTTAAACTGTACCATTAAATCCAGGTAATAGAAATGTCATTTCTATGAATACATTTGTACAACATTCAGCTCGTACTAATGATACTATTTCTGAATATGAAAAAAATTATGTTATATCTGGTGATCTTAATGTAATAAATCCTTAATGCTTAAAATTAATATTGTATTATTGCTGATCATGGCTGTGTGTCACTCTGGCAAGTCAGATGCAAACATCAGCAGTATTTTGTGGTTAGGCAAATTTTATATTGCATTCCATTAGTAAGTGTATCTACCAACACCACCTGGCTCAATAGGAAAGTTATTGCCAAACAGTTTTGAAGATTTCTTGGAAGAAACCAATCCACACAGGAATTAAGCTGATATTGTTCTGTAAGAAGCTGGCAATCCCTCGGACCACCAAAAGGAATTTGCAGCTTGTTTATATTTGGGAAGTGTATCATGGTGCATTCTTCACTACATGACGAAATGTAACACTAAACAGTATTCAGAGTTGTGCATGAGTCACGCTCACTGGTGTCTCCAGGAGCTTGCAAGGGTAAAGCTGACAGTTAGCTGGAACATGTTCACTGAATTTATATATTTGCCAAATGTGCATATGTGTGAAAAATAAATGCCAAATGGTTTTGCATTAGAGAAGAGTGGTTTTGTGTGCAAGGCTATATTTACCAGAAAAGGATGTCAATTATGTGATTCATCTTGCTTGAAACAAGTCAGCAACATATATTTCCATCACACAAGTTTTATTGAACTCCACTTTCTAAATGACATACCCCATACAAGGCTAATAGCACTGAATTATAAACAGAATGGAGTTTATATCCCAATGACAGAACACCACTGTTCTCACTAGGATAGTATTTTCCCACTCAATAAATTCTTTGTTCAATAATCTTTTGATGTATTATCTCTAGATCGCCAGCCAAAAGAAACATGCATGCCTAAATATATTGATCATCTTGACATCTTGAGAATTTTAAAAAAAACTTATTTTACAAACTGTTTCACTCAATTGTCATTCAAGAAAAAATAATACAGAAAGTATGAAAAAGTGATAAAATGGACAAATTCCTCCCAACATGACTGGTTGTGGTAATGTTTTAGAGACAATGCTCTCTTTGAAACTGCTCTTTTTTCTTTCTTCTATTGGATCCTGCAAAAATAATGTGCCAGCACATCACAAAGAGTATTAAAGAAATAGATCAGGTGCATTGCATTGTCGGACAATCTAATCAGTGGAGATCGAGAGAGGTTCAAATGAAGAAGCCTCCGCAGGCGATTTGAAATTCAGTTCAGCCCCACTCTCTGGAACTCTATCCTTGTGTCATTTATCCCCAACCAGTGGTGGACAGGCTATCTGAGAAATTATCCAGGCAGGTCAGGGCGAAACCTTGGGCAAATTTCCTTACTCCACACGCCTAATAATAATCCCTCCAAATAAAACACACTATAATAAAATTGGTCATTTCAATCCACGATTAATTGTGCGATACACTACTGCTGTGCGCAATTGGCTGCCATGTTCCACCTATATACAGTCAATTACTTTAGAGTATATTCTGTGAAGTGCTTTAAGACGTCCAGACGACGTGGAAAGCGCTATATCAAATGGAAGGATATTATTTATTATTTCCCTCGCACACCTGAGCCCCACACCCGGGTGAGTGACAGCTCGGACCCAGCAATCATTGCCCAAAGGCCACCTTCCCTAATGAGTGAGTTACAATTGCCAAATATCTCCCAGTGCCCACCTACCCTCCCGATGACTGACAACTACAACAGCCAAATCACCGCCTTGCTCCCACCATCAGCGCCCACACAAATCAACGCCCCACCTACCACGTTCCCCCATCATTTTATTTGAAAAACCCTTTATTAATATTAATATTCTTATGATGATTACACCTCTGCAAGCGAGAGACGTGGGTTCGATTCCAGGCCGGACGAAACCTGGGGCAAATTTCCTTACGCCACACGCCTGATAATAATCCCTCAAGTAAAAAAAACACACATAATATATTGGTCATTTCAATCCACAAAATTTCAGTTTGTGGGACGCCGTTGTGAGCAATTGGCTGCCGGGGTTCGCCCACAATTATACGGTCAATTCACTTTACAGTATATTCTGTGAAGGGCTTTAAGACTTCTAGAAGACAATGAAAAGCGCTGTAGCAAATTCAAGGATTATTATTATTATTATTATTAATATTATTGACATCTTCCAGAACAACCTTCCTCATTACAGCCTTTCCACACACACATACACAATCACAATACAAGCTGAAGACACCATTGCTGCTCTTGACATTCTCTCTCTCTCTCTCGCTCTGTGTGAATGTTTTTGATGTGACACAAACACGACCTGATTGTTTTCATATCAGCTCTAACCTGGACGGACAGACAGACAGACACAGCAATGGCTGCTTTTCTTCAGCGCTTTCCTGATTCCGCCACCGAGCGGCGCCCGGACCCCGCCATGTAGAGAGGGAGGTGGGACGGGAGAGGGGGGTGGTGAAGAAGCAAGGGAGTGGCCGCAAATTGGATTGGACCAGGCGAGGGAAAGCACGCGAAGTGTCGTAAACCGCCACCCGGTGGCGATTTACGGCAGTGCTGAAGCGGCGCGTGGGGTGGCGGTTGGGCTGTTTGAATTCGGAAGATGGAGCTGAACACGAGACCGGGAGAGAGTGAACAACAACAGCAGCAACAGGAGCGGCAGCAATATAAACAAGAACAATATGAACAGCCACATGTACAACAGCAACATGAACAAGGACAGCAACATGAACAAGGACAGCAACATGAACAAGGACAGCAACAGCAACATGAAGAAGCTCAGGAACAACAACAACAACAGCCAGATGAACATCGGGAACAACCACAACAACAGCCACATGAACATCAGGAACAACCACATGAACAGCAACAGCCGCATCATCATCAACTACAACATCAGCAGCACCATGAACAAGAACGATCTGAACAAGACGGGCAACATCCACCTGAACAAGAACAGCCATACATACCACAAAGTCATCAGCAACTGAAGCGCAAGATCTCCTTGTCAGGGTAAGAAACCCGCTCAGGACTGACTCTCTGTGCTGCGCTCCGGAGCCCAGGGGCTGGAGGAACTGCAGCTACAAATGGGATTGAAATAGTCCGACCCAGGATCAATGGTTTGGGATGCACCAAGACCCATGTGCAGTACAAGAGGACATAGGGGGTTATGGGTTGTGAAGGGCAATTGCAAGACAAAAACCAGGGATGCTTCTCTTAAGCAGACGCAGGGGCGAACTGGCTAATAATGTTGGAAAGAAACGTTAATAAACCAAGGGGCCTGTCTGCCGGTTTAAGGGTGGACATTAAAGAACCCATAGCTCGCTTTTTCAAAGAAAGAAAGGAGTTTCTCCCATGGTCCTGACCCAACAATCCCCCACTGCATGGCGGTTTGTAGGTAAAGATCTGTGCAGCATCATCTGGTTGTGTTTGCACATTGAATAGGTTCTTTCTATTTGCATCAAGCTGCAAATATTTATGTATGTTTATAGCGAATTATAGTGGTGTTTAATTAAATCCCGCCTTGGGACGTCCTCCCGACGTGAAAGGTGCTATACAAGTATAATTTTGTTATTGTTGTATTCTGGAGAAAACAGGAATTTATGGATGAAATTTATTGCGTGTACATTCAGATATTAGGCTATCCCTCCAAAGGAGTACGTAAATATGTATTAAATATCTTAATTGATTGATCTGCATCTGGCTTAGCTATTTATATTTTCTGGCTAACAGATGTGGAACGTGTGGTGCCATTGAAGCAAAATACAGATGTCCACGTTGTATGACCTATTCGTGCAGGTAGGTCTATCTGGCTATTTAATAAGCAGCAAAGCTGTTCAGTATGCATGAAAATTTCTGTACGTTGCTAATTTCCCTCTGTCTCTCTTAATTATCTGAAGTTTATCCTGTGTGAAGAAGCACAAAGCAGATGCTGAATGTAATGGAGTCCGAGATAAAACGGCATTTCTGGCCATCAGCCATTTTAATGAAATGCACCTTCTTAGTGGTAAGTTCAGAAATGCATTTTAATTCAGCTATTTCAAAGGTTTGTGATTCACAGTCATCACCTGTTTGTTTGGTTTGATCCTTCAGACTATAGATTTCTGGAGGATAGTGGAAGGCTGGCAGACAGAGCTAACCGAGATACAGCTATTTGTAGACCATCATCTAATCGACGTGTAAGTTCTTTTTAACTGTTTGAGAATTATAGTGGTGTTTTTATTTCAAAAACACAAAATCTACTTCTGGAATGTATTAGCTTCACTGTCATGCATGTAACTGTATGAAAAACATTCTTTATTGTTTTGGTAAATGCAACTTTTTATTCTGTCTACAGCTTAAATTTATGATGTACAGAGCTCGCAAATGCAACATAAACCTGAGGTTTTTGCCACTTGGATTTAGCAAACGAAAAGAGAATTCCACATGTTTCAACAATAAGTAAGTTTGCAAGGACAATCCAATCACCACATCTTAATTTATAGATGTTACTTATTTATTATTGTTACAGTGTCTGGGAATTTGGGATTAAATTAAAACATGTAAATGTGCTTTATCTAGTTGAGTTTGCAATGCAGTTTTCATTCTTGTTTCTCCCTGGAGAAGTATCTTTCATAAATAATTATCTATGGCCATCACAACAAAATAAGTTGGCCTGTCATGTAAAAATGGAAACTAATCCCTTTGCAGTACAACAACAAAATTACATTTACAGAGCGCCTTTCACATCGGGAGGACGTCCCAAGGCACTGGACAGTTAGGTCGGGATGCTTGAACTAACATCTGATTTAATGTACTACCTTTGTTAGTATTCTACCTATTAGTTCATCCTGTCCTTGATGATCATCCTGTATGAAAGGCAGTTTACAACTACAATTTTTTTTAGAGAGAGGGAAAGTAGGGTGAAATAAAATTGTGGAAGTTGTCTATTGTAACAAACTACAATTGTATTGTACATTTATCAGTGCATTTATCATCCTTGCATTTGGTATAATCCCTGCCATGTCAGGAGGTTGTCTCAAAGCGCTTCTCATGAATTACTATAAATTTAGTGATTTGTAATTTGTAAGTGAACACCATAGCCAATTTGTGCACGGCAATGTCCCATAAACAGCCATTGGGTGAATGATTACTTTTATGCGGGGGATTGTTGGCCCGCCAATGAAAGAAACTGTGTCAACAGACAACAGGACCTCTTGAAAATCTCATCTGTATTGTGCTGTAATTTGTTTTATTGCTAGTTTGACAACTATATACAAAACATTTTATATTTCCATGGTTACCTCAGTTCTGTTTCTCACCTTATTCTGTGCGTTTGCAAGATAACAACAACAACGTGGATTTATATAGTGCCCTTCATGCCAGACGGCATCTCAGAGAGCTTCACAATAGCAGAGCCTGAGGCTGAGCCAGGGGAAGGTTACTGTAGGTGAGGTTGAACAGAAAGGTCTTCAGGCGCGACCTGAAAATGGAAAAGGAGGGGGGGGTGGGCGGAGAGATTGAGGGAGGGAGTTCCAGAGTTTCAGGAAGTAGTACTGAAAGTACATCCGCCGATGGAATGGAGAATTCAGGGGACAAGGTGGAGGCCAGACCTAGTGAAGCAGAGACAGTGAGTACTGCTGTGAGGAGAGAGGAGGTTAGAAAGGTAAGAGGGGTGCAGAGGAGTGGAGGGATTTAAACACAAGAGTGAGGATCTTGAAGTCAATCTGTTCTGTGACAGGGACCCAGTGAATTCCTGCGAGGACAAGGGTAATTGGGGAGCGAGATTATTAAATTGTCTTCCAATTTTTCTACCAGTAGCAGACTACATGATTTACTATGATTAAGATAGAATGTCATTTTTGGGTGGGAGCTAGACCTGTCAAAGCACAGTTACATTTACCCAGCAGGCCTCGGTATTCATGAAGCTAAAACATACTCCCACTGAGGTGGCTTATAATTAAGCATCTGTGGTCTGGCAGGATATATCTCCCGAGTTGAAGCCAACCTTTTACAAACCTCAGCTTAATTCCAATTTCAACTTGGCAGTGAAAGACCTGCTGAAGTGTTGCAGCTTGCTGGTCGTTCTTGGGGACATGAAGTAACTTGATGAAACGCTGCATCCTTGAGCAGATGTTAATGGAGTTAAGGCAGCAGTCCGTGAATTCTTCAAGAAGTTAGAAGTTAAAGCCTTAAATCAACACTCCGTTATTATTTCTAAAACTTTACAAACAGGAAGCGTATTCATAAAATGTCGCTGAACACAAATTATATCCTGTTTGTCTTATTTAGCACCAAAACAGGAAAGATCACCTTTAAGCCAATATTCTTTAATGTTGTGCCCATATAATTGTGCAGCGCTCTCATGTCATCAATTTGCTCCTACGTGAGCAATAACAAATAACTCTCCCTTGTGCTGTGCACCTCAAAACACTTCCTCGAAACATAAGCTTGAAAGACAAATCTTTTGAAAAATATCTAAAGTGCACCTGAGGGCAAATGTCACATGTTTACCCTACTGACGGTGCTGGAGTACTGTACAGTATTTGATTCGACCATTTGATAATTGCTATTATCAGGATTACAGTTGTCATTCTCAGCTGCTCTCTTTTCAATTGGCATGAAAAGAATGCACAGTACTTACGAATTATGAATTTGCTCTTAGTTTAGAATGGGGGTGGTGGGATCCAACGTTTTGGCTGTTTCCTCCCCACCCCCCTCCCCTCCAAAGTCTTTCACATTCTCTCTTGGTAATGGCCGAGCTTGCTGTCCAGAGACATTGCAGCAATAGGCAGCATTGTTTCCATTTTCGAATGTGGAACTGCATCCTCCCAACCTTCGGTTCTTACCACTGCCGTGGGAGGATGTTCACCAGGGAGGGAGTGGAAGTTGGAGTGTTGGCCGGATTTGGTCATTGGGCCACCATTTGGACCAATGGCTTAGATGAAGGCCACAAGACAAGGGGCCAGTATGCAGTCTGTGGCAGGCTTTTAGTACAATCTGCCTTTTGAGGTTGAATGGATAACATGATTAAATCATTTATCTGAGGCATAAATTGTCATTGACTTCTTGCTTCACTTGCAGGATCGTAAATTCTGTTGACATTTGGCTTGTTAAATTACAGCTGGTACTTTATGCCCTAGCAAAAAATTTAATCCCATTTGACTAGTGTATATCTTTTTCTTCTAAGAAGATTTTGTAGCAGATTAATAGTTCAGAGAAGAAGGAACAGGAAGCAGATCTTTCTTCTTAGTATGAAATATCACTTATTTTTAGGTAGATTAAAAAGATCCGAAGTATTTTATTGTATTGAGCACTGTATGTTTATAAACCTTTCAAGGAAAAACTAATTTTCTTCTTTTCTTCCAGGTAAGTTGAAATATAATATACTGATAGATTGCAAAGCTATTTAAGACTAGTATTTCTACATTGCAGCCAATTCCATAGACACTTCTGCCCACTTCTAAATATGTGCTGTGGGTGTATCTGTGAATTCAGATCCTGAATTCAAGCTCTCCGAGACACCGTTTTGCTTGGAGGGCGCTATATAAATCCAAGTTGCTGTGGAATTGCACTTGTAAAAACATAATTATAAAATTGGTCCATTTCAATCCAGGACTGTTGGTGGGAATCTGCTGTGCGCAATTGGTTGCCACTTTTCGCCCACAAATATAGTCAGTTCACTTTACAGTGTATTCTGTGAAGCAGTTTGAGAAGTCTAGAAGATGTGAAAAGAGCTATATCAAATGCAAGGATTATTAGAATTATTATTTATACATAACGTCTGAGTGAGTGTATTAATTTGTGTGCAGCTATTTATCACTTCAAGACTTTTTCTGTTACAATGGTTGATGAGGCTGTTGTAATGCTCACTCAATTTGAGTGGTTAGGTTTGTTTTTAATTGTGGCAGACTCGTTTTGTATGTGTAGTATTTGCTCGTAAAGGAATTGTCAATTTGCACATCACAAGGTACTGTCATTTTGGGGGTATTTGTTTTTAAAATAAAAGACTTAATTGTTTATTTCTTCTTTGTTCAGGAAGCAGATGTTCTTTTGGCACTTGAAGCTGATATTTCCTCAGAGTGAAACTGAATATGTCGAAAAGAGGTATGTTACAGCAAGTACTGTATAAAGGTGTATGTAAATCACACACTATGAATGAGCTTGAATTGGGAAAGTGTGAGACATGTTATCTGTAGGACTTCAGTTTCAGTCATTAATTGGAAAGTTATTGCTGGAGGTCAGGTTTGCTTATCAACATTCCAAACAGAAAACTTGTTTGAGATTTATTGCTCAGAAACTTAGCATGTCATGTCTCATTTCTAGTGACAATTCAGTTAACTGTCTTTCTAATTGGTATTCTAAGTCAAAGTAAATATGTAGGCTCCAGTTAATTCTTCCAGATTACTTCCTGTAAAAGGTTATTGACATTGTTACTAATTGTTTTTTAATTGGAGGATAAAAGCGATTGAAGATAGAATTTGAAGGAATCTACGTTATCTTGAGATACTGCAAACATGGTCTGTTTGATTCAGGTATTAGGTACCTTGCACTGCATCAAGCATCTTTTGCTTGTGATTTGGATGAAATTTGTAAATCACTCTCAAGATTGAACCACATAAATTAGGAGATTTTCTGAGATAGGGATATATTTACCGTAAAGAGCTAATAGAGAAGGCAACCATGCCATTTCCTTCAGTAACTAAGAACTAGCCAGCATCATTTTGAGACAAAGTGTATAATTGAGTGTTTTGATACAATGTACAATAGTTTGTTAGATAACTACTTTGTGTGCAGTTAATATGACTTGAGTTTATTATCAGTTCATGCTGTTAGTTGACTTGCCTGTAAAAAAAAATTGTGACCCATATTTCACTTTCCTATTTTCATGACTGAGAGGTCTCATTTGGAGTTTACAGTTCTAGCCACTGTTAATTCAGAAAGTCTTTACCCACATTTGTAATGATCTTATTTAAATTATGTCCAGGATTATTTGACTTTATCTCCACATTCCTGTCATGTGAAACATGCAGTAATTATGCGCAATTTGTTGACCACAGTAATTCTAATCCAGCTGATTAAGTGACCAGAAATTGATTGACACCTGGGATACATCACTGCATTTCAGAAAAATATCTGGGGCAAAGTAACCAAAGAATTATTGTAAACTGTTTCAGGTTATTTTGAGCTCTGTAAAACACTGGAGACTATAGTTCATGCCCTTATAATCTATCCCTTTTTTATCTTTGTGGATAAGAACCGGGTGTAATTTGTTCTGTTTGGGGCCTGTCAACACCAAGCTTAACTCTATAATGAGCAAATAAGAAGAAAGGAAGCCTTTCATCACTTTCAACAGACTGACAGCCCCAAAGTTCTGATAATACCATGGGTCAAATTCCACCTCTAAAAGTACAGTTGTTTTGGTTGTTACAGTCTTGTTTTGTTTGAATATTTGATTTTATGTCTCATTTCACAACAGTATAGTTATCAAAGTCTTTTTAAAATTAACCTGTAAATTGTTAGGAAAATGTCTCTATGTAGGCACTTTAATGATTGAGACAGGTCATTTTGTTTCCAGTTGTCACAATATATCAACAAGTAAATACAGTAGAAGCCCGTTTATCCGTGACTCGATGCACCAGCACTTCCGTATAAGCAGCACGCCAAAAAAAGTCCCCATTCGATAAACCGGAACTTATCCGGAACAATAGTAGTGGAGCATTTGTAAATGCATAAATAATAACAGAATATTGTATTGACACTCACCGTCAAAACCACTTTCCTGCGCTTCCCACCCCCGCTGGTAGATGCTGCGCTTGAATCCATGATGCTGCGGTTGATATTTACAGTCCAGCGACTCTCCCCAAAATGGAGTACGCCAAGCAGGTGTAAAAAAACAGAGCGCGTATGACTTCAAAGTCATACTAGCGGCAAGCCGATAATGCTAGCTGACAACTCACATTGTCGCGCAGGTGCAGTATTTTGGTTTGCCATTAGTAGAGTCTAGGGCTTCAGCTTGCAGCTAGTAAATTCGCACGACTTCAAAATCGCGCTGCCGCCTCCCTCACCCTCCTGGCGCCCTCCACTTAAAAAAGAATCGCTGGACCGCAACCAGTAAAGGTGAGAAGCGCAAGAGAGCAGCCCCAACAACAAGCACCAACACAATACTCCGCCACTATCTGTTATTACTTAGTTTGGTGTGTATGGTATGTGTTTAAAAAAAAAAACTAAAAAATGTTTGTAGTGGGTTTTCGGCCATGGGCCACCGCATATCTGGCAGGCGCTTTAAACGGCATTGGCCAGGTCCCGCGGATAAACGGGCTTCTTCTGTACATACTTAGAATTAAAATCAGACCAACAGCGCAGACATGCAGAATGATTCTAGTTTGTCTGGAGAACATCTTCATGATCAGACTCAGCGGAGATTCCATGTGCTGTGCATACTTCAGGAATTCATTGTCAACTCAGCGATCTGCTAGACACTAAGCAAGACAGACACTTTGGCTTTCTCCATAAAATCTCTTCAAAAATATGAACTGAGAAAGAATCTTGTACAACTGGAAGTGGTTAGAAAAGTAGCAAATTCATTGTCAGACTTTGTCTTTTGGTAGCAGACCTGGAAAATCATCTTATTTAATATTGTAAAGTGATTTGAGTAATGCTGAAAAATGGCAAATGCAATGGTATGGTATTTAAAATTAATGTTGTATTTACAATTGGACACAAATGAGTTGAGGGAAGGTTACATTTGGTCTTGTCTAATAAACTGATACCCATTTGCGTTTCGACTCTATCCATAATAATTTACATAGTGTTGAGCCCAATTGATGTTTTAAACATCCTTCAGACCTGAAATGTGCTTTAGAAATGTAAATTCTTTGTTGTTTTTAATATGTTTTTAGGGTGCCAGCGAGTAAGACTCTGGAAGACATCCTGAAGAAATACATTAATCCACAAGAAGCTGACCCAGTTATTCGACAGAAGTATGAACTGCTGCTTGCTATGTGATCATAAATGACTGCTTTTCTCCTCTTGTTGAGTTACACATTAATAAGTAACTTGTTTTTACAGAATTTCGAAACCCAGAAAGTTTGCAAAAAATTTGATTGACTTTTCATTTAGACGCGTACCTATTCAAATGAAACATGTGGCTTTGTCTTTCTCTCCCTTGTGGAATCCTCTCCATGATCTTCCTAACTGAGTGCACAAGCAAGAAACTTTTCATAGCACTTGGTAAAATGTGCCTAACCCAGTGTCACAGAGAGTGAGCAGATTGACTTAACCAATGAATGCTAAGGCATTTGCTTGACACCCTTTGATTCTACTTTGCTTCAGAATAATGCCCTATGTGAGGAGTTATAAGGGAGCACCTACACAGGCTCCTGTATTAATGTATTGTTACCACTTTAATCATGGTTTTATCCCCTTCAGCAAATTCGTTCTTTGTCTTTGAAGTTGAAAGCTTAAAATTTACAATTCTCAGAATATGTCTAAAGTATTTTTGAGGTTCAAGATTATGTTTCAATGTTCGCAAAATACACTTAAATCTAAATGGTTGCTTTAAAATGCCTTTGATCTGAAAAGATCTGGTAAATGAGATTAAAGATCAGAAGAAGCACTGGGCAATAACTTTTTATTGTAATAATGTAGAGCATTCTACATTGCTGATACATGCCACGCTTTTGTATTTAACTTGATTGATAGTGGAAAATATTGCAGCTTACGATCAACTTGTACACGCATTATTATATTTGTTAGATTTGAAATATTAAATTTCAGACTAATTACATTGAAATGAAATTAATCCTTTGCTTTGAATTTGAATTCAAGCATATTCTGGTTTTCATTTTTTTAAATTGAACAGATTTCTTCAGATAACATATTAATATCGTTGTCTGATTCTAACCTGCAGAATCCTTCTTATCTTACTTTGTAGGTTGAAAGCTTATGTGTTCACTCCTTTGACTGAAATAAGAATCTTCATGAAAATAGAAAACAGGAAAAATAACTCCATCAGGTGAGGGAAAACAGATTTATTTTGCCAGCTTTCAAAAGTCTTTTGTTTTCAGGAAATTAAATTTTCTTTGCGAAAAAGGAACTATTGAATTAATGTTTATGCTATGCAAAAACAATCTTACCTTGACTTCTATTTTATTTTTTAATGCATTGTAATAAACAGAAAAAAACTTAGAATTGCATTCTTTGAAAAAAGAAATTCATAATATACCTGTAAAGTAGTATTCATAATATATACCTGTAAAGTAGTATTCCATCAACCAAATAACCATAAGAATGCATAACCGTTTGTGTGTGGTGGGGGGTACAAACCAGGATACTTTAATTCTTACAATATCAGTCTCCCAGGATGTGCAGAGTAATTCCCGTAAAACCAAGTTACAAATGATCTATTTTCTTCCGTAACTACAGTGCAAACTGAGTAATTGCTCCCTTAAAATGTGGGTTATTGTGCGTGTGATGGACTGGAGATAATAAAAAGTGTTCCCAGTAGGAGATACGTGCCAAATGACTTGTAGAAACTGCATTCTGGTTTATTATATACTGGAAGCATTTGGCAACTGAGCATTTTGGCAAATATTTCTGACACAAAACCATTTTACTGGAACCACGAGTATTGCTTACTATTGAAAAAAATTATTCTAACAATAGCCATAATGCTTTCAAGAAAATGTAGGCAATTGTAAGTGACAGACAAATGAGCTGGAGCCGATTACAGTCAAGTTGGGACTATCCCGATCTATTGGAGCACAAGAGAAAATGCTGTCTCCTAACTGTAGAAGACCCTGATAATAGAGCACTTTCAGGTACATTATAAATGCTGTTTTTTACCACACCTCAAATAGCTCTTGCAAATCACACAGCACCGTGGGCTGTGAAGAGTGTGAGTGGAAAAGGTTAAGGGGGTGCATGCAAGAACAAGGCTTTCACGTCTTGCTTTCATAGCTGTGAAGTTGGCAGAACAGAGTTGCACACCTGGTGTTGATGCATTGGCAGTGAGTACAACTGCCTGACCTTCGGCCTCCAGCAACATTTACTTAATTGAACAAAATGTATATCCTGTAGTCAAGCCAGCAAGCAAATTAATATGCATTTGATTTTCTGAGATTGTAAACACTGTTTTTCAATGTCTGATTATTTGTTCCTGTGCTGCAAAAATGTGGTTTGTACCAAACTCTCACTTTCATTTGTGGATATTTATGGAAAACCTGTGGAAGGGAGAAGCTGATGGGGTATTGACACTGATTCTCTCTGAAGTAATAGCTACATTGTCCTTTGAGTGGTGCTGTGGAGCTAAAAGCTGAACTCCATTCACAGCAGACAAGTTGAACCATGAAATGAGCTGCTATTAAAATAAGCAAGCTATATCCCATTAACTTCAAGTCGTAAATAGTGTCAAGTTATAAAAAATACTTGTTTGCAACGTTAAAATAGGCAACTAGATGAATGTCTGCATAATACTGGTACCCCTCCCCAACCGCGGGGGATACGTTCCTGTAAACCTCCATGGTTGGTAAAATCGCGGTTGGAAAATACAGGGCCCTATGGGAAACATGGGAATATGGGGAGTAAGTTTGCGTTTCGTAGAACTAAACACAAAAAAAACACATGCACATTTACAACATACATGGGGATAGGGGGAGTAAGTTGGGCGCATTTGCAGCAATCCGCAAGGCTGTCTGACTGACTGATCTACACACAGACACAGAGAAGGTGGGGTGGAGGGTGGTGGTGACACGGAGGGCTCACAGAGAGAGAGAGAAAAATCAACAGAGATGGTGTGGAGAAGAAGAGAGAAATAGAGAGAAGGTGAGAGAGAAGGGGGGTGGGGGTAAGAGAAGGTGATATAGAGAGAAGTGCGGGGTGGGGGGGGGAGGGTGGGGGGAAGAGAAGGTGAAATAGAGGGAAGGTGAGTCAGAGAGAGATCTCTATAGCCCACTTACACAGAGAGAGAGAGAGGATGCAGAGAAGCGACAATAAATTCATGTTACTATATTTACCTTAATCCTAAGAGAGAAGCGTAGTCGCTGGTTGATTGCAACATCGCAACTGGGTCCTAGCACTATACGCTAGCACGAAGGGACATCGAGGCTGGTTGATGCAACTGGGTCCGAGCGCTAAATACTAATGTTAGTGTTAAAACCCGTGGATAAGCAAGGGTTATAAGCCGTGGTTTGCATGAGTTGTCGCATTTAGCAAACCGTGGATGCGTGAGTTTCGCGGTTGTCGAGGGCGCAGTTGGGGCGGGGTACCTGTATATCACTTTATAAAGTTTCATGTAAAACCTACTACAGGTATAATATTTTCGACGCCTTTGCTTTCCTTCTAAAAACGGAACATTTCACTTGCGTTTAGTACATTATTTGTCCAACTGTGCATTAATAAATATTGAGATAATTGTCTGTCGGCTCATTCCATTTGAGTGTCAGAAGACTAAAAATGTGACCAGATCAACATTTTGATAATGTTTAGGGTCTAAATCAGGAATAGTTCTCTTCTATGGTCCTGGCTGGACAAGAACTCATCTGCAGCAAACCAAGATTACAAGTTAACAGTGGCTGGTACATCACGATTTTACATTGAATCATCTTGAGAGTTAGCAATGTAGCACTATCATCAGCTTGCAACATAATGCTAAGATTAAAATAATGAGGGACCCATTTTCTGTGCACTTAGTTTGACATGTCAGCTGAACAATCACGAAGGTGACACTAATAGAATCTGATCGGTGCTTCCTGTCGGGGAAGAGAGGATTAGCATTTCATCCCATGGTGCTCTGACTCCGCTTCAAGCATGGCTGATGGAACAAGTCATAGATTCAGCCTTCCATAGACAAGAGAGTATATCTGAGCCACTGCACTTGATTTAATTTAACTAAATGATATGCAAGAGAACAAAGTTTATTCTGTAGACTGAAACAATATCTTACAGCAGTAAAACAATATATTGGTCAGGGTGAGGAGAATCTTGCACATTCCAACTAAACACATGCTCAGAGCTCCCAATACCAGCCAGCCCTTTTATGGATTCAGGGGATTTATACTTCGGAATAAGCTGCCTCTGATTATATAAATCTCATTGAGAGAGTCACATAGGCCGATGCAGGCCCTCCAGAGATTTCAGTAAACATTGGAATGGATGCCAGCATTCCCTATGCTCTGGTCTGGGAGTTCATGTTGGCAGATTTAAACAAACTGTTAGACCAGTTTAGCTTTGTTGATTGTTTATTGAAGTTAACTTTTAGTTACACACCTCATGATCATTGTAATGTTATTGTTGAAGTGTATGTAAGTCAATGTTCACCTAGGAAATGTACACAAAATATTTTGTGTTCACCCACAAAATGTAGTTAATTAACTTTACAGTATATTCCATGAAGCACTTTATCACATCTCGAAGATGTGATAGAGCACCATATCAAATGCAAGGATTATTATTATTATTAATGTTCATTGCTATTCAGGTGATAAATTAACCTTGTGTTTAAAACAACAAAAAAAATTGATCACATCAAACCTACAAATAGCAAGTAATGTGAGATGATAAAGTGTACTCTTATTAGGATTTCTTTTTGAATATATGGAATTCTAAACTTGACAATCATTTCAAAGGGAACTGGAAACTTATTGAAGTTTGGCATTTGATCAAGTAATACACTTGTATACATCCTACCTGCTTGGCAGGATAGAGCTTTTTTCACTTGGTGGTTACAAATTGAGAAGGAATTCAATAGAGATGGTTAACATTATGAAAGGATTTAGTAAGGTGGATGTTAATATGCTGTTTCCACTTGTTGGTGAGTCCAAAACAATGTAGTACTGTACAGTATATATATAAGATAGCCATAGTAGATCTTAAGGGGAGTTTAAGGGATTTTTTTAATGCAGAGGGCAGTGAGAATGTGGTACTCACTGCCACACGCTGTGATACAGCAAAAACCCTCAGTATTTTTAGAGGAAATTTCAGGGAGACTGAAAAGAGAGGTGTATTGAGGTGGAGATTACAAGGAATGGAAGCTCTTGTGAAGTATAAGAAAGAATACAAACTAGTTGAGCTGAATATTCTGGGGAATATCCACGCAAAGCTGATAAAGTTAAAGAGCTTTTGCTTCTCACATGTCATTTTCATTGTTGCAACAGTCTGCAATCCTATGCTTACATTGAATTTTTTTACATCAGTTATTTTCCAGAGCATAACAGCTCAACTATTTGAAAATAGCTTGGATATATCATTTAACTACCAACAGTTTTAAATGGCTATAGCTGACTTAACAATTTTCTTCACTTTCCTTCTATTTCTCTCTGGTGTTGGGATGGAGGTAATATTATTTTTAACACTTCTTGTTGCAGCCCAGCCTGTTTTTGTTGTAGCTGTTCCCAACATTCTTTCTGTAATTCTATATGTTAAGTCGGTATCATTGACCCATTTTGAAGCTCTGTGCTTTGCAGGTGCACAATTGCAGCTCAGACGATGCTACCATTTTAAGTAACTGATTATTTTGGATATATTTCAGATTTGTAACACTTAATGTTGAGGTTTCTTTGTCTTAATGTACAGCATTAATGCATGTATTCTGCAACATTTATTTTTGTCATTTGCTGTTTTTCCATGTTAACTACATTGGATTTGTGATTTGATGCATACAGTGCTATGCTAACAATATATAAATACAGTTTAATGACAATACCATGTGTAGTGAGAGTCCTGCTGAGAGTATTCAGTTGAGTTCAAAACAGTTCAAAGACTGTATTTTGGGGGATAAAATACCTCCAGGTTATAAACAGAATACATTAAGGAGTTGCTGTTCTGACCCTTTCAGATTTTGTTTTCCCTTAGTGCCTATGCTTTGTAAATATATATATATTGTTTATACATATCTAAGACATATATAATATGTTAGTAACGAAAATAAAAAACAACAGTTATTTGAGAGACGAGCTTCAGGGTAGCTGAAGGTACAGTCACTGATGATGGAGCTGAGGCAATGGGTCACAAGCAGCAAACCAGACAGAGAGGAGACTGCAGGGGAGCATGCAAAGCTGATAAAGTTATGTAGTTATGCTCACATGTCATTACACCATACTTAACGTGGATTATATATGCTTGTTTTTATTTTTTTATATAAAGTGTTGAAGTCTTATCAATCTTGTATTTACAAGGCCAAAGCTTCTGGAAATCACTTTTATTTCAAGAGACCAGGAGCTAGCTTCCTTCAAAATGTAATATCCACATTATCTTGCTTAAGGTTCAGTGAGGTTTATGTCAAATGTCCACAACTATAAGTGAAATGACAGTTTGGGACCAGGATCAATTTATTTTGCCCATAAAACAATTGGGGTGGATTTTAATTGTCGCAAACCAATGGAGATGAGGAAAACTGTTCTTTTGGATGTCTCTACTGAATTTAGCACTGGTTTTAAAGTTTTTTAAAAAACCATTGTTATGATGGTTTTAGTAGTGTAGCTTTGATGTGGCCTCTCTTGTTTCCTCTTCCCTGGGTTCTTCTATGTTGATCCCCAGCCCAGTGGGTGCACTGCTTCCAGGCCACTACCAATGTCACTTCTCATCTGACTGCTGGACATTGCCCAGTGTGTGTTTCTTGTCTTTTCCCGCACGCATAGTGCACCCTGATGAGTTGGCCAAGATAAAGCCTCACTGTGAGGAATTGTGGCAGGCATCCCATATTGTACCACTAGCATAGCATTCAGTAGGAGGCCACTTGAGAATTTTATTACTGCCAGTGACTCACTCTTTCAATAGAATCCAGAGAAATGTTTGTGTCCCATAGTTGTGTTTGATTTTCTAACAGTGACAATACATTAAAAGTCCTGCCTTTTTAATCTTCAGAGTACTGTACAAAAGTGGTATGGTCAATGGTGCAGTGTGAAGTACCAGTGCATTATTACTACTTTCAAGGGACTGTTTGAACATTGCAGGCTTAGCACACAATACTGTACTTAGATGTTGCACATTTCTCTATAAATAAAACACCAGATACTAGGGAACGGCGATATATCGGTATATCGCTAAAACCCGATATGATTTTCATATCGATATGCCGATATAGACATTTAAAAATATCGATATATCGAAAACCGATATATCGAGGTAAAAAATCGGGATGCGAGCACAATCAACTACAAGACCCAGAATGCTCATCTCTATACACAATGCACAGACCGAGGTGCAAAGCCGCCATCTTGTATTCATAGTCCTCGAATACAATATACAGGTATGCAAGGGGTGGGGGGGAGAGAGACGGCTGTGGGTGGGGGGGGGTGAGGGGGAGAGAGACGGCTGGGGGGGGGTGAGGGGGAGAGAGACGGCTGGGGGGAGGGGGAGAGACGGCTGGGGGGGGGAGGAGAGAGGGAGAGAGACGGCTGGGGGGAGGAGGAGAGGGGGAGAGAGACGGCTGGGGGGGGGAGAGGGGGAGAGAGATGGCTGGGGGGAGGAGGAGAGGGGGAGAGAGACGGCTGAGGGGAGGAGGAGAGGGGGAGAGAGACGGCTGGGGGGAGGGGGAGATAGACGGCTGGGGGGTGGGAGGGGGGAGATAGACGGCTGGGGGGTGGGAGAGGGGAGAGAGACGGCTGGGGGGGGCGGGGGAGAGGGGGAGAGAGACGGCTGGGGGGGGGGGGAGAGGGGGAGAGAGACGGCTGTGGGGGAGAGGGGGAGAGAGATGGCTGGGGGGGAGAGGGGGAGAGAGACGGCTGGCTGGGGGGGGAAGAGGGGGAGAGAGACGCCTGGCTGGGGGGTGGAGAGAGACGGCGGGGGGGGGGAGGAGAGGGGGAGAGAGACGGCTGGGGGGAGGGGGAGAGAGACGGCTGGGGGGGGAGGGAGGGAGAGACGGCGGGGGGGGGGAGGGAGAAAGAGACGGCTGGGGGGGTGGTGGGGGAGAGAGACGACGGGGGTGGGGGGTGCGAGAGAGGGGGGGGGTGGGGGAGAGACGGGGTGGATGTGATAATATACAGATAGATAGAGATGGGGGGGGATGTGAGAGGAGAGAGGGAGAGAGACATAGAGAGACACAGACAGAAAAACACAGAGATGGAGAGAGTGAGAGACACAGAGAGAGAAAGATATTTACCTCCTGAGAAGATAGGCCCCAAATGCGCGCGCGCATGCGCAGTACGAAAAAACTGAAAATATCGATATTTCGGTATATCTCGATATGAGCCAACCGATATATCCATATCCGGAAAATTCTCATATCGCCATTCCCTACCAGATACTGAATAAAGTAAAAACCTTGTGCTCTTGTATTTTTTAATTTTATGTCCATCCTTTTTAAATATTATTCCTCCAAATGTGCTTTCCCTAAGCTCAGTAATTCATATTTTATACCTTTATATTGCCATCCATTCTCTTTTGTGACCTTATTGCTTTCCAGGTCTTATTTGCATTAGCCATAATTGATGTCTTCACATGCCAGAGCACATGATCTCAATAACTGGATGCAATATGCCTGTAACATTGGATTGACCAATAAATCTATCTTATATTTTCCCAAATAATATGTACCCATAATAGGGCAACCACTTTTCGCAAGCACTGCCCTGGTGGGTTTAGTTGCAATTCACAATCAATATTTAAAGTGAAGACCTAAATAAGAATATAACTACCTTTTGTTCCTAAAATAGGTGCAAGTTGCTACTGGAAAAAGTTAAGTTGTATAGCAAATAGTATATGGAAAGTGTTTTCCCTGGTACAAACATTAGTACGGACAAACATTTAATTGTGTGATTTATTAAATGTATCCTGAGGGATTTCAGTTCTGCGTTTTTTTAAAAGAATAATGCACTGCAAAGGTGCACAGAACCTTTCTGGTATTTGGCGTCCAGTCAGTTCTAAAAATATAAAATTGATTGTCCAGACTCCTCCATGCAATAAGGGTGCAACTTGACTCCCTGTGTTACAGAAGCACCCAAGTGTGCCCAAGATTTGACCTGTTTGATGTAAACATTCATCAGGATTCTTTACCGTATTTTTTTTAAATCCTGTTCACATGATAGGAATTTTAAGTAAAATTATGTAGATCCTTAGGCTGTGAAAAAAGAATGATCGTTCTAACCTTATATCCATTGTTTGCTACGATAGTAAGAAATACAAGTGCCAGTCGGGGAATGCACTTTGGCTACCTCTATCTGACCAGCTTGAATATATTCAGGCCCTGAGTCAAAATTACCAGCTCACTCACTATTGCCCTTGGCTTTATAGCAGAATCAATTGAGAAGTTTGAATATATACTTACAATAACAAAGATATTAAACAGTATGGAAATTGGGTTAATAAAATGGCAGAACAGGCTCAATTGGTAGCATGGTATCCTGTTCCTATATCTCATTATTTGAAACTGTTGAAGACGTGAAACATTTTCCTGTGGTCCATTTATTAAACTTAGAGCTTCTGTTTCAATTATAATCGCACTTTCCTAAGATGAGATGAAGTTTGTTCTTGTGCAACTTATGCCTGACCTGCTGAGTGTTCCCAGCGATTTCTGTTTTTGTTATCTGATAATACATTTGATCAACTTGTTTTCTGGTACAATAGGCTGTGAGCAGTTGTATAAATGTTGTCAGAAGCAAAAGGCTGGTTTACTACAATTTATCCATTCAATCAATTGGCATGTAGGCCTATTTGTTTGCCACCAGAGAACCTAAGACAAATCAGATCATGTTTTTCATTAGACCAATGAAATTGTAGTCCTTGGCCTTATGCTCAATATAGTATCTTATCTGAAATTAAAATGGCAACCTGGATTAGTTGGTAGGACTCTTGCGTCTGAGCTACAAATAGTTTATGTAATTGACTGTGAAATGTTTTGGGAGGTTTCCATGTTTTAGTTGATGTATCAAATGCAGGGATTATTATTACTAAACTAATATGATGTTGATGCAAACATGGCGCTGTGTTTACTCTAGACGTTTTGAGACGTGACTGATTACTGCAAAGGGTCAGAACAAATTGGAATTAAGCTGTGCAATTCAGGAGTGAATCACACTTGGCCCCCCCACCGAGACCACCTTATTATGTGGTTTTGGCAATACTTTAATATGTAGAGCTTTAGAATAAAGGCAATGGTGTGACTCACTTACATCTCCATTCTTCAGTGATCCCTTCAAAATTTGGAGGAATGCAATGAATGGCCCTGTTGCTTTCAAGGGAATATTTTCAACGCTACTAAAGACTCACTAGTGCTTTTCTAATGATTTTCTAATGACATTAAAAACCATTTCTGATTTCCATCTTCTATGTATGGGGTCTTGGTATTTAATGTCCTCAAGCAGAACAATGAAGAATAAGAATAGTAAATTGGTCCTTCTGCTGTTTATTACTCGACTCGTGGAAGCACCACCTCTTTGTTTCTAGTTGTATAAATTAGACGCACAAGCTGTGCAAGGCTTTTTATCCAATGTGTTGCAAAATCTTATTATGTACAATGTTGTATGTATGAATTGGACTATGTCTGAATTGTACAGAAATAACAGTAGACAAAGACCAAGCACCCTCGATAAACCCGTAATGCCGCTGAATTGTTTTATTCTTGTTTGACTTCATGATTGTTTTTAAATTCTTCACACATACGTTTTTGTTTCCTGAGGAATGTGAGCATGTTTTTGTTTCCACTGTTAGGATAACCTAGTTTAATGGTATTAAACATTCTTTCGGGATGATAGTATTTTTCTAACTCACAGCTTGCAAGTATCAGTACAAGAATATTCATAGCAGATGTTTGCTACACAACAGACTGCCAAACAATCAGATTAATGGTAATGTACAAAAACGAGTTCTACCTTTTTACCGAAGGAGAATACTATATTTCTTATATAGGTTGACAGTAGTTAACACTATTCCAAAGTTGGCCGTCAGCGTTTATACTTCAAGCAGATTAAGTCAGATACTGTCAAGAAGACATCCTTTCTCTCTTCTCGTTTATCTTTCAACCACAAGATTGTGTGGCACTGTTTCTGACAGGGCTGAGAACAAACAAAAAACATCCTACTGAGGATTGGGAGGACCAAAATGCCAGAACAAGTGAAGCTAATATTAAGCAATTCTGCTTTTCAAATTAAGCAAATATAATAATAAATTGGTCATTTAAATCTACAACTGTTTGTAGGACACTACTGTGCGCGACTGGCTGCTGCATCTCAACCACAAATATACAGTCAATCCGTTTTACAGTATATTCTGTGAAGCACTTTGAGATGTGGAAAACACTACATCAAATGCAAGTATTATTAGCAGTAGGGGCCTAGTATCTTTATAAAGGCAGTCTGCTGGGAAGTGGAATGATAGAATAGTCAATATGGGCAGACATCAAGTCTGCTGATATTTTCTCTGCATGAATTACCTATCTAATCCCACTCTTGTTCTCTTTGCATACCCTTTCAAATGCTTATTTTTCAAGTGTCTGTTTCTCTTAAAACATTCAATGGCTCTCCGTCTACAGTGAATTTGTGCTGGAGAATTCCACATTCTACTTTTTTTTCTGATGTTGTCTTTAATGCTTTTTGTGATTATCTTAATTTTGTGCCATTTTATTCATGGAAAGAATCTATTGTAATTTATCCAATCATGACTATTTTTCACCATGGTAAATTTTCTCTTTTAATAAAGGTATTTCAGTCTGGATTCTAGTGAAAGTCTTACCAAAAATCTGGAACAGAAGACCATTATTGAATATCCCACAATTCACATTGTGTTAAAGATGCATTCTCAGCGATACAGATTGCTTGGTGATGGTAAGTAATCTCAGTGAAATGCTTTACAAATGTAGCAATATGAGACATTGATTGAATGCATGCTCAAGAGGAATTTTACAATTCCTTTAACAAATGAGAGATGTTGAGATTGGGTATTAAATATAAAGTCTTCAAAACACACACATTTTAGGCTTCATAAAATTTATTGCAAATTAAATTATGGTACCAATTCTGAAAGAAATTGATGGTGATATGATGGACTACAAAAAGTACCATTGTTGATAAGTATAAGATGCTGCAGTGCTGGGGGTGTGGGGGTTCTTTTGGTGTCCTGGTCAACAATCCCCAAATAAAATTGTTCATTCACTTTGTGATTGTTCGTAGGACATTACTGCACACAATTTGCTGCTATGTTCGCCTACAAAATACACAATTGCTGCACTTCATAGTGAATTGTGTGAAATCCTTTGAAAAGTCTTTCTGAACATAAAACAGCTGAATCGAATGTAAATATTTCAAATCAAAGAAATTAAATTGAACTAAGTAAAAGCCTCCTGACCGTAACAGTTTAGAAAGGTGTTTTATTTACCTTTGCCATGCTTTAATAGAAGTTATTGTACCGTTGCTAATTGTGATGGCAGCTGATCGTACCTAGTCAAGGAAATTGAGCTGAGGTCATCCTGTTTCAAACATAACTGTTGCTAATCATCTGATTGAAATCACAGAGAAAATATCAGGGAGAACTGCTAAACTATGCTGATTGTTATTATTTCAGATGTCTGCTCATCTGAAAATTCTCAGAACATAGAAGAATCGACTTCCTCAGAAAGTGAAGAGGAAGAAGGGGAAATAAAGGAATGATTCCTCAGCCTACGCATGTCTGAACCTGGGCACTGTAACCAAGAAACCTTTCACTCTTTGTGAACCCAGAAAATTCCCCACCGATTGTTCAGATGATTGTGTGGGGAGTTGAAGTGTGATCTGTGGCCCAAGCCAAGTTATTTTGCGCATTTTGTACTTAAACCTCAGGTCCATAATTCTTCCTTCTTCCCCCATGGTATTGAGATTCTCTCAAGACACCACAAAACCTTATAGTGCCTTACACGTCAGGAGCACATCCCCGTCCAACAGTCAACGATAGTATATGAAAACGTTTTTTTGCCAAATGTTTTAAGAAGTTGAATAGCAAATAAATAGAATAAAGATTGAAACTACAGGTTATGAACTGTCTGCTAAATAGTTTGCCTTGAATGCCACACTTGAGTAGTTTTATGTCTAAATAATGGACATATTGACTTTAAATATTGAGGTTTGGTATTAAAGTTCACTACTAAGCATATACAGTAAAAGCCCGTTTATCCAGCACCCGATCAGCCGTAATTTCCGTATAACCGACATCGCAAAAAATAGGTGCGCATTCGATTAACCGGAATTTATCCAGAGAAATGCTTCTTTTTTGCGTTTTCGGCCGAATATCCGGCATGCGCTTTAACAGGCTTTGGCCAGGTCCCAAAGGTGCCGGATAAACAGGCTTTTGCTGTATATTGAGCTTACATTATTAATACAGTGAGTTGTGTTGTCCAGCAGAGACAACTACAGTATAATAAACCTTTCACACAGACCATATTCTAATCCACTAATTTTTATAAAACCTAAACTTATCAATCCATCCGCTTGATACAATGTAATGAAACATTTCCATAGCAATCACACTGTTAGGCAATCTGAGACGACATCCGGCGTGGAAGGTGCTATACAAATCCAAGTTGTTGTCATTGTTAGCAATGAGCTTTCTAAAGGAATTCCTAATACTATACATTTATTGGTGAAAGCAGCCCCAGTAACTACTAACAGAAGAAATCATGTCGAGTCATGTAGCTCAGTGGTTAGAGCACTTTCCTTACAAATGAGAGACCTGGATTTGAATCCTTGGGCAAGTTTTCTTACTCCACACGCCTGATAATAATTCTTCGAAAAAAAGCTAGAAATTGGTCACTTCAATCCACGACATACAATCAATTCACTTTACAGTATATTCTGTGAAGCGCTTTGAGACATCTAAAAGATGTGAAAAGTCCTTTTCAAATGCAAGTTATATTATTAAATCGCACAACTGTGTATATTTTTGGGGTGTGCTCCAGTAATGTTAATATGTGACTATGCATCCTTGTTTTGTTAATTTTTAACTCTAGTTTCCCTGAAGTTGATCATATCTGTTTACGCTCATGATGAAAATCCAACATAAACACATAATAGCTTCAGCAGAGTGCACTATATGATCCACCCATTAGGTAAACACTAAATCCAACATATCTTCAAAAGTGTAATCGCATTCTATTTCCCTGTGCGCTTATTCTATGTAAACGGTTAATATTTAATTTTATGATTGTCCTTTTGGTCAGCATGAATTTATTGGCAGTTCTAAAGTGAGGTAACAGATGTAGAGACATGTTTACGTATTATACATTAATTTTAAACTTCAGACAGATCTGATATGACAGGGATCAGTGTCCTGGACTACATGCCAGAGAATTCCAGGATCCTAATAGAACGTCTTCATTCACTTCATTCACTGCTTATGGTAAACTGAACTACCAATGTGGATGTGCAAATTCATCATAATTATCAGAAGAAAGAGGACATTGATGTGATCTTCAATTTAACATTACTGAGAATATGCATTCCATGCCAATTCTGAATGGCCAAACCTAGCTATATATTTTGTAACTCGAGCGTCTTCACTCTACAAGTATAATTTACACTGTATCTTCAGAGTTGCATGGTAACAGTCTCTGCTTATCAGTCAATTGTAAAAACTTTTATTAAGAACTAATTACTTAACCATTATCTGCATAACTTTCTTTCTGAACCAACTTTCTTAATAATATTTGTTTAGGACTTAGGATAAACGTGAACAAGATAATCCAGAAAACATGTTTTCTGTCAACCTTTTGAAGTAACTCACATGAGGGCAGAGTTTATATTTGCAATGGTTTGTATGCAGGAAATATGAATCCCAAAGTATGTATCCAAGTGATACAAATAGAAAGTAAAAGTACACTTGAAATGGGAAGAATCCAGTCATTATCAACAAACATAGTTTTGTTCCAAAACATCTGTTTTTTTAAGTCATGAACTAATGTACTTTGCACTAAAAGGCATTTATTTTTAAGGGAATAATACCCTTTATACAGTGAAGTAGAAATCTGAATGTTTGGAAAAATAGCAGCTAGTAGCCTCTGTTGATGTTATTACACGGATCGTTTTGAAATGTACAGTGTTTGATTTTGTAGTCTGTTTGCACTTGAAATAAAATTCGTGGAGGTTTCGGATCTTGAACCAGCAAAAACCTATTGCCGAATTTTCATAGAAGTATGCTTTATGATTTTAATTTTTGTGTGACATAATAATGTACAATTTTTTCTTGAGCATTCTTGTGTTAGTATTTTACAATATTCTTTAATAATACTGATCTGGCATAATTTCTTTCAAATTGTGTACAAATAATCTGTCCAATAACATTTGTTTGAAAAAATTCAAGGTTTGAAGGAACTGATTAATAATCAGAATTAACCACAATTAGCATCAATACTGTTTCTCTTATCATTAATATTGTACAAAACAATCATATTTGAAACTGGTCTGGACATGACTCATTGGCCATATGTTCTGAATCTTGTACAAAAACTCTCAAGTCAATCTTGCATAATACTTTTAATTGATTCTGAATATCTGATTTTTTTCCAACAGATCTATCCATGTTTGTTCCAAGGTTAATGTAGCGTGGGTAGGTGACGGTGCTGAGATTTTGGGTCAGATACAAAATGCATGTAAAAGAAGAGAATGAAAGAACAGACATTCAAGAACCAGAAAACAAGTCAAATGTATTATGGGTTTAAAATTGATTCATTGATCAAGCCTTTGCTTTCTTCCTCTAAGTTGTGATCCTGACCTAATGTTGCAAAACAGAATATATGATGCTTAGACTGATTTTGAACGGTAGTGAACTCTTCTCACAAGAAGAACATTTGACTCTCCTGCCTTTAGAACTGTAGCTCAGTGGTTAGAGCACTCGCCTTACAAGCGTGAGACCTGTGTTCAAATCCAGGCAGGTCAAGGCGAAACCTTGGGCAAGTTTCCTTACTCCATGTGCCTAATAATAACCCTCCCAAAAAAATCAATAATAAAATTGGTCATTTCAATCCACGACTGTTTGTAGGACACTGCTGTGCGCAAATCGCTACCGCGATTCGCCCACAAATATGCAGTCAATTCACTTTACAGTACTTTCTGTGAAGCACTTTGAGATGTCTAGAAGACGTGAAAAACGCCATATCAAATGCAAGGTTTATTATTTCTATATTTCCCTTCATAAATGGCACCTTCTAGCTGTGAGAAAAACATCAAGTTTTTAACATCAAAGTTAAATTTCAAATATTGATAGTTCTCAAAGGGAGATGAGCCTTATGTAATCTGTTTTTTTTAAATTATTTTCTTCCTAATTTATTCTTCCATATACAATTGAATAAGGTTTATTATCCAACAATAGAAATTAGAGGACCACTTGCTTCAAGAAATGTTTCCACGGCCTTTGTATGTATTGGATCCCATTTTATGTTGTTTTTCCCATTCGTAGAAGCACGCAAAGCAAGGGAATGAAAGAAGAGACTGTCTCCCTATATAATTTGTTATGCACCCATTAATATTTATTCAAGAAGCTTTCTTTAGTACCTAAATCATTTTGTAAAGTAGGGAGCATAAAGCTCTAGAAGGTACACTATCCCAATGATTTCCTACTTGTGGATAATTGGCTTATCCTCAAGTATGTGGAGGGTACAGTACATTCAAAGAACAAGGAATGCTTGCCAAAAGTTGCAAACTTTATTATCTGATAAGTGCCAGAAACAAAATAAAACTTTCATAACTTGAAACCAGCTGACCCGAGTTAAACATCACACATGATTTCAATATCTGAAAGGATCTGACAAGACCAGAGTTGTTGTGTACTGCCACAGCAAAATCATTAAAAATGTAATTTGTTCGAATTTGCACGAGATGTGGACTTGTGTAAAAAAATGTGAAAATAGTTAACGTGTTACGGTACTGATTCTTGATTCCAGGAATACTAAGATCAATTTAACAGTAAAGTAAAATTGCTCGAGAGCATAAGACAACCACCTTAAGTTTAATAATGTATGATTAACATCCAGTATGAATTCATGACTGGATCCTGATGACTTATCAATTTAATGGACTTTTTGATTATATGATTAAGTTAATATATTGGGGATTCTAAGCAATGTTAGGGGTGTTTCATAACACAGTATAATACTGAGATTTGGGAAATGAATAGGAAGTTGCCAAATGGATTGAAAACTGACTAAACAATGAGAAATTGATTCTAACTATAAAATGCACCTATACTCTTAATTGCCATTTATGAGACAAGCTGGGAAAATAAAGATTACTCAGTAAATTGATGCTGCAATCTGTACTTTGGGGTAGGTTTACACCTGGGCAGGATTAAAAGTCAAAGATGATGACACAAATTCTCTTCACCCCACCAACGGTCTTCAGATATTGTGTCGCTTTACCTTGCTATCTTTGCTTCCTGCTTTTTAACCCTCCTGAAAGCATAACTGTGCCTTTTGTCAACATCTTAAACATTTTTAATTTGCCTGCTCAGTGTCCACTATTACATTATATATCGGGTGCTTTGAGATACCACATGATTGATTTCCCATATCACGAGGCTAAATTTAGTTGTCTACAGGCTTCTGTAAATGCTATAGGGTGGAGCTGTATCCTGGTTGAAATGCTTAGTTCCAAACAGGTTACTCCAGTGCAGTTCAGCATAAGAATAGTAATAATCCTTGCTTTTGATATAGCACTTTTTATGACTTCTAGACGTCTCAAAGCGCTTCATAGAATATGCTGTAAAGTGAATTGACTATATTTGGATGAAACTCGGCAGCCAATTGCGCGCAGCAGCATCCCACAAACAGTCATGGATTGAAGTGACCAATTTATTATTATATTTTTTGAGGGATTATTATTAGGCATGTGGAATAAGGAAGCTTGCCCAAGGTTTTGCCCTGCCTAGAATTGAACCCAGGTCTAGCTTGAAAGATGAGTGCTCTAACCACAAAGCTACGGTTCTCTACTGAATGAGAATGAAATAAGCAGGCCTTTAATGGAGAAACTGAACATAATGGAACTCTAATCCATTTATTTTGCTTTTACTAATATTACATTGGATCATTGATTATATTACTTTATGGTCTATTTTGAATTTGTGGCCTCTTGCTAAAGAAGATAAAAGATATATTGGTTCACATTGCTCTGGGAGGGCTTTGAAGGAAAGCAAAAATATATATTTTTCCCAGCTGGAAATGTGCTCAGCAATGTTGTCTGTTTACTGTTATAAGAATTGATGAATTGCAGAGTCCAAAAGGAGTGCTTGGCTTAGATGTCGATAGCAGAGGGAGGTTATCCTTAACATCATTTAAATAAAGGTATCAAGCCGCTTCATATTTCCAACATTGCTGAGATTGAAGTTGAAAGTTTTTACCAGTCAACTCAAAATTATTAAATTTTTGCTTGATAGAAGATTAAATTTGCTGTGCTGAGTGCATAAGACTGCCAGATTGATAATGATTTTTAAATCATGTTGGTATGCCATGTTGACTGGCTCCCAACTCATTTTATTTGTGTGTGTGTGCGTGCGTGTTTGGGGTTCCAAAATAGCGCTGAAAGATTACACCAGTCTAGTTATTTTTGTTGATGTCTCCATTTGCTGCAGGAACTGCATTTCTGTTGCACCTTTGGATATTTCAGGAATGAAAGTGGTCTTCCAATCTTTAAAGCTATCATTATGAATCGTTCACATAATGTACTTTGGTTTTTCATGTAGCACAGGGATTTATATGAGCTTATCTGGGCCTACATGCGATTCAAAGGAAACTGCGCATATTCATTCACAGTAAATTCTGCAATAGCATACCATTAGGGTTTATTTTTAACACAATTCATCTCAAAGTACATGGCATGAACCCTCTAACAGTTTTTGGAAGTAGCTGTAAAAGCGCATAGAATAAACACTAGTTGAAGATGGTAAACTGGCTTTTTAATAGTCAAACCAGTTTTATTGGGAACTTAAATGTAGTTTTAGTCATGCCAATAAAATCTATTATCTAACCCATTCCAATCACCTGCAGACTAAAGGCTCAAGGACCAGTCTGCTGGGATTGAATGTCTTCAGATATATCTCCATGGGAATTAAAGGTATTTAGACAAAGTATTTTTAGCTAAACGCTGCTATTTGAAGTGAACATCACTGGCTTAGTTCCCTTGTTATTTTCAAAACATCTGCTGTCCATCAGGTTGTCTGCTTTCTAAGCCACTGCTGCATTCCACTGCAGTTCCATACCTGCATCCAGAAGTGTAATGGAATAAAAGATTCCTTCTCTGGAAAAAGGAACTAAGCAACAAATCACTGCTTAGTGTTGAATGTATTAATAGATGGTTACGCATGAGAAACAATGCTTTGTCAATTTTGCAACTCAAGTGCAGTGCAGCTGACACGCCAGATCTATTTATAGCTCACGCTTCTCAATGCCTGTGGTGCAGAGGTGTCAATATGATCGAATGGATGAAAACGTTAAGCGAAGATTTAAGCCACTAAATAACAAATTCTTTACTCTTATTCAATAGGAGTTAATTCCTAGGCAGGACACAAATATACAGCTCTGTGTATCTTGACAACTTCTGATAGGATTATTTATCTTCCCAATGTTAACAACATTTCTTTGCAAGCTGAACTGAGATTGTTTTCTGACAACTGGACACAATTGCATTTGCATGCATGAGACTCTTCATGATCGTGAAGCTAGATTGTAAGCAATGTCAGAACTAGCTGTTCGTGCATTCGATTCAACTCCACAGATGGGTGGTTAATTGTACTTGCAATTTGTTATTTTCCCCTTGGCTTCACAGATCTATTCAGTCTATCTCATTTATCTCACTGATCTCTAAGAAATTTGGTCACTACTGTACTTAAGTAATATAGCCCGTCACCTTTTTTTTTAGTGGTGTTTTGACTACTCACATGATTTACAAACCATAAGAAAAAAAATTGGCTTTGATTCTGAAGGTAACATTTTGCCCAGGCTTCGGTCCCATCAGAGAAATCCTTGAGATTCCACACATTCCTCTTTACTTAAGGTTTAATCGGTGGGTTATTGGGATTAAGGAAAAGTAATTGCTTGTACTCAATTGCTGAAAGTAAACTACCTCCTAGGGACTTGGAGGAATTCTTTTCAGCAAATTCCTTTCAACCCCACCACCAGATTGATTGTAGAAGGTATTTGACATTGCATAAAGCCTCGCACTTCAATATATTGTGCTTTGTTGTCACACAATAAGGATTGCTGTATATAAGTCTTTCACAAACTTATGAAACTTAGAGGGGGTATTTTGAACACTGCAACAAAAGCTTTGGGTCTCCCACATTTTGGCTGTGATCTGAGAGATTGACTGCCAGACTGAAGGAGTTTTTCTGAACTATTTATCGAACCGCTGTGTTTTCACGCACTGATTCTCATATATACAATACCTTGTTCTGATGCTATTCAATATCTTAAGTGCTGGAGTAAAAATGATTGACAGCCCCAAAAAATGTACTTAAGTGTTCAGGAGAGGTCATTCAAAGGTGATGTATATTAATTCTGCTACAGTTCGTTATATTCAGTTTGGGCATGTCAAGTGTTTCGAAAGAATGTTTTCCTTGATCTATGTTAACATTTTATCCAGTTTGGATTCATTTTTAATCTTAATATGCTACTTTTGGCTGTATTACCGAAGAAATTTAGACCAGTGATCAAGAATCCAAGAAACCGGATTCCATAAATAAATTCAGTTTATTTTTCTCTTTTAAAAAAATTAGAACTATGTACATTTCATTCCAGTATATGACATTTTTTTTTGATAAATACTGCAACATTCCATGGATACATTGCAGGACTTAACATAACTGGTTCTTTTTGCTGTGCTATGCATTATAGACAGCTATAGCTTTAACAGAGTTGGTTATTAGCTGCCATGTAATGTGAGCTAAATAGCTCACCTCAGGCGATAAATGTGACCACGAGTGTCGGTTGGATAAACAAACCAACACATTCTCCATAGCACATTTTACCAAGGATTCTGAACATGTTACTTACTACACAAGCACTTAATAAGCAATACATTGACTGCTACAATACAACAAATGCTAAAAACATTATATAATACAAATATACATAGCTGTCACAAATAGAACAAAAGTATTTTGGAAAATATATGCTCCAAAATGAAGCTCATTTCCTCGCTCCAATAAAATGAAGCTTTCATTTAACCGTAAGGTTTCATCCGCATGGGTTCATCCTCACAGCCTCAGCTGCCACATGGGCAATGCTGCACAGTGCACATAGCATAGCTACAGTATAATTACAGTACTGAACCAGTCCCTTTTGTTCTACTCACGGTGTAAAACAGAAACCTACACAACAGCCCTTCAAAAATTCCAATCCTCTCAAAACATCGATTCTAATGTTAACCGCGTAACTGATACGGTTTGATCAAAGATCAGAAATGCTGGGAACATTTTGAGAAAAGCTGGAACAAGTGCAAAACGTTGTCATGTAGTTAGGATCTGTGCTGGTTATTTGAAATAACCAGTCCAAGTATCAGTCTCTCTTAAGAATAAGTGCTCCCCATAGGGCTTTCACTGATGTCCTCAAGTCCCTTTCCAACTCATGTTGCCAAATTGGCTCTTCTCTCCCAAGATTGTCAATCGAGAAACTTGTGAATGTCGTTATGAAGGATGACATAAGGATTGGACGCTTCATTGTGGTGGGGGCAGTTGTAATGGCATCTACAGGACTGAATCATCATCATGTTCTTGATGAAGGTCTCCCCATCATCGCAGCGGAAGCGAACCCGGACAGTTCTGCTCTGTTGAGGGGTACAGCAACGTCCGTCGACGCAGGAACCGCAGTACTTGGAACGATACTTCTTCACGCTAGAACAACCCGCGTAAGTGAAGTGTACCGCCGTGCTCGTCTTCCTCGTTCTGTAGCATTTTTTTCCTTTCTGGAACAGAAAAGGTCAATGTACATGAGCACCCGTTGTGAACAGATGACCTCCCGAGTACGAAAGTCATGGAAATCATTAGGACAAACACAAGGAAGCGTTTTACTTTTGTATTAGTATCCTTACTTTTATATTCCCGTAAGTCGGCTGGTTGCAAGGTCGGATGTCACAGATTCTCGTCTCTTTTACAAGTTTACATTCAGGATTGTCATTGGTGACTCTTGAAGAGATTCCCATTCCACACGTCTTGGAACACTGGGACCAGTCGGTTGTCTGAACTAGACATTTTGGGCTCCAAGCTGAAAAATACAACACACCAAATAGCACGTTAGCACAAAATAATATCTTTGCAACAATTAAGTTTGCTCCCTCAGTATCTGAACATCTAATTCATACAATATTAATTGGGAACTAATTATTAAACAATGTCGAGTTTAGTCTGTTTCCTGCTTCAGGAGCTGTGTTTTTCGAAAGTGAGCAAATCGTTAAAAAAAAAGGGGGACATTGAAACCGTTTTTGAAAAGCTGCAAGTTTTTTTTGCATCAATGATCACGTTTGGCCAGTTTTTCGAAACATTTACACTTGTAAAGGGGGTAACAATGCCACCTACAGCCTGCTGCTGATGGAGCTTCCAGCTCCAATCCAGGACTCCAGGGTACATTAGGATGTAATAATAGTGGAGGGACTTTCCTGAAATCCTATACACGAGTTGCTTCGGTTTCCAATGATGGCCAAAGTGAGTTGTTTACAAAGTTTGTGGTCTCTCTCCATCAGTGCGCACTCTAGCGAGAGGGGCTGGCTATTACACTAGTGTGGGCTGAATGGGACATCTTGTTGTCGTCTTCCAATTTAAACGTGCGTGTGCGCGCGCGCGCGTGTGTGTTTTTTAATTTAAAAAAACCACGCCCCACAAAAGTCCAGGAGAACTCATGCGTTCAGGTGTGAAAGCGAACCCGCTCACCGGCCAATCCCTTGAACGTCCACTTCAGCTCGTTGTTGGAGAGCGAGGGCTCGTGGGCCGAGGGGTTGGCGATGGTTTCTTGGCTGAGGATTCGCTCGGCGTCCCTGGAGTCCGGCGCGGCTTTGCTCGCGTCGCACGCCCACTCCTCGCAGCATCGGCCCAGCACTTTGACCAGCCGCGGGTTGGCGCAGCCCAGGTTGGGCAGAGGCAGCTCCTGGGGGCAGAGAGGGATGCAGCCCACGGCCCCGTCGATGCAAGTGCACTGATGTTTGCAGTTGGGCTGAAAAATCTCCCCGTTTTGATAAATCTTGCTGTTGTATTCACACGGCCTGCCTTCTGCCCTCGCTGCGCACAGGAAGGAGAGAGAGAGAGAGAGAAAACAAATCAGAAAATAGGAACAGTTTTAGAAATAAGTGCCGACTCTCCTCCCACTGCAATCCACAGGCTGGAGTCTGTTGCTCACATACACACACACACACACACACATACATATGTATGTATATGTATTTATATATGTTTTTTTAACTGTGGAAATTCCAAGAGCAATTCCCGAGAGGGAACGCGGTGCTGAAACAATGAGTTACTCAGGAATCACTTTTCCTTCTGCGTCTTTTGTAGTTTGAGCCGAGACACAGTGAATTGCATTCCAGACTGTTGAAATCACACCGCTTTTACTGCCAATTTGATGGCTAAGAAACAATAAAGCATAACCATACATGGTCGACAGATTATACAACACTTTTTTTCTCTCTCTCTCTCTCTGTGTGTGTGTGTGTGTGTGTCTCTCTCTTTCGCGCGACTAGACTTAAGCGGGAGAGGGAGAGAGAGAGAGAGACAGAGTTTCAGTGTTTTTAATAGATTTTTTTGACACACAAAAAAAAAGCTTTGGGCAAGAGTCTTACCTCTGCAGATTCCCTGACGAGCACTGGGGCTGGCGCCGAAGTTGCACTCCAGACCTTTGGTGTGATCGCACGGCAGGGTTTTGCTGCAGTCTTCGTTGAGTTGTTTGGCGCAAACTTTACAGCATCCGCAGCCATCCAGGACCAGGCTGACACCCGGAGTGCACCTGGTGACGTCCCGAGAGCACTCGCATTCCGACGGGCAGGTGGACACATCCTACAATCGATAATAGGCAATAAAACCATCAGTTCCTCGTCCATCGCAACACAAGGCATCAAACCTCAACACACCTATTTGCTGGAAGATTATTCTTATTTGTTATGGGTGGTGGGGGAGAGAGAGAGAGAGAGAGAGAGAGAGGAGAGGGCGTGGTATAAAAACACCTTTTAAATATATTTTTTTTTTTTAAAAAAAAGGAACTTCTAGAAACTCACCTGAGCGAGGCACCCGTAGATCAGGGCAGCGATCACCACAATATAGTTCATCCTGAAACTCGACGAGTATCAAATTAGGGGTGGAGGTGGGTGGGGAGTTCTGAGGATTTGAACCGAAGATTAGGGCTTGACTTGTTGAGCAGAGAGAGGAGAGGAGAGAGGAGAGAGAGTCAAAGGCTCATCTCTCAGGAACAACACGCGAGGCTCGAGTCAGTGTCAACTCCAGTCAAGTCGATGTCTTGTCTCGCTTGGCAACTTCTCTCGTCGGCTTCTCGCTCCAAAGCTGACTTTTGGAAACTGTCGATGGCTTTGGCTGTCTGCTGCCGGCTTGCTTGCTTTCTCTCTCTCTCTCTCTCTGTCTGTCTCTTTCTCTTCTCTATCTGTCTCTCTGTGTGTCTCTATCTGTCTCTCTGTGTGTCTCTATCTGTCTCTCTCTACGTGTCTGTCTGTCTCTCCGTCTGTGTCTCTGTCTCTCCCAGTCTCTCTGAGTGTCTCTATCTGTCTCTCTCTCCCTCTCTCTATATCCGTGTCTCTGTGTGTGTCTGTCTGTCTGTCTGTCTGCCTCTCGTTCTGTGACTACCTGTCTCTCTCTCTCTCTCTCTCTGTGTGTGTGTATATCTCTCTGTGTGTGTGTGTGTATATCTATCTCTCTGTGTATCTGTCTCTCCCTCTCTCCGTTACTCTCTGTATCTGTCTCTCTCCTTCCCTCTCCGTGTCGCTCTCTCTCTCTCTCTCTCTCTGTGTATCTCTCTCTGTGTGTGTGTATCTGTCTCTCTGTGTGTCTCTCTGTATCTCTCTCTCTCTATGTGTGAGCTGTGCCCGATTGCTTTGTGCAGACTTAGCTGCAGCTATTCCTTTTATAGGTTGGTGACGCTCTTGAGTGTCTGAGTTTCGAGCTGTTTGATTTCAGAAACAATCTCTGGAATGTTTCTGGCGCGTTTTTCTCAGACGCCGCCCAGCCAAGAGAGAGGAAAAAAATTCTCTCTCTATCCCCCACCCCCCCCCTCTACCCCCCCAGACTCCCCTCCCTCCCTCCTCCACCAGCACCATTCTCGCTGCTTTTCCTTCAAATCATCCATTTAAAACAAAACACGTCATCTCAGTGGAAATCGCAGCTAAAAGTCAGCACCGTTAAAGTTTTTACAAATGAATTTGTTTTGCTTTATTTTTAAACACACACACACACACACAACAAAGTGTAGTAAAAGCAGTAGAGATGGTGGTCTGGAGGGGTGGGGGGAGGTGGGGGGGGGGGGGGGAGGAAGATGAGGAAGGGAGGGTGGATGGGGGGGAGGGAAGGGAGGGAGGAAAGTTTATGGGGCTTCTATTTTTGGCTGCCTTTTTTCCCTTTTCTCATCCTTCCCTAAGTGTTTCCAGATGAAGAATTATATAGCACCACGTAACAATATTTCCATATTTGGTAGTACAGAAGTCCTTGCGTTTTTAACATTTTTCGCAACTTTTCGACCATAACGTGTCGATGACATCTTAAAGCGTTTTTCCCTATTCGCCCGAGATATATGATATATGTGTGTGTATGTGTGTGAGAGAGATAGAATGATATAGATGTGTGTGTGTGTGTATATATATATAGCCGGATATTTCTTTGGTATTGTTAATTTTGTGTTTCACTCATTCACACACATTCACACACAGCAAATGAGATATATACTGTACTCCCCCCCCCCCCCCCCCTCCCCCCATGTGCGCTCCAGTTGATTCGCACATAGCTTAACGCTTTGTCAGAAAATCCACTTGAGTTGTGTTACGGTGGCATAACTAACATACCAAGTGGCATTACAGAGAGGGGGCATTTTAACACGATTACACGGCATGAAGTCAAGCGGTTATTTTCTGAGGAGTGATCCATCTGCGGATAAAATATGACAGACAGACACAGCACAGCCACAAACACACGAACACACTTTCATTAATGAGAGGCTTTGGGATTGTGTCAATGACTACACACGGGGTGGGGGTTGGGGGGGGAGAGGATGGATGGGGGTTGGGGGGGGAGAGGATGGATGGGGGGGCGGGGGGGAGAGGATGGATGGGGGGGTGGGGGGTAGAGGATGGATGGGGGGGGGTTGGGGGGGGAGAGGATGGATGGGGGGGGGTGGGGGGGGAGAGGATGGATGGGGGGGGTGGGGGGGGAGAGGATGGATGGGGGGGTGGGGGGGAGAGGATGGATGGGGGGGTGGGGGGTAGAGGATGGATGGGGGGGGTTGGGGGGGGAGAGGATGGATGGGGGGGGGGTGGGGGGGGAGAGGATGGATGGGGGGGGGTGGGGGGGGAGAGGATGGATGGGGGGACACACACACACACACACACACCGGGGAGAGCTTGAATGTTAACGTGCATTTCCAGAAACGCGTTAAGAAACGTAGATTTTTTTTTCTCTCTCGACAGACTTTTCTCTCCGAGTCTCTGCCGAGAAGACGTTCAGCGTTTGCGGCTGGAGCTTTCCAGATTGTTGGCGGGGTTTGAGATGAGAGAGGGGGGTGGGGGGGGGGGGGGGGCGTCATGAACATTTTTAACCCAAAGACGTAATGCATTAAAAAAAAGGGGGGGGGGGGGGTTGATGAAAATGAAAGATGAGCCTGTGAATTTGAGAGGCCCCCCGAACAGGGGCTGAGCGTGTATGTGTGGTGTGTGTGTGGTGTGTGTGTGTGTGTCTGCCGTTCAATTATTGGCTTGACTTGCATGAAGTCAGTTTTCACTGAAGACTGGCAGACAGCCTACCTGATTATAACGTCCAGACAAGGAGAGTCCAGGGAGTTGGAAAACGG
The DNA here is from genome assembly GCA_035084275.1 of Hydrolagus colliei. Lineage (NCBI taxonomy): Eukaryota > Metazoa > Chordata > Chondrichthyes > Chimaeriformes > Chimaeridae > Hydrolagus > Hydrolagus colliei. The sequence goes on along the minus strand of CM068749.1, from coordinate 17,042,121 downwards.
GCTCCACTTCAGGCAAACAAAAATGTAGTAGTCTGTATGATTCTGAGGAATTGTAAGTGTTACCTGTTTTTCGTTTCTTTTTTTAAAAAAAATTTAATTCATTTATTTTTTAAAAGAAAGAAAGAAATACAAATCCTGTAGTTTCCAGGCTCGTGAGATCTGAAAATATCCTGAACTTGTCAGGTTTTTTTTGGGGGGGGGAAAGTGCAATGTGCAGTTTTGGGGGAGTCTACCACAGTATTGTAGACGTTGGTAGTTTGTGGTCTTAAAGTAACATTAATATCTAGAGTGGGGGGTGGGGGGGGGGACGACACAAAACTGTAAGGACACCCACCACTTGTTTGGTACATCTCAAGCCACACAGTGTGTGTGTGTGTGTACAGTGTGTGTGTGTGTGTAGTCACTGTGTAAATTTGGTGACTTGTATCAAATTGTTATTTTTTGTTTCTTTTAAAAAAAAGGTAGTGACATATTTTGATGTTTCAATCTTTAAGCATTATGTCGTCATGGACATTTGGGAAATACCAAATAAGCACATCCTCCCCTCACTCCCCACCCCCAGGCAGTTTCCGCTATTCCTTATCTCACTGTTGCTTTTTTTTCCCTGGTCATGTTTATTGTTATTCAACAGAAGTTTTGCAATGTTTGCATCCTCGCTGGACTAGTTGATCTCTGCCTAACCTCTAGATGGTAAGCGACTCTGAACATGAGGATACAGTCAGACATACATACCCTCCGCCCCCCCCCCCCCCACTTTGTTCCGCAATAGGCTGACAATTTCTGCAACAAATGCCATCTGATAGCTGTGGTTTTTCAAGCAATTGAAACATCCAGAATAAATGCATCTCCCCCCATTAAAAACACCTGGCGAAAGTTCATCGCGGGTTTGATTCAAAGTATGTTCCCCCCCCCTCACCCCCACAAAAAATGTTTTAATTAAAATTACTGCTGTTCATAGAAGCACATTTACAACTCGAACTAGTTGACCTGTGAGGCGGTGTGAACACATAACCGACAGCTTCGGTTTTGTTAGTGTAAACCTTGTACTTTCCTCCACGTTAATAACAAACTGTGTCAGTCCCCCCCCCCCCCCCAACCTCCTCTCTCCCTTCGCCTCCCCCCCCCCCCCCCCCCACGGATTGTTGTGGGATTCATTTTCTCTCTTTGTCTTTAATGGAGCCAGAGACATGTTTAATGAAGCTGTTTATACTGTATAGTGATTCATGTGGGAAGTGGAGGAGGGTGGGGGGGGAGAAATCTCCTCTTATAGAGGTTTGCAATCGTGAGCAGAGGTGGGGTGGTGGGGGGGGGGGAGAATATAACACAATAAATACAGGGATCAGATGCTGTGAATGGAATATTTTCTAGGTGGGGATGAGGTGTGTGTGTGTGGGGGGGGGGGGGGGGGAGATACAGATTAGTCCTTGGATATAAGCTCTTCTTAAGAGTCCAACGCCCCGTTGTTTCCTTTCTGAAGGGGTGGGGGGGGGGGGGAACTCTCATCGGGGCACTCACTGCCTTTCGCTGGGAATACTGTACATACAAACCCACCGAAAAGCACGGCTCCGGCGGGGGCGCGCCCGGGAAGGGAGAGGGAAAGAGAGGGAGGTGGGGAGGGAGGGAGGGAGGGTGGGGAGGGCGGTGGGAAGAGGAAGGGATGGGGGAGAATCGGGAACGCGCTCTGGTTCTCCTTCCTCCTCTGATCCCGTGTGCGCGCCCACGCCATCAGCTGTAAGAGGGGTGGGGGGGGGGGAAGGAGGGAGGGAGGGAATCAGCCTGGTTCTGTCACACTGTGACTGTGTGTGTGTCTCTCTCTCTGTGTGTGTCTCTCTCTCTCTCTCTGTGTGTCTCTGTCTCTGTGTGTGTGTGTGCAGGAGGAAACAGGTTAGCAAAGCGGGCAAATTGTTATTGTTGTTTTTTGGGTGTGGGAGGGAGGGAGGGAGGGAGGGGGGGGTTTGTTACTTTGTTGGTAAAGATGGCGAGCTGGGTGTCAGACTTCGGCAGATGCACACACGCCATCGTGCGAGGCATCCCCGACTCTCTGGTCAAGCAGGCGCTCAGGCAAGCCCGGGAGGAGGTGGAGGTGGACCTGGCCAAAGCCCATCGCCAACACGAGGTGTACGTGGGGGTCCTGCGGCAGAGGCTGGGTTTGCAAGTGGTGGAGCTGCCGGCGGAGGAGGAACAGCCCGACTGCGTGTTCGTGGAGGACACAGCCGTGATCTGCGGGGACACGGCTCTGCTGACCCGCCCAGGGGCGCCCAGCAGGCGCAAAGAGGTAATAGAGACAACCAAACACCAACACCCACCCAGCCACCCACAACAAACCCACACGATATATATATATATTGTCTATACAAGACACCCACCCATTCCCCAACAAACAAAGATATATAGATATATATATATATACACATATATGTAATCAATGCAATGAAAACAATACTCTTTCTGACCGCTTCATTTCTCGCTTGGATGAGAGAGAGATATATATATATATTTTTTAAATGAAAATGAGGTTTTGCACAGTCAACTTGAGGCGAGTTGTATTTTGCCAGTGTCCCTATCATTATGGTGACCGCTGCTCTCTCTCTCTCTCTCCTGTTTTTTTCGCTCTCAGGCGATATTGCTCAAGGGATTAGCGGCAGCAGAGCCGCCGCCTGTGAGAAGATCAGGGTGTGGAAACAAAAAACCTCATGTGTTTTCCATTAGGGATCATCCCTTAATGTGTGTCGGGTTTTTATAGACACCGGGTCTTGACGGCAGAGGCTCCTTTGGCTACACACTCGTTTGCAAAGGAAACTAGTCAGAATTAAACCCCCTCACCCCCCCCCCCACCTAACATATATAGATATATATATATATAGGCGGTTGCTACATTGAAAGCTCCCCCCCCCCCCCTCCCACACACACACACTTTCAACATTAATCACTCGCAGTTTACTGTTCTTGGCTGTTGTGAGGATGACAAATATGGATGGTCCCTTTACAAGGCAGATTTATTTGCAGGTGTGGTCCATGGCCGGATCTATCTTGTCCGTCTATCTGTGTGTCTGTCTGTCTACCAGGGCTATTTAAATACAGACGGCTTCGTGTTTAAATTGGGACTCTTAATCTTGGCCTCTGGTCGCCCTATAGGTATATATATTTAGAAGAACCCGTTTTTTTTTGAATGGGTTAATTTTTTTTTAAACGTGGCCGAATCACCCGGCTAAATTTTTTTTTTGTCGTGGCAAATAATTTGCATCTGATGTAACCTCTGAAAATGTGGTGGGTTTTGAATCCGGTTCTACATGTTTAGCCTCGGATGCGAGTGAGGGAAGGTGTCATTGTCAATACTGCTCCAACATACCGCACCCTTATTCAAAGGCTGTGGGTCACAATACCCTCTCTGTTATTAAAGCTTCTGATTTTGGCCCCTGCTTCAACTTATTATCAGGTATCAAGTTGTGGTTGGTATCAGTTATGACACCCAATGCTTGCCTCTCACTGACAGTGAAGAGGTTTTGGTTTACAGTTTTTTTTAAAAAAAGGTGTAGGAAGAGTCATGTTCATTTTCGAAGAATGAGTAACAAGACATGTTGCTTTTCTTAAAGCGAGAGAGAGAGTTTAACTATTCCTTGCCAAATGATTTATATTGGAGCCAGTTTGGCAAGATGCGCGCTTGGGGTTTTCCAGCCGTAGATTAGACCTAGCTGATTAAATGCAGCACATTTGTATATTAAATGGCACAAAAAGATGACTGAATTATTCAAACATTCCAGCTCTCTGAGGAATGTGTCTCGCAACAACTGCAGGCATTGTCTGTACTGTGAGAAAGATAATGTTTAGAAGAGGGATTGTTGCGAAAGCAACAAGTAATCCTTTGGAGCAAACGGCTAATTATTTTCCATAAATATTTGAATAGGTTTATGTGGAGTTACATTGTAGTCGCATCTTGGAGAAAGTACACAACAACAACAACATTACATTTGTACAGAGCCTTTTGCATCAAGAGGACATTCCAAGGCGCTGGACGCTCAGTGTTTTAGACAAGAGCTGGGATCGGGGAGGATGGAGGGTAAGGAGTAGAAGTGGGGGCACGGTCGAAAAGGAGAGTCTTGAGACAAGACTTGAAGGAGGCTAGGGAGGGGGTGAGGTGGAGGGATTGCTGGATGGAATTCCAAAGGTTGGGGGCAGAGTGGCTGAAGGCTTATCCACTGATGGTGGGGTGATCGGGGGACGTGGAGCAGGCCGGAGCCCGCTGAGCAGAGGGAGCAGACAGGTTGGGAGGTCGCGGAGGCAGGGTCGGGCAAGTCCCTGGAGGGCTTTAAAGGTGAGGACCAGGATCTTCAAGTGAATCCTCAGAATGATGGGAAGCCAGTGGAGTTGGGTGAGAATGGGGGTGATAGGGTCGCAGAGCTTGGTGCAGGAGAGGACTCAAGCTGTAGAGTTCTGGATGATCTGCAGCCTATGGGGGGCGGGTTGAGGGGGGGAGGTATTGGAGAGGTCGACAAGCAGGGCATTGGCATAGTCGAGCCTGTATGTGATGAAGGCATGCTTCAAAATTTCAGTGGGTTGAGGCAGTGGCAGTATCAGGCTATGTTGCTTTTCGAAGATTTTTTCAAATAATTGCAAATTGGCTGCTGCGTTCATCTACAAAAATACTCCCACCAGTTACCCACACTTCAAAAGATTACTTCACTTTGACATTCAGACAACTGGAAGTAATCATTGCATTGTACAGTATATCATCTGAAGGACTTTGATGTCCTCCTGACATGAATGGCTCTATACCTAAAGTAAAGATAATGAGATGTCCTTTTATGGGGTTCATTGAATATTGCTTGGGTGATGCACTATTCAGGTCTCCATGCTTGATAGATTGAGGTAGCTCAGTAATTCCTCAAGTCAATTAGATTGTGTACATCACCAGGAAATATCACAAAGATGCTTTATCCACATATTTGTTGAGGGAGCAGTTGGTATTTCACCACAGCAACACGTTGCCAACACTGATAGCTTCTCTAACTTGGGCATTGCAGAGGAATCTCAGCTCTGCCCCCAAGACAAGCAAAAATGACTGTTTTCTGGATGGTTGGATGTTAGGAATTGACCATATTAGGTCCCATTCCCTCCCAAATTGATCCATTAAAGAGTGGTGTTTCATAGAGCTCATGTAAGGTGTGATTTGCTGCATTTGTTGAATGATTTGAGATATCTTTCCCATGTCAGTGAACCTGATGCCTTGTTTCATGTTCTTTTACTTCGTACATCTAAAGAGGCTTGCTTCATAAGGGAACTGGAAACCTATGTTTGAGAAAATGGCTTTTCAGTGAATGGTTGCACAGCAATCAAACCTGTCAGCTTCCATTGTGGGATACAAGAACGCAATATACTACAATGCTGGAAATCTGAAACAAAAACAGATATCACTCAGAACACTCAGCAGGTCAGGCAGCAGCTATGGAGAAAGGAAAAGTGAGTCTATGTTTCGGGTCCACGACCCTTCGTCAGGACTCACTTTTCCTTTCTCCGTAGATGCTGTCTGACCTGCTTAGTGTTCCTAGTGATTTCTGTTTTTGTTTCATTGTGTGTTAAATTGGTTCTCAGCCAAGTCATTAAAACAACAGTAACTACAGATTGAAATAATCCATCTGTGATGGAAGGCTTGCATATGCCATCCAGCTCACTAGTTTTCCATGTGTTATAATCTAACATTAGCTCTGTCTATAAAGACAATGGCAACATCATAACTGCTTGGTGGGGAATGACTTACAAAGGGAATTAAAGGTGAAGCAGAATATTTGAAAGAAGTGTCTTTTTTGCTTTGATTAAATATCACCATTTAGTGCTGTATGCAGAGAGACATATTTGAGTTCATTTATGTGTTCAACAAATTCAGTACTCAGTAGCTTGTAAGAATCTGACATTTTTACTAAACATTTTCATGTGTGCTAATGGAAATATAAAGGTTTAGGAAAATCACATTTTAGCACGTAAAAGTGTACCAAGATTGATACGGATGTGAAGTTGCTCCTGTGAAGATTATTCTTTTGGATTCTTGCAAGAGATAGAACCGGATTGCTATTTGTAAATGTCTCAAGCGTCTACAATATATTTATATAAGTATATGTACATGCATATTATTCTTTTTTCATGTTTCCCTGTTCCCCCACCACCCTAGTGGCAGGCTGGGCAGATCACTCATACCAAAGCTTTCTGCAGTGTTCTTCAACTTACTACAAGATGCCACACACAAGATTTTCGTTCCCCAATGATCTGTGTTCCCTTTACTTGATAGCTGAGCTAGAAAACTCATTTTGTGTGGAATTGAGGGTTTAAATTCCCACAGTTCACGGTGCAATGCATTGGAGTTCTGCTTTACAGCACTACTGCAACTTTCCTTGGGCCATAAATTATCTCTTTAAATGACACGGATGCACAATAATCTCTTGTGTGCCTTATACATCACTTGTCAGAGTGATGCTTACCGTATTATCACAATATACACTATTGAATGTTCACTTTTGGCAGATGTAGGCAGATTAACCTGATAGCGTATCTCACTGCTATGTGAAGATGAGAGTACTGTATAGACAGATTTATCATGTGAATTTCATGTTGTGGGTATCTCTTTGCAAGTAAGTAGTCCAAACTTGATTTGAGAATGTTACAAAATATGCATGAAGAATGTTAGAAAGAATGTTGCAGCATCTAGAACTCCAGACAAAACTTGTATACTGTAATCAAAGTTAGCTTTGCCAAAGCGTCCTGAGAATTGAGATATGTAGAGCACCATTTGTTCCAATTCTAGCACATACCAGTATAAACAGAAAACACTTTTCCATTGTGTAACACAAAAGGATAACATCCCTCAAAATACAATTGGCTGGTTACAGTTACATAGGCAGAATGAATCAAGTTCATATGTATTTCACAACACTTTATATGAATGAATGTGGTGTAAAACACAGGAGAATTGAATTAAGTCAAAGGTAATTCAAGAACAGATGTGTCATCCATCCTCTTGAGCTCTCAAATCAATATATAAATGAAAAATATATGTCTACTAATCCAAAAGACAGTTTTGGTTGTTCAACATGCATTGATTCTTTGTGGTTACCTTGGATACCATGTGCTGAAGAATGCAGTCACATTTTATGCAGCTTTATGTAAATTTGTACAATTAATAAACTGGTTAACAGTAATACCACTGTTTCAGATCAGACTTCCCTTCGATATTGTACATTCGCTTTACTGTGTGTGCATACATTTACAGCAATTTCTTCCAACAAGGACTTTGGCATGAAATTGTGAATTTAGGAAATTAGTTTTGCGTTATTTCTATTGAAAAAATCTCGCAAAATATGTGAATTTACAAAGTGATGGAAACCTTACCATCTGATTCTAATGGACCAAGATTCTCTTAATAATAATGCCTTTTAAATGCCTTTCATCCCAATCAAACAGACCATTTGTGAGTGGATACAGAGGGCAAAGGAACATCTTAATGGAGGCTTTTATAATATGCAAACCAGGGGCTTTAATCCCCATTGCAAACAATGTTTTGCCATATGATAAACACCACTTTTAGTTATATATTTCCTTGTTGCCAATGAGTATGGTCATGAGTCGACTTACTTGGAAAACAGTGGAGACAAAAGTTCAATTGAGATTAATGCTGAATGGAAATACTACCATATTAGGGAAAGAAGGTGGCACTTGAACTGTAGGAAGATGACAGTTCAGCATTATATCAAATATAACAGGGTATCAACTTCCTTTGTTTCAAGATATGGTCAATAACAATGCAATTTAAATGAATTACCCTTCTCATATAGATGACACGAGGCCTCAACAATAATTTCTTCAGTCAAAAAAGAATGGATAAGCATCTTAACGTGGTGAATCTCAATTTCAATTTATTTGGATTTCTGGAATTTTCTTTTTCTGGTCCTTTGAAATCCATATGCAATATTTTACTCCCATCGTTTTATTTCATCCTGATGATATTGACTTTGACAGCATTCAGTCCCACAGGGCAAACCGTACCCAAATGCCCATGTTGCATATGTGAATCCAGTTGGTGAGTTTTGGTAGATAATTCAACTGTGATGGGATCACAGCAAAGCCTGATGCGTGTAATTTTCAGTAGAGGGTCATGGTTTTGTAATCAACAATGGAAGCTGGCTGTTTTTTCCCTTTTACCGAAGACAATTGTCATGCTCTTATTACTATTTCAGCTGAGTTCAACTAACTCACCACACACTGTGAATTGAATCTCTTGTGGACCTGAATGGATTAGTTTCACACTTGGTAGTGTCTTTATCAACTGGGTGATTGGAAAAGTTGCTCCCTACATTGTTGTAACTCGTTTACTATCCAGACAAATTACAGTTGTTTGAGGCAAAAGAACAACCGGGTGCAACACAAAATATGTTTTTTATATATAGTAGCAACAATCACTATGCATTTTGAAGCAATACATTGATATACTACCGAGAAAATGAACATCAATGTTTTCTAAAAGTCCTTGGATGATAGGTGAAAGTATGTGCTTAGATAGTGAACAGTTTGTTTGAGCAGCTGAACCAGAAAACATGCCAACTCTGATGTTCACACACGCACATCAGCGATAATTGGTTAGCAATTTATTTTGAAAACCCTAGCTGACACACATTTAAAAGCTAAGCAACATCTTATCACATTAATGTGATGAAGAAGATAACTCAAGTGTTTGCACCTTTATGGCATGGTTGGTTATACATTTGTATAACCTTTGCCGCACCAATTACACTGGTATCTGGAGCAACTCCAGGACACAGTAGTTTGTTCCAAGTATCACTCAGATAAGACTAAGCTGTGCTTAGATTACTTTTGGTTGTGTGTGTATGTGGAGTCCTGTAGCTCAGTGGCTAGAGCACTCATCCTGCAAGCAACAAACCTGGGTTCAATTCCGGGCAGAGCAAAGCCTTGGGCAAGTTTCCTTACCACACAAGCCTGATAATAATTCCTCGAAAACCCCCCAATAATAAATTGGTCATTTCAGTCCACGACTGTTTGTGGGACAGTGGTGCGCACAATTGACTGCCGCATTTCGCCCACATACATATAGTCAATTCACTTTACAGTATATTCTGTGAAGCGCTTTGAGATATCTAGAAGATGTGAAAAGCGCTATATCAAATGCAAGGATTATTGTTAGTATTATTATGTGTAGTGGGTGTTTTCTAGTAATGAAGAGACTACTATATTGTAATGCAAAGAACAACACCTTGCATTATTAACATGTTGTATTTCACAAATTCACTTGTTACAAATTTTATTTTGCAACTCAGATTAACTGTTAGATTGAAATAGTATATAAAGCATTTCATTCAACTTACACTGAATTTGCAGATTCCTTATTGTTTGTCTAACTTTCCTATTCAAGTAATAATTTTGACAATTACTGTGGCCGATACAAAACAGACCTTAAACAGGACATCATCCATTAAATAAATGTATACGGCCTGTGTCATGCAAATAATTTATAGTTCAGTATATTTGAACTGACTTGAAGTACAATTCCCAGAAGATTTCCTGTGAGCCAAATTCAATTCAGGTTATCCCGATGTAAGTACTGTATTAATTAAAGTGTTTAATGACTGATTTAAAACTTAGTTAGGAAGCACAACTAGATTCATTTGACTGACGACAAAGTAAAGGGATTTTTCCAATGAGTAGGAAAATTCCAGTGATTGTTTACTTACAGCAAATAATGTAAAAAGCAGAACAACATTTGTTCTAGTTGACAGTGTATGTCACTGACTGATAGTTGAGTCTGCAAATGCTAACATTTGCTTCTGGTCATACTTGTAAAGTATCAACGTGAATCAGAGAAGTTTTTAATCAATTGGATTACGGTAGAAATAACCAAATTTAAAGTGGACCAGATATTGAATAATATAATTCTGTAGATTTATAGAAACATATACCGTTATCACCCACATATCTGTTTGCCTGCTTTAATTCAAAGAATACTAATTCTTATAATGGTCTTTCAAGTAGGCTATGTCTCTGTATTGCGATTAGAATTGAAAGCCATTTATATGAATATAGGAAAAGAGGATGCTATTTGACCCATTAAGCCTATTCTGACAGTTTATTTGATTTTGGCAGATGTTTTAACCCCAGTGTCATGCCTTTTCACTTAATTCCTCCGCTGATAGGAACTTTCAGACTGAGTAAGCAGGATACATTTATATCCAAGTAATTTCTTACTGTAAACAGCAGATGTTCTGCAAAATAAATTGTTTAAAATGCCTTTCTGGAGAAGTGTTTCAGCTTGTTACAAGTACATAAGAATCCTAGCATCAGCCAAGAGAGAAGACATCCAAATAAATGTCATTCATTGACAAAAAGTTCAGAATGAGGATTAAGTAATTATCAGGGAGGAGAAATCTACATACCAAGTTTTTCTTCCAAAAATAATCTAAATGCGATGAGCCATGAATGACAAATGCCAATGTTTACACTGGTTCACTTAATTAAAATATAGTAAAACCAAAACCTGAATTCCCCCAAACCACAATCTGAGCTGCAACTATGCATAATTTACAACAGTTGGATCTTCATTTTAAGCAATAGGCTCCTCGCCTTTGAAGGAGAAGGTGCTGCAAGCATTATTTGAATAAGGTTGTCTCATTTCTCTTGATCAGCATTTATGATGATTTAAAAGCTTTGGCAATTGATTTATTCATTTGGCATGCTTTCATGCAGCACAGTTGTTTATGAATTGCTTTGTTACGGCAAGTAGAGCACATTCATACAGTCCATCGGATTAGTTTTACCAGAACATTAAGTTGAAAAATTCCTATGCTTTTCTTCAAAAACATCTCAAAACATGTGAAGAATTTTGCAGCTAAAAAAATATTGTTTAAAGAACACTCTAGCTGATATTCCCGTGATCCCTAATTTTAGTAGAAATGATGATGAATGATAAATAATAGTTGAGTTACATCACCTGCAGACCGTCTAAGCCTGTGGTTGGCGCTCAGTGTTCACACCTCTCAGAAGCAAGTTAATATCAGGCTTTAAACGGAAAATTCCCAACACCTAAAATTTGACAAAGTTTACAAAAATGTATTATAAAAAAAATATTCAAAAAGCACCGTGAAGCCGCTTCTCAAGTGTGATCTAATTTTCAGATTTTCAGCCCCTTTGGAATATGTGTGGTTTCAGAACAACTCAAAAAAAAACTGCCAGTAAAATGGCAAGTTGTGATCTGCACAGTTTAAAGCACATCTTTTTGTTAAACTTTGTAAACTGAATTTCCTAGCCAACTGCTTTGCCAGCCGGTACATGTGCTCCTTTGAAAATCACTTTGCCAACTCAACCTGACAAGTGTTCTAGTTACATATTTTTGTTTCAGGTTCAAAGCGGAAAAAAAAAGCTTGTAAGGTTTCTCCTGAATGTGCTATTGACTTGAATTTGGGGAAAATCAAAAGCTGAAAGTGGCGAGAGTTAACGATAAGTAGGTGAGAGTAAATGTTGGAAGGAATTATAAATGACTTGAAGTGTGGATTAGAGAGTGGATTAAATGATTAATGCACAGAAATAGTATTCACACAGAGGCAAAAGAACAAGCTCGTTAAATTCCACTTTATGTCTATTGAAATTATACATAGATGACTGGACAGTGACAGAATACCTGCAGTTTAGGTTTGCACCGAACAGATAGCTGAATAGAATTTTACACAATTTCATGATCCAAACCAAGAGGGGGAAAACAGAACTGCTTTATGTACTTTGCCTGAATTTGTCTAAATCTTTGTGATTACTTCACACTCCTTTTCATTGTGTTTCTTGGACAATTCTATGCTGGTTAATATATATGTCCTATAAAGGTGGTGTTGGTATAGTACAATACAAATTGTACCAGTGAAGTTGATTGCTTAACTAACTGGAACCATGTACATGATGGAGAAGGATTGCTTTAGGTCCATTGGACTCTAGATCTGTGGTTATAATAATAATAAGAATAATTCTTGCATTTGATATAGCACCTTCTCACATCTTCAAGGCATCTCAAAGCACTTCACAGAATACACTGCAAAGTGAATTGACTGTATATTTTTTGAGCAACATCTCAAATTATCATTCTGATCTCTGAACTCTCAGAGGCTGTGCTTTCTGTATGCATGCAAGGATTATTATCCGTACAAGCTCTGTCGCTCACAATATCAGTACCTCTCCCACTATCTGTGCAAATGCCTGCTTCATGTAGGTATGGTCATGGTTTGTCCTCTGTGTGCTGCATCAGACATTTCACTGGGTTCTTTTTGTTTGTTAAGACAACAGGGGATATTTGAACAGTATGAAAGCACATTCATCCATTTGAGCATAAGGGGAAATTGACACAATAAGCGAAGAATAATGCACAAGATCACATCAATAAATGTACCAACAAGTGGAACTCTGTGCTATTAAATTAATCCCCAAAGAACAGCTGAATTAGCACTTTCAGGGATATGTTAAAGTACCTCAAATTATTATTCATCTTTTGATACTTGGCCTACTTAGTCATGAATGCCTTCCAGGACTATCTGGTTTCACTCTGCATTTCCCCAGTTATACTGCATGTGTGTTCTGAGCAGACTGTGATATATACCACGTTCTGATAAACTGAGATTAGTGTAATGAGAGGTGATATTACAGTACTGTTTCTGCAGTGAAACCACAGCCAGAAGATAACCAACTTTTAATTCTTATATGGTTTCGGAAGTACAGTATTCTGGTGGTGTTCAATGAGGCTATTACATTTGTTGTAGAAGTTCTTTACAATTTTAGAAATAATTCTGGACAGAGTTCTGATGTATGTTTAAATTAATGTATAAGTTTTACTCTCTAATTTAAGACAGTGCAGTGGACAGTATAAATTGTTGCCATCTCAAATCCTTTGGGTACCAAATTTCAAAAGATGAAATATAAGAAATGACAAGAACTTTGTTTCACATGGAAGAAAATTAACAGCTGTAACAAGTTAAACAAGACAGTGGTTGAGGCCAAGACACTGGTGTAATTTAAGAAATACCTTAGTGTACTGAAGATGGTTTAATGGGTATTATAGAAAGATGAGATAAAACCTGAATTGTTACAATATTATCATCTACTTTTTCCTCCTTTAGATTGGGAAAACTGTGGAAAAAAAGTGTGGCCTTAACTTTAAGGAAACTACTGCGTTTAAAAAAAAGTTTCATTCTTTCAAGGGGTGTCTTGGCACGAGAAATCGATAAATACCAAAATGATTAAATGGAAGCTTAAAAAAGCAAATATTATATTCAGCATATTTCCGTTGGCTCATCTGCTGGAGGAATCTGCTAGGAAGCTGTGTTGGAGCTTTGATTTTGAAACACGACTAATCCAAGTCAGGTGTTATGTCTGCGCATGGCCTGTACAGTGTAGCACACTGAAATAAATTTTCTAATTGCTGTGAAGAAATGAAATACAGTACTGCCACTTTCAGTGCCATCTCTGGCAAGTTCCCATTGCTTATCCAGCTAGGACCATTCCACCTGTTTGGGCTTGCAAGGTTAAAAGGATTTGAGTGGAAAGTACCCCTGTCCTTGGTGATGGGTCTGCCCCTCCCAAGTTCTAGCAATGCGCTGTGATCAGCAGTGCCCTGGAATACTTTGGACCCGCATAGTTCAGGAACAGGACTACTGGCACCACCGTAGAGGATTGACTGGATTCCAGCTTTACGTTGCCAAACATCATCAGTTTACCTCCTCCTCACTTTCCTCCCCTTTGCTTACCTCACTTTGCCCAAAGAGGCAATACATGGGCCATCACATGAACATGCTCTCCCTGGTTTGTGTGCCATCAGGCGGCTTTATTACTCAATGAAATGTCAATCACGGCAACTTTCACATGGTTGCCAAGGATTTTAATACGCTTATATAAGCAAAGCAATGGGTAAAAATGGATTAAAGCAGGAAGCATTTCTGGAATTCAGTGACATCCCCCACACTACAGTTTTCTCTATTTGTCACCATAGCTTTGCACACAAATACAATGAAAGCTGTAGCGATTTCTAACTGCTTTGCTGCATTATTTTGTCATCGGATGGGATAAATATTTCCAGATTGGTATTTTGTTGAAGCTTAACCAGGTTTACAGCAATTGATGCATTTGATTTCGAATGCTACAAGAAATATAAGGAATGCAATAGATGATGGGCAACAGTGGGCAAACTATTTTAGTTCAAAAGCAGATGACAACATTAAATTAAATTAAAAACTGCCCCCATTAAATATAGTCATATAGCATTCTGAAACAGTAAATAGAACTATATAAACTGTTCACTCTCCAGCGGTAAACAATGTCTGTGCAGAGAATGCATTCTCCCAGTCCACCGTGACTTTGCAAATCGTGGTAAATGAACAGAATCATTGATGCCACCAGACCCCTACTTTGGGAGCTGCAGCTAGATTGTGGCTGAAAGTGTGTGTTTTACCTCAATAAACTTTCACTATTTTAACTAAGTAACGACCGAAGATGTTTACTTCTGGTTTTTTTTTGTAAATGTTCATTCTTTTTCATAATGAATTGCTTCAAATGTGACACAGCACCTAGAATGTGAACAGTGTTTCCAAACATTCCCAGATTCCATTCAGAGAACCTCTTCATGAACATGACTTGTGTGCTGCAATATTTGTAATGTCATGTTTAATATATATATTTTTCACATAATCATTGATCCAGACATTTTGACTGTTTTCACAAACAATGTTGACTGTTTTCACAAACAACGTATTAAATCACATTTGTCAAATGTGTAGTGAGCAAAATGTTGGTCAGTGGTCTCACTTCTTTGGGAATGATCAAATGACTGGAATTCAGTCCAGTGACTTTGACAGTGTTTATAACAGCAGAAAATATTATCATCAAGGTCCAAATAAGGAATTTGAACATAATTAACTAATGTTAAATGTTTGTGGTTAATTTGAAGTATGGGTGATTCATACTTTTTATAAACTTTTCTTTCTTACAATTCCATCAATTAGGAGATCCATTCTTCCCCCCCTTCCATCCCCAAATTGACCTCTACTATATTTCCTTCCTCATTGTAAGGAGTGGAAATGGCGCAGGCCATAGACCTGTTTGGCGATCCAGTGAAAAACTATCTGAAAATAAGCTTGAGCCGCCAGGATGCTTTACTTCCTGTAGGGTATTTCCTGCCTGCGCAGATCACTCCCTCAAAATTCCTTAATATGTTATCTAGGTCAACCTGTGTGTGTCACATTGACGGTGTGTAAATTTGACTAGAACACCCAAAACGCCAGCTTTTCCTGATAAGCGTCTGAAATGTTATTATTTAAGTACTTTGTGTAGACTGAAATTAATGCAATACAAATTAGTGAAGGGAATCCCAAGATCTCGGTGTAGCTAAGAAGCTAATTTACTTCAAGGATCTTTATTTTATTTTTAAAAATCACTTGCTGTCATCCACTTTCAAATGATTTAACATGGTGTGCAGCTAAGAGGCAACTAATTGTGTTTTCCAGTCTGTCGTACTTTTTAAGGTACACCATGTATTAACAGCTTGTTTCAATTATGCTGTAACATGATAGAATTGTGTTGTGGTCGAGGCTTAGTTCTTTTCAGCTAATGAAATCTGCCATTTGTATCTCATTATTAGTGGTACTAATTGGTGCTTATTATTGTAGTAACTGTCGCCCCCCCAAACTGCTGATCTGTCATCTTCATGTAACAAATAACAAGCTTGATGGTATTATTCTAACATACCGTATAATCAAAAACACCACAGTGAGCAAATATAAGGCAACTTTGTTACAATGTTATTTCCCCCCACCCCTCACAGTGTAGCACAAAGCAGTTAGATGGTTGACCATATGTTTTGGGACACTGCATTTCACCCATAAAATATTCAATCAATTCACTTTACAGTATATTCTATTTGCTCTATATCAAATGCAAGGATTAGTATTATTATTGCCATAACTGCCCATTTCTTGATGTAATTAACCAGCAGAGCATGCTGGAGTGCCCAGGGATGTTAATCTTGTAAGAAATTATGTGTTGCGTTACCTAGGCAACGTCCCTGCGCTGGATGTCTGCCAGGATGACCAGATGGAGACTGGTTACCCAGAGAGGGGTGAGGGATGGGTCAGCTGGTGTAAAAATGTGAATTGAGACTAGGATTCAGACTGTGATCTCTCTGCACGTATAGTCCTGTGTGACTAATCTTTAGTTTTAAGTATATTTTTGCTGCTTCATTTATATAATGAATCCCATTTAATTATTTTGTCTGATATAAATGAATGGTTATACATACAGTGTCATGGTCATTCACTTCTAGTTAAAATTGGTAACAGTGTTACCGGTGATTCACTGTATAGCTGTTTGTAGGGCATTGCTGTGTACAAATTGGCTGCGATGTACACTTACAAATATACAATTGCTGCACTTCATTGTAAAATCCTGTGAAGCACTTTTGAGATGTCTTGACAATGCATTTAGCACTATGTACATCAAATGTGTGGATTATCATTGTTATTTTTATTTATTGCAACTGGAATTGAAACTGGGTTACTGAAAACAAACATATGGGCAAATTGATCAGCTTTTAAATCAAGAAGAATAGGTTAATATTTCAGATGTAATCTTCATCAGAACTTGCCTTCTTAGATCTCAAAATCACTTGTATGAAAGGTTTCTTTGAACTTTGAATTCATTCCTTTGAACTTAGGAGCATGAAGCAGGTCACTTGAGCACCAAAGCATAAATCTCATCTCTGCAACAATTGCACTATAGCATCAGTGTTAAAATACTATTCAATTTAAAAGGAAAAAAGGAAACAAAACTATTGCATCAAGGTTAGTTGTCTCCAGATTTCTTAACATACTTAAGTTCCAATTAGACAATAGGGAGGAAACGTTTGATCCACTGAACACTTCAGATGATTTTATGTACAACTTCAGAAATCCTCATCATTTAACAATCACACACATTGTATTCAGTATACACAGGATTAAGGTAATCAGAATTTATGATGGTTTAATACTTGGTACTTCATTCACAAATTGTTTTTGTGCACCTCAAGCAGGGTATTGTTGGAAGACAACAAGTGATTAAGCACTGTAGATTAAATAAATCGTTGAAAATCGTGAATACTAAAAATTGGAGAGAAAACCTAGGAATGCTGATATTTTATAGCAGATCAATGTGTATTTAAAAATGAAGATATGGCAACAATCCGAATAGAGATTTAAAACAAAGGACGATACCGTGAATAGAACATAGATTCAACATGAATATCGATATACAGTACTGTAGTACTTAAATCTTATCATGTTAAATTATTGTTCTGTGATTAATCAGGTCATTTCAAATTACCTATGAAAATTGTAATGTGTCTATCAATTAAAAGCATCTTGCTTCTGAAGTTCTATTAATACGTTTGGATTTTTTTTATTAGTGAGAGAATGTACCTTCCTTCTTTCCACACACAATTTTCCGATACCAGTTATTCATCATAACTTACAGGAATCTGAACATATTGCAGCATAGTTTGGGCTTATAAAACACGAAGCAGCTGCAGGAAATATGTTCCGAGGTTCAGGTTAACAAGAGTATCATCTTTTGCCCATATTAGGTAAAATAGCAGGAAAGTGAGCATTCTTGGTTTATACCAGTAGACTGGGCTACATGCTGAGAGTCAGCTGCTGTTATTCTATGATGAATTTAAGATGTTTTTTTTAAAAGTTGCACAAGTGAACGTTTTAAGCAAATATAGTAAGAATTGGCATATTTTGTGGGGGTTATTTATAAACTGTGTATTACCTGTAATTTATGTCTCTACAAGGAGTCCAGTTGTTCCAACTTCAGAATTCTTCCATAGAAGCATTGCGTGCCTTAAGCAATACTGCAGTGGTATTCTCTGTTAATATATATGCCAGTGCTTTACAGACAGCCTCTTGTATTTTGTTTAAATGTCCCCTGACAAAAGGTCAGGCACAGGATCTTGAAATAGATAGTCTAGTTTCTTTCCTGACTTGGTCCATTTGACTTCTGAGCTGAAGCTATTTACCATTCTCCTGGTAATCTGGACATATAACAAATTGCAGATGTAACTTGTCCCCAAAAAAGAAAGGACGTAGAGAAAAAGACAATGTTGTTTCCTGGGAAGGACATTGACAGTGATACAACGAAGCCACAAGAAAACTGTGCGGATGTATGGAAGGAAGTGTGTCAACTCAACCATATTTTTATGGAATCTGACTTATTTGGAGCAAAGAACTGGAAAAAATGCCTTAGGATTTTCTGTACGATGCATCGGGGACAGACTCTGGAAAAAACACAGAGAAATTTTGGTGAGGAATATCCTCAAACAAGTCACAAAATGAATGTCTCTATCCTTATACCTAACAAAATGTATTCATGAAATCAAGAAAGGTATACAAAAACATGACTTTCACTAGAAATGTATATTAACTGCTCTGTGAATAGATCTTAATATCACATTGATGGTACAATGTTCTAACGATACAGTGGTTTGATTTCCAAGTCCTATATGGCTTTGCAAGCAGGATCTGGATGGGCAGTCAAATCACTGAAGTCAGTGAGTCATCCCACTCAGCTCCTGTTAACCGTGCAAGCCAAAGCTCTAACTGGTAGCGTGGTCCAAGTTGGGCAAGCAGCAGGAAATCTTGCCAGACAGCAATATCATTGGCAAGCTACACAGTTCTAGCAGATTAGACTTCAGCAATATCCCAACACACACTCTAGTGTCCACCAAGCCTTGGTTCTTGCCAACTTAAGCCTAATAATTTCCGGAATTACATAAGCCGGATGTGTCCCTCCAGGGAGAGATTGTGCATTCCATTCCAACAATCTACCTCTGGAATTTCCATGTGTATGTTGAATGCATTGGAAATCTCAGCTTGGTTTGGATACTCTTAAGCACGGTGATGGGTTTCCGCATGTGTCAGACACCCGGCTGACCAAAAGGAAACAAAAATTTCAATTAACTTTCTTTTTAAATGTCATATTCCAAGGACCAACTGGAACCCTGGTATTAAAAAATGAATTCATTCTCTGTAACATCTCTTCACTGCATACACTATCTGTTGCAGCTGCCAACCCTGTGCTTCAGAACTAAGAAAACATCAGTTCATACATGCTGTGCTGTATGTTTAATGCTGACAGTAATACCAGGTTATCATACCAGGGTTGGTTTCAGGCTTTGTTACTGAAAATGCAAAGCTGGATGAATAACTGTTTTTACTTTGGGCACAAATAGTCCCAAATGATTCACTGTAGAAAGCAATAAGTTAGAAATGAGTGGTACTGTTGTCTTATCGTAAGATTGGATATGCCATGTAGTCTATGCTTATGCATCACTGAGCTCAGAAAAGTTAGACGGCGAATAAGCAATTATTGTCAAAAAGACATTACATTTTTGAACATCTGATATTTTCATTCAAATGAAAAATAGCCATTTTAATCAATAGACGTTTTAATGCTTGTTTTGCTTTTACTGTTGTAAATTGAATGAGATCACCAGCAGAAATTGAAACATTCAGCTCTAATGCAAAGGAAGATTACAAATCTGGTCTGCACAAAAAATCTGCCCTGAAAATATCTTATTGCTATTTATCTCAGCTCTTTGAGACACTACCATGTGTGAAGGGTGCAGTACAAATGCAAGTTGCTGTTGTTGAAGGTGTTGTACCTTGGTTGGAAGTGATGTCTCAAACAAATTGCTATTTGTAATGATTGGTATAAGGCAGAATCCATTGTAGTTAGCTGAATTGTAATTAACTGCGCAATCCTAATAATTATTGCATACTCCAGCGCCTTGGGACGTCCTCCCAATGTGAAAGGCACTATACACATGTAATTTTGTTTTGTTGTTATTTCACTGACATTTTGTACGTGCACAGACAATGTGTATAGATATTTTTAGATTTTGTAACATCTGTGAAAATAATTAAATTTTTTAAATTTACACAGAATTATTTACGCTATTTAAAACTGCTTATCGTTATTCAGCCCTAACCTGTCACCTGGGAGCTGTACTGGGAGAACAGATTATGCTAACTCTCAGTTGATATCAGTCAAAAGTCATGAAATATTGTAAAATTATTTTATTCTATTAATGCTTAGAATTACAGTGAACAGAATTCATAACCTCACAGTTAATATCTATGGTACAATTTGATTAGGTAAAACTACAATATTCTTTCGTTTAAATGAGATTTAATTACCAATTCAATGAATTAGAAAAATATTTTGCAAATCCTGACCTTGAGAGCAGGAAGAAAATAGAAATACAAATGTAGGTTAATGTCCTGAAGGCATGTTTCTGGTGTAGAAGGTAAAGTATACATTCTAGATAGATAGTTGATCCACAGTTTTGGTAAACAAAGATGAAATCTTGTAGGGTCAATAAGGTGTGTGAGTGTTTTGATTAAAATCTTATGTGTTCAGTTTATAGACTCAGTAGCAGGGGATATCTGTTTTACATCAGACACTACAGTATAAATACTATAATAACAGTCAATAAAAACCTTAGTGTCACTGTAGAGCTGGTTGATTTTCTTTAGCCTGACACATCACAGACTTGCTGTTAGGAACCTCACCTGATCTCACTCAGAGTATTTTGTTAATTTTGCCCAATCTTTCTGTGCTCCCAACAATCATCAAGTATTTGTTACAATTACGTAACCATTAGAGTAAATGCAGCACCTCACTTCTGAAGATAGCACTATCGACATTGCAAACAATTGATGAGCTAGGAATTGCAGCAGTGGGCATATGTAGATTCACCACAAATGCAGTCCTTTTTATGTTAGTTCTAAGATTAGATTAAAGCATTGTAAGTCAATTCCCACGAGCTCTACACGTAGACAGGCAAAGAATAAGTCTTTCGTTTTGATAGAGGCAAGGACATTCGCCCACAAAATACATCACAATCACACCACTTTGCAGTACATGCTGTGAAGCGCTTTGAGATGTCTCCACAATGTGATCAGATGATATGTCAGATGCAAGGATTATTAGTATTATAACTGCAAGCAAATCTCTAAAAGAAGCTGGTGGTTTGGCAACAGAGACAATTGGATTTGACTGAAACAAACAGTTTTGAATATGTTCTTTTTTTTAAAGAGAAGGGAGTTTCTCTTGGTGTCCTAGCCAACAACCCTCCAGATAAAATTGACCTTCAGTTCATGGCTGGTTGGGGCATTTCTGTGTTCAAATTTCCCGCCACTTTCATCTACAAATGCATTGTCACTGCACATCACAGTTTTTCACTGTGAAGCGCTTTGACTTGATGGGCATGATATAAAAGTTTGAATGGATTTTTATTATTTATTACAAATATATGAAAAATAAAGGCAAATTAAAAGGTGAATAGTAATGAAATTCTTATGCAATTTTGAGTTATCGGAGTTCAGTTTGAGCAGAGGACATGGTATTGTGTAAGTTTGTCAGAATTACAGCATGTCAAAAATACATTGCTTTGGGGAAAAGCTCTTTAAGGGAAATGTGATTGTGATTTATAATTAAGCTACTCTGAATGCAAAGTAAACACATCACTATAATTGACAATTTAAACATTAATAGACAAAAAGCCCAAGAAAAAAATACAATTTGTTTCAAATAAGGGAAAGGAAAAAGAGAGAAACTGCAGAGCTAATATTTTACTTGAAAGTAAATTGTAAGCGGTTATGAAACAGACAAACTCGCTCACCCATTTTCAATCTGCCTGGCTGGTTTAGCTATTAGACGGGATTACTTTATAGACTGTTTTCATTGTATTAACTGGAAGACATATGTGCACTTTCTGCTCAGCTTGAAATGTTTGTATTTTTATTTTTTTAGGGGTAATCAAAGTAATTTTATTCACAGATGTGTAAAATCTACCTTTTTTTCCCATACTTTTGTAATTAAAAAAATCCTATTCTATAATTTTCTCGAACTTAGTTAATTTTTATAAGTGCAATGTAAAATCTGTTATCAAGTAAAATGAGAGTATTTTCTGTGTGGAATATCATATCAAAGTAAACGTTATGTGAAATGTATTGGGTGGGACAGTGGATTATTTTGGTAAAGAAAATTTATTTTCAAGAATGATTACTGATTGACCAAAATCAAAAAAAAATTGTTTACTCATATTAAACTTTACATTAAATTTGGTGAAGTGTTTTAAGATATCCTCCCTACATGAGAGCTGTCAAATACAATGATTAACATTATTATTAGATTGCTTTTGAAGTAGAATGATCTACAGAAGTTATCATTGATTGCCTTTAAGAGCTTTGATGCTTAATTAGAGTGAATGCAGGGCAGTGTTGTCAGGTTTGTGACTGATATTGAATCCCAACCAGTCATAAAATCAGTTCACCAAATTAGATTTTCTACAATTTGGTTTTAATGATAATCATTGGCAAGCAAAATGACAGCATCTGTTTTTCTGTGATGCCCATGACAAAACAGCCCTAATTATAATGCATTCAGATCAATAACTAATTTATACCAGAAGCAGACCCTTTTTTTTTCTAGATGGTTTCCAAGAAGTAAATGTTTTTGTCTTAAACAGTATGAGCCATTTTCCTTTTACAGCCAAGTTAATGAAATTCACATTTTCTTCCGATTTCTGTTTTTGAACTTCATTCAGGAAAGGAGCAGGGGGTCATCTTGCAGAAACATAATTGTTGGTTTAAGGTCTAATGTTCTGCTTTGAACAGCTCACATCCGAGTAGCAGAAGAGATGAGGCCGTGCGTTCAAGGATTACAATGGAAGCTCAAGGAAACCATTGTTGGCAGCCACACAATTGATCAGGCTACATCAAAATGAAAAGTGATTCAGTTTTTCTTACTAAAACCGTGAAAAAAAAAGGTTGTGGCACTGAATGGTTTCCATTGCTTTTTTTCCAGCCCACAACTGTTACATTAAACCACTGGCTTGGAACACAAACAAAGGATTAGTGAAACTACTACATGTCTCAGTTATTACACGATTCATATAGATCAGGTGTTATATTTGAACCTCACGCAAGTCTCACCATATGTTTTTTTTGCTGTTCTGAGTTTCTAAAATACCCACTCAATTTTTCTATCCTACTTTCGTTCAACTCGGGAAATGCAGTCAACCATTTGTACTCTATTGACACCCATCTCGAAACAAAGAATGACGTAAGTGGTTAATGCATCCTCAGTTGCCACCAACTGGAAGCAAATGATACAACTGTCAAAGTCAATACCCCGTGTCTAGTGTGCAGACATGTTTTCAGCATATTGGCTTTGTGTAGTCAGCAAGGTGGAGTAATCATTTCGCAGTCATCACACATTACTGTTACATTATGTTACTGTTTGGAACTTGCTATAACTGTTGACATGCTGTTTGGCAGAGGTTTTCTAGCCTCTATTCTATCTCTTGATCAGACAGGTCCTTCCTTTCTCTAAGCACTTTTGTTTATCAAAAGTTTACAAATGTAAGTTTATAAATGTAAAGGAAAGACAATGGAAGAACAGTTTCCTCACTGAAGGTGAATGCATTCTCCTTTGGATAACTTCATTCTAGATCTCGGTGTGAAGTAAAGAAGACATTTATTTTTACATGTTTCTGGCACTTAACACGAATGATAGGGTGACATGTTGAAAAAGGCGATTTGGGTAAACCCTGTTGTGGATGTATTCAACCAAGAATAAATTGACAGAATTTCTTTTAAATTATTATACATGAGAGGAATAAAAAATACTTTAATGTTGATCATATTTCATGCTTCGAACAACTGAGACAATCAATCAAAACATTATAATGTTGAATTTCTAAACTTAAAATCAATCCAGGCATTCGCTAGCAAAATACAGTGACTCACAATTTATTGTGTATCCTGTGAAGCGCTTTTAGGCATCCTTCCTATGTGAAAGACACAATATCAAATCAAAGGATTATATTATATTCTCAATGTCAGGGCAGACTTCAATCAAGGGAGGCCACGAGACATTTTTGTGGACATTGTGACTTTTCTTTCCCATTGTATTACAAAAATTATCAGGATTAATTGTGTGCTATAATACACAAGCTTTCATTTTTACTATGGTTAACAATTTCTGTGTATAAATAATGGTAATTAATCTAATTTTGTGAATATTCACCTAATTTTCTTCAAATATTTTGTACTATTATCTGATCCATGATGGTATTTATATGTCACCAAGCCTTTTCATCACCTCATCTATGCCTCTTTATTCTCTTCACTCAATTTACTCAAATACATCAATGCTTTCTGCTCCAAATAATAATTATAGATTTAATTCCACAAAGCTTTTAATATGTTATCACAATAGATTGAATATTATCTTTATCATGGTGGTCTGTGGATTCATTATTGATAAAATGAACCACCTGCTTTAATTCTTTTAATATGAAGATACAACTTAGTTGCGAAAAAAAATCATGAATTTTTAAAAATATAAAGATGAGTATTTTGATTCAAGGAACAGTGGTTTTGACAAAGTTTTAGAAGGCAGAGTTGTTGAAGGTTTGACCACTGAACTGGTGAAATAAAGGAAATGGGGAATGAGCAATACAGTAATCTGAAGGCCTAACTGTTACATTTGGTATTATTATAGCTTACATAGTACAACGTGATATGTAAATATTTTGTATGTTGATTGAAAGCACGACTTTAAAAATATAACCTTTGTGCAAAGAGTTTACTTAACCTTAATCGACTACTTTATTTGATAACTCGGGTGAAAGATAACGAGGTTGAAATTAAAGTTTATCTGTATGTGCCACATGTACTACTTTGCTAGTTTTAAACAACAGGAATAATTTATGGCCCTCTGCATGGAATTAGGAAAAAACATCATCTTGTTCTGGAATTTAGCACGAGAGCTAAAGGGCATTCAGAGAGTAACATTTCCTGTGTTACTTGCATTTGGGATGCCACCCAAAAGACATAATTGTGTTATATCCAACATATTTGCATCGGCGTTGCAAAAGTCACATACAGTATCTAAATACCCTTGCAACTCGCACAGTATTACTGAAAATGCCTTAATCAGGTAGCAGTCTACATAGATAGAGAAGCACCATGTGAAGGTCAACTAAAGTTTAAAAATATCCCAACTTTGTGGGTTGTAGAACATCCATCGTGCAAAACTTATGCTTAACATCTGTGCTATCAATGAGCCTACCATTGGCTTCTCTAAAGAGGCTAAGGACACTATAACAATCAGCAAGCTTGCTTGTGATATCATTTGGAACAATATTTAACGATTATTTCGTCAAAGGATGCAAAGAGAAAGGGTAATTAACATGTTACTTTGGAGCAAACTTGCCTTGTGTATCCATTTGTATCATGCAGTTGGAAAATAAGAAATTGCAAAGTTCTGACCAGACGTGAGTGAGCCTTGAAAACAGGACTGTAGCTTTCAGCCCCATTAATGTATTTTCTCTTACAAACCTTCAGATTTGTTTTCAAGAATAACACTGAGAATGGAAAATAGGATTGAGGTCACATTGCGACTTCCTTGTAAATTATAAATGACTTCACATCACTTTCATGTCTTTCAGACCATAGAACAATATTTGACAGAGCAGTAAATGAGGTTACATTTTTTGAGTGCATTGAATTGTCCATTATATTGGTAATTAATATTTTCATTTGACACCTTGAACTTCTTTTATGTATAATTTAGGATGACAATCACGCCACTGCCTTTGTAGCTTAGTTTTGGGGCACAGCTATAATGAATTAACAATGACTTCATCACATTGTATATTTAGAGGATATAAAATATTAAAGACATTTAAGTAGATCAATAGAAAGTCAGACCAAAAATCTTTCATCATTCCCTCAGATAGTTTATTGGGATCAGCATTCTTAGGAATAATATTTTATTTAGTTCTTTTCAAAGCAGATATGGAATATGTGAGAATCTACATAATATCATGGGTCATGTAGAAGTCATATCTGCAGTGTTGTTACAAACACCACAGTTATGAAACAGATCTGAACTTGTAGAATGACTTGCAGATCAAAAAGTGTGTTATGGAAAAAAAGGTTTGGTAGATAAGAGCTGATCTCTGCATGGAATGTGTGGTTGCGTTGTGGCAAGTATGTGTAAATGGCTCTGACCTACTTTTGTCTACTTATACAATGTAATGAAAACAATTATGAAAATACATCTCAATTGTTACTAGCTAAAATATGCATAGAAAACCAATAACAACAATGCAGTTTAGCTCAGCAACATTTGCATGCCAGTGCAATAACTTCTAATCCAATCCATTCTCCCCCGTGTAAAATGCCAACAGCGTATGAAAGCACGATTACATAACGTGTAATTAATGTTGTAAATGTTCTTTCAGAAGCTCTTAATACCAGATCTCACCGCTATAAAAATACAGTTCTTATATTGTGACAGGCACATCACTTTAGCATTAGAAATAATTACCAGAGAGTCAAGGTCATTGTGTGTACCTTCAATGTCCTTCTAAATGTACGCAATATGTTGAAGATGAAATTATGTACATTGTGTGTATGTGTGTGCGCAGTGTACGTTGAATTTATTCAGTGTGTTCTGATGCCAGAACTGAAAATATCACATGCATCTGACCCACATGCATTTGAAATTCACTTAACAACCAACAGCATCCTGTGATTATTCAAAATCTGTCTCAAGAACAACTTAAGGTTCTTCATTGAGGGATGTGCACTTAAAGACTAGACAAAGCATCTCCCTGGTGACGGTGAGTTCCAGACATTCTTTCATTGATATGAAAGACCTTAACAACCACTTTAGAGCCAAGAGAGAAACTACTTGCTGTTTCAGAGACTGTTGAGTTACATTTAGAGCTTAAAAATGGTGTTCAGATTGCATTAAGCAAAATAAAGAATTTTCATCAATACAATATGATGGAGCTGCCCTGATGGCTCAGTGAGGAAATGGATCTCCTATGATGAGTTAACTGATGTCAGGCCGGTTTTCTGGGAAGATACCTTGAAAAGTCCCAGTATTTCTGTACTAGGATGGGTGAAAAATCACCTGGAGTTCCTGTTTGTGAACTCTGTTAAGTAACCTCTGATACACTTGCAGAGATCTAGCAAAAGGAGACAGCTCAGTTTTGATAGCTTTCATGATCAAATGGCATATTTCCCTCTCTGGGCTTCTGAAGAGTGACCACATTGGCAAGATTCTCCAGAGGGCAGCCAGCACTGTGAATCTGAGTACCAGCCTCAGTCTGTGCCTTCAAAGAGAAAATTAAATGTGCCCGTTCTGTGACTTGGTCCATGGATTTTCTACCGCTCTGAACCACAGTGTGACAGGGTGCAGAACCACCTCTAGTTTCAAGTCACATTTAATTCCTTGGTAACTGCCATGTGGAGAGAAGTTGAGATTTAGAAATAATAATAATCCTTGCATTTGATATAGCGCTTTTCACGTCTTATCGACGTCTCAAAGTGCTTCACAGAATATACTGTAAAGTGAATTGACTGTATATTTGTGGGTGAAATGTGGCAGCCAATTGCACACAGCAGTGTCCTACAAACAGTCGTGGATTGAAATTACCAATTTTAATTATTGTGTTTTTGAGGGATTATTATTAGGCGTGTGGAGTAAAGAAACTTGCCCAAGGTTTTGCCCTGACCTGCCTGGATTCGAACACAGGTCTCACACTTGTAAGGCGAGTGTTCTACCCACTGAGCCATAGGACTTAGTCAAGTAACATTGTTTACACATAATAATAATAATCCTAGCATTTTACATTAACACCTTATCACTTTATCTTTTACATATCTCGACATATCAACAAAATATATTGTAAAGTGACTTGACTATATTTTGTGGACAAAATGCAGCAATCGATTGCGCAAACAGTCATGGATTGAATGGCCAAATTATTATTATTCTGTTTTAATCATTTTAAATGATCAGCTCAGAAGCCTAGGAATATGTCACATGTTACATTCTACCTGGTCACGGAATGAAGTGTGCCATTCTTTGATTTAATTCTTGTTCACATAAATCTCTTGACAATTGAATTTTATATCAATTGATGTATAATTAAAACTGACTAATAACAGCTGTTAGGGAATATGCAATGCTTGGCACCAGTAAAACATTTTTATGATATCGTGCAGACAAATTATTGTCATATAAGGGAAAGCATGTAAAATTGCGTTTGCATAACAACTGTGAATTAGCACTCGTTTTGCATTATATACATTTCAAGTTTTAAATTTAGAATAAATTTAATCTGGTAATCCTTCAGTATAAAAATTTGCACCTACCGATGCCAGTTTAAAACTGGCTCCAGACCAAAACAGATTTCAGTTCAACTGGTATAAATGGTCCGATTGGATTCCCAGCTATATTGAGCCCAGTTAAGTTCCTGAATATTTGTGACAAACTGTAATTTGATGCTGTCTGATGAAGGAACTGATTCAAAGAGATGTACCCAAACAATTGGCGCTGTGGAAACCCGAGGTAAATTAAATCAATGTAAGATGAGCTGAATTTAATTTCCAGGATAAAGCAGGCACGACAGACATGGAACTTTATATGTCTGAAAGCGCTTTGTATTAACAAATGGGTTGTTTGTTGCCATACAGCAATAAGATAACATTTTGTAACACAACATTGTTACCACAGTACTTGCAAACAATGCGATTTATAACATAATGGTACAATAATTCCAAGCATCTGCGAATCTGAATACTTCGGGGCCACTTTTTCCCTTAATTGAATCCAGCGCTGTGAGATGCTTGAACAGAACCGTATAAATGCGAGTTCTTGTTGTATTCTGCAATATTTTCCTTTGTTATGACGCCATTTGCCTGTGCACAAGATAAGCCTGACCTTGGATATCATGTTCTTATTTATTTTCAGAGGAAAATATTCGCTACTTTTCCATTTCTGCACTTTAAAAAAAATATGGTTGGGAATTGTTATTGTGAGTTTGGAATCTGTCTGCCTATTTGTTTGACCCTCCCAATTAATCAAACATTTCTCATTTATAAATTGACATTTGGTCAGTTTGAGTCAGTTTGGCTCAATCAATAGTATTTACAGCTCTGTGTCCAAAGATTTGGGATTCAAACCCTACATTGGGACCAGAGTTCATACTCAAGGTGAGAGAGTGTTGCATTGTTGGAGTCACCCTACAGATTAGACATTTAACTTTGTCTGCCTGCTCATGTGGACATTCAATACCCTCTTGACACCATTTAAAAATAAAGGGAATTTCTCTAGATGAATTAAGCCAAAAATGCTCCAAGGAAAAAATTGTTCATTTACTTCATGGCAGTTTGTGGTTTGTTGTTTTGTCAAACTGGCTGTCACAAACAGTCAATGCAATCTGCAGCAATTACCTGTGAAGCACTTTAATATGTATGTGATGTTATAGGCATTATAATCATCCAAAGATTTTTTTTGTTACTGTTGCTCAGGTGCAGACAGGAGCAGTGAATAGGATGAAATACTGTACTACCTGTTTTCAGTCTATAGGAATGATGAGAATTTTTCAGCACTGGCATCGATTGGAAAATCAGACCCACTATCTTATTGTTCCTTTTAATGAACAGTTTTGTAGCTTTGCAACTTTCAGATCCATTACAAAAGTGTCATTTACTTTTTGTGCTAATGAAGACTGGTCTCACAACGTCTGCATAAACAGCGTTGCTGTACAGTTGCCAAAAAACACAGTAGTTTACTTTAATTACTGCATGGAAGAAAGCTTCATGACATGTTGGGCTCCACCTTGTAGAGGTTACATTATATGTCTTGATTGTCTGAAACAAAAGGGATATTCTGGTACTTACACCCTGTAACTCGGGGAAGAGCATTGGCACAGCTGAGAAGCCAACAGAACAACCCCACCCAAAAGAGAGACCAAGCTGCTATCTTGAGATAGCATTATCACCCATTGAAATGCTTCAAGGCACTTCCACAAACTGTTAGTTTGACGTGTGGAGACGTGATTGAGGCAGCTAAACACCTCTCAAGTGGATGTTTTTCATCTCCTTTGAACATTTCTTCGGTTTGTAAACCGATGCAGTCTTTTTCATTCGCAGATAAAATTAATAAAACTGCTTGCTCACTTCCGTGTGTACCCCACACTCGATAGAACTTCAGCTGACTTCATTGCATTCCTCATGTAGTTTGACAAGTTTTCTTAAAGTGAGGCTTTCAAAGTGAATTTTTATAGAATATTTGGGAATTAATGGTACAATTTAATTAGTAGAATTGCTAAAAGAAAGTGAAGGTGTTCGGTACCAGTGGAATCCATTCAGGGGGTTGTTCCGAACACCTTCACTTTCTTTTAGCAATTCCTTTAATGGATCCCTAAAGATTTGACTTCACAGATGCCTACATATTAATGTAATGAGAGCTGTGCCACAAATGGCAAAGGAAGTGGTATCTCGGCATAAAGACTGAGCCATTGGGTGGACAAACAACTGGAAATTGATGCTGCTCCAGTGAGTAGAATGACAGTAAAGAGGACCTCACTGATTCTGGATTATTAAACCTATCTATAAATAAAAAAGGCTCTCTCTCCTTGGACAGTGTGACTTTGGTCTGTGATGCAACAGGGAGTTCCTGGAATATGAACTGAAATAGGGTGAGCGCTCTGTACTATTGCACAAGACTGCCCTGAAAAGCATACATGATGTGATGATCATTGCAGTTTTCCTGTTGTGAAAGTCAGTTGAGAAAAGCACGTTTGTTTCAAATGTAATTGAACCCTACATCAGTAAAAACGGGGAGGGATTCATGGATATATCAAATGCAAGTACTATAGTATTATCTGCCACAAAACCACAGTCAATTAAATTTGCAGTATATTCTGTGAAGAATTTTGAGATGTCTAGGCGATGTGAAAAGCACAATATCAAATGCAAGGATTATTATTGCTATAAAACCTAGCTATTCCAATAGTGAAACCTAACACACGGGTGTTCCAATAATGAATACTATCACAGCTAACCTCCATGTGCTTCAAACAATACGAGTTTATGTTACTTTATAAAGTCCTGTCATTTGTTTTAAAAACAGATTGAAGCTATGAAGGTGGCCCTGGCAGAACTTAACCTTAATACTGTAGAAATGACCGACGAGACAGCTACTCTTGATGGTGGTGATATTCTGTTTACAGGTACACAACTTATATTGACATGTTTTTCATCAGTGTTACGTAATGAAAAATTAGAATGTTTTGAACATCTGGTAATCTGCAACCTCTTACAGTGTTGTAAAATTTCAGATTTACAGTAAAACTATCATTTTACTGCAATTTCTGATTTACAGTAAAATGTGGAAAATGCAGCTAACTGCATTTACTGTATTTGTAAATTGGTTTGAAACTTTTACATTTCTTCCCTCAAATTAATTTTAAGGGCATTCAAAGTATGCTTTACTGCTGTTCTGACACTGGATGCATTTAAGATAAAAACACATTACTGGGTCAGTTAAGGGAATATTCTTGGCTTCCAAACCATTATATCTGACTTGAGATAGTTTAACAAACAAAAACAGGTTGACACTGTGATTGAAGAACAGTAGGGTGAGTATTCCAGAAGGAATACTCCAGAAGGAATCCAGAAGGATGAGATCAGATGAGTCAATGGGCTTTCTTCATCGAAACCAATCTTGCGTTTTTGAGATTCATTGCCAGAATGGAAAGTATCCCAACTTTCCCTCCTAACAATCTGTCACCAGAAAAGGTGTTGCTGTTGAATTATTGGGCTGCAAAAAGAATTGAGCAATTTATGTAACATCAAAATTATCAGTAAACACTGGAGTGACAGTCTTTCTAACTACACTGTAGAAAGAGGTGATTTGGCTCATTGAAATTATGGTGGTGCTCAAATTCAAGAGCTTCTCTACTGGAACAAACTACTCTAATCCTAATGCCCTGCTCTTTCCACAGTTCCTGACAGTTTTGCATATTACAAGAAACAACCTTCATCTTTGTAACTGGTTTTAATATTTAATAAAAATGTAATTAACATTGAGAATGGAGTTTTACACCATATCACTGAAATCAGTCTACAATTTATGCATCAATTACCATTTAAGATTAAAGCCTACATGGAACTTTTAGAAGGATTACTTGCCTAAGGTGCAATGCGAATGTAACTCACTATGAGGAGCATTATACCGTTAATATATTTTTTCCTATTGGTCAGACTGAACATTATACAGTATGTAGGATATAAGACATATCTGATTTCTCATAATTTCTCAGTCTTTTTCCACCGGATAGTTTTAATGCAATTAGATCATTCATTATTTCATATGTGGTAGAACTGGTATGTTATGGACGAAAGAATATCGAAGCTAATTATATTGCAGGAGATAAAGGTAGTGTATTATATGACACTAATGATAGTGTTACAAAATATTTCTGCTGTGGATTTCTGGGGAAGAGTAATTGATATGTATTACAAGGACAAAGTAAACACTAGAATGAAACCCTAAACCAAGGGAATGAAACTTCAAAGATTTTTAAACCTTATACAGAATCTTGAATGTACTTCAACCTGTTTAAAGAACATTTAAAGATGTGATGTTTAATGAACTGTCATGTACTTCAGATATTAAAAAATCTGCAATTTTTAAAAAAGGGTTTACCTTTCATTTAATAATAGATTATTATTATTAATTTGAAGACAGGTTCAGTTAATTATATCCCCGGTAAATTATGACAAAACTTTTTGAACAGTTTCCGTGATAACTCGTGTGAAATTATAGATGACTAAATAATGGAAAGATTCTACTTCAGACAATCTAAAGCCTGTTCAACCTGGAGTGACTGCAAAATAGCAAGGAGATTTGCAGAGAAAACTTGGGCCTGAAATCACTGAGAAACTGGCAGTTACACAATAATGTTACTTTATATTATATCCATTCAGTGTAGACGGGTTGTTCCTTTGAACTTCTGTTTTTGAGAGCCCAAAATGTTAGTACTGTATGTCCAGAATTTTCAGTTTCCACACAAGAATGTACCGCTGCCAATGTTTCCTACTGCAGCTTTTTCCCACCACCATGACTGACTGCCAAGGTTTGTAAAAGTGGCTTTGTGTCATATGACAGACTGTTGAACAAGATTATAACTGTGGACCAGAGTTATTAAAGGGACAGCTGATAAACAACACAAGATGATTTGCTCAAAAGGGCGAGTGAAGGGCACTAAATAATTGCAAGCCGTTATTGTTGTCATTGGATGTCTGGGTAGTGAATTTTGCCCAGTTATAGGAGACTGACATTTTAGTAAATAAAATACAACAGACAGGATCCCACTAACTGTTAAGCTGGAAGTCCAACACCGTGTCTACTCAAACTTCAGCATTGAAAACAGGGGTGGCTCCAGCCAATTCGATTTGATAATTGCAGAGTCGATTGCATTATCCTGTATCACACAATAGAAGCTTTGAATGTCCGTTACCAAAGAGATGATTTTCAGACTGAGACTAGGTGTGAATCCATTGGGTGTTCAGTATTTCAAGAGAGTGCAATTGTCTTGTTATTGCAAAGGACTTGAGGTGAATGTATTGAATACATTTTGATGCCACTTGATTAGCTGGAAGACAAATGCCCATGTTGTTTGTTCAATTAAAACACTCTCTCTGCTCTCACCATTTCTGCTCAGGTAGAGAGTTCTTTGTGGGGCTTTCAAAGCGGACTAATCAACGTGGCGCAGAAATTCTCGCTGACACTTTTAAGGTTAGTGAAACTCACTTTAAGTGTAAAATGAAGACACTGCAATTGTCTGCATGCTATAGTGAAACACTTGGAAATAATGTGAATTGTTTAGCTTAGTTACTACTGTATTATCATTATTGGAATGTAGTGTAATTTTGCTCTGTGTGCAGTGGGCATGTTTTTGACTTTTTCAGGTTTTGTTGTTTTTCTTACTTATTGAAATACATTTCTCCATTTGCTTTCCTCAATGTAGGATTATGCTGTTTCTACTGTACCAGTCACAGGAACTTTGCACTTGAAGAGTTTCTGCAGTATGGCTGGCCCAGAACTGATCGTAATTGGCTCCAGTGAAGACGCACAGAAAACCCTTAAGGTACATTTGTGAGAAATAAAGCAGAAGTACACAGCTGCATTTTGGAAAACCGAAGCTTGAAATACATTTATTTATAATAAAATGAGTTGAAATAATTTTGGGATCGATAAGTCGTTTTAGCAGAGGTGAAAATATTTCTGATTTTTGAATTAAAATTTGATAAGATTTATATTGTGCGAATTGTTGGCATGTAATTAATTATATTTTATTTAGTGCTTGAGAAACGTTTCCCATATTCTCCCAACTCAAGTGCTAACCATGTTCATTTGCATCCTTTTCTTTCCTTTCTGTCTGTTGAATACTTCCATTAGTGCCATGCTGCATGCTGAATATTAATGTGTGGTTTATTCAGTTCTCTGGAGTACTGGTTGTTTTTGTGCTCAGCTGTTGTTTCGCTGCTGAAAGTATTCATCCAGGCTTAGTAAAAGCTTCTGTAGCCTTCTTTATTTTCAAAACAGAGTTCTGGTAACTTGAAAAGGACATGGTGTTAATGAAGGTAGATACCCTATTCTATAGCATTTGGGTGTATCTATTCAAGCAAGTCCAGAGAAAAGAAGTATTAATATTTAATGATATCAATAGTTTGATGTTTGAGATGGTTTCTCATTAATAACTGGACTAGTTTGAACTTACTTGAGTGGTGCTGACAGCTGCCAATGACATAAGTGTAAGTTAATTAGGGAGATCTTTATCATGCCCAGTGATGGGTTCAACAATTGCTATCTATTGCTGCTTTCAGCCTGTTTAATACCCACTGCTAGCAGCAGAGAGTAGTGATGCTATTGCAATACGTGTATAAAAGTGATGACGCCTGATATTAGTCGGAGATCTACGGTTTCCACTAGCTTTATCTTGCCATCGACTCACTCCGGTGCCAGTTACAAGAAGAAATGTGCATGAAGTGGCGGACGGTGCTATCAGGTAAATGATGCGATGATATCAGCGTCCAACCCATGCTTGTGCAATCCTGGCAAAAATCTGTGTATTGGCAGCTAGAGACCGGCACAAGCATAACTGCCGTCGAGTAAGGAAGTGCCTGAACCAATTATCGGTGCCTCTCTATCTCTGCGGCATACTTCATGCAAAATGAATGTGTGTTTGGATGCATTTCTCAATCTGGTTATAAATAGTACTCAGTTACCCATTGGAATGTCAATGTTTACTTCCCAGTTACTGGAATCTTACAATTAGCATCTGTGAGAATGTGGGAATGTTTAAAACGTACACAAGACACCAAAATGTTTACCAGTCTTCAAAGCGCGCCCTTAGATGTTTTAGCCAAATACATGTGGATACCGTTCTGAGTAGTTAATAAAAATGGAATTTTCCTAATTCCCGGCCTGAATGCTGTTTTGAGACCACATTCTGCTGAGCAAACATTGAATTCAGGCCCACACATGAACAGCCGCATCATCTTGCTTTCTCATTATATTTAACCTCCTCGTATGATCGCTCACCACGTTCTTCATTTTTTGGTCTCCATCTAAAAGGTCAGGCAGGAAACCTGCTAGAAGATGTCTGCCCTGCAAATGGGCATTACAAGGCAGTTTAGAGGAACGCTGGGCGCCCAGTTGCTGATGGATTATTTTTAACATTTCTGCTTCCTGAATATTGGGACATGTGAGGCACATGATTTGTTGTTTGTCACTTGAGCTCACTTTTAAATTGTTCAGATGACTTCCTATTTTTAAATTTTTATAGTGCTGCTAATATATATTATTTTACAACCTTTGCTCTCTTTTCCCTGTGATGTATATCAATATTAATGGAAGAATATTTTGCCTATTATTTTTTTAAAAATCAGAACAATATGTTAAAGCATGAATAAAATATCTGAATTATATTACGTATTTAACTTAGGGTTAGTGTTAGATCAGAGTTATTAATAAGATGGTACATGTTCACTTCTTTCATTTCTGCTCTCCTCACACTTGCTGGCTGAAGTATTAGAGTATTGGATATGAGCACCACAACACAATCTGAAAAAAGATTCACAGAGCTCAACGTGTGATTAACAGGTGTCAAATTGGCTCAGTTGGTAGCGTTCTTGCAAATTGGCTACCACACTCGCATACAAACATACAGTTAGAAATTGCTGCATATTGGGAACCCAATGAGTTACTTTGAAGTGAAATAACTCTCGTTATGTAGAAAATAACAACAACAAAATTACATTTGTATAGCACCTTTCACATCAGGAGAACGTCCCAAGGCGCTGAAAAGCAAATCATTCATGTCAGCAACATCCCACAAGCAGTAAAGGGATAAATTACTAAATGCAATTCACATTTTTTATCTGTAAAAATGTATATGGATTTTGACTACATATTTACTGTGATACCACAAGCTAACCTTTGCCTAGTTTCAGTTGGCAACCTGCACTGAGTCCTGAGTGGAGGTTCTAACTTTCTGTGTTTGGGAACAGAAGGCCAAATACAGTATTGAGAAATCTTTCGAAACCAATTTGATGTTTAGGGTGGGGAAATTGGGTGTAACTCCGTGAACAGTTTACAAAGAGCATTTGTGATCTCTTTTTTCTTCACATCGCATAACCCTAAAGCAGTTGAGATGGGGCCTGCTGTGATGAATGCTTCCCACTCTGCTGACAAAAGGGTTCAGCAGAAGTGATATGGATCAAATGTTCCTTTGCATAGGCATGCCTATAAATTTCCATTTTTCGTCACTACAAGTTGCAAGTATGTTCCTGGCTCAGTTGGTAGCACTCTTGACTTTGTGTAAGAATGTTGTGGATTCAAGCCACAGGTGGAATATTGGACTCATAGTCTAGACTGACATTCCAATGCAGTTCTGACGAGCACTGCGTTGTCGTACTGACCATCCTTTGAATGAGATGTTAAATTGAAGTTGTACCTGCCTGTACATTGGAGGTTCAACGTCACTATCCGAAAAGAAAGGACCGAGTTTCTCCCAGCGTCCTGCGCAACAATCTTCCAGGAACAAATTGAGCATTTGCCCGATGCCACTTTGTGAGATATTGATGTGCAAATTGGCTGCATGCTTGCATTGTAATATATTCCAGTACACAACTATACTTTACTGTAAATTCTGGGAAGTGCATTGAGACATTTTGATATAGTGATAAAGCACGAAATGAAATGCAAGGATTATTATTAGATTATTATCCTAGAGCTAATGACCACCTCACCATCCTCTCAGTCTAGCTAGACACTTGCCTACCCAGCCTGCATACCCTGTACATTGACTTGATTCTCATCTGTAGCTACGAAAGGATTAATTTTTCAGTGACATTGCCATCATCCCCACATAAAATGTGAATAAGTGCCTTTGCGATACTAAGAGAGTATTACACAGAATTCAGCTGGCGGTGTTACACAGAATGTACTTGAGGTAGTAAATCACTGCATGGAGTGGTTCCAGCAACTAACTAGCTGCCCAACACCTGCAGTGGCAAAATTGTACCAAAAACCATATGCTTCTGAAACCAGACTCAACCCCTGCCAAGGGAATATCCCACCTCCATTAGCAATTAATATTGGTCAAATGGTCCAAAAATATATCAGACACCCACTGTGCACATCTGTACATAGCCTGTAACCGGGAAACAAGTTGAATTGCCGTGCAACTCAAGCCAGTGCGTGAATCCCGTTAAATAACTCTTGGTAAATAAGTAAAATACATTACTGTATTAACAAAGCATTCTACTGACAGCTAGTGGCAGTAAAGGGATATTACACTAATATTTTCTCTATCTTTTATCTTCATCTAAAAAAAACTTGCATTTCATACAGGGCTGTGTTTTGTCAAAAGCACTTTGAGGAATTTTTCTATAACGTATAGTGACAGTATTTTTAGGTGAACACAGCAATCAATTTGCAGACCAGAGAAACTCCTTTTTTTGAATAGTGTCATGGGATCTTTAACATCGATCTGAATGGGGAGATAGGACCTCAGTTTGATGTCTTATCCAAAGGATGGAACCTCCAATAATGTAACACTGCATTGGAAGTCAACCCTAGACAAAGTCGCGATGATAATAATAATCCTTGGATTTGATACAGCACTCCCACATCAGGAAGATGTCTCTAAGCGCCTTATGGGATTTTACTGTAAAGAATGGTGATCAAGTATTGTGGAGGTGAGTGTAGTAATCATGTTGCGCAATGTGCCACATTGAAGTGACTGATGAAATGAGATGCACAACTTCTGATGCAACTTCTATTTAATTTACCTTTAAATAAGTTATGTTGTGCTGATTCTTCTCCACTGCAGTAGAGTTCATGATCAAACTGCTATTTAATTGTTTAAATACAGCAGAAAAGTGGCCAGATGGTTTCCTTTTGTATGGCTGTATTGCACAGGGCATTAGTGGAGTCTAATTTGCAATAGGTATAAACCTGATTAACTGCAAATATCAGATTGTGAAATTTGTGGCCAGCGCGCCACAAATGACAAGCTACCGCAGTCTGGAAAAGGCCATGATTAAATTAGTCTGGCTTGTGAATATTGCAACACATAGGCCTCGTGAATCACTTCAGATTTTAACTGTTTCCATTGAGAACAGTAAAAGTTATTATTATTACATACAAAGGTGAAGTCTTAGGCCTTAGAATCTGTATGTATTCAGCTTTACAACCAAACATGGCTAAAGCAGTAACAAATGAGTCTATTTGGGGGATAAATGGAGAGGGGATTTGCCAACTGACTGAGTTTTGCCTTTCATTTTCATTTGATGTTCTTTCATCGGCAAAAAAATTTGAAGAGTGTTTCATAAGCTAAACCAGATATTGTAATTATTTCCTTACCAATTTGATAAAGAGGGTTCCAGAAACACAGATGTGCATTATCCCAAACCTTTTATGAATACCTCTGAAGGATTTACACTTAGAGCAGGAACTCTCATACAAAACACACCCACTCCAAAGATACCCGCTGAGTTAATCCCTTTTGTTCTGTAGTAATGTTAAATCAAATGAGCCTTGTTGAGAGGGTCTGGGAACACTGAACAGTGGAAAACTGCACACATGCAGGTGTTGGAAACATATTATATGACTTGGTAGAACGGGAAGAGCTACTACCTTTCTGTCCTGTTAAAATTCGCCCTCTTTGATGAAGCTTTCAGTCACCACCTTTAAAGTCTCCTTCCTCCTTTATATTCCTTTTCTGTAAAGTCTTTTGAGATACTCATCCTACGTGAAAGGCATTATATCAATGAAAGTTATCATTGTTGTAAGGCAGACTTTGGTGAACGGAAAGGAATACAGCATTATAGATAATAGCAGTTAAAAGGCAATTCAAAATTTCTCTCAGGAAACTTTGTAAATCCTGGAGGTGTGGAGCCAATAGACCTTCACGTGGTTGACAGAGTAAATCTGTTATTACAGGAACTCGTGAATGGATGGCGAGTATTTGAGAGGCTACTCCCGACAGCATTTCTCAAGAGATTCACAAAGTCTGGAATCCGTGAGATCGAAGCAGATGGATTTGATTCCCACTCTGAATCTGGTTTATATGAGTTTATGGGGAGGCTTCTTTCCATTAACCACTGAAAAAAATTGCATCAATTTGGAAAGCTTTGACCTTCAAGAATAATTGTTCCTCAGCAACTGCTGGCACTGTCCTGCACTTGTATTCTATTGTTGCACTAAACAAATTTATTTTTTACTGAACTGTGAATTGATGGTAAATTACGGTGAAGGATTATAGTAACAGTTGGCAACTGGGAATTTTTTTTAAAAATGACACCACCAGTTTTTTAAAATCAAGATCAAAAATTGCGTCCGTAAATCTAGGAAGTCACTTGTGTGTGATTTACTACTGCTTCATTGCAGTGCTGGGGGGAGAGGTATACTGTTGGTGGTGCTGTACTTCAAATGAGATATTAAACCAAGATACCCAACATGCCTGAACGGGTGGACGCTAAAGATTCCTAAGGCGAAAAAAGAAGGGAATTTCTCCTGGTGCCTTGGCCAGTGGTTCCCCGCCTCATGGCGTTTTGTTGGACTTTGTGCTGTGTGCAGATTGGATGTTGCGGTTGCCTAAAAAATAAACATTTGTTACAGTAAATCCCGTGAAGTTTTTTGAGAGACATCCTTCCCAATGTGAAAAGTGCAAGCTGCAACACCTGTAAGGAATTTCATTTTGTTTCCTTTGTTTTGCTGAACAGTTCATGCAGCAGATGAGTGAACACCGTTACGACAAGCTCACGGTACCAGATGACACCGCAGCGAATTGTGTTTATCTGAACATCCCAAATAAGGGCCATGTTTTACTACATCGTTCTCCTGAGGAATTTCCAGAAAGTGCAAAGGTAAAATCTGAATTGCTTTTGTTTCGGTAAGCTTTCTTTGGAGCTTCTGTTCATCTGAACAAAAATGTCATAGCACACAGAATACTGACCTGTTGATGTGTTACATTTTCCAACTGGTTGGGGTCGGGGATTAACTTGATCTAAATAAGTGGTTGAACTATGGACCTAATAATATCCTATTACTGCACTGATCTGTTATGTTCTACGGGATAATTTCAGTGCCTTGGGATGTCCTCCCGACGTGAAAGGTGCTATATAGATGTAATTTTGTAGTAACAAAATGTTCAGTCCAGCTAGGCTATGGAGGAGGAGGGAATCTTAAGTGCAAATAGTTTCTCACAGTGAAGGAAAAGTGATTCAACCCTAGCTCCTCTTGTGGAACTCTTTATGTGAATTTACACGACAATGTGGTATTTGAAGGATTTGTAAGGTTACCATCTTCTTCCAGCAAATGGTGTAGGGCCAAAACGGGGAGGAAGAAAAATCATTTTTAAATTAGCTTTAAATGAATACCTTGGTAAAACATAGATCTGTCATAGCTATTGCCAGTGCAATCTAAGTTACCAGCGCACAAAAGCCCATATCTGTCAAACGCATAGTGAATTTGAAATTGACTATGATAGAACCGCATTTTGGAAAAGTTTGAATGTAATTTATTGCCAATTTCAGAAAAGAACATTTTGTTTGAATACATAAAATTGCAGTCATTCAAAGACACTAGCAGTTGACAATTTGGGGATATTTGGTGTAACTATTTGATGTCAAGATCATTGATTTAGATAGAGTGGGTTATATGACCAACAAAGGGCAAAGAAGCTATGTCCAACAAATGGCAAAGAAAGTTGTGAGTGTGTTATAGTTGCATTAGTAACAGAGTAAGTTCAGTAATGTGGCTGCTTTCTTCCTGAGTTGGTTAGGATATTGCTGCTGGAATGTTGTTTACTTAGCCTCACAAAGCACTCTGAGACATCGTCCGGCGTGGAGGGCTCTATATAAATCCAAGTTGTTGTTGTAGCCTTTCTTGGTGAAAGTTTGCGATTTGATCAGGGTATCTTAAAACTTTGCTGATGAAATGCAATGTAGCACTAGTGCATCGAGTGAATGAACTAGATTCATTCACATCAGAAGTTTACCTTTTCAATATTTACTTTTATCCTTTCTTCAGTGACAGGATTATTATGAACTTTGGGGGGTTTCGGCATTCTTAATATTTTGCAAGTTCAGTTCTAAGATTTTCATTACGCAGGTGACTGGAATGTTGCTGTTCAGTTTATTTATTCAGTGGTTGCAAATAGGATGTTTATTAGACTTTTTCCTTTGGTTTGTTTTTGTTTCATTGTTTTACTAGGTATGTCCATTTTCACAGGCTGGTTTTCTTTTGTTGCCTTTAATTTGGTATGTTTGGATTCACTTGGAGAAATAACAGAGATCTTGTGTGTATTATATTGGAGTTTGTATTTATTGTATACGTGGCTCTCAGCAAGTACAGTACGTAATGAAGTCAACGCTGGCAGTAGCACTTGCTACTGTTAAATCTTTCAGAAATGTTTCAAAATACAATAGCTTTATATTGAATCATCTTAGCTATTGCCATTTATACATCAACCACTCCAAAATATAAAGGTTGTGGTCACATTTCGGAAACTCATCCATTGTGGACTAATACATGTTGCTGATTTAAACATTTCCACTGGAATTCCAAGCTTCCGGATGTTGGAGATTAAGCAGTGAATCATAGAAGTATGTTGTCGTCATTGGCTCTCAATGTGGGCTAGAATAAACAAGTAATCAGTAAATAAGTTAACTTTGCTACTGTCCACTGCGACTTCCCCTCTCCCAAAAGGAGAATAATTTATAGATGTTTTAAGATACAATATTGTTCTATTAAATCATCTTGACCACTGGTATGTGAATGGAATTCACTCCGAAAAGGAAATATTGTGGTCCAATTTAGGAAATGTATTCATGATTTACTAATATGGTTAGCTATTAATTTAAACATGAGATATCCTCAAGAATCCTAAGCATCACAGACTATGCATGTTGATCCTTCTTGTGCCGTGAATCACATTAGTGTGTTGAAGTTGGTAGATTCATGTGGTGAGGTGCTATTACATCAATGGCCTATTAACTATCTTCAATAAACTACATGGCAGATCTGTGGAGAAAATTGCAGTATATGTATAGTTTCGCCTACAAATATATGGTCAATTAACTTTACAGTATATTCTGTGAAGCGCTTTGAGACGTCTAGAAGACGTGAAAAGCACTTTTTCAAAAGCAAAGATTATTATTATTATAGTTAACAATGCTACAATTCTGGATTTAGAGTAACAACCTAGAATTGGCTAAAAAGTGTAAAATAAAATCTCTCTGAAACTACATATGCTTTAGAACAGTACAGTAATGTGCAACAGATGCGCTTGAATGGATTAGAAACTTTATCTTTGGAAACGTTCATTCTTTTCTAAATAATTATATTATGGATGATAATTATCGATATGCTTGCTAGTAAATATTTTTCAGCTATAAAAAAAACTGAATAGGAACAGAATTTGAACTGGGGGAGAGGAGATATCTCTGGGGATCTAATTTGCAGTATTCTTAAAAGGACATGAAAATATTGAATCCTGCCTGAATTAGAATGTGTTTCTTGCTGATCAACCAGAACTTCACTCGAAGATTGCTCTCCCCCTTT
Source organism: Hydrolagus colliei (assembly GCA_035084275.1). Classification (NCBI taxonomy): domain Eukaryota; kingdom Metazoa; phylum Chordata; class Chondrichthyes; order Chimaeriformes; family Chimaeridae; genus Hydrolagus; species Hydrolagus colliei. The sequence continues at coordinate 16,999,050 of CM068749.1, read as the reverse complement.
CGTCTCCCACCTTCCTTTTGATGTGATCCAGCTTCAGAGAAGACAGAATTAAGATCAGTGTACAATTCTGGCATGTTGCTCTGAATACTTTCAGGTTTCCGCAGGATTTTATATTTGTGAATCCTTCAACAAACCCTGCAAATTAGACACCGTGATCTCAAAGCTAGTTACATAGTTGTTAACGCCACCGCTTATTATAAAACTGAGGCCCACGGACAAGCAGGGCCACAGGGATGATCCGCAGTCTGTGCTGAATTTGATGATTTCAACTATGCCTCCATTAAGGTGGCATGGTTTAAAGACCTTCCTTTTTGATCGTGCTTACGGTCACCTCCCACTGGCCTCTCGCCCCCCCACACACCCCCTCCCGGCTTGGCATCAGACTCCGCCACCTTCAAATGCTCTGGGACGCTACCCCACGTGAAGGGCGCTATAAAAAGGCAAGTTGCTGTAGGGTTGCACCTATTAGTCTCTGCATTCCTGGACTACCAGAGAATGGAACTAACAACTTGCCTTCGGTTGCATTCAATTATACAGTAGAATTTCATGGTAATTTTTAAATGTGCTTAATGAAACAAGTACAGTCCGTTTCCTTTGGTGAATAAAATTTCACAGAAACTGCAATTACAGATCAGATAATCGAATACCATTAAATGAATTGCAGTTAAGTATTTGGGCTGTACTTTACATTGTTTCCAGGCATTCAGTAAAAACAATTTTATTTTGATCTATTGTAATCAATAATTATGATTATCAAGGTTACCAGCAGATACTGGTCACCATTCCATTAAAAATCCTCGCTAAGCAAGCTCCAGTTCAGTTTGTGTTTTTCTTGTGTTTTTCTTTTCTTCCTTTGTCGGAGGATCGTCAGCAGCATGTGTTTGAGAAAGATGATTCATAACAATTTGATCAACCTTCTGCCCTTCCACAGGTGTTTGAAAAGCTGAAGGAGCACATGTTGATTCCGGTTAACATGAATGAACTATCCAAAGTCGATGGAGCTCTCACCTGCTGTTCAGTTCTGCTTAACAAAAAGCTTGAAATGTAAATTCAATTTTTATTATTTTTTAAAAACTCCCTACAACTGCCAACGATATAACGATTATCATATAGCTGAGCCTGGAGTTCTCCTCTATCTTTTTATGTTGGTTGTGAACCCTAACCTTCACTGTGCAATGAATCCTGGTTTCCTGTTGATGATATCAGGTTGTCCTCTATTGCCACCTTGTGATTGTAATTGTGTATAAACTTGCATTTTGTGAATGAGCTAGAGTAGCGATAGAATCAAGATGGGTACAGGGTTTAAATGTTGAAAGAATAAATTTTACTTATATGGTCTGGATGTTTAAAGCTATTTAACTTATTATTGATGAAAATTGGTTTAACTCCTGTTAATTCAATAGTAAACCTCTTTGGCTCTTCCTCCCTAAGCAAAACTTTAGTTAATGTATGGTTGCATTAATGTAATAATACAGTACTCAATCACTTGCATGCCTAAATCAGTCAATTTTTCATTCATTCCATAAATTCTGATAGCACATAATATTAAAACTACGTAAACTTGCAAATTATTATTGGAGATTTAGTTACATTTGGATTAGATTTTTCTCAGGATAAGTGTTCTGTTTTGTAACTATAGTTTCTCCCACCTCAAAGATCACCCCCCCCCACCCCCCCCCAACCCATGTTTGTGCCAAAGACATCAGTGCATTCAATTTGATTATAAGAGTTTCCATAGACACAGTTAACATTTACTTTATAACCGCAAATTTGAATGCTTCATGTGGTTTTCCCTGATAACATCTGCTTCATAAATTTAATAAAAGTCATTACAAATGCTGCATCGAATGTGTTTGGTCCATTTTATTTGCACCTGCCTGATTTTAGAAACTACATCCATGTTCAAGATTTTTTTTTAAATGTTCCAATAAAGCATTGCAACTCTGCTACAATTTGGCATTTTTTTAAATGTAGTTGCTTTTTTCGATGCCAGCTATTGCATGCATGACATTTGTTAGCGTTTCTTTACAATGTATAGTAATTATTTTGAGAATGTTCAACTGTAAAATCTTTAGATATATTTTATATGATTGAAGTACTGAATATTAGCATCAAAACTTATATAGAAATAGACATACGATTTTTGTGTAGATTCATATTTTCGTTACATAAATCTCAAACTTATACTGAACTTTCTTGTTTATTCATTTAACCATTACTTGGCCTTTGGTACGTCTAACTTAATTAAAATACCACCTTTTTATTTTCAGACAATTTGCGTTGCATAAACATCTTTTCTGATGTTATTAAAAACCAAAAAGCTGCATCAAATTTAGAAAATTTGAGGGGTTGATATTATTGCTGTTGTGATTAATTCTATAAAGAACTGAATGTTTCAATGCCATTAATTAAAATTTCCTTCAATCAATGGATGAAGGTTGTTTTATTTGCAGGCACATGTTTAAACCTTCCTCATGGTTGATAATGCTTGAGTGAATATATCTATTAAAAATGACAAACTGCATTTAAATTTCATTTTACCTCTATTTATCCTTCACATGAGAAGTTAAAATTCCTCTTGCACTTCCTGGCTGTTTGTGGAACAGTTCTACCAAAAGTTCTACAAAATACTACATGTTTTACTACAAACAGCAAAGTGCTTTGAAGCATCTTTCTGACATTAAAGGCGTTCAATCAAATGCAAAGATTATTTTTACTATTGTTATTTTTTCCACCAGTTCAATTTTTTAAATGTATTTTAGAGCTTGTAAGTGATAAATGTAGCATTTCAATCTGTTCTTTTGGCTCAAACTTCAATTCAGACTACATAATCTACATGAGGAAAAAAGAACTTTGCTCAATACTCATTTAGAGTAGTAATGTTTGGTTAAAAAATAGCAATCATTTTGGTTTGAAAATACAGCAATTTATTGTTTAAAAGACTAGCTAATTGTAGGTGTTACTTTCAATTATGGAAGTTTAAATCTATAGTAACTTAACGGTTAGAAATTAATGCCTGTTGAATTTATGCAAACCAGTTTAATGAATGCAAAGTGTGCACATTCTCTTTATAAACCCTGCCCTGTACCATGTTGTTTATTTCTGACTCGGAAATTACCAAGACCAGAAGGCCTTTACCCTCAAATATTTAAAATAAAACCAATAAAAAAAAATAGAAGCTTAGTTCCTCCCTATTAGTTCCTGTGCGGAAACAATATTATATACTGGAGAATTAAATGTTTCTCCATCATAGATGAACTTCTGTTCCTCAGAAGGATGGGTGGAGCTTCACAACAGATCTATTGTTTATTCGTTCCTCTAAATATCCAGTTTTACTCTTTGCTTGCATTTAATATAATCGGTAATGATAATAATAATTTTCAGTTAACTTATGTATACAAACGTTTATGTTTGTATAATATATAAGTAATCTGTTGTTTTTTGGGTTACTTGTTCACAATCAGTTTTAACTCTTTTGATTTTCAGACCCAAGTCTTCTTATTGAAACGTATTTCAGATCCATTCAGTGTATTTATTAAACTTCAAAAATTATCGTTATTTTCTGAGATTTTTCAGTTCCTTCCGTTTTCAGATGAGTTCTGTTTCCACTACAAAAGCTTTGAATTCCTGGATCACCAAAAGAGGTTTGCTGATTTGTGAAAAGAATTTACAGGAGATATCACCGAGGAATAAACTGGAGCAATTAAAGGCAACTTGACGATAGTTTTGACAAAGGCCTGGAAATGTGTTGTACATTCAAAGAATCATAAAGCATGACAGCACAGAAGAGGCCATTGCTACATGGACCTATATCTTTTGAGGAAACATAGCCAGAGAATATTGATGTGCAATTTAATGTGCAATTTATCTTCTCAATACATTCAAGGCTGACTAATTCTTATCTTCAGAAGAATCTCCAAGAGTATTAATACGTTGCTATCGAATGTTTAAACTGTTTAAAACTGTTTAAAGTGTCATGACTTTATAAATCGACTTCTCTTTTCCAGAAATAATTAATTGTGATTGTATGCATGCACCCAAATGAAGCTAACGCTTTATACAGTAAGTTACAATAGTGAATTGATACTTTTTGCAAAGAGGACAGGCCCAACAGGGATCTTTTTTTTTCTCTCCGATGCAAATTGGGAGTCCTATAGCTCAGTGGTTAGAGAGAAAGACCTAGGTTCAATTTGTGGCAGGCCGAAACCTTGGGCACGTTTCCTTGCTCCATATGCCTGATAATCATCCCTCAAAAAAATATTGGTCATTTCAATCCATGACTGTTTGTGGGACACTGCTATGAATTCACTTTACAGTACATTAAATGCTTTGAGACGTCTAGAAGGTGTATAAAAGTGTTATAACAAATGCAAGGATTATTCTTATTATTATTAATAACCAATTATTAAATTGGTTGCCATGTTTACCTACAAAATAATTAGGCACTGCACTTCGTAATACAAACATTCTGCTAAGTGCTTTGAGACATTTTGATGAGACTACATCAAATATAAGTGTTATATATTGAGTTTGTGGTCCAACACTGGGAATGTACAAGAATGAGATTACTTGTGTCTACTTGTTTTTGTGATAAAAAAATATTTTGACTTGCTTGCTATCATGAAAACTGAATGCTTCCACAAATAAAATAAGATTACAGTCGAGTTATTTTATTTGATCTTCCGATGACAAGTTTCTGAGAATTCCCAGAAGAGCAGGAAGGTGAGCATCTCCAGATGACTCATTAACCAACTCACCCACTCACTCCATTACTCCATTAGCCCTCTCGCTCGCATCACCTCTTTTATTTTTTAACTCACTCACTGACATACATTAACTCTCACCAACTCACTCACTTGTTAATCGCTCACTGACTAGTCACTCATTAGAGAACTCATTTACTGACTCACTTCGCAGCTCTCTGACTGACTGGTTAGCCCACTGACTGACTGACACACTGACTGGTTAGCTCAGCCACTGGCTGACTGACACACTAATTGGTTAGCTTAGTGACTGACTAACAGATTGACTGACTGGTTAGCTCAGTGACTGACTGACTGGTTAGCTCAATGACTGACTGGTTAGCTCAATGACTGATTGACTGACTGAATGACTGACTGGTTAGCTCAGTGACTGACTGACTGGTTAGCTTATTGACTGACTGACTGACTAGTTCATTGACTGACTGAATGACTGACTGGTTAGCTCAATGACTGACTGGTTAGCTCAATGACTGACTGATAGACTGAATGACTGATTGACTGACTGAATGACTGACTGGTTTGCTCAATGACTGACTGGTTAGCTGATTGACTGACTGACTGACTAGTTCATTGACTGACTGAATGACTGACTGGTTAGCTCAATGACTGACTGGTTAGCTCAATGACTGACTGATAGACTGAATGACAGGTTAACTCAGTGACTGAATGACTGGTTAACTCAGTGACTGACTGACTGACTGGTTAGCTCAATGACTGACTGGCTGGTTAGCTCAGTGACTGGCTGGTTAGCTTAGTGACTGACTCGCGTCAGTGCTGGAGTAGGAAGCGGAGGCTGGGGTGAGTGAGTGAGTGAGTGAGGTTGGGGGGGGAAGCTCGGATTGGTTACCTTCCTACCGGGTCCATTGACATTCAAAACCTACAGGAAGGAAAGAAAGAGAAGGAAAGGAAGTGAACTTTACTTTACAAACCGAGTCAAGCCCGCGCTCGGGTCCCTGGACCTCACCAGGCTGACTGTGTGTGTCCCTGTGGGTGGGGGGGGCGGGGGAGGGGGGGGGAGAGGACAAGAGGAGAGAGAGAGAGAGGGAGAGGACTGTGGTGGTTCGAGGCTGAGCTCCTCTCCTCTGGCCATGGACACTGTACAGCTGACAGAGGAGGAGATGGCTGAAGTCAAGAAGGAAGTGAGTGTTCGTTCAGCCGGGGCGGGCAGCAGGGGGGGGGGGGGGGTGGGGAGGCACTGTGTGTGTGTGTGTGAGGGGGGGGGGTGGGGAGGCACTGTGTGTGTGTGTGAGGGGGGGGAGGCACTGTGTGTGTGTGTGTGGGGGGGGAGGCACTGTGTGTGTGTGTGAGGGGGGGGGAGGCACTGTGTGTGTGTGGGGGGGGGGGGAGGCACTGTGTGTGTGTGTGTGTGGGGGGGGGAGGCACTGTGTGAGGGGGGGGGGTGAGGCACTGTGTGTGGGGGGGGGAGGCACTGTGTGTGTGTGAGGGGGGGGTGAGGCACTGTGTGTGAGGGGGGGGGGCACTGTGTGTGTGTGAGGGGGGGGGAGGCACTGTGTGTGGGGGGGGGGGGGGTGAGGCACTGTGTGTGGGGGGGGAGGTGACACTGTGTGTGTGTGGAGGGGGGGGGAGGTGACACTGTGTGTGAGGGGGGGGGGTTAGACACTGTGGTGGGTGGGGCGGGTGTGGGACTGTGGGAGGGATGCAAGGCCTTGGGGGGTGGGGGAGGTGTCAGACACTGTGGTGGTTGGGGGTGAGGTCCTGAGGGGGAGCCAGGAGAGCATCTCCCCGCACTGTGAGGGACTTTTGTTGGATTCCCAACTTTCCCGTCTATATGTCGGGGAGTGTGGGTGGCAGAAGATGTATTTTTTTTCCAAAAAAAGAAAATATATTTGATTTCAGGTTAACAAAGGTAACTTTTTTTTAATGGGGTGTGAGTACAGAGCACAGAGAGCTGCGCAGAAAGCCCTGGTGTCTCAGAGCTGTGTAATCTGACCTGTGATAACACACTGTTGGTTTCTTGCACATACATACCTACCTCATATGAGTCAGAGCCATGGAAGGTATCTGCCAGTGTCTGTTGTACACTAAAACTTTGTTATTTGTAACTACAATCTACACGGTCACTGCACTTCACTGTAAATCCTGTGGAACTGCTGGAAGATGCTCTCCCGAAAACAAAAGATTTAAAAAATATATATATATCTTGGTGAGCAAGGTTTGGCCCCGCTCTCACCCACCATTAAACAAACGGGATCAAATAAGTTCCAGTAAGAGTTGTCACCACCGACGAGACAAACTCTTCTAGTTCCCAAATTGTCAAAGGACCTTGAGGTCTTGAAGACCTTCCCCACCCTGAGCAAAGTGGTCACGGACTCAAGTAAACTCTGCGTTCCTGGACCTTTACTTCCTCTTTGCGAGATCAGAAGTGAAAGGTCCTACGTCAGAGAGTGAGACCCTGAAATGGGCCGTTGGGCCCGAGCCAATCAAAGGAAAGAATAATTTGGTCACTGAATCCGAGACTGTTTGTGGGACGTTGCTCTGTGCAATTGGCAGCCGTGTTTCGCCCTCAAAATATTGTCAATTTACTTTAAAAATATACAGTACTGTGAAGCGCTTTGAGATGTCTCGAAGACATGATAAGTTGCTACTGTATATCAAATTAATGGATTGCTTATTGTAACCAAGTCCACACCGGTGTTTAACCCACTCTTGTACGCCTCTTAGCCCTACTGCCTCAGGTATGCATCACGTTTTCTCTTAAATATGTTGTTCAAATCCAAGGATTTAAAAAAAAAGATACATTATTTTAGTTTTATCAATATTTCTCTTCAGGTGCATTTATGTATTCTATTCAATGAATGTGTTTGTTGTGTGCACAGAGATCACTATAAAGCAACCTTTAATCACTGAACTTACATGAAAGTATGGTGATTTTTCCTTGGAGTATGTAATACTTATTATGCACCTACTGAAATTTGCATGTGTTCGTCAGAAGAGAAGCTCACCCTTTGAACAGTGACCTTCTGGGCAAGGTATCCAGAGAACCATACTGCAATAGAAGAGAAATGACTCAATATTTTAACAAAGGAAAGGAGGAGGGATCTGTGTATTTAAATCTTATGAGGAAAAAAAATAAGATCTAAAGAGAAATTAAGGCAATCTATTCACTAACTAAAATGATCCTGCAAATATGAGATGGTGGTCAGTCAGGAGAGCTTAGGAGCAAGGAACCAAATACTGCACAATGAAACCTCCAATTAAAGACATGAAAATATATTTTTTAAAAACAGCAAACAACAACAAAATTCATTTATTGAGCGCCTTTCAAGTCAGAACGACGTCTCAAGCCGCTGAGTCCAAACGTAAATAAGAATGCACACATGAAAAATGTCTTTATAGCATTTTTTTTTGATAAAACAGATATATTAGAGATCTGAAAAAGCAGGAGGCAGAGAAGAGTTGAACAGAGACAGATAAATGTAATTTTCAGCACTAGAATCGCTGGGTACCTTGTATTGATGTACTGATTGGGTGACAAGAGGAGACAGTCACAAGTAGTGAATTGTAGGGTGCCTTAAGATTAGAAGTTATACCTTCATTTGAAAAAGTTTTTTTTTTATCACTAGTTGTGCTGCTGTGGCAAGGGTATTATCTTTGTACGTACAAGAATTGGAAATATCTTTGTTTCCTTTTGGATTGTGCAACAATATTGTTAATAAACTATTCTAAATCAGAAATATAATTTACAACTTGGACAACCTGAATATACCCAGAAAAGGAACTTTAGAGATTAGTCTTTTTGGTGTGATCTTACTCGTGCTGTTTATGCAAACAGGAAATATATTTTAAGTGTTAAATGCACCCGTTTCTATTTTTAAAAAGACTGTTTTTATTCTTAAGTTAAAATTCATGCAAATCAATTGATCAGTTTACGGCCATGGTGGATTTAATCTATATTTAATCTATTAAATATATATAATATATATATATTTTAAAAATTGCATTCCTGTATTACTGATTGTACAGTATTTGGTATTTGAAAGATGTTGCATTCAGCAAAGTGCAAAGGAAATCCCACTGAAATGTTTAATGAATGTGGGTGGTTACTGTAAATAACAGCACTATTACTAATTCTAACCTTAATGTGGGTTTGATTTAAATATAATGTTTAATTCATCTTCCATATGAGGTTAGCCGAACATTTAGTTTTATTAAACTTGATTAACCCATATATTGGAATTAAATGGTTCCACTTTTTTTTTTAATCGGCTTCACATTTAATCATTAACTTCTGAAATGAAGTGCATCTTGCAACTATATTTGCGTGCCTTGTTGAAACAATCAAAGGGAAATTTAAGTCAGTTAAAGGCAAGTGTTTCTACAGTGTACAATGTTGTCATGGACAGACTCCACCATATTTGTTTCAATGATGCTTTTTTAAAAAAAAAGTGTACAAATTGTATGATCTTCACATAAACTACCAAATGCAGAATGTTACGCTTGTAACAGTGAAAGAATGATGAAAGAAGATTCCATTGGAATTGGACACTTACTATATTGGAATCAGTTGATTGTCCATATCATTGACATGGATTTAAGTGTGGTCCAGTTGATAGCACTCTTGCCTCTGAATCAGAAGTTAGTGGGATCAAATTCTGTGTTGTGTAGGTGAACACTCGAATGCAGTGCTGAGGGAGTGCTGCGTTGTTGGAGATGCTGTCCTTCAGTTAAGACACAAAGCCAAGATTCTCATCTGCCTGTTTAGACAGGCATTACAAATACCAAAGTAGTATTTGAAAAGAGAAAGGCATTTTCTCCTAATGCAATGGCTAACAATCCCACAAATACAATTGGTTGTTTTACTGGATGCAAATTGACTGCCACGTTTGCCTACAAAATACACAAGTCGCTACATTTGACTGTGAAGCACTTCTTTGAGACATAATAATAATAATCGTTGCATTTGACATGCCCCGATCATGAAAGGTTCTTGTGGATTCCTGGAGTTCAGAGTTTAGAGCACTCGCCTTGCAAGGCAGGGCAAAAACTTGGGCAAGTTTCTTTACTCCACACGCCTGATAATAATCCCTCAAAAAAATTATAAATTGGTCATTTCAATCCACAACTGTTTGTGCGACACTGCTGTGTACAATTGACTGCCATGTTTCACCCACAAATATACTGTACAGTCAATTCACTTTACAGTATATTTCTGTGAAGCGCTCTGAGGCGTCTAGAAGACATGTAAAGCACTATATGAAATGCAAGGATTATATCAAATGAAAGGATGAATATTACACTACGAATTTCCCTCCCCCCACACATGCTTATAAATTTGCTCTTTGATGGTCTTACTCTGTGATTCCAAAGAAAGTTGTCAGCTTACCTCCTAAATTGACATTTATTCATATGAGCCTTGACAACGAGTGTGACAGGCTGTTCAACCACAGAGATCATGACAGTTTTGTCCAAACCTCTGCTCAGTGAACATCCATACACATGCACCTTCTGCCAGAGTTCTCTGGATTGCAATAAAGAGCAGGAAATCTCATTGGTTTCTTCTCCTTCCGAGGGGTGATGGTGCCAATTGCATAAACTGCAACTTCTCGCCAGCCAAATGAGGAAGTGTAGCGATGTGTGATCAATGGTTTATTCATGTGTGATCTTTTTATTTGATACAAACCTGCAAGCTTCCAGTCTGTGTTAGCTTAGCGCTCTCTGCTACATTTGCATTCGGGAGTTTGTCCTTGTACATCTGCAGGTACTATTCCATAACCACTTTAAGCGCTTGAAACCTACTGTTTAAAATTATTTTACACTGTTGCCTTTGAAATTTGTTTGACCTGCAACTTTGTACTTTACGGCTATCGTCCCAGCCTTATTGAATGATTTAGTTTAAGGCAGTTTGATGGTGGCCGACCTTTATGGTGAACCAACAAAATCAAGTGTCTTGATTGATTTTATGCCATAAATCAAGAAATATTCCATCAAGAAAATGCTGAAAATAAATATTACAGATTTGAACACAGACTGTCCTAAATTCATGGTAATGTTTGGGTTGATGGCTTCTGTTTTAGAGAGTCAGCTGGGTTATCAGCTGTTTATGGAGCATCAAAGCCTCTGGACTATTATTCTTGGTTATGTTTTATCAAAGCTAACAAAATCTCAGTAGGTACTCTGGACGATGGAATTTGTATTAATGTTTCCTCCCATTTTTTGGTGAAAATATCTTTGTACTATTTTCACAAAAAGAGAACTGCTGGTTTTCAGGTGGCAATCTTTTGGAAATCTCACAACAAGCTTCTCTTTTTTAAAACACAGGCTTTAGAAAAGCTGAGGCCACATTTGTGTGGTAAAATCACTGCTGATAGACACTTTGACTTCTTGAGGGCAAAGAAGATACTGTCCAAGGAAGATACAGAAGAAATTTCTAACCTGGGAACAAATACGAGAAGAGCAGGAAAACTATTGGATTTCATAGCGGAAAACCCAAAGGGTTTGGACACTCTAATTGACTCCATCATACGTGAAAAAACACAGATTTTTCTCATTCAGAAAATAACAGACGAGGTGCAAAGATGTAAAAACGACAGGATAATGCAAAAAGGTAACAAACAAAGTGTTTCGTAATTGTAATTTTGTTTTCTTTGTTTTAAGATTCCATTCTTATGCTGTGTACCCTTCTCCAGACAAGTTGTTAGGAATGCAAGATGTTCTTAGGTCTTTGCCGATGCCACTTTATAATCAAATCACTGGGAGAATCACTAAAGCTGGCCCAGTGAGACTTGGACTCAGTGAAGGTGTCCTTGATATTTGTTTGGCGCCTCTACTCTACAACATAATCAAGCCTGGGAACCTGGCGGTGTTTTGACCCTGAATCTTACAGTGCACATAGTAAAATTTCAATGATATCTTGGATTACAGTATACACTCCAAACTGAAGCTTATGAATGCATAGTATCAGCTTTCCATTTACTTTTTGATGCTTGTCTAAACAAAAATGTAAATGGATGCTTTTAGAAACTGTGGTGCACAAATGTCAATGTTATGAAATGGTTTGAGTTTCACATGGATCCCTTTAAACCCTGTTCGTATTAGACAGGTCTAGAATTTCCTTTGTTCACCTCCTTGATTTTCGTTGGCCTCTTTCTCACTGAAGTATGAATGGAATTCAAAGCCACACCTTGCTGTGTATCAATCTGGTGATACCAAAGGCATTCCTTGCTGAAGCTCAGTCAGTGCAGATTAGTCCTATGTTGTTGTAAGCAGCAATTCTATTTGTGTCAAACAAATTATATCTGTGCATTATTGCTGTTCAATTTATGCAGTTAAGTTTTTCGTCATAAGTCATTTAACTTGAGGATACTAAATTTATTTGAAACTGAAGAAATACCTTATTTAGAAGGTTAAGGGCTTGAGTGTTTTGATTCCGTTCACGAGTCAGGGCATAGAGAGCCCACAGAGTCTGTCACAGTTCACCATTCTCTTTTTCTGTTTATGATGTAATTTTTATAGGATGTCCTGCTAGATATTGAATTGTGATAATATAAGAAATGTACAGAACATATTGCTTAAATGGCTGTGAGTGAAATATGAAATGATTTTTCTTCTTATCCTTATGTATATACCGTATCTATTGAGAAACCTAGGTGAACAGTTAAAAACTCCCAAGGTTGAAAAGAGCAGAAGAGAGGACAAGTTAAGTGATGTAGTAGTTATAATTTCCAGCTTAACATTTAATAGTCTATAAATTGATTGTAAGAGAAAACAAAGACTGAGGATTGTCTCCAATTGTCTTAACTCGCATTAACTTGCTATTGCTCAAATGAATCATGTTCTGTGTAAACGTCCAACATTTCTGATGCAATATTTGTGTGTTTTTTTTGGAAAACTAGGATCATCAATTTCATCCAGTTACATAATGTCAAAAGATGATTCCTTAACAAACAACTGCTCCAAATTGTCCTCGTTCGATCCTAGCATTCAAAAGAGGGTGGATGCCAACATTCTGTTTCACCCTGAAGGAGAGATCAGTCCTGGAGCATCGCTTTTGTATGCTTTCCCTTCCTTAAGTTTACAATCTGGATCTACACTAGAGAAAAAGTCTATGATGAGCAACATGGAAACCATGCCAGCAACATTATCTCTGCCCAGACCAGGAGAACCAGGAGCCCCTCCTCTCCCCAATGAACTACAAGCTGAATCTGAGGGAACACGTAGCAATTCCAACGATGAGTTTTTACCATTGAGATCACGTTCTCCTTAATCTCTCATAGCTGCTCTCGCTGTTTACATGCGGAGTGGGAAAAGGACAACGATATTGGAAAAATTAAGATTCATTGCATTAAATAGCATGACATCTAAGGAATGCAATTTCATTTTTATTTTGTAGAACAGTAAATATTTAGCAACTATTCGCATTTTTTTTAAACAATTTTCTAAACATACAATTGTCTGAATTGTCTGCATTATAGCCCTTGCTGTTTCTTGGGTAGAATTGTTGCTGTTTCAACAATGAAGCGAGGAGATGCCTGTAGTTATCAGAGCTGAGTGAGGTAGACAGAGCTCTACCCAATCGTACCTGCAAGACTGGATTCGCTTGTTTACCACCCATTTACATCTACTCGTGTTCAGTGGTATGAGGCTAACATTTAGCAAGTGTCTAGGCGATGTCCATAGTACAGCAATACTAGTCTAGGATAGATACCCTTCACATCTTCTATCAACACTTGCAACAACAAGGTAACATCTCAGAGTGCTTGTACCTTTAGTATAAAGGGCATTATTTACACCTGTACCATTTTAAACCTATAACAATTATATGTAGCTGCTACATTTTATAAAAGTTTTAGCTGAGTTTAAGTAATCTTAGAATTTAATACCTTTTATTAAAATGTGGTTCATCTTTGCAGTTTTTGTTTGGTCAAAATGGACTTCTACCATTTAGCAAGGTATAACTATTTTGGTGAGATGGAAATCATATTGCACCTAGTATTAAGTGAAAGTCTAATGTCTTCGTAAACAAGTCCAAGTTAACTTTGAATATTATTGACCTGAGTTTAAAAACAACTTACCTCTATGTAAATATGTTGGGTTCCAAATATAACACAATAATAACACATTTAGCTCACGTGTGTGATGGAGCAGGGCAATTAAGTTATTTTAATAATAGTTGACTGAAATGTTTGTGAAGACGATTCTCCAAAAGTCATCAATGTAATTATGACTCCTTTTCAACCGAGTTTATTTGTGATGTAGTTACATTTCTGCAATTTATGTTAAATAAAATAGGAAATACAGTGGGGAAGGTGTAGGCTAAGAGAAGTAGTGGCCAGCTACTATTGTAGTTGATTAGTGTTTTTATATTGTTCCCCCTAAGCATAATGACATTTGTTTTTTATGTCAATTGATTCATTATTTTGACCACTCCACCAAGTATGTGTTTAAACCAAAACTGATACTTGTGTGTCCTGCTGCCCTGTGATTTGTTGCTTTGAAGGTTTCAAAAACAAGTTCTCCTGCTTCATACCAGCTACTCTACATGACTAACTTTACCCATATCCCAACTGGTATTGCAAGCAAAAAAAATTCTATGGTATTTATATTTTTAAACAAGATTTTAGGTGAATAATGTACAAATTCAGATTGGCAGTTCCTAGCATATTGTATGAAATGTTTATTAATAATAATAATAATCCTTGCATTTGTTATAGTGCTTTTCACATCTTATTGACGTCCCAAAGCGCTTCACAGAATATACTGTAAAGTGAATTGACTGTATATTTGTGGGCGAATTGCAGCAGCCAATTGCACACAGCAGTGTCCCACAAACAGTCGTGGATTGAAATGACCAATTTTATTATTGTGGGTTTTTTTGGGGGGACGGATTATTATTAGGCGTGTGGAGTAAGGAAACTTGCCCAAGGTTTCGCCCTGACCTGCCTGAATTCGAACACAGGTCTCCTCAGCTTGGTCTCCCCAGCTTGCAAGACAAGTGCTCTAACCACTAAGCCATGGAAGCTCTGCCTGTTTACCTGTATGTTTCAAACACTTGTGGATTATATAACCTTTTCAATTTGTTTATTTGAAAATGGCAATGTATATGTTATAAAATTACCTTAACAGAAGAATTGAGTCTTCAACTCACTGAAACTGCTGGTGCATTTGATAAAATGTAAAATAATCCTTGCATTTGATATTGTGCCTTATCGCATTGTTGAGACATCTCAAAGTGCTTCACAAAATATACAGTAAGGTCAAAACATTACATTAAAATGTACCCAGCATTGTAGCTAGTGCTCCCTGTAACTTGTTCAGAATTTTCAACAGTGAAGCAATGAAGCACTTGCAGTTAATCCTGCAGCTCTGACACCAGCGGAGTGGAACAGACAGAGCTCTCTACCCACTGTAAACTTGCATTTGATGCTTTACCACAGTTGAAATCTACCAGTGCTGTACAGCAGTCTCTGAGCTTCACTTGTTTAGATGTACAACCTGAGAAGGAATTAAGTTCTCAACACTTTGAATTGAATGTACACTTTCACATTGTATTTGAGCAAAGTAGTAAATAACTAATTTTTGCTTTATATAAAAAAAAGTAAGGAAATGTGTGTATGTATGTTGTACTTTATGTGAAATAACTGCATAATGGTATAGATTTAAGTTGGCAACTTTATTTTGTTTTGTAATGTTATTGTTTGTGTGACCACTTTGCTTTTTTTTTAAACAAAGTAATTACATTGATGCAAAAGAATAGTAGAATTTACACAAAGATTGGATACTTGAATAGCAATCTATTCATTTGTTCAAATGATACATTTTGAAATGAATTTTTACTTTGATTTTTTCTGATTTATTTTTAAATTATACTTGATTTTGAATCGTAAATACTTCAGGTGAGGCACATAAATGCAGAAGACTGCATCTTCATAATAGACAACACATTATTTTTCTTGTCAAGCCATTTAACACAGACTGCTTTTGCTATAAATACTCTTCTTGCTGCCTCCAAATATCACATGTTCTCTCTAATTCGCTACAGACTGTATGTAACCAAATAACGACATATGGGGACAGTGTAGCTTAAAGGGAATACAATGTATTGAATATTGAAATAGATTTGGGGAATGATTTGCCTTGGTAAATGATCTGGGCAGAACAGATTCTCTATCCAATGGACTACTAAGGGATCCATTTAACATTTGTATAAGAACATTCCTAATCTTCCCTTTTTCTATTAGAATGTGATGGCTCATACTGAATGAGATTCCTCTGGATTTATCGTGCGAAATTCCAGTTTCATATACTGGGATATATTGTGTCATATATTCATAACCTTATTCATTTTAAATTAAATGTACAGGCACTTGAATCGTCAAGATTTAGACTGGTCTGATATGAGCGACCTTGCTTTATGGCCCAAAGGAGGAATAAGTGGCAGTGTTGCTTTTTACATAAACCTAGTGTACATTTTGGTGAATTTGAAAACTACATTACCCAAGGAACCCTGGAGGCCACTTGTTCGCAGATAACAGCCTTGAAAGTAACAGTAGATGCGTTTTTTTTTGGGTGGTTTCCCAACATTTTATAGTGAACTAGGAACTGCTTTTGATGAATCATTCATTTTTTTTTCATATTGATGCCTTGACTATAAGTAAATGATTTCAGAATTCATGTAAGGTTATGGTTCTGTACCATAGACTTCTAATTGAATGTTTGTTTCAATTTCTTGGGAGGAAAAGGATCTCTCAGTTGTAATGAAAGATCAATGATAAAACCCAGTGTGTTGCAGCTCTTAAATATGTACAATCACTACTCCATTCACTGCCTGTACCACTTCTTGTAAATTACAATTAGGAACATAGAAGTATTTTTTTTTCTTTTTTAATTAAAAAAAACTTTGAAATCAAATTTCTTTTTAAGGCAATGTTTGTTGCTGACATTGTACAACTATGTTTTGTAAACGGTTGGGCATTCTTGGTTTAAATAAAGGTACTTGTTTGCTAAAGTTGTAATTTCACGACATGATCATCTGTGCACATATCTTACACGTGAGGTCGGCAATATTGGAAACTTCATGAGGTTCTACCTCATCCAGGACAACTGATCGAACAAGGTCCTTGAATTTGGGGTTGAGAGTTCTGGGTTCAAATTTCGTTGTACCGCTCGATAGTGCGAAGGTTCGTTAGTCCGAAGCTTCCCCTGACCCTAACCTTTGGACTAATGAACCTTCGGACTATCGCACCAAATGTTCGGATGAACAAACCTAATTTCATTTTCGATTCGGACTATCGAGCGGTTAGCCCCCGGTTATAGGAAATTTGTGTGTTCGGACGATCAAACCTTTTGGATTAATGAACCTTTGGACTACCGAGAGGACCCCCAGATTTCATTAAGAGTTAACTTGGTGCCTCATTCATTCAAGGTTAAATCAACTGAATACCATGTCTAGAATGATCCTCGTGTGTGTGTGTGGGGGGGGGGGGGGGCAGGTAAGCCAGAACTGGCTTGTACATGAACAGTTCTGTGTGTGTGGTGGGGGAGCTGTGAGGAGGGGAGGACTGTGTGTGAGGGAAAGCTGGTTTGTGTGTGTGTGTGTGGGGGGGGTGGGGGGGGTGAGGGAGAGTTGTGAGGTGGGAGTGGTGGCGGGGAGGGGGACTGTTTGTGTCGCCCCGCTTTGCTGCCCGGAGAGCATTACTGGGTGCACGGGCGGTGGGAGGGTGTGGGGGACGCCATGGCGGACGAGGCCCGCGATCCCTTGTCCTATTTCGCCGCTTACGGCAGCGGCAGCAGCAGCAGCTCGGAGTCAGACGGCGACTCGGCCGAGGATCAGCCGCCGGCGAGAGGCCCGGACCCCGGGGAGCGGAGAGAGGCCGGAGGCGGCACCAAGGAGCCGGTGGCGGCGCTGCCAGCGCCAGACGAGCTGTTCAACAGCGTTTCCAGACCCCGGTTCCTGTCCAACCCGCTGCGGGAACAGATCGACTGGGGCCGGAGGCTAGTGAGGGCCCCCGAGGAGGTGAGGCCACACAGAGGGGGGGGGGGGGGGTTGGGGAGGAGGGGGGGGGGGGGGGGGGAGGGAGCATAGACACACTGAGAGAGAGACACATTGAGAGACACACATACAGTGAGTGTGAGACAGACACAGTGAGAGAGAGAGAGAGAGACATAGCGAGAGATACACACACCGTGAGGAAGAGACATACAGATACACAATGAGATAGAGAGAGACACACACAACCGCGAGAGACACACAGACACAACAGTGAGAGAGAGAGAGAGAGAGAAAAAAACAATGCGAGAATGACACACACTGAGACACACACAGAGTGAGAGACAGACAGACAGACACACACAGGGTGGGTGGGCACTCCAGCCAGGCCCGATCAATTCCAGTGGAGATGGTCTGAGCTCCTCAACAACAACAACAACAATAACAACTTGGATTTATACAGCGCCCTCCACGCCGGACGGCGTCTCAGAAAGCTTCACAATAACGGATCCCGGGGCGAGCCAGATGAAGTGTCCCTCAATCCCCCCCCCCCCCCACCCACACCCTGTCTTGCTCCTTTGCACATTTTCAAATCGCACCAGACTGCGCCTTTGGTCACCCTCCCCTCTCGTTCCAGCTCCGTGTCAAACCACACCAGTGTTAAGCGCTCTGAGATGCTACTCACGTGAAGGACGTAGACACGCACCTTGTTGTTATTTCTTTCCAGAAGGGAATTATCCCATTGAAACACACGGGTACACATCGGTGACATCTTACAGGAGCGGTTGCACTGCTCGTGCCCCCTTTTCAACTTTAAAATGCTCTTGCTTTTTGTTTGTTTTGTTTCTAATGCCACAGAGTAAGTCTAAAGCAGCATCTGGATTGTTGCAAGTGGGAATGAACTTTGGGGCTTTTGTCTCTTTGATGTGGAGTTTCACAAGTAGCACTCTTTGTAATGCCACAAAGGGACCGCTTCAAACACCCAAGCAAATTAAACTTAAAGGGTGTTGATGGCAAATAATGTGATCCATTCTAGGAACATTTAAAGATAAAAGAAATAGCCTTGGGAGAGGTTTACCGTAGCTCGTTTGGAATGTACAAGATTCCAGCAAACAGTAATTTAAATTGCTTATTGTAAAGTTTGGTCTTAAAATATTCTTAAATGTTCTTAAAATATGTGCTTAACAATTCAACATGACTCATTTTGGGGATGAACGAAGAGAAACAAAATTGACAGCACGTCGTCTAAATTTATGCTCCCTTTATGTGCATCTTAACATTAATCATTATTTATATCAACCTTACAGCCACCCAAAGAATTTAAGATCTGGAAAACCAATGCAGTTCCTCCTCCACAAACTTACGTAACAGAGGAGAAGAAGCCACCGCCTGGTGTAGATATGGCAGTTAAATGGTCCAGTATGTACCAGGATAATGGGGACGATGCTCCAAATCGCCTCCCTGTTGTATCTGATTTGCTTCCGGGAGAGTTGGTTGCCTCTGAATCAGGTACGTTTTTTAAAGCATCAAGCTCAGTCACTTACAACTTGCTCAGAATATATTTGGTTCAGTGTTGAGTATTACATTTGTATTCAGTATTCTAAATTCCCCCAATTTTTAAGTGTTTTGGTCTACTTCATTCTTTTTTCAGTAACAAAAGCAACAATAAAATTACATATATAGAGTGCCTTTCACTTCGGGAGGACATCCCGAGTAAGATTGAGAGTGACCTTTATATCTGATGTGGAATGCTGTATAATTCATTCCAATATAAATTTACGTTAGTGTTTCACATTGGGAAGAAGTCCCATGGCGCTGGCCCTCCAATCAATTAATGAGTCAATAAGTGTGGGAGGTTCTCTTATTTTATCAGATAGTCACATTTTATCTCAGATAATTTGATTTAAAGCTTAATTTAAACCCAATGGAAATGTCCCAGGATCACTTTATCTACTGGGAACAAATTCAAGCTACTTTCATTACTGAAGTATTTCAAAGTGCAGTAAAAGTCCATCTATCCGGCACCCGCGGGACCTGGCCAATGCCGGTTAAAGTGCCTGCCAGATATTCAGGCAGCCCAGGGCCAAAAACCCACCACTAAATTTAAGTTCTTTCAACATATACCATACACACCAGACTAAATAATAACAGATAATAAGAGAATATTGTATTGGTACTTATTGTTAAAACTACTCTCTTGCGCTTCTCACCTGTACTGATTGAGATTTACAGTCCAGCGATTCTTTTTTAAATGGAGGACGCCAAGTGGGTGAAAAAAACAGCAGTGCGATTTTAAAGTCACGCAACTTTACTAATGGCAAGCCGATAGCCCTAGACTCTAGGCAAACCAAAATAGTGTACCTGCGCGACAATATGGGTTATCGGCTAGCGTTATTGGTTTGCCGCTAATATGGCTTTAAAGTCGCGCTCCGTTTTTTTCACCTGCTTGGCGTGCTCCATTTTAAAAAGAATTGCTGGACTATAAACCTCAACTGCAGCATCATGGCTTCAAGCGCAGCATCTACCAGCAAAGGTAAAAAGCGCAAGAGAGTAGTTTTAACAATAAGTACCAATACAATATTCTGTTATTCTGTTATTATTTCTGCATTTATAAATGCTCCATCACTATTGTTCCGGATAAGTTCTGGTTTATCGAATGGGGACTTTTTGGCGTGCCAGTTATACAAAAGTGCCGGTTCATCGAGTCACGGATAAATGGGCTTTTAAAAAAGAATGAAGGATTGAGATGGCTTGTGATGTGAAGTGTGCTATATAAATGCAATTTGTTGTTGTTGAAGTATTACAATTTTCATAGTTCCATCTCATCTGGATTGAAGCTAACACATAGAATCATTCAGTTAGATGAACGAAAAATGCCTCGGTTTGTTTTCCTCCACTCTTCTCTGCACTACAGTCTGTTGCATTCCAAATAACAAGTTCAAACAAGCTTATGAAGGGAAGTTAGATGAGTTCCAGCTTTTTTAAAAAAAATAGGCCATTTCTCATTGTTCTGGGGGGGGGAAATAGGGAAAAAATAAACAATGGCTAGTTGTCTGAGATCAGACTTCATGGAAAGAACAGGACGACTAATGTTTTATCTTAGAAAGGAATATTTGTTGTCTATCCTCTCTGATACCCCTTTTAAAATTGCTTCAGTCCCAAGCTAAGAGAAATGTCCTCATCTGTCCACTAGGAGGTATATAAGAGTTGTATGTGTTCTGGTTCCTTGTCCATTGATCTGTGGCATCCACTTCACGGCTCAATTTTTGACACAAAAGAATGTGTTGTCCCAATCTGGATATTTGTTTAATGTGTTGGAATACAATACAAAAATAATAGCCAATTGCACTATTGAGTGATTTATTTTCCTACTCAGATGAAGAGGACGAGGCAGCATCTGCTAAAAAACGTAAAACAGAATCTTTTCAGCAGAAGGAGAAAAGGAAGCGGAATGATGGACAAGCCAACCGAGAGAAAAGCTTTGTGGAAGAAGAAAAACGTATTCTCCGGCAGGACTTTAGATTAAAGGACTAAAGAAATAAAGGACTTGAGGCTGTAAACCGACTGCAATGGAGAGACAATCCTGTTTCTCCAGATCATGAACTACATTTTCTTCTCTAAAACATCAGACTGCATCGCATCACATATTCAGTATAGGAGGAACAAATACAGTGACTGAACAGCAATTTATTTGCGAATGTTGTGTGGAACATGAATTGAGGAGGCCTTTATAAAATAAAACTGTATATATTGTTCACTAGTTCTTTTCAAAAATAGTGGTGATTTCTTTCGGATCAGTTACCCAAAGGCAATTAGGAGGTAAATGTGTTGCTTGGTGTTGCTGACATTTTTGTGTTGTGTTCACCAAATTACATTTTATATTTAAGAAAAAGCTTTAGTTATCACAGATGTGGGAGCCATTCTAAGTATTTGAAAAGTTAATTGTTTGGGATATTGCCAGTGTTTTACCTTCAGCGCTCTGGGGCATCCTCCCAACGTGAAAGGTCCTATACCAGTGTCATTTTGTTTTGTTATTTGTAGCTGTGTGAGCAGGATTAAGCTTTTGACTTAGTACTAAATCGTTTATTAGTCCTGTTTCTATGAGGCTACTCTGGAAAGAAAATGTTTGATACAGTTTAAAGATTGTATGTATTATACAGTACAGTATTGTAAATTTTATATTTTTTTGGCCTAATGTTTTTGAAAATGAAATCTGGATCCGCTTTTATGACGACCTAACCTAAAACTTTTCAGTTTTAAGATATTCAACTGCTTTATAAGGAACAGTTTAATATTTAATATACAACTTAGCTATGATTGGTTCACAGATAAGCTGAATTATAACGTAGCCCTGTAATGCTTCAGTTATATTGTTTTGAAAGTAGCTGCTTTGCACCTGATACCATAGCAATGTGAAGCCAGAACCCTGTTCCACATCACTTCAATTGGGTGCCAGTTTTGTCTCATAATAATAATAATGTTGCAATCAGTTTCGAGTTCCTGAGCTTCCAAGGACCTGACTAAGCTTTATGTGAAAGATAAATAGGGAAGATGACCTGTGTGATTCAATACAATTTGTGCAATTTTACTGTTTCTTCAGTTAAGTGTGATAAGCAGGGCTCCAGCATAGGTTTTACTGTCCCAAGACCTCATTTAAACTGCCAAGATAATAGCAATCCATTGTGAAGTGTGCAAAATAAACTATGATTAAAATGCACCGTTACTGTGACAAAGAATAGGAAAAAAAATCCTATCTATGATAAAAGCACTGACTTGTTCAAATTTTTTATTCATGCTATTTAACACCTCGAAACCTATGTAAAACTGGTACTTCAAATAACAAAATATGCGGAATCTTCTGGCTAATACTATCACACTTTAGTCTACATCATCTATACAGAGGCCAACAATTTAAAATATTGCCATTATTGGTGTTCCAAAGATGTGGTTGTGACGAGCAAGTAGTTGATAAGGAATTAAACCAAGATGGTACAGAATTGTTTGCAATATCAGACTGATTTAAACTTGGTTAAGAAAGCAGATAACTGGTAAGGAATGGTGTAATAGCGATCCAAAGGTGAATATAACAGGCTGCAGCATGACAAGAGTACCAAAAATAGTTTCTAAATCTGAAGAAGTTAAATCAATAAATATTTTCTTGTTGACTCTCCTTTTGAATTCCACTTCAATGCTATGGAAAATACAATTCCTGGCTTTATTCTGGAGTTTATGTTAACAGTGATGAAACAACACTCCTGGGGAGAAATTTGCAGCTATCTGGAAATTGGAATGTCCAAGCTTTATCATTAACATTTCCAGTAAGTATGAGGTTTGCTTGTCTTATATTAAGCAGAGAAGTATAGACTTATGGGGATATTCTTTGTTGTATTTGCTTAAATTTTGTTTTAATTTTTGAACAAGCCATAAGCTTTCAAGTAAACTAAACTTTATATCAAATAATAATCCCTGCATTTGCTGTAGCGTCTTATCACATCTCCTCGGTGTCTCAAAGCATCTCATACTATAAAGGGAATTGACCATATATTTGTGGGCAAAATGTGGCAGCCAATTGTGCAATGCACAATTTTTTAGGAATTATTATCCCTGAAAAAGCAATCCTCCGACTAACAACTAGGTTTCTACTTCCTGCTAGGTAAATAGGGGTGCTTGGATAAGGAAACTTGCCCAACGTTTCACCCCGACAGGAATGAAACCCAGGTCCTCTCCCTTGCAGGGCGAGTGCTCTAACCACTGAGCTACAGTACTCCACAAAAAACATTGGTACACAAGTTTCACCAATCACACAATAATGAGCCCTAGTGTTTGTGCTTTTAACCAACTAAAAAAAAATTGCCTTTAGTAAATACGCTTTCACTGATATGATACGCAGTGACTACGCTTCATGGTAAATCATGGTAAATCCTGTGATGATCCTGTGAGATGTCTTCCTGACATATCAATGCAAGGATTATTTCTATAATAAATAGTAAATATGCTCATTTCTACTGGAGCTCGATCTGTTAGGTCATGGAACTTTTCTCTAGGACACTAGATGGCACTCTAAACCATACCATCCAGTGGGGGGGAAAAAATACATTCATAATATCATAATAGACAGCAGCACAAATTGAGGTTTAACAATCTAAGCAGCACACAAATAGTGAGCTCTGGCAGCTGCTCATCAGTCAAAACCATGATAACCCCAGGTTATAAAATATGTCAGAGGCTCACGTTCTGCAGAGAAGAGGTAGTTTTCATGTTAAACTTCATTAATCTCATTATGCCTGTATCACCAGCCATACACACTGAAACTTGATGGAGGGATATGAATGCGTTCCTCAGCAAGTTAATGAACAGAATCAAAGTGCTTTCCAGTTCATGCTATAAATATAGGCGCTTTATTTAAGTTTAGCAATACAGTACATGATTTTGCCCACATTAATAATAATCTTTGCATTTGATATAGCGCTTTTCACATCTTATTGACATCTCAAACTGTTTCACAGAATATACTGTAGAGTGAATTGACTTGTGGGTGAAACGTGGCAGCCAATTGCGCACAGCAGTGTCCCACAAACAGTTGAAATGACCAATTTTATTATTATGCTTTTTTTAGGAGGGATTATTATTAGGAGTGTGGAGTAAGGAAACTTGCCCAAGGTTTCGCCCAGACCTGCCTGGATTTGAACACAGGTCTCAGGCTTGCAAGCCAAGTGCTCTAACCACTGAGCTACAGGACTCCAAAAATGTTTTACCAACTTTTTTAAGATACTGAGAATTTGGTTTCAACTGAAAATATTGAATTCAAGTCGACCGTTTGCAGTTTTTGTTATAGTGATGAGAAATTACTTCAGGGAAGTAATTTGCAGGTAACTAGAAACATAAAAATTTCCATGAAATGTGTCACACATATGTTTTTTTTCCATAATTATTTCAGAACATGTGGACCTAAAGTGTGTGTTTTTCAAATCAGCTTATTTTGAAGTAGATCAGGAAAGGCAGCTGTAGACTAGCATTCCTCCTGTAAATTTTACTATGGTTATAATTAACATTCCTGCATCTTTTGGACTGAAATAAAAAAATTGGCTCTGATTAAAGGATAAGGTGGTTATACAGTAAAAGCCTATTTATTCATGACCCGATCAACCGTAACTTCCATATAACCGGCACCGCAAAAAAAGTCAGCATTCGATAAACCGGAATTTATCCGGAAAAATGCTTTTTTTTGGTGTTTTGTGTTGCGTCAGTATTTTGGAATGCTGCTACTAGGTGCCTGATGGTGGGCGCTAGCTCAGAATGCTACCGGTACTGTACAGCAATACACTCTCCGGAGTGTACTCTTTGAGAGAGGCAGAGGGTGAGTTGATTAATTTAGATTTAATTTAGCCACAAAGCAGCAAAACACACACACACCCTGAGCAAAACTTGCAGATCAATGCATATCACAGCTTTTAATCTAATTTAAAAAAACTCAGTGCCCAATCTGTTTTTATTTACGGAGTGCAAGTTAGTACACGCACACACACACACACACACAGGCATCGCAAGACTTTTTGGAAAGTATGTTAACTGAATAGTGACAGCGGCGGGCGGCTGCTTTCTCAATAACACGTTTGCTGTCCTCTCTTCTGCCCCCAATGAGAACAGTGTCACTCAGACGTGTAACTTTTGCACTGGTTTAAAGATCTCTCTGAACTGCCTGGTCACTGTGCAAAAAGGATTATTATTCTTATTTTTATATTATAATATATAATAATATTTCAATAATATATAAATGATTATTTAGTCTATTATTAATATGCCATGTTTTAAAAAATAATTCAATTTTTTTTTTTTTAATTGTGTTGAGTTTTCA
Source organism: Hydrolagus colliei (assembly GCA_035084275.1). Classification (NCBI taxonomy): domain Eukaryota; kingdom Metazoa; phylum Chordata; class Chondrichthyes; order Chimaeriformes; family Chimaeridae; genus Hydrolagus; species Hydrolagus colliei. The sequence goes on along the minus strand of CM068749.1, from coordinate 16,973,486 downwards.
GCCAAATATCCTGCAGGAGCTTTAACCAGCACTGGCCAGGTCCCAAGGGTGCCTGATAAACGGGCTTTTACTTGTAATTGCTTTGTGATACCCCATTCCAGCATTATACACATTGAAACAGTTATTACTATTGGTAGACAGGACAATTCGCAGAATTATTGTTAACATCTGGTCTTGCTTGGGCCTGTTTTCAATTTGGAAAATTGTAAGAATGCATTGTAACTTTACTGCCATTCGTTGACCAGCCAGATCATTTGCTTATACCAGTCTTTCTACTAATAACTTGTGCTTGAACAAACTTGCAAACTTCTGTAGATTCATCATTACACTTTAAATAAATTTTTTCCCCCTTGATCTAGAATGGACCTCTTTTCATTAAGATACAGTTTTATGGGCACAAGTTACCTTCCAATAACTCTTGCCAATATGCTATTCAGTTGGAAGCCCAGCCATTTGGTTATTACAAGTAGTACTGTACACAGAATTATACTGAATGGTACAGCATGGAAACAGGCCAATTTGCCCAACTTGACCCTGAAGGGCATCACAATCAAACAGATTCCTGTCTCTGTCTGATGTCTATACATGTGTACTGTACTTCCAAGAAGGCTCATTGTGTTGGAGTCAGTATTAGAAACCCAAGCTGATTATTTCCCTTTCCTTGCTAGCTCAGATGTACAGTGTTCATGCCAAGTAAAAGTTCTCCAACGGCTACCATTGCTGAGTTCAGCTCTCAACACAGGGATCTATCCTCATTTGAGTTGATTGTGGTTCCGTTTATTATCAGTTTGTTTTTCCACCAAATATTGTCCTTCCTGAAGTGCAGATTTAGATTAAATCTAATTTTAAAACAAATTTGCTTCTATATGGAACTTGGTATTTTGATAAAACTGTTTATGTTAAAGGTTGATTGAAATTGACAGCACGTGGCTTTTTCAACATTCACTCCGTGTAACATTTAATATTTGGAGACATTTTGTAAATACCAGCATTGATTTTTCTTTTTTGCAGCTATCCGCTAAATGTTCAGTTGAATTCCTGTGAGTCTATCAGCACTATTACAGGTAAATTGAGTGCAAGAATCTGTTTGAAGTAGCAGTATCCAATCAATATATTTTGCTGAGTCTAACTGACATGCCTGTGAGTACGTAGATTTTATCTTTATGGCGTGCGTACGGACAGAATGTAATTTTCTACATTTTGTGGCAGCTGTCAATGAATAAATGCACTTAGATTGTTACCATCCTGCACATGTGAGATTTACTGATATGAAATGCCAGGAACCAGCAAGAGTGGGATCAAAAGAAACCAACTCAGTACAAAAAAATGCAAACTTGAAAACAAGGCATAAGTAGGACGAAGATGATTTTTTGATTATTTATAGGGAACAGTAGAATAACAACTGGGTTATGAAATATAGGCCTGATTGTCATTCTTTTCATTGTTTGATCTGCCAATGATAGCAACGTATTTATGTGACTGTGGTTTATTTTGTGTGTTCTTAACGTAATGGAATAGTTGAATTTTAAAATATCAGAGTTTAATTTTAGATTCTGGGAGCCTCTAATCTTTGGTGCTAATTTCAAATGGTCTAAGACCGGTTTAGAAGCTATAAATTAACATCAAAAGCAGTCTTTTGATGAATAGTACAGTATTCGAACACCAAACTTAGCATACTGCTTTCAAGCCCAATTTGGAAAATAATAGGTGGGATTTCAAATATTTTCAATCATAGGAATTTACAGGGTAAAAGAAGGGGAGGCCATTCAGCCCATCAAGTCTGCACCGGCTCTCAGAGCATTCTGTTTGGAATCCAGCTATATTGTTAATAAAAGTAAATAGAAACATTTAGAATTTTAGTCATCTCTTCTCTTAGCAGCAAGGCTCTTGACTGTTAAACCTGCCTCATGTGGAGATGTGGAGAGGCCAGGGGTACCCAGTGCGCCTCCCACCACCTTTTCTCTCCAAGATCCGCTTTACCACATTCCAGGCCTATTACTTAAATTAGAAGTGTTGGCAGCCTGGTCTCTCACTACACAGCTTCTAGCCAGTCTGCTTCCCCGCACCCCAGCCCCCTTTTTAATAAGACTATTGTGTGATAATTTGTTGGGATACATGGTAGTCAATAGGTGGGCAATGATGCTTCTCCCTGGATTAAAGTAAATGTTAAAATATGGAAAAAATTGATTTGTAGTTACTGTCAATCTTACTGGCCCCAAGATCTTTTATGTCTTCAGTTTCTCAGCTACTTTCCAGATAAACTCTCATGCTGAATGATCGCCATAGAGGGAAAAGTACTTAAGACAAATAATAATCAAATAACTTGTATCTTGCCTTCAGCATTAAGTGTTATAGTAAGAAGAAGGAGAAGCCGAGTGGCTACTGTGTTGATTGACTTCAAGGTACATAGGCAGGCTTGAGAAATAGGGTGAAGTGCGCTTGGACAAGTCATAAATTATTCCTGATTTTAATGTATGTTCCAGACAGTTTGAGAGTCATGCCAGCACAGGGAATTGTTGTGATCTGTCTTCCCATCTGCAATTGCCGAGAACAGAGGGGGCACTGCCAGAAAAAGATGGTGGGGGTGGGGGGGTGGGAGGGGAAAGGGGAGTGGGGTGGAGATGGCGTGAATAGGACTGTGCTGAATGCAGGAATGTATAATATATGAAACTTTGTAATCATTTTTATATCTGGATTGATTTTTAAAATAAACTGTGAGCTTGTTCCTGTTCCTGTTTTCCGAGTCTGAATTTTGCTGAGCAGCCTCGGCCTTTGGTTGCCTATGTCATCAGCTTTAATCAGTTGTTGCCATGGATTTGATTTGTACGTGTTTTTAAAGATTGCTTAAAACTCTTCCATAAATTACATGGGCAATGACTTGTTGAGCTTTAGCCAAGGGACTGCTTCTCCTCTCACACGCGATTTGCTTTGCGACTGTATGGCAGATGTTCTTTTGGAACTCTTTATGGGAGTTTGCAACGGCTAGGAACAAGCCACGATGGAATGCTCAGTGTGCAAGATACTAAACAGATGTAGTAAATCATAGGAAAGCCTTTGTCCTCATAGGCAGCGATGAGACACTGTTGAGAAATTAGAATGCACATTATTTTCAGCAATTGGTTTGCAGAAACCCTCACTAACTGGCTGGCCTTGAGTGTGGCAGAGAGCATGTGGTGCAATGCAGCAGCAATCTATTTCCCAGAACACCAGACCCTAATTGTATTATGCATTGCACTTTTTACCATTCGAGTGCTGGAACTGTTCACTTTTCAAAAGTTGAACTAATGGTGTTTTGCCACGGTATCATGCAGGGATTAGTTTTGCAGGAGTTCTTGTCCAGAGCAAATCCTTCGCCCTCTTTGTGTTACCAAGTTCAGATGGAGTACTCGATACAGTTGGATATAAGAAGTCATGTATTTTATTGAGGCATGAGAAATACAAGGTAATTAAACAGTTATACAGTACAACCTTTATAAGACCAGTTTACCGGTACAATATCTCAACAATATTCATAATCAGAACTGATTCATCAGACTACACTTTGTTTACCATTTAAGCAAATCAATTTGAGATTGTTCTTTTGTGTCCAGAGCATAGGCATGGTCCCGCTTTAGTAATGCTACACATTGTTAAATATGGTATCAATATACATCCTCTGGGCTGAAACTACATCAGAGTCTTCAAACTGTCACATTCTCTCAATGCCTGCGATCAGTTACATTGCCAAAAATGGAAAGAAAATGAGCAGACAGGCCAAAGGTTTGATGGAAAGGGAGAAATATTTCAAACCCTAGACAAATGTTCAACTTTTCCCCAGTAATAGGTTTCATAAAGTCTCTTAATCTAACTTTCCCCATCACTTTGAAGATAAGGGGAGTGAAAAGTCAAGTGTGACTGAAACTATTAGCTATTTAGATACTGTATATATGACCAGTGAATGAATCTTCCTTCCTTCCTCGTATAAGCTTCTTGTCCTAAGAAAGAACAATTACCACCATGGTCAACCACCCAAAAAGCAAGCAGGTTAGGAAATCCAATGTTGTATCTTCTCTTGCTGTGAGTATGCAATTCTGAAGGATTTTCAGGAGAAGGGATGTTGGACAGGAAGTGCATTTAAGAAGCTCTGTAAGAAGCTCCAAAGTGCCATTTGGTCACCTTTGTCCTCCCTTCCTCAGCCCCCCTCCCTGCTCAGACTCCCACTCAGTTGTGTGAAGTGCTTTGAAATATCCCTCCAGCATGAAAGGTACTGTATAAATGTAAATCATTGTTGTTTTCTCCTGCTGCTTTCAAACCCACCCCACATCCAAAAAAAAGGTTTTGTCCTGCAGCAGAGTCAACCTTCCTCTTAGTTATGCACAGCAAGGAATAGGGTTTGATTGAGCCTAGTTGAACAACAACCACACAACCAATTAACTTGTCTCCAAACATGGCAGGGGACAATTTGAAAGGATCCACTGCACAGCCATCTGTTTCACCTCCAGAAATATAAAACAGGAAATTCATAGCATTCTATCTCCTGTAGAAAGTCATTTAAAATGTGATGGTAATAGAAGGAAGCTAGAGGGTGGCAGGCAGGCAGGGAAGAGATATATAGTACTGGTGATCCTAAAACTGGTACCCCTTCAAACTGGGCTTGTTATTGTGGAAGAAACCAGTACTTTGCTGTGATCTATGACTGGTTGATCATTTGTGGATGATAAATGTTTTGCAGAATAACAAGCATGGAGTCAGCCTGGATTGATTGAATTATGCTTTTTCCCAATCTTTGCTTTTAGCTAGTTTCCGAGTAGAATTAATACAGCTTTTGACGTAACATAAGGAATGGCAGTTGGTATCCTCGAAGAGAAAATTGATTTGTGAAAGAAATATTAACCTTTTTCAGAATAGCTGACCTCGGAAAAGTGACCTTGTTGAAGCTTTCACTGAAAAGTGGTGTTTTTACTGCAATGATAAAGCTGCTGACAATCATATTGGAGCAACAAGAAAATCTTACTAATTATCTGCAGATCACACGATTTGTAGCATCGGCCGAATAATTTCTGGTACCTTTTTGTTGATAGCCTCCAGATTGCTACAAATTTGCTAAAGCCCGATTAGTTGTTAAACACACACACACACACACACAAGTTGTAAACAAAGCAGAGAATTGAAAATATTTTTAGCAGAAAATGATCCCTCCATAATAATCAAGTATAAAAAATCAATATATGTGCTTTTTTAAAAAAAACTTACATTTGAAAAATCTAAATTCCCTTTTTTTAAACTAGTCCTTGATCTTATGTGTAATTCTTCCCAGGAAACATTCCAATTCTGACAGAGATCACTTCTGAAACATTAATCAATCGTTCTCATCCAGATGCTAACTGAGGATTTTTAAAAATCTCTTTTATTTTAAATCTTCAGCCTTTGTGGTTTTATTGCTTCACTTGTAGTCTATTGATAGCAAATGTATTATTACATCACTTTCCCATAATTTTCACCAGGACAAAATCAATCTTGGCAGTCGAGGTGACTTCGTCAGTGAATGTAAAATGTGCTGACTAGAGGATAAAATAAAGCAGCTGAGAAAGATTTAGAGCAGACAATGGGAGAGAAAAATAATAATTCAATCATGAAGATTTCTTGATTCAAAACTTACCTCCCTTGTCATTGAAATATTTTGCATAAAACACAATCTATAAGAACATGTTTTATGTTCACTCTATCCTATTGAAAACCACACAAAATACAGTAAATGGAAACTCAATTGTTTTCAAATTGTTAATTGCAACGTTGCATGGAGAGACTGGCCTATTGGCACGAGAAGGTCCTACCCTCACCATACTGACAAATGAAGAGTGTTGATAAAAGCTGCATCAGCCCACCATGGTTAGAGCACCAGCTGCTGTGTGAAGAATCAACCATCCGTAGTACTTTAAAGCTGTGTCCTGCTGTGTCCAGCAGGGGATTCAAAAGACTGAGGAACTTTTCTTTTTGTTAACCTTGCATTGCTTCACATCTGGCAATCCATGCTGGGCAGTGTGTTTGGTTATAAAACAGGACAATTTGTAAATAGGCATGGGTGTCAATCCCTAATGCCTCCTTTTCGTATGTTGTGCCCCCTTGTGCTAGTCGGATAAGTTTTAATGTATGAAAATGAAAACCAATTAGAAAAATCTTGTGTTCATCAAAAAATTGCAAGTACAGGTATTTACTATTAATGCAAATCTTGGTCACACATCTCAATTTATTTATCTTAAGTTATTGCCAGGTTCTGTAAGTTGCAGTTTTATCGTGTAGCAGCCCAATATAGTTGAGATAGCTGATTCTTTTCCAATTCTGAATATTTGGCCAAACTCTGTGATCAGAGCTTTGTGCATGTGTTTGGTTGGTTAGTTTAACTTGTGCGTGATTACAGAGTGGTACAAACAGGCATTACTGTACAAATCTGCAATGTCCCCCACACCACTCCAATAATGGTACTAGCGTCAACCAGTGAGTGCAGAACAACAAAACGATAGTGAGCTGTCAGTCTTCAGTAACACTATAGTTTTCCACAGACCTATTATCTGAGAAGTGAACACGAGTATTGTCTGATAGTTACAGTGCCTCACAATGGTTTCAAAATTATATTTGAAAACCATGTATATTTGGAAAAGTTTCTTTTAAAAGTCCTAAAAATACGTATCTTTTAAATGTGACGACCAATTCGCCAGCAGCCGATGATCTTTGCCATCCCCCCACCCACCCCCCACCCCCCACCATTGACTGGGAACTCATAAGGTAAACAAATACACAGACATTCAGCTGATTTTATTTCAGCAATTAAATCCAAGGACTGTTTTTCATAGTTAGATCTGTTTGGGAGAATTCTTTAGAGTGGAAAAACAATTCAGAGGCATTGACCTGTTAACGGCCCCAAGTGAAACACATTCTTCAGATTTCTGTTTAAAGTCTTAAGGCAAAGATGAGCATCAACTAAATTCCAAACCGAAGTAACCCTTGTCTGCCCAGTTAATTCACTCCATACTCAGCTCCCCGAACGACTCAGAAGGTAAAGGAATCATGTGGCATTGCACTGACTCAAGTAGATCGGGAAGCTTTCAGGCTCCTTGACCTCTCTGCTGTCTTCGACACTGTCAAACACTCCATTCTCGAACACCGCCTCTCATCCCAGCTCAATCTTCATGGACCTGCCCTCGCCTGGTTTGACTCCTACCATTCTCACTGTCTCCACTTGGTCACCACCAACGGCTTCTCTTCCAGTCCCTGCACTGTCACCCGTGGTCTCCCTCAGGGCCCTGTCCTTGGCCCCCTACCTTTTAACATCTACATCCCCCCCCTTGGTGACATCATCCGCAGACATGGGGCCAACTTCCACATATATGTGGATGACACCCAACTTTATCTTTCTGCCTCTACCCTCTACTCCATGACCACTGCTGTCCTGACAGACTGTCTGTCAGACATCAAGTCCTGGACGAGAGTTAACTTTCTGCAGTTGAACGTCAACAAGACCGAGGCCCTCTTGATCGGCTCCCATCAGCATCTTCATACATCAGGCACTGGCTGCATTAACCTCCATGGTTGCACACTCAACCTCACCAAGCCAGTCAGAAACCTAGGTGTCTTGTTCGATGTTCAATTGTCCTTCCTCCCCCACATCCAAGCCATGACCCGCTCTGCCTCCCCTCACCTCCACAATATTGCCCAACTCCGCCTCTACTTCAACCCTCAGGCCTGAAACACTCATTCATACCTTCATCACATCACGGCTCGACTACGCCAATACCCTGCTCGTTGGCCTTCCCAATTCCTCCCTCCATAGACTGCAGATAATCCAGAACTCTGCACCCATGTCCACTACCGCTCCAAGCTTCGTGACCCCATTTCCCCCATTCTCGCTCGATTCCATTGGCTCCCCATTACCCGGAGGATTCAATTCAAGATCCTGGTCCTCACCTTCAAAGCCCTCCATGGCGTCACTCCACCCAACCCTCTGCGACCTCCTAACCCCCTACAAAAATGCTTGCCCCCTCCGCTCAGCAGCCTCCGCCTGCTCCACATCTCCCGACCCACGCCCCCACCATTGGCAGGCGTGCCTTCAGCCATTCCTCTGGAACTCCAACCCACAGTCCCTCCGCCTCATCCCCTCCCTAGCCTCCTTCAAGACCCACCTCAAGACCCTCCTGTTCGACAGTCCCATTAGTCATACCAAATCCCCCACACCTTTCCCTCTCCATATCAGGAGGACATCCCAAGGCGTTATGCAAGTGTAATTTTGTTGTTGTTCCACTTCTGCTTATGCTGCAGTTACCTAATCGCGATAGGGCGGAGGTAGGGCTTAGCATCTGTGCACTATTGAAGTAAAAAAAACCTTCAGGGTTCCTGCTGCTGATCAATTTACAAATAATTGCTGCAACAGATACCTGTGTGAGGTATTGTTGAATAGATTGTTGCTGCTGCTGCTTACTGTCCGACCTTGCAATGGAGAATGAATTGTATCCAGGCAGAAAACCCCAAGTGAAAAGTGAAAATAACAACTTAGAATTCAATGTGGATTTTCATTTAAATATATGTTTGATTTTGCTGTGTGAGACAATGCATCAGCCCTTTATGTGTATGAAAACTTTAACACATGGCCCAGTATTGCAGGACAAAAAATTAAACTTTGTTTTTCAAGAAAGCAAATGCTATAACACCCAAATCCCAACTCCCAAACCCGCATGAACCAGAGCACTCATTTTCAGAGCTCATTAAGCATATACTAACAGCACATTGTTGATCTGTTGTTATATTGTTGATATAACGGCATCAATGCCTGAGGCTTGGATTGAAATAGTTCAGGAATGTTACTGAATGTGATGACAGCTTATGAAGACATGGTAAAGTTGTTTATCAACCACATTATTTCAAATTTACCAAGCCTGAGTTATTACATAAATAAGAATAAATTATACATGTAATAAGCTTTAATGCTAAAGGGCTAATTTTCCTCTGTGTATTTGGGCTTGAATGCTATTTGTGTGTTAGGTTCTAGTGTTTGGGCCTGAGCCAAGTACTTTGGGGCCTTTACAGTTCGTACTCCTTGCATGGATGCTAAGAAATATACACTGTATTTCTACTAAAAGGCATTCTGGCCGCAACAGGAGAGCAGTTTTAGTGTGATTCAGCTTACTGTTCCTTCAAATTCCAATAAAACCCGGCCAACAGTAATATTGTATATATACAGAGAGCTATTGTAATACCATTTTAATTTTTTTTTAAGTCTATTTTGAATCCTGTTCCAATAAACGTAAGAGTCCATACACTAAGTAAATCATCCTACCTTTGGCCACAAATGAAAACTTTCTGAATTACGGTTTTAGGTAAAACGGCCTCTTTCCTGCTACAAGATTGGAGACCCTTTAACATCAACAAACAAAGCGTGGTTTGATTTTAAAGTTCAGGCCAAATTGAATTCAAGGTTGTCTTTTCTCTCCTCGGATTTCCTTCTTTTCCAGCTCCTCTCCCCTAGGCAGCAAAAAACTTGGTTGGTACCAATTAATTCTCTTGAACCATAGAGAAAATAAATAATTGAATTGTTGGATCACCTTCCCTACTGACTTCTGATTTACTTTAATATAGTTACATTTTCTTTTATGGTGCCTGTTACGAAAATTAGGATTGTGAGCAAAGGGCAGGCAGTGGTCACATTTGTGCCCAGTGTTGAGTATGTGTTTGCAAAGACTAATTACTACAAGTGTGTCCATGATACACCATCAGTAACTAAGATTTTATTTCCATCCCACTAGATTTTACCATGATTACTACCCATATAATTATTTGACAAAGCAACAGCAGATACAATTTAACTTGGGCAAATTAAATTTTTATTTCCTTTTTTCCCCCCAGTGGAAAGCCTCAGTCCCTGAGGGAGGCAGAATCAAAATAGCAATGGGATTGAAATGCCAGTGTTCTGGTTGAGAGCCAGCAAGATTTGGATTTATGATTATAAAAATCAGACCTTTAGCTAATAGCCCAATTACAATGATTATCTGCTTGTTGTACTTCAAGCTATTTTGCTTTTCTCAAAGTGCAAAATTGTGGCTTTTGTCATTAATTACTTAAAACTAACTATGAAAAAGTAAAATGAACTCCATATCCAGCTATCTTATCCTACGGAGATAATGCACTAACAGAATAGATACTATCTTGGCATAAATTGTTAGGATATTATAATTTTCACCGTTGGCCTGGCTTTCATACCGTTTGTCTGAGCTTCAGATGAGATCCTAACCATAACATTAAATATTGAACCTGCATTTGATGAACTTAAGTCACTCGACTCACCTGAATTCAGCTGCTTTTGAGTTGTGCAAGTTCTATTCTTAGCACCTCTGAAATATTGTTATTTTAGTTTTTCAAGAGTCTTTGATGTGTCATTTAATATGTTTCTCCTCTTGAAGTTTTCTTGCCAAACAAAACCTCCTTGGAGATAAATTCAATGCTGCAAAGAAATTGTATTTTAGCAGTTTAATTTGATCTTTCTAATTCACTGTAATTATAGGGCTCGTGAGAAGTTTGAAATATTTATATAATTACCGATGTGAGAATTCATGAATCCAATTTCTTTTCTTTTGAAATGATTAATGTTTAATACATTGTTTTCTTTGTAATTTTGTCAAAAATGTGTGCCACAGTTCAGCGAGACTAGACTAAATTCATTCAAATATGGCTGATTCAACAATGTATAATTTTTCACTGGAGAAAAAAAAATTTGATGTTAAAGAAATCTTAAACAGAAATCTTTTACAAATTCTTTTCACATAAGACCAAGCAGAAATCCATAATCTGGTAAACAGTACTTCCTGACAAATGACCTGCAGTATCAAGGGTGGGCAGACAAGAAGTCTGCTTTGGAGTAACTTGCTTTATTTTATAGCTGAATTGCTTCAGCCCACGGGGATGTAGTCTACTATGATTGTTTCCATAAAGGAAGCTGTACTCTACAAAAAACACTAGACTGCTGCTAGATGTATAAAGCTGCACTGGCTCATAAAAAGTAATATAGGGCAGCTGCTGGAACAATTTCCAAAGTGTCAGCTTGCTCCCACTCCTAACATTGTTCAGTCAATGAGTCTCGCAGATCACAGATGAAGGCCAGAAGCTATGAACTTGGCATCAGTTACAGACATAAACAACTTTTTTTGCCTATACATTTAAAAAGCAGTGTCTGCGGAGAGTTATTTGACCAGTCAATTCATCCTACTATCTCGACACTGGTATTTTGTTATTTTTCAAGTGATTGAGAACAGTGCCGTTTTGCAATGGATACAATCTGCAGGGTTTATCGTTGCCAGAAAGTGTTGTTCTCAATAGAAAAGCTATTTGAATTATTGAATAGACAATCTCTGGAAAAAGCCATCAACAATTAATGTAATTCTGCAGAAAAACATGTTTTCATGTCATTTTTATGAGGTAATTTATGCAATAATTCAGAGAATTGGACACTACTAAGCTGTTTTCTATTTTTTCATCGCTGTTCAGGCTTTTGAATTTCATTGTTTAATTCACTTAACGTTCTTTTCTCTAGTTAATTCAGTTCACTGCCCTAGCTGTAAAATGAGACAACATCCTGGCAAATCAGTTTAGCGTAGGCAGGCAGGTCCACAATAATCTGAGACATTGATAATCGTAGGCATTCAGCACATTTATGAAACTCAGAGGAATAATTATAATTCAACCATGCAACCAAAGGCCTAGTGTATAGGCATGTCCTGTGAAAATGTCAATGTGCAATGTTTAGCTTCCTTTTGGTGAATATTATGTTCTTTTTAGTAGTTAGGGATGTTGATCTCTCAGTCTGGATGCAGTTGGTGAATCCACAATAGAATATTTCTGCCCATTGCTGTGCAGTATGGATTCCAAGGAAAATGAATGGAGCATCAACAACATTATATCTAAAGTGTACAATCTGTAAAATAACCCAAGTACCTGTAGCGATCAAATATCTCTCAATGTAAGAATAACATACTGTAACACAAATAAATTCAAATGTTGTTTGAAAAAAGTGGTCCAGTGGGTTAAGATATCATCACTAGTGTAGCACTGGGTCATACAGACAGAAAAATACCAGGCTTGGACAACAACAAAATTACGTTTATAGAGCGCCTTTCACGTCAGGAGGATGTTTGGGCCTATTTTATGGATGGCATCAGCCGAACACCATTTATTCAACACTTGTTATTAAATAAGTTAATATACGGATTATTATTTTCTATGTTTACCAGGATTCAGCTGATCTCCCAAATACATGTATCCCATTATCATTGTGCAAATACTTAATTTCCTGCAGGTTTTAGCTGCACGCTCTCCCCTACAATCTGTTCACTAATAACAATCACAACCTTTGTCTCATTCTTTGTTGAGCTGAAGAGAATGATCATCAGATACGAGAATGTTTTATTATACCGCAATGGGGAGGATCATAAATTTAGGTTGTTCAGTAAACATTATAACCGGCCAAAGACAAACAATGTAAAGTTGTCTGAGCACCCCAGTCGACAATGTTTGGACAAATTGATTAAAATGAAGCACTTGCTCTAATGTTAAGCAGCAATGCAACTGAAGCAAAAACTTTGAAATGTGACGGATCATTTATCTCATGGTGTAGTTACTTGCAGGATCTAAAGTTTCATTTTATTCACTTACTTTATTCACCATAAACTCAATTACAATTTGGGAAATTATGAATTACAAAAGTACTTTGGAACATTTTGCGACATATTCCTTTTAGAGCTTTGTAGTGTCACTGAGTAAGTGGGCTTTGATTTTTGCGTTCAACAGCTAATACTATTATGTGGAATTCATTCAACGGTGATTGTATGGGTGGCTGGGGGGAAGGGAAACTGCTTTCAACAGCTGCAGATGTTGTGTTTACCTCACATGTCACAAGTGACAAAATAAACACATTGAAGGGAGACCCACAACAGTATCTCTCTATGGGTGATAGTTACATGCTGGACTTGTCACACAGAACTCATAATAGCTGGCAACATCTCAGTCTCCTAAACTGCATTAGTGAAAACATGTAGCTTTTATTTAAATATTAGTAGTTTTATAAAAGGGTATTTCCCTGGGCTTGAGATTAAAAACTAAAAGCTGAGTCTCATTAAAAGTTTGTGTTTAATATTCCACTTGTATTTTAATTAAACTAATGCATCCGTTTCTCAACAGGAACAGATCCAGATTTTTTAAAATATGGGTTACAAAATATTGAAAACTATGTTGAACTTGACTGGTCGGCACACTGACACCTTTAATCCCAATAGCATCAAGATTTTATTTGTAAATGTGAGTTTCCTGGCCTGCGAGCCTCAGAATCCTAATGACAGAATTCGATTGTGAACATTTAAATGGCTGACTCTCACTTTCTGCGGCCTTTATTTGCTAATATGGGCTCCCACTAAAATCACAAAGGCCAGAGCCATAGGGGGCTTCGCTAACGTTTCCTGCATTTTAAAGGGTGCTCGCTACATTGGAAAGTGTTTGCAAAACAACCTTTTTGTTTGTTTGAGGAGGGGGTAGGCTGGAATTGCTGTGTGCTGTTTTAATACAATTAACATCACTTATGCGATGGTTTGTTTTGAAATGGTTTACGTTCTCATTCTGTGCACTTGCCGGGCTCTTTTCATGAAGGCAGTGCTCCTTTAAAGACCTTGTTTCATCCTGACAGCTGGTTGAGGCATTTGCACAATGTTTGGAATGGCCCAAGCTGTTTCCAGTAGAGATGCAGCACCTGCGTCAATTCAAATCTGAGTGAGCAAAGAGCAATCCTGCACCAACATGGATCGTTCAGATTGGGGTAGGGGTCTTTAACAAGTCTTTTTTTTCTGTGTGCTCCATATGACCGTTCTTCCCCCTCCCCCGCCCCCTTACCAAGTGAACTACAGGGTAGCATTACATAACTAAACACAGTTACTTCAAATAGAAGAAAATACAGTTGTTCACTTAGTTTGCAGAAGAGACTGCATGTTGTGTTCTCAGCCATTTACAAAACACAATGTTGCATATTTATCCCGAGGGATTTCATTTAAGTCCAGGTCTAAGTCCAAGTCCCAAAGACTAATTCTCTCATGTCCATCGGTCACCGTGAATTAACCACTCATAATAATTGACACCAGGCGAAATTCCCTTTTTTCTTTCTGAAGTGCCACGGGATTTTTAGTGTTCATTTGAAATAACAGAGGGGATCTCAGTTTAATAATGCCTCGTTCGAGTGCTGGCAGCACTCCCCAGCACTGCACTGGAGTGTCAGCTTAGACGAGGAGCTCAGGAGCTCACAAGCTCAGCCTTATGTGACCTTCTGATGCGGAAACAAGGGTGCAAACAACTGAGCCAAACTGAAGTGTGGGTTTCTCTCTTTACTTTTGCACAACGTGCCCTCGCATTTCTTATAGAGCAAATCAATTTAGACTCACTAGAGTGAAAAGAATGCAAAATATCAGTTTATCAGATCCCTACATGTTGCAACACTTCCTGCTCTGGCTCAGCAGGTTGGGTTAGATTTTGAGGCAGAAAATGATAGGCTAAAGACTGCGTGAGGGTCCATAATGCCTCCTCTGCAAGCCTGCAGGCTTTGACCTGTAAATAGTTGCCGAGACAAGGTTTATCTGTCACACATGCATGCACAGGCGTCAGGTCTAGATAACTCTAAAGTAATAACAGCCTCTTATCTTAGTTTGTCATTAGCAGGTGATGCTCCATTCAAAAGATTAATAAAATATTTTTTTTAATTCAGAAAACACTTAAGTGAATGCTGTATAGTCAGTTGTTTTGCATTTAAATGTCTCAATGAAATATCCAGTTACATGCATCGCTGGAAACTTAAATATTTTGAAAATTGAATTTGATAAGCCAGACTCCTCCACACTAACAATATAAATATTATGAATACGTTCTGTCTCCTTGTTTTTCTTCTTCTGAACTGAGACACACTTGATCTTAGATGAAAAAGGAATTTTTATTGCAAGCCCCAGACTTCTTGGGGAAATTCCATCTGGGTCTAAATTTACTCTTATGCATATGGCATTTTGGAAAGTCTAGAATATGGAAAATTGTAAAACGTGGTCTTAATTTGGAGCTGGATTTCTGTGAATATCTTTTAAAGTGTGTTATGAAACCAAAATAAAAGTTAGAATTGAATTTAAAATTGAACTTAACTATTTGCCAAATTCTGGATGCTCTAAACACTACATCAATAAAGCATTTCTGGACCTAGGTGGAATTTTTGCTGATTCATCTGTTCTAAATCAAGCTTTGTAAAGATTGTAGAGATCAAAAGAACATAGAAATCCAAATTAAAATTCAGATAGGATCTATTATAATTAACTCATTTAGCATTGAAACTGTTATTGTGCTGTTGTAGAAGGCAATGTCAGTTTCACCTTGACTTTGATTCTATTTTGGATACTTCTGATAGCTGAAAATCATGTTGAACATATGAATGGATAAAAAGAAACAGAGGCTTTTCTCTCCTGTCATGTCTCTGTCCATCCATCATGTTGTTGATAGAATAAGGTTTGCTTTTAAAAATATGAGTAAAAAACCCGGTGCTATGTAGGTATTTTACTGGTGGTTTGTCATCAAATTTTAATTTGGCTCATGTCAATCATTAAAATAACCAAACTCCTTAGCTCCAGTATTCAGAAACAAATCCAGCTCATTCAGAACTCTGCTGCCCATGTACTTACCCAGACCAAATTCCGTACCCCCACCTCACCAGTTCTGGTCAGACTCCACTGGCTCCCCATAACCAAACCGATCGACTTCAAGATCCTCACACTAGTGTTGAAATCCATTCACTCCCTGGCACCTCCCTACCTCTCCTCACTCCCCAATACACCATCTGCTTGACTGGCACCGGCCTCCTACTTGTCCATCACACCCTCCGCTCAACCATTGGAAGTCACTCTTTCAGCCACTGAGCCCTCACTCTGAGACACTATCCTGCATGGAGTGTGCTATATAAATGCAGGCTGTTGTTGTAGAAGCAAATATACCACCATCCCATCAACTGGTCATAAAGCAAGATTAGTTCCCGAACTATCAGTCATAACATTCCAAGAGCTGCACTGTTACTACTTTCATTAGTTACTGCCTTTGGTGTTCATCGGTTCCTAAGACCTCATATTATAAGCCTCTGAATAATGCCCTAATGTTTGGTCAGTAAGCTATTGGGTCTGAAGAAGCTATCCTTAAAAAAAATCGGTCATTTTAATCCACGACTGTGGGACACTGCTGTGTGCAATTGGCTGCCATGTTTCACCCATATATATATATATATCTATATCTATATATATATCTATAGATATAGATATATATATATATATATACAGTCAATTTACTTTATTGTATATTCTGTGAAGTCTAGAAGACTTGAAAAGCATATATCAAATGTACGGATTATTATTGTGTTGTGCACTTTTGCCATATCTACCCTTCAAACACCCAAAATGTAATTCCCATTAAATTTGAAAGTCAAGCTTGTCAGCTCGGAAAATAGGTAGGGATTGACATGTGCACTTGTTCTGCTTTGGTTTAGTTGTAATAGCTTTTGAAATGAATATAAACTCATTCTTTCATCAACTAAACAACTCAGCAAACCTGAAAAAGGACCTCATGACAAACAGCAGATTTTGTAAGAAAGTATAATGCACCAAAATGAGTGGATAAATGCACTACATGATGTGATACTCAACTAAACAGAACAGGTGCCAGGTTGAACAAAACTAGGGTCAGACCCAGCTACGATAGAAAGCGGCTACCCACTCTCAAGGTGAAGAATAACACTTGAGTAAGATACCAAATGCACCAGTGATCAGTTGATATCTTACTCAAGTGTCATTAAACTAAAGCTAAAAGAAAACAAAACTACCCCCGAGGTTTCCAAAGCTCTCCCCAAGCCTTGCCTCTGATAACTGACACACAGAGAATGTCTGTTGTCTCTATCTGTTGCAGCTGCACATCAATATTTTGCATGGGTTTGAATGTACCTTTGTGATTTCAATGCCTCCCGTTTTCAGGGCTAAGAAGTTAATATGTATTTAAATGTGTTTCCAGCATGCTTTCATAGCACTTCAACTGGCTTTATATCTATGCAGAATGGAGAAAGTGGCTTCACACAGTGTAGGCAGGTTAATAAGGTCACTTATTTTCTAAGCGTGGAGCAGTCACAAATAAAATTAACCAGAAACAGCACTAAGGCCACTGAGAACCCCCGACCTAGTAAGTCAAGGCTCTACAAGTTCCACAAACGTTTCCTGAAATATTTTTGAGTGTAAATTTTGAGTGTAAATAACATTCAGGAGGTAGATGGAGGAATGCGGCCCCAAGGCGAGTGTGATTCCAAAATGTTATTGACTTTATCCTAACTGTGGCTGATGTTCATGTTCCTTCCAATGCAAGATAATGCAAACATCGTGGACTGCTGCTCATGGGGAGATGGGGAATATGATGCATAGCTGCCATACCACAAACTGGCACAAACTTAATCTTCTTATGCTGAAAGTTGAATAAAATAGTTTTGATAAATTGTGCAGATAGGTATACAGTGGTCGTCTCTTGTAAGCAACTAAGATTTTCTCAAACATTACCTGCTCTTAACGTGAAGCACTAATATCAAGATTTTACCTTTTTGCTGCTGTTATCTGCTTTCATAAATTGGTGTACAGTACAGGTTTATCTATATTGCCGATGAGGTATGTTTTGATGATCCCAATGTACTATGAACCAAATGACGTTTTTCCTTACATTTTTGATTAATACTAAATGCACCATATGTTTTAAAAAGAAAATTTGACAGGCCATATAAAGCAATAATTAATAATCCCACTCCTTGCATTTAATTACATCTTTGAGACGTTTCAAAGCGTTTCACAGAATATACTGTGAAATGAATATGTTGTGGGAAATTTAGACAGTCATATATACATCTGCAGCACAAGGATGGGATAATACCTTCAGCTTGTTATTTGCAACATGAAATTCAGACACTTTTCAATCCAAGTGATTGTTATTTCTTCTTCAAGTAGACGTTAATTCAATGTAATCTCAGATTGTTTTTCTGCTTGGTTCGGCAATCTTGAGTTATCCAAAATTGAAATAAAACATATGCACAAGCATATTGGCAACAAAAAAGGGACAAAAATGGTCCAGCATTTAAATGTAGCATTTAACCATCTGCATTTTAACTTCAAATATATAAAAGTCTTTGCACTGATACTGAGATTTTGGATTGGGATCCAAAAGATATTCCCCTAACAATGACCCATGGACACTACCAAGACTGTTCTACAAGTCTATGAAACAAGTAATGACTGGATCCTGGAATTTCAGGCATTTTTCTTTGTGATAACTTGACATGGGACATGAATATTTGGTGTATACATGATCTTGCTGATTGGAAGCTTGCTTGATTATCACATAGCTCTTGGATGAGGGAGAATAATTTGAGCTGAAACTTTTGCTGGCACTGAAAGTAAAATGATTTCAGAATAAGTTGTTAACTGATTTTCTGTGTAGATATGTTAGGATAGTATGCTTCCAAATCCATTTGACCTCTCTCGATCTTTGTTTTTTGGAAGGTAACCTTAATGTGGATTGAACTTGTATCATAGTCTTTGAGAAACGTGTCTGATTTATTTCCAGGTCTGCATCCTCACTGGAGTTTCATTTGTAACTTAGCACAAATGTGTGCGTAAAATTTCACATTCTTAAAATGTTGCCTTGCTGAATTTTGCATGGATTTGAACTACAGTAGCTTTTAAGTCATTCGTGATCAAAACTTGCTTGAAGCTTTTTGTCTTGTAGTGATGTTCATCAACACTGGTTGAATGAAATGTGATGTATTGCTTTGTGAGATTTGACAAGAAGCCAAGTATTTCTGCATGTGCAATATACTGCACGCCCTCCATTCTGTAAAATATTTCAATTTAGTGCTTAAGTCTTGTAAACTCACATCCAGGTAAATGAGGTACAGCTAATTCTATAATACAAGTGATCAATGTTGTTGATTTAGTTTTGTTGCCTCAACTTGATTAAATTAACAAGTAGATGATCCTGTTTCTGTCTGCTTGATAAATCGTACGTAAAGTTAAAGGCACTGAATTACAACACACTTTAGAGAAAGAACAGGCTCGTTAATTCCTCTAACCATAAACCTGTAGAATTAGATTATTTTGCAACTCTTACACTAGTTTATTTTATTTCACCACCATTTTTATTTTAATAATATGATGGTCCTCATATTTAATATCTTCTTTCATACGAGGACATCTCAAACCGCTTCACAAGATATACTATAAAGTGTAATGACTATGTATTTTGTATGTGAATGGCTACAATTTGCTGCGACAAATTTTCTTAGATTTCTAATAGGAATATCAGTCACAAAGAGTTTCTCTCGAGGGGTGGATGCCTAGTTGAGTGCTCAATCTTCCTCTTTTGTCTGGGGGGATGGGATCTTCAATAATATACTTGCAAAGGTGGAGTTGTCACATGTAATGCTTTGTTATGCCTTTGTGTTGTGAATATTGTCAGGCATATAATGAATTTCATCTATGGCACATGATAAATTGTGAATGAAATACAATATTTATATGGTTACCTTTAAAATTCTTTCGTGAAGGTTATGTGTTTTACTGAATGGCTTAAGGCTATTTTGTCTCACTTGTCTAAGGAAATCCAAGCTGAGTGTAGTTGCAACAGTCTAGCTGTCGGCCACAGTTAGTAAAGTTCACATGCTATGTCAGTTTGGTTTGATAACATGAAATCGTTGGACAAATGCCGTATACAGTATTTTGAATAAAGTGGAAAGTATTTCTATCTGAACAAGTGAAAGTCAATCCATCTTAAAAGTTTTTGGTTTACATTTGCCTGGAGCAAAATGAACTAATGTAGCCACAAAGTCTCTCCATACGACTGTTTTCTTTGAAAAGAAAACACCTCTTTAAAACATTAGAGTAGATATCAAAAGGTCGGCCTGGTTTGATGTCTAAGGTTTCTCAAGTCTGCTGATCAAAAGTTGAAGATAAAGTGTCCAGGTAACATTACAGATATGACTAATCAGACAAAATAACTCATGCTGGGGATTACAAGTGTTAGTGCAGGGGTGCTGCTAACCATACAAGGTTTCTTCCTGCTCTGTCCAGAAGAGCTGTGTCCTCGATCCACCATAGAACAAGCTTTCTAAAATCTCTACTTGTTAAAAAGGATTCAGAATAGACTTCATTGAGATTAGCGAAGAAAAGCAAATTGAATCACTTGGAGCTGGTATCCATCGTGCAAACATTCTAACCCCAAATACTCTTCATACCAATTTGTGTGAATTGTGTAGACATGTTATGTATGTGTGAATGCAAACAAAAAAGTAGCTTTGACAAAAAGTAGCTAAACTAATGTTTAGATCCATTCATATGAAAGAACATGAGGACACATATAATTGCTCCTTTCTCTTGTGCCCAAGCATGGGAAAAATCAAGCAGAACTCCTCTTCATTTTTTTTTAACAGTGATGTGATCCAGTTCCTCAAGCCTATCAGCATACTGTGTCTAGACTCAAACGTGAAGAATAGACATCTGGGTCAGCTACCAGAACAATGCTGTTGCCCTCGAAACTTCAGAAGTAGAGAGGAGAAAATCAGAAAGACAAAGTTCGTTATGAGAAGGTATTTTGTACAGGGCTACTTATTATGGGTGCCAATCAGAGGACTTTATTGATGTATAGAAAAAGTGGAGATCCTAGTCCACATAATGGCGTTTGGATTCTGAAAACTTATTAAGGGATTGCAGCACCTTTCTTGGTTTAGCATGTTGGGCAAAGTGTGATTTAATTCTACTCCGAAATGAAGGCCCAGTTTTTTTTGCTAGTGAACTTTTAAGTAGCTAAAAGGATTCTCATGGCTCCAACATGGGAAATTTGATCTGCCCTTTAGAATAGATAGACAACAGAAATGTGAGAGTGTCCCATTAATGACTAATGTGGTTTACGCTACTTTGAGTTTTATTGAGTATGTGCCCTAGGTTAATGATTCTCAGTTTGATTGTTTTAGATTTACCCATCTCTATGAATTTTCTGAACTTAATCTTACTGTGTATTTTGATAAACAGTGTGCCTGTGCTGCTCTATGTGGAAAAAACATAGTGTGCCCTGTGCCATGTCAGCTGGACAACTCATTTCTAAAATAGAAAATGGTTTCTCATTTCCTCATAATTGTTTTGGGCATTTTTTATTTATTTTCAATCCGTTGTATCATTCATTCATATTTCTTGAAATAGTGTAAAATACACATGTAATAAAAATAACAAAATCACTTTTGTCTGGAAGATGTCCCAAGGTGTTGTTTTATCTAATAATAATTCATAATATGAAATAAAAGCTTAACATCTATTAATAATTAACTGGGATTTGAATATAAATGAGGATCTGAGATTCTGTGGCATAGAATTTACAGATCTACAAAATTGGCAGACAATTTGAGAATAAGTAAAGATTTGAGGTGACTACAAATGGAGGAGAAATTAATATATTCTGGAGGGGAAAAAAAGTTCTGCCTGTCACATTGAACTGGTTGTACTTATTAATAATGTGATCTTTGTGAAAACTATGCAGTTGAGTTTCGTTACTCGATTACATTTTCTGGTCCAGATTATTGTGTAACTGTACCAAAGCCTAGTTTGTTGAAGTGTATTTAGCTGTTAATAATCTGCAATCCAATCCTTTTACTAGGTCATGCAGTGGTTTAGAAACAACAGTTCTTTCATTCCCCGCATATTTGGAATGTTCTGTTTACGACTACTATATAAGCGACTACGATTTACAACGTTCAATTCCAGGAGCTCCAGCTATATATTTATTCAGTTAGTCGAAAGTGAACAGAACTATTCCTTCCATAAAGTGAACATTTAGCTTCTTGGAGAAAGTCTGGATAACAATACAATTCTCCTCATCCATGACTTTATGTGATCTATTTAATTATGCCAGGATGCTTTAGTTTTACCACTTAAATTATATGTATAACTTAAATTCGTGCCCGTGATTAATCACACGTAAAACAAAATCCAATCTTGCCTGCATTATCAGAACAAGGCACCAAATATGTTCCCATATGAGGGGAATCAATAGATGAGTCACCCTCTTATTCTCTCCCAGAACTGCCATTGGCTGGAATGAGAGCATTTGGCAGAGACCCAGGGACAGACCATGTGTTCATTCTTTCAGCTGCAAAATGATGCAGTGATATTTAGCCTTGAGAGACCTAAAGAGAGGAACACAATTAAAAATAGTAGATGGGGTGGGGGTGTTCATGATTCTATTTGTAATCCACTACATCATCCTTTTAACCTTAATTTGAAGATTTGAAACAATTGCAACTTTTATTTGTAAATGTATTTTTTGGAGGTTAATACAGTACTTACAACAATGTATATCTCACATGTGGTATGTTATCCCGTTTGCAATCTAGCAAAAAAATATATATCATTTACACATGATTAAACCCCAGTCATTATTGTGTACAGATTTCTTTTAGTGTAGTGTCCAATCATTTTCTTCCCATGATGTTTTTTTTCTTTGGTAAGCAACTTAACTGAATCAACCTATAACCTATAAAGAAAATGATGGAATAATACTTCAAAGTATTGAGTCCATTCCAGTCCATACACCACACAAATCTCCAAAGTGTTTTAATGAATGCGAATGGTTTCTGAAGGTCAGGCAGCATCCATGGAGAAAGGAAAGTGAGTCAAGGAAACTTGGGTTTCGGGTCCACGACCCTTCGTCAGCATCTGCAGTATTTTGTGTTTTGTTCATAATTAAATGGGTTCACTTTCACTTAGTAACACTGGTAACACAGATGACTGATATCATTGGGATTACTTCCAAGACAAAAATAACTCACTGGCCTTTATATGTAAGAGTTGATGTTCGTGTAAGATTTTTATGGTGTCATAAACCATGTGTGGTGCAACCTGATGGATCCTTTGTGTATAGAATAGACAAAAACATGTCACCACTGAAGGAGGTAAAGTTCTAAATGAACATAATTTGACAAATGTTTTTAAAATGAAACAAATTGTGAATGTTCATGTTCAAACAGATTTTAGTTAAATAAATAAAGGATATCTATTTGTAATATGATACCAAAGACAGATAATAAACTATTTTTGATTAGTTACCTGACAGTAAGCCAGCTTGATAGTTTTTCGTGTGAATAGCTGTAGGCTAGAACTTTCTTGCCAAAGTCATTTACAGATGAAATGGTTTCAACATCTGTTTTATTTTTGTCTATACTGATGCAGATGCTGGTGGATTTCACTTTATTAAACGTTGTTGTCCAACAACATAATTTAATGTTTTTTTCTAGTAGAGTATGTTTAACACTGGTACATGCTGGTCTCAATGCATCAGTAATTAGTTACAGATTAATTAACTAACCATGTGTTGTTTACTTTAGGTTTTGTTTTTCAAATAATAATAATCCTGCATTTGATATAGTGCCTTATCATGTCTTTGCAACATCTCAAATTACTTCATAGAATATACTGTAAAGTGAGTTGATTGGATATTTAATGGGCGAAATGCAGTAGCCAATTGCGCACAGCAGTGTCCCACAATGTGTCGTGGATTGAGTGACCAAATGTTTATCACTTTTTTAAAGTGATTATTACCTCCAGAAAGCAATCCGCCAATCGACTAACAATTGAGCTCCTACTTACTGCTAAGTAAACAGAGGAGGGAAGGTGGGGATTAGGAGTTGCTGATGGGATTTTTGAAGAGGAGGATATGAGGGTTGAGCGGGCGTAGTGGAGGATTGGGGACAGGGAACAGGGACATATTGGCTGCCGCAGCAAATAAGAAAGAGGAGATGAATTTGAATTACAACCTGGGAATAATGCAATATGGTTTACATTTATGTAATGTCTTTCAGCCGAGCCCAAGGGGGTGGGGGAGGTGGGCATGGAAATAGTATGTATTTCAAGAGAAATTTCAGACCAGCATTGACAATCTACAATTATGTAGAGAAAGACAAGAAATATAATGATGAAAAAAGAGCAGGTAATAATAATATCTATAATTGCATTTGATATAGCACCTTATCACATTGAAATGCCAGATGTTACTCTTAAGCATAGTGACTGTGTATTTGGAGATAAATGCAGCAGCCACTTTGCAGACCATATTGATCCACAAGCATACAATCCAGGAACTGAACAATCAATTTACCTGGAGGTTAGAGAAAATCATCAGTCGATGAGCTTTTGCTCATGCTCAGTGTAAGACCGAGTTCCCCGGCTCCTCAAAGCACCAATGAAAGGAACAAGTTTGCCATCAGTCTTTTGAAGAATGTGAATAATATTGAGATTTAGGGGTTCAGCCCTAACATTGACCTGCACTAAAAATGAAGGTTTTCTGAATTTCTCTCGGTGCACATCTTCTGATGAAAGCAGTGATGGTGTGCAGTTGAATGTACAGTATCATGACAATCCTCCAACAATGGTTTTTATTTCATCCTTGATGGTTTCGAGTCATTGCATAAGATTTTTCCAGCCTTTCCCCTGATAGTTTTTAACTAATTAAACAACTTAACAACATTTTTTAATGTTAATATCCTTCAAAATTTATTTAAATTGGTCTACAAGGGTAAACACTAGTATTTTATTCCTACTATTGCTGGCATTAAGAATTTAATTCACACTTTTGACCACATTTGACAGTAGGATTTTCATTCATTAAGATGTTGCTGATGTCCTTAAAGGGATCTTACTTTAAAAAAAATTAAATACTTACAGTAATTTTTCACTGAGAAATCGCTTCAGGGAATGGGGAAAAATGATTATGAAAATCAATCAATTTAGTCACTAAATTAGAACCAAGCCTCCTTGAATACTTTCTTTTCAGTGAAAACAGTGCCTATGGCACTGAATCTTCAACTACCACCCTCGGCGCTAACTCAGTCTAAGGAATTTATTCTAAACGTTTGCTGTCTGAAGAGAGACAAACATGATTGATTCTCTGTATATCCTGACACTGGTACTGTATCTCAGTCCGAGAAACTAAATGTAAATTATGTTTGCTGAATTATGCTTCCAATACAAAGTAAGACATTCAATGTTCCTTACTCCAGCCCGAGCAATTAAGCACTATCGATTCTGACCTGAAATTACAGACACAGCAAAAACTGGATTTGATCTTGGTTTGGTCTGTCAAACCCAGGCTAGTAAACTGAATATTCACAAACATTTGTTTTCCGGTGCTTTGGGTGCTGCAGCCTTTTCTAGGAACCACAGATTTAAGACTGTTACCTAGCCTGCAGAACGGTTAGTGGAAGCCCCCAAAATAGCCCGTTTGTTAATTTATTTGTTGGTTTTCTTATTGACTGTTTCCGAGACGTGATGCATGCCACTTTTTAGTGACTTATTTCTAGGTCATTTCACCACTTCTTCCAACTATTGTGAACAATTATGAATTTAAAAATGTTCCTTTTATTATATGGTAACAAGTCAAGTGTACTTTGCTGAAACGTGTTTTCTGAAGACTTGGTTGCTTCCAATTTTCTGTCGGAAGGATAACTTTTCCTAATCATTTCCTAATATCATACAGATATTTTAAAATAATTTTTAAAAAATTATTATAAACAAATGATAGTACAGTACTTATTTAACCTCTTCACCTAGTCTTTTCAAATAGTCTCAGTCTCCCAGCTTTCCTTTCCTCAAATTAACCTAGATTATTTTCCAGTACTATACTGTATAGTTGTTCCCAGTTATAATCATTTATTTCCCCGAATAATTCCCTCTATTTTCTTGTTTTCCCAGTTTATTTTTCCTATTGCTATGGATTCCCTATTTGGGAGCACAATTACCACTCTCTCTCACATACTACTGTATTGCTGCTCTTTCTCACACCAGCACATACTTGCTTCTCTCTATCACACACACACACATATTTGTTACAAATACATCTCACTCTCTTGCTATTATACCCGTAGTCACTTCATTTTACAATAAATCCTATGAAGCAATTTGAGACATCTCAACTACTTGATAAGGCACTGTATTGAATGCGTTCGTGCTCTTTCTCAATTCATTCTCTATTGCTACTCCCTTTCTCTCACTACTTCTCTCTATTAGTCGTCTCCCCCCCTCTCACTATAGCTCCTCTCTATTACTCCTCTCACACTATTACTCCCCACACTATTACTCCTCTCTCACACTATTATATATTATATTATTCATTATAGTCTATTGCTCCCCACAATATGACTCCTCTCTCTATTACTCCTCTCTCACACTATTCCTCCTATCTCACACTATTACTTCTCACTCATTACTATGACTCCCCTCTTTCTATTGCTTCTCGCTCACAATATTACACCAGCCACCCTCTCACACTATTACTCCTCTCAGTCTATTTTTTCCTCTCTGTGTATTACTCTTTTCCCACATTATTACTCCTCTCACATTATTACTCCCCTGTGAATTATTCCTCTCTCACACTATTACTCCTCAGTCTATTTCTCCTCTCTATGTGTTATTCCTCTCCCACTATTACTCCTCTGTGTGTTATTCCTCTCCCGCACTATTATTCCTCACATTATTACTCCACCCTGTGTAATACTCCTCTCCCACACCATTACTCTCCTCTGTGTATTACTCGTCTCTCTCTCTCTCTCTCTGGCCAGTGTGTATGTGTGTGTGTGGGGGGGGGGGGGCTGAGTGTGCGCCTGCGCTGTGAGCCCCAGTGAGGTGGGTGAGTGGGAGGGGAGCCGCGGGCCGGCGGCGGGCCGATGGCTGACGTGTGTTGCCAGGAGCCAGTTCAGAGCAGCGGCGGCGGCAGCGGCGGCGAGACTGGCAGCGAGAGGCACAGGAGGCAGCGCAGCCAGCCCCGCGGGCATGGCCGACCCCCTGCGCCGGACTCTGCTGGCCAAACTGCGGGGCAGGAGATCCAAGAAGCCGGGGCCGAGCGGCGGCGGCGGCGGCGGCGGGAGGAGCCAGGCAGGTAAAGAGCAGCCCCGGGAGCCCGAGCGGCGGCAGGAGGAGGAGGAGGAGGAGGAGGCCGGGCCGCCGTGGGCTCAGGCTCGGGTTCGGGCTCAGCAACACCTCCTCTCCCCGGCCGGGGGCAGGGGGGCTCCGGGGCCGGGAGCCAGGGGCAGGCGGCGGGGGTCGCAGGAGGAGGTGGCGGTTGGAGAGTGCGGGTTGAGGAGCGCTCATGGCGCCGGACAAGAAGCGACGGGGATGGAGCCGGGACCTGGAGCCCTGGAGGCGGCGGCGGCGGCGGCGGCGGCGGCGGCGGCGGCGGAGGAGGAGAAGGGGAAGGAGGAGAAGAAGAAGAAGAAGAAGGAGCTGATGGATAAATGTCCGATTCCCAGCAGGTGTCTGGCCGCTGCTGCTCCAGCCCAGTGTCCGAGGCCGGGCACAGCCGAGCACACTGACCCCGACCTCAGCCGCAGCTTCAGCCTGAGCCGAACCGCCCGGCGCCAGGACTCGCTGGACAGCGAGGAGAAGCTGGAGCCACAACAACAACAACCGGAGGAGGAGGAGGAGGAGGAGGAGGATTACTACGATAACGAGAAACTGCAGGGTTATGAGCCCGAACTGGAGCCGGCGCCTGAGCCTGAGCCTGGGGGGTTCAGGTTGAGCCGCGCCGAGGAGGGACACCCCGTGTTAGAGAAGTTGCTCCCCGCCCAGCAGCGGGACAGTGAGAGCAGAGCGAGGGAAGGCAGCCTGGTCAGCGCGCAGGAGAGAGACAGGCTGAGGAGCCAGTTACAGGAAGCCTATTATTTGTTAATCCACGCCATGCACGACATGCCGGTGGCTAGCACCGCCGACCTGGTGGGCTATGGGGATAGGGTTTGGAGTTGCCGTTCGCAGGATAGTGTTTGCGCTACGGTCAGGTTGGTAGACGGTGATGGGTGGTCTTCGGACGAGGCTGGACCACCGCAGCGGCAACAGGTATCTGATGTGCCCTCATCATCGCCCGCCAGCTGCCTGTCTGCGAGGAGAGAGTTTGCTAGTGAAAGCTTGGGGAACCTGGTCGGTGCGGTGGTCAGACAGCGCTTGCAACGATCAGTCAGTGATGGGGTCGTAAATTACGCTCATGTAGTTTGTCCAAATCTTTCGGGTTTCAAAGTTGGGCACTCGGATTACAGAGCAAGCTGTCACAGTTGTGCGGATCTTACTATTGAAAGGCCAGCTCCCAAGGGCTCACAAGGTAGTCAGCCACCTTTGTTTAACGTCTCAGGACGCATCAATGATGCGATTGAGCCTTCTGAAAGTAGCCTAGTGTTGTCGGATGGCACTAAGTGTAATGCAGGTTTAGAGATGTTAGGAAATAGGTGTAGAGAGGCCGCTGATGCTGACTGTGGGTTGTGTGAAGCGCCAGACGAACTCACTGATAGTCAGGGATGCTCCTTCAAGCCACCCGCAGTTACGGTCAACAAGATGCAAGAATGGATGACCAGAGGACGGTTGCTATCCTTGGAGATGAAAGAACGTATTAGTGGGTCTCACAGAGTCAGTGTGCCACCTAGTTCATTGGCAGGTCAGGCAGCCATCAAAGAAGTAGAAGGAAAGAAGACCGCTTCCCCTGCCTCTGTAAGAGTACAAGGAAACAAAACGGTGGCGTTGCCAACCAGCCAAAGAGTCTTGCTGACAGGTAGGCGGTTGCTGTGACAACAGGATCACTTCTTCACTGGGCCTTGCCTATGGGACTGTCGTCTGCAGGAAAGCATCCAGCTGGTTTCTTGCTCTCCAGAATGCACAGCCTGGAAATGGGGATTCTGTCACTTTCTTGCTTTAACACCGGTGGAGGTTTCTTTCTCGGTATTTTTAAACTGGTGATGAAATGATCAACCCACTAATGCTGGAGGGAATAGTAAAATTGATTCGTATATATACTCTCTGTACTAGCGCATACAGTAAATCTGCTTTTTAAGTCCTCAAGTAAACGTTCTGGTCATATCCAGCTAAGTTTGTAAAGTTACTGTGTTCTAAATACAGTACTATATATTTCAGTTCATGAACAGGTTTATAATCGTCCTCAATTTTTGTTGGAAAATGTTACTGGTTTTATAAATATAAAACTTAGTTTAATTCAGGTGATGCCCAGTTCAGGAGTAAAAACCATACCAATGTTGAATGCAATATACTCTGTACCAACAGCTTAAACAACAACAAAAATTACATTTGTATAGCGCCTTACACGTTGAGAGGACGTCCGAAGGTGCAGAACAGTCGATGATTCAGACCTGAGCCGGGGTGTGGATCGGGAGGGTGCAAGGGGAGGGAGGGTGACCAATGGGATTGTCGAAGAGGAGGATCTTGAGGTGGGATTTGAAGGAGGCTGGGGAGGAGGTGAGGCAGAGGGATTGCGGGATGGAATTCCAGAGGGTGGGGGCAAAGTAGTGGAAGGCTGACCTGACAATGGTGCTGCAGGTAGGTAGGGGGACATAGAACAGGCCAGAGCCCACTGAGCGGACGGAGCGGGCAGATTGGTAGGGGGTTAGGTGGTCGTAGAGGTAGGGTGGGGCAAGGTCACGGAGGGCTTCGAAGGCTTTAAAGCTATGGTAGGGTGACAGCTCCAACCTCTGATTGCTGTCATCAGCACCTCTCAACTTGAGGGACAATGTAGTGCAGCCCAGTTTTCTCAACTTATTACTTCTTGGTGGCAACAACAACAACAAAATTACATTTATAGAGCGCCTTTCAGGTCGGGAGGATGTCTCAAGGCACTGGGGAGCTACAAGCACAACAAGTATTGACCTTTTATTTTCTTTATCAATCTTTTTATAGTTTTTCTTGATGTGGGTATAAATCCAACAAACTGCCCTTATTTAGCACCTTTTACATGGGGAGAATATCTCAAAGTGCTTTTCAAAGTCTTGGGCACTTGAAGCGAGTATTTGTGATAATTAGCCATTTTGATATATGACTTAAAATATTGGATTTTTACCAAGATTACAAAGAATGTAAAGCATGGACGCAAGCAGCTCAAACCAACCAGTCCATGTCAATGTTTATTCTTCACAAAAGACTTCATCCATTCCTTTACTTCTTCCCATACCCTTCTATTCCCATCTCCCTCGTGTGAAGGTCTAGGTTCCTCTTTAATGTATCTGTGCTATCTGATTGAACCACTGCTTCAGGCAGTGAGCGCCTTAGTCTCATTACCCTCTGCACAAAGTACTCCTAAATTGTTTTTAACTATCTTATAGTTATGTTGCCTGGTTACGGACTCCCAAACCACTCAAAGCAGCCTATTTATGTTAACCTTATTGAATCGTTTCACAATTGAAAAAATGTTTATTAGGTCCCTCTTAAACATCTTTATTTTTCCTGCTAAAATAAATTACTTTGCATTTTCCCACTTGGTGGATGTTTGAACGGAAGAGCCAACTCAACTGTATTAAATCTGTTCTTAATTTAACATTCTTTTAAATATGCATTTCTAACTGATAACTTTATAAGAGGTGGGAACCCTCATGGTTTTTTTTCAATCTCACCTCATCAAGCGATACAAAAACCAAATTTAGCATTTAAACCCAACTAAGACTGGTTAACACAGCACAGGCTGGGGATCAAATCTGGGGTCTTCCTAATCTGCATGGCTCCATACCACACAATGTGTGCATTTCCCACTAAGCCATATCGGATCCCTGCCATCTTATTTTCAATTGTTGAGTTACTTTTCGGAGGGCAGTTATGCATATCCAGTGTAAATCCCTCTCCAAATCAAGAGGTGGAAAAGATATGCATTTCTGTTATAGTTTTACACTATTAGGTAAGAAAAAAGCTGTCCTGTGTTTTCAAGATATAAGTCTTCCATAAATTGTTTGTTTAAAAAACACAGGATACAACACCAGCTTTTTAATTTATCGGAGAAATGTATTTGATGTTTGAGGAGGATCAGCTGTTCATTTTATTTTGAATAGCTTACCATTTAGGGAAGAAACATGCTGGATTTTGAAAGTTGGTCTTTATCAGATAATTAAGTTTAATTATAATAACTTACTGGGGTTTATTTTCTGTCCCTGAAGATATTTGATATGCACCAATGTTGTCATTGGCTACAGAATCTAAGCATCCTTCTTGGGGCAATTTTGATGCTGGGGAATTAAGTGGATAACTAATGGGTTTAATGTACTTTCTTCTCTCTAATACTGTATTAAGTCAAGTACAGCAGTTTTCAAAAAAAAAAGTATTGTTGGAAAGTTTGTACTGGTTTGCATTTGTTAACATTACTCATGGAGTAAATTTAGAATCCAGGATTCTGAGTGCCTATACAATTACACTATTTAATCAGCGTTTATATAAAAACAACAGTATTCTTGAAGTCATGGTGGTGATAAATAATTCTGTTTAATCAAGTTTTCTTGTTGTTGAATATTGTGAGACAAGCTTGTTTTTGTTAAAATTACTTATTGCCTAAAGAAAATAATATTTTGTTATATGATATAAGCAGGCCTCCAGAAATGGATTTCCAGCAACAATCAGGGTATTTAAGAAGGAAACTTCGAAGAATAACATCTTTTAAAAATATATTTTATTGATAGAATTTATAGATACCTTTACCAATAAATTTATTTATAGAAACTTCCATGCAGCTTCTAATAAAAATGTACATTTAATAGTAAAATTCACTAGTTAAGAGAAAGTCTAAGGATCCAATTTCAAGCTCTTTTTATATTTATGAATAACTGTAATGTTGTTTACATCTCATTTATGATTTACCTCTCCCATATGTAGCCTCTTTTCCCACCACTGTTCGGTCTCCAGTAGTGTGGTAATTTTTTTAAAGATATCTTCAGAAGTACTGCCAACAGCACACTGTATGTGATAGCATGACAAGGGACACAATTCCTATTTTGAAGATAACCAACAGCAGTTGTAAGATGAGATCTTAAATATTTGTTAATTTTATTGCAGCTACAGCAGTTATAAGAGAAGAAAACACAGTCTTGTGGTCAATACTTGCAAAAAAAACACAAAGTTTCCTTCAAAATGTTGTTTTAAAAGATGGCATTTTGGGTCCCACTCTTTGGGAATTAGAAAGGCTGCATCCAGACATTGTTCCTTCCTATATGTCCATTCTTCTCTGAAAGTTCACTCACCTGCAGGTACATTTTAATGGTACAGTAATTAGAAAACACCAAATAAACAGTAATACATTATTGCTGACTTGTCCTCTCGGTCTACAATTAAGTATTAGAGATAAAATTGTTTGAAATAGATGCAGTGTGAACACTGCTTTTGATAGTTTGTCACTGCAAAGTGCAGCCTTACAAAAGAAGGATTTGTTTTAGATGTTCGTCGTGTTTTAGACCGTGATGAGTTGCTGCCATGGATTAACTTCAGGCACGATCTACAGCTTTGGAATTTAGAGTACACACTTTTGTTTGTTTTAATCTGAAAGTGACCCTTTGTTTTTGATATGAAAAGTTAAGAAGCAAGTTAGAGTACATTTATTGATGTATTATCGGTAGACATTTGAATCGCATATAAGATTCCTCATGTTTTGGCCAGGAAGAAATACTGTATTACTGCACAGTTCTTTTTTTAATATATAGATTAACTTTTATAGCAGATTTGAAGAAAATACTGCTGTGACATTTCCTGTCAAAATTATTCCAGTGTGAAAGACTGTGGTCGTGAGAAGAATTGCTAGCCTTAGGCCCTGATTCCAGACGTGTATGGTCTGCTTGCTCTGGTATGTGGAGTATTCTGTAGGGTTTTCTTTAGTGAATGTACATAGTGGTTGACTTACTTGTCCTAAGCAGAACCCTAAGCTTCATCTTTCTTCACCCACCACCAAAATATTCTCAGCTAAATTAGCCACATAAAAGGACACAGTCAGTGATGTTCAGATCGAGAGCATAAATCAAAGTGTTTGATTTATATAAAGTGAAAGCTTTAATTGGTGTAGAAAGGAGCCATCAAGTCCAGTTGAAACCTATGTTTTCCAGCTTTTTCATGCAGACCAGAAGCATGAATAGAATTGTGGAGTAATGGCAGCGTGTGAGCACAGGAGATTAATTGTGAACAGATGCTCGATTAAACAAGAATTCAGTTCAAGTTGTTGCAGTAGTTGTCCTTGATTTCAGAGAGGTGGAGTAAAGTATTGATATGACCCATATTGTGTACAGTATTTGAATCTGGGATTTGATTCTGTTAGCTTGAATACTAGAGCTGACTATTATGCACTATTGGACAATCACCCTATATGGGCCTCAATGAAAGCAGTGTACTGTAGATAAATTTAAGTAAAATTTGGTGGCTGTCTGCTATGATTTTATTCCACACAATTTGCTGTGGGTATGAAATCTAGGTCATTATATCATAACAATAGACTTGAACCTAAATTTCACACTTTAGAAGAAGGTAGGAAGGAAAAGCAGTTTACTTGTCCGACCTCTCAAAGTTTAGTCTGTTTGCGACTAAGCCTATAATTTGACAGAAGTTAATCCGCCTTGGGTGAAAAACGCATTAGTTTTTTTTCTCATAAGTACTGTACTTCAACATAAAGTATAAGAGTTATTTTAGAGCTGGATATTTCATAATGGTTTCCTAATGATTAGAAATACTCCTAGAAAATAGAATAATTTTACTTCAACAGAATTTGTAAAAATGCTGTTTGTAAAATACAGTATTTTAAATGAGTACCAGCACTGAAGTAGCAGTGCTTCCAAAGAAAATTTAAACTGAGTTTTAATAACATGTACACATATTAGAACTACCATTTGAATACGTGTAGTCTTATTTTTACTTTTTGAATGTTTATGTACAATAAAGGAATTTTTAGTAAATCATGACTTGGTTTGACTTTTGTCTTGGTAACTTGTTAAATGTGCTGCCAATCTTGAATTAATAGGAATTTGGATTACTGCTACGTGTTTGGTGTCAGCTCATGTGCTTTTTTTGGGGGTGGGGGTTGTCCATAATTGATGGGTTGAGACATGAATGCCAGTGTAAAGAATGCAGTCACTCATAAACTTGCGTGTGTCGCTTAGGAATTTGTTTGCAATTAGAAAAGACGGTTCAGTTTTGGTTTAATTTTTAGTGTATCGTGCACGCACAATGAAATGTATTTGATACTATCAGACGTTGGGAAAGAATTGAAAAATAGTTGACTGTGTTATCTGGATTCTGCTGGAATGTAGTGCAAGTAGTAACGTGCTCCTGGTATCACTTATGTGGCCCCTGAATAAAAGTGTGTATATTGTTGAAGCAGTAATGCACTGCAGTGTTGTAACGTTCGTGTGTTTTGTGACCGCCACATTCCTTTGAAAGTATTCGCCTGGAAGGCATTATTGTCTTGGGGTGCAATGAGCCAGTACTAGGAAAAATGGTGGTAAACAGATATTGTCAAGGCGACTTAAGCTCCATTTCTAACCTTAACAATGCTGGCAGCACTTGGTTGCCAGAGCCATGCCAATGTATTATTTACAGGCTGAATAATAAGTTTTTTGAGCTAGGTATAAAGTGTTTGGAGCAGCCTTCCTAATGTTGTATGTTGACCATTCAGCATTCAGCTGTTGCCCATTGTGGCTGGCTCTAGTATGGGTGGGGGGAGTGGGGGGGGGGAGACGGACAGCATAGTTCTCTCAGAATAGTACCTGCAAAATGATGGTTAGTTTTTAACTGTCGCAATTCAATTTTACCATTTTTCAAACCCACAGTACAAGGGTGAGCTGCGGGTGAAAGACCAAACTGGTTGTGGTACTTGTTGGCTTTTCCAGTTCAGAGCAAAGTCGGAACAAACCCTGAATTTTAAAGAATATTCAAATTGTGAAGTGACTGTGTGGTTTACGGCATAGGAGTACTGTATCTAAAAACCCATAGGGGAAGTTTTCAATTTGTCCAATTCTATCATTGTAAGGACTAACTGTAAAAGTTATTGTGTTCTTTGAACTGAAGGTTATTGTAGCGTCTCTTTAGCTGGGAAATCTAACTCAATAGAACCTAGGTTATAACAGCACCAACAACTTCTATTTACTTAGCAGCCTTCACGTGAGGCAGAACCTCGGAGCACGTAAATGAAGCATGATACTGAAGTGTGCTTTAATTTTAGGAAACTGGGTCAATTGCAGGGCTTGGTGTGCGCTTTTGCATGAATTGCAGGGTTCTGTGTGTACTATCTATGTTTAGAGATGAGATCGCACAAGCCTTATTATGCTGGGATACACATGTTTCCTGTTTTGAATATTCAGTGTAAACATTCCAAATGTTTTCAACGTTATACTGATAAGTTTATCATCTCTTCTCTTCCCCCTTGCAGATTTCATTGAGAATGTTCATATCTCCTCAATTATCAAGAGAGAATTAAAAACCAGTGAAGTGAATGAGGTCAATGAGCCCATGCCACATGTTAACAACATCACTGTGTCTAAAAAACGGAATTGGCTACAGCAGAGCACTCACAGTCCTTATTGGACTGAAGAGACCAATGTTCTCCTATCAGTAGAGCTGACAAACCACATGAACGGACCTGGCTGCCTGTCACAGGAAAGCAAGCGACAGCCACTGGTTCCACCGAAGGAACCCGTCGGACAAAACATTACCAAGCAAATCGAAGTGGTTACTCTCTACCACAGCGATGAAAACGATGCGGATGATGAGGGGGAGATCTGGTACAATCCTATCCCAGAAGATGATGAAGCTGATCTCTCACAGATTCCGCCACCAACTCCTGGAGTTACCGCAGAGAATGTGAGCAGCAGATCGCAAGTGACTCAGCCCACGTTACCCAGTATCAATGGAATGAAAGGGCCAGTGAACTTGGGGACATCTACAAGTTGCTTTGAAGGAACGAGGGAGAGCCAGGTAGCTCCAGCGACTGATGTGAATCAGGGGAATCCCACGCATTCCACAGATCGTGTGCAGCTGCCTTGGCAAATGTGTGCATGCAAGTCCCCGAGTGGAGCGATTGTGGAAGAGGGCTCTGTACACAAATCTGCAGCTGGAGGTAAGCAGCACAACCCTTATCTCTCTTCTGTAAGGTTATGGTTTGTAAATTATTCATTTTCTACTGTGATTAACACCAACCTGGAATTTGAAGTTGTTTCATTCCCATTATTTTCATTTTAAGGATTTTCCTTAAAACAAACATCCGTTTTAACCAATCTACACTTTCAATGGCAATTTGTTCATAGGAGTAATTTATGTACAGTTTTGGCTCTCATGCTAGATATTGTGTACAAGCTTCTTATCACACAACAACAAAATTATATTTATAGAGCGCCTTTTCACATAAGGAGGATGTCCCAAGGTGCTG
This sequence comes from Hydrolagus colliei, assembly GCA_035084275.1. Classification (NCBI taxonomy): domain Eukaryota; kingdom Metazoa; phylum Chordata; class Chondrichthyes; order Chimaeriformes; family Chimaeridae; genus Hydrolagus; species Hydrolagus colliei. Next base: position 16,937,198 of record CM068749.1, on the reverse strand, counting down.
AACAGTCAGGCCGGGACTCGAGCAATGGTGGGAGGGCAGGGTAAGAGGGAGGGGAGGGAGAGAGCTGGGAGGACAGCAGAAGGCACGATCAAAGAGGAGGGTCTTGAGACCAAACTTGAAGGAGGCAAGGGATGAAGCTAGGTGAACGGACTGTGGGATGGAGTTCCAGTGTGGAGAAGGGAAGCTCCACAAGCACCACCATTTTTGTTTCCACAAGCACCACCATTGATGTATTTATACACATACATATGTGAGTGTTCACATGATCCTATAGTTATATTGTACTGCTAAATTAACTGGATATGGTGTCAAAGACAGCTAAAACTGTTGTGCAATTAATCTACTCTATTTGATCTCATCATTTAATCTCTTAACAATACAATTAATGATTATTCTATCCTTCAGATCCTGCCTTTCACACAGTCTCCACTTTGTCTTCACAAATGGCTTCTGCTCCAGTCCCCACACTGTTTCTTTTGGCATTCCTCAGGGCTCTGTCCTTGGTCCACTCTTCAATGTGTACATGCTTCCTCTTGGTGACATCATCCACAGACTTGGAGTCAACTTTCACATGTATGTGGATGACACCTAACTCTATCTCTCTGCGTCCACCCTCTACTACAGGACAGAATGTCTGTCAGACAGCAAATCCTGGATGAGATCTAACTTTCTTCAGTTGAATGTCAACAAAACCAAGGCCCTCCTGATTGGCTTTCATCAGTGCCTCCACACCTCAGGCACTGGCAGCATTGCCATCCCGAGATTCACACTTTACTTCACTGAGCCAGTCCGGAACATTGCCATTTTGTTTAACTCAGCTGTCGTTTCTACCCCACATCTATGCCATGTCCCGCTCTGTCTTCCCCTACCTTTGCAACATTGCCTGGCTCCATTGCTGCCTCTCCTCTCAGACTGCTGAAACCCTCATCCATGCATTTATCACATCTAGGTTCGACTACAACTCCCTACTTGTCGGGCTTTCCAACTTCCCTCCACAACCTGCAGCTCATCCAGAACTCTGCAGCTTATGTCCTCTTCAGCACTAGGCTCCATGACTTTAACCCCCCCTACACTCACCAGGCTCCACTGGCTCCCCATCCTCCAGTGGATAGAGTTTAAATTCCTTATCCTCGTCTTCAAGGCCCATTAACATCTTGCTTCTTCCTACTTTTGTGACTTGCTAACCCAATATCAACCTGTCCACTCTCTCCACTCAGCATGCTCCTTCTCCATGTCCCCTGCTTGGCCTGCCCCACCAACAACGGTCAAGCCTTCAGCCTCTCTGCCCTTACCCTTTCGAACTCCAATCCACAGTTCTGTCGCCTTGCTCTCTCTCTTGCCTCCTTCAAGGCACACCTCAACAACAACAACAAAATTATATTTGTATTGCAAGATCCTCCTCTTCAGCCATCCTCCTATCCCTACCCTCGCTGCCTCCAGCCACCCTGATCCCAAACGGCTGCTTAGGTCCAAATCTCTGTGACTGTCCTTGGGAAGTCCACTCAATGTGAAAGGCATTATACAAATGTAGTTTTATATTGTATTTTAAAATAGTGCCTAACCTGCATATTATCAGGTTTATACAAACTCTGAATCTTAGGATGCAGAAGGCTTCATTTTTTCCACAATAAATCCAGGGAAGCAAATTCTTGCAAATATTGAATTACCAAGGGTTCTAAATGACCTTACCATCCCAGCTCAATCACTCACCAGTATTGGATGCTGTTGTGTATGTGGAATGCAAGACTATATTTCAATCTTTCCGGTCTTGAGTATCTCTTATATTCATTTCATCTGGTGCCTGGAAATAATTTTCCCATTCACATATGTGCCAAGTACTGCAGACTTGAATTCAGTACAGTAGCATTGCAAAATATTTGTACCATTCTATCACTTTTTCTGCACTGAATTTTCTCATTGCTTGTTATCATTGCATTAATATGCAAATGCATTAGCTAGTTGGTATTATAGCATTGATTTATTGTTTAGAATTCTTTGGGCTTGCTTTCAGTAAAGGATTTAGTTTGACAGATGAGCTTGCATGTATTGTGGCTGTCAGAGCATAGTGAAATCGGATAACAGGATGTATCAAGCCAGAGTAAAGAGTCGCACTGAACAGGACAGTCATGTGGAAATAATTTTAAATAGCAGTCAAACAGGAAACTGGGCATTTTACACATTCCATTCTGCATCCCTTCTTGAAGGTTCAGGATTAAAAAAATATTCTTAGCCAGCTGGGAGAGTGACTTTTATGTATGAAATGTGAAGAGAAAGAGACCACTTTTTTCCTTTTGTACTAGTATGTGGACTCTAGGGTATCATAAATTTTCTAACTACTAGTGCTAGCGGATTGAAAGTGTGCTGATGACCTGTATGTTTTTGACCTAGTAAAACTTTTATTTGTCCCAATTACTCATTAGAGGTTGATACAGGATTCAAGTCTGAAGCCAAACTGCCCTGGCTGAAGGAGTGTGTGTTGGCAAAGCGGGAACGTAGGCTGTGAATTTCCTTAGCTGGATATTTGTCCAGACAAATTATTATAGCAATTTGAATAATTCATCCAATAGTTGAAATTAGTTTACCTCAGTTTACAAATCCATTTCTATATATCTTCTAATATATATTTAGTAACGACTGGTTTTAACTAATGCATTTCCTTAAATGGGCTCTGAAAACTCTTACTAGCTTGAGCTCTTGCCAACTAACTATTCTCAAGATAATACAAAGTTATTAGACTTGACCCTATTCTCATTAGGTTGATTTTGGATAGCTTGTGGCAAGTTATGTGTTGGAGAACTACCGGTAGTTGTAACCAGAGTAAGCATAGCAAATTTCAATGCAGGAAAAGTGAGTGAAATAAATACTTTATATACACTGAAATAACCAATGTAACTGCTATAAAACTAAAATGAAAAGTATTAAATACTAAAGTAAACTTAGTTTTGTTTGAGGTAAAATGAGACACATAGGTTAAGTATCTTTTATTTTCATAAATGATGATTTCCAAATTTTCATCTTTCGCCTTGCAGATATAGTTTGCAGGCAGCAGGCAAATTCTACAGACCAGAGGTAGTATAGAACTGTTAACCAGTTATTTCTTCTGCCAAAAGAAAGCATGAAACATTTATTAAACGTTTAACGGATTAAACGTTTCTGCCATTTTATATGGTCAATTAATTTAAATGGTTTACTGACTTGAAATAAGACAGCAGAGTGGAAATGATGTGGATTGAGTAAATTTGGATTCAGTCCAAATGTTTAAAAAGCTTTACGTTTCACACCCTATCAGTTTAGATAGAGGCTAGAAATGTTGATATTGAAAGCTTTGTAATGTTGCCACAATCCATTACTCCTGTGACGTCCATTTGTGTGATATACAAGTGTGTCATACTGTACTGAGTCTCTTGGGAATACATTGTGTTCCTACTGGGGAAGACGGATTTGCAGGGTTATGGGGAGAAAGCTGGTGATTGGGGTTAATGAAAGTGACTTGCTCGGTCAAAGAGCTGGCACAGACTCGATGGGCCGAATGGCCTCCTTCTGTGCTGTAACATTCTATGATTCTATGATTCTACTGCATTTTACCCTTTTGTTGGGATTTCAAGCATGGCATTGAAAAAGTGGGACGTTTGGTACAGTTTAGATCTAAGTCAGGAAACCTAATGGCATTCAGCTTGTTTTGCACAAATTTGTTCCCCATTTATAATGCACCTATTTATTTTGTTCTCTGGAACTTTCCTGAAATCTTTGGATCGAAGAACAACTGATTTTCTGATTTGATAACAACTTTTAAGAGAGAAATAGATAATTATTTTGGGAGGACAAATTTTCATGCGTATGGGAAGAGTGAATGAGAAATTGGGATTGATTTGGATAGCTCTTTTCAAAGAGCTGGCGCAGACAGTATGGGCTGTATAACCTCCTGTGCTGTATAATTCTATGATTCTTTGGATCTCTCTGGCTCCGTTTTATGAACTTCAAAACACTGACTTCAAAGTTAAGTCTGTATTCAACAATTTGCCAAATTCTGGCCCCTCTAAAATGCTGCATATATAGAGTAAATCTAGACCCAGGTGGAATTTCTCCAAACTTTTTTCACACAGACGTTCAAACCACACGGTGAATGAGGATATTGTTCTGATAGAGAGCAAATTGTGAAAAAATAAACACATGCACCACCAGTCTGAGAAGGCTATGGATGTAATTAAAAGATATTCAGTCACCTGATGATTTGTTTAATTGCTTTACTCATCAGGATGAGTGATACTGCAACACGTGAAACACTCATTTCTACTTTCACACCAATATCACCAACAGGCTCACCTGGGCCAGAACCATGTTGGCTCCAACTCTGTTTCCACAGCAAGCATTATCCCTTTGTTGTACAAGTGCTAATTGTTTTTCATTTCACATGCCTTATTCCAATCCCTAAGTGAGATAGCATACTTGTACTAAATTACAGCCAGTTTGATACTGTGAACTTAAGTCGCTGGATTTTGGATTGAACTGTCGAAACACAATGGCACTTCATGGCTGGCAGAATAAAAGGAGATGCATGCCATCAGTCAGGGTAGCCTGGAGCTGAGGCGAGGGGTGACTAAACAATGTCCCCTCTTGAACAATGTAATTGCAGATATACAAAATCTCAGGTTGGATATGAATTTAGGGTTGACTGAATAAAATTCAAGACTGATTCTATTTTCTCCTTTCTTTTCTCTCAAATCTCCCTGTCTGCAGATTTTTGAGAGCAGGGAGTCAACTGTGAATAATTGCTTGCCATGTGAATAACTTCCAAAATGCTTCATTGGATTTTCACTGAAGTTCTTAGAAGTAACTTCCTTCACTCACTTTTTTAATAAAATGACCCTGCTGGGGACTATAGACACTATGTGTGATCCAAACCACCAGTTTAATCTTTAAAGCTTGATGAAGTTTAAAATCAAATGTAAAATTCACCTTATTAGACACTCTGTGGTCGTCTTTCACAAATTACTGAGCAACTTTGAAGTACATGTTCATAATGACTAGCTTATTGCCCCATTACTTACAAATGCTGTCCTCGAGTTCATCTGCACTTCATCTTCTGTTTTGCTGCTGGGTTTATTTATTGGAAATTTTACACATTATGTATCTATCTAAGCGCTCTGACACGCCGTCCGGCGTGGAGGGCGCTATATAAAAATCAAAGTTGTTATACTTGCATACTTGCATTTTACTTGCATAAAATAGACCTGATGAAAGATAATAATCCTAAACTGCAGAAAATATTATTTTTTTTCAATGAATTCTGGGAATGGAAGATCTGTTGCACCTTCTATCCACCTATATCCTTTCAAAACTCTCAGAGGGTTTTGTTTATTTTGGCACCACTTCAGGTATTTGGTGTAGATATCGTACTGCAGTCTGCTCTTGGATAAAATTCCTTGCAGTTAACCATGCAAGGAAGAACGCAAGTGACCATGTTGAGCAAAGAAAATTTGGCTGATACATGAAGTAGGAATTCTTCCATTGGAATGGTGGAAGCATCTGCATGGGTGATATTGTAAAGACATCAGCTGGCAAACCTTAAGCAGCTGTCCTTAACATCAGGCTGGAGACCAAGTATTAGTAGACTATAAGAGACATTATAGATTCACCGAACCACTGACTCCACTCAGCTGGCTTCAGCCTCCTGCATTGTGCCTTATCCCCTACGCTCCACCATTGGTAGCCGTTTTTTCTTTCAGTGTGCCCTGAAACTTTGGAACTCTCTCCCTCAATCCCTCCACCTGCCGCATCCTTCAACTTTTTGAGATCACACCTGAAGACCTTCCCCTTTGACCATGCTTACAGTCACCTCCTCCCTCCCTCAGCTTGGCTCCATCACTGCTGAGCTCCAGGATGCTACACCCTGTGAAGGCCACTATATAAATGCAAGTTGCTGTTGAACTAGATTGGAATGACAACTAACTATCATTAGTCATGATATTGTGATGCCCTTCCTTTGTCTTGGTGGTACAAAGCTGTTGATGTGAATGATGAAGCTGAAATACAATTTAAGAAATTGGTAAAATGATTTGAACTCTCCCCACCTGCCCCTCCTTTTTCAGGCTCTCACTAGCTCCTCCTTTTCCAGGCTGGTGAGCCCCTCCTTTTCCACGCTCTATGCTCCTGGCACTGGCAGAGTTCAGATACATTGACAAATCACAAGCAAATCCCTGAAAAGAATAGCCCTGTCACTGTGATATAGGGGTTGGGGATCAGATACAATACCAAATTACATTTGTATAGAGCCTTCACGTTGGGAAGACGTCCCAAGGCACTGGACAGTCAGAGATTTGGACTCAGATACTTCAAGTTGTGGGAGGAAAGGGGGGGTATTGGGACTTGTTCATATAGGCCACACTGTAGGGTGTACTTAACCTCCATCATCCTGGATTGGTCTGGCTTCTGTCCAGCAGGTCATCAGGTCACTCCATTCCAGTGAGGTTGTCATCATCGAGAATGAAAGTTAAGCCGTAGAGATCTGGATCACTGATCTGAGCTAAAAATGACTGATTATAACTGAGATACCAGTCAAAGGCAAATCACTTGGTTCCAGTACTTCTGGGCTATGAATGTTAAAATCATACAGAGTAACCACTTTGATTCTTTATCTAATGACACTCACTGAAAAGCATCCTTGTATAGACTGAGTTGGTTTGGCTGATCAATGCCTTTGAGTGGGTGGAAGGAGCTAGTGCTACATATAAATAGCTCAGACTTCTTTTGGAAGCTGCATTGCCATGCATTCTATTGTGTGTCCTTCTCTTCTTTGCTTTCAAGTATTTGCCAGGAAATGAAACATTAATTTTGTGTGTCTTAAAATGGCATGAGTTCTTAATGAATGCTGTTAGCCAGTCCTGCTAATGGGATTTCTTTGTGATCTACAGTACAAGCAATGGTATTGTCTGAATTTATCAGATGTCCCATTTTTAATTGTTTTTTTGCCAGAGACACAGAACAAGCAGCTGGACTATAGGATTTTCACTGTTCATAAATGTGTGCTATTCTTGCATAGAGATGCAGAACATCACAAAACCCCTACCTTTATTTTCTTTAAAATCAGCCTTCTTTAATATGGTTTTAACTTCAAATATGTTATTTCTGGAGCACAGGTTAATGATGCAGCTTTAAAATTAGAAATGTACATTTTGAAGGATATTGAATTCCCAAGCTTTATTGCTGACATTCTACTTACCTCATTGTCAGTGCCATGTTTAGGCATTCCCTGACTGGCTGTCAACCATTTCATCCTTTTGCTGAATTTTACTTCCCACACAAACTGGCTATGGTATCGTATTCTCCAGCCAAATTAATTTAATTAATGAAATTAGTCACAACTTACACATGCTGATTTGAAAATTCTCATTTGCAATTCTTTACAGTGTTTAAAATAGACTTGGCATAGTCCTGCAAGTGCCTAGCTTCACAGCAGCACCATTTCAAATGCCACTGTGAATCCAGAATTTATTGAATAAATGAATGACACCATTCTGCAGTGATAGACATTTACAACACTTGATATCCTGAAATAATGCAGGTTACATGTGTACAATCTGAATTTGCTTTGGTCTATTTCCTCATTTTTAAATTAAACAATGCAAAGTTACAGTTTTTTTTAGAATCTTGGTATTTTTGAAATGTCTTGGTATTTTACCAAATTACTGGCAATTAAAAAGTCTATTGGTTTTACAGTGGCTTATTTTTATCTTCTGTTTTAAAAAACAAATATTTAGGCTGTGACTGTTTCTTAGCTGCATGAATGCGACCAATAATAACTTGAATGGATGCTTGAAATAATCATTGAAGTATTATTTTGTGTTTCTAGAGCAATGGCAATACTTGGTTTTATACAATTGTTACTGAACTTTGAAAGTTGTTTATTAAACAAAACTTATTTAATTTAGATTTGCCATTTTGAGGGATTGAATGTACTTTATTTGAGTTGTGTTAACGTTTTATTCCTTTGGTTTTATTAGCTACCACTGATCCTTCCAATGGTCCTGATTGTTCAGTTGTAACAGTAGCAACAACAACGCCAGAATTTTCTCCGCCTTCCAGCCCAAGCCCTTTGAAAAAGGGGAGTGCAATTAACTGGTCCTTTCCAGAAAAGATAAAATCTCCACGAACTGTGAGGAAGCTTTCAATGAAAATGAAAAAACTGCCTGAACTCAGCCGCAAGTTGAGTGTTAAAGGGACTGCAAGCCATAACAATAATGATAATCATAATTCTTCACCCAAAGCCAGCCATGGATCTTCCTTATCTGGAAACTCAACCAACGCAGCAAGTAGGAATGTCATTAGCCGTTATCACCTGGACACGAGTGTTGTTTCGCAAAACGACAAGAAAAAAAGTACAGGGAACTCCAAGTCAGCCAGCAAGGGCGGGTACCTTAGTGATGGAGATTCACCAGAACTTGTGGCAAAGGCGGGTAAGCACTCTTGCGACAGTAAATCTGGAAAGGGGAACACAACTACAACCACTCATAAAACATACAGTACAGAAATTGATATTGATGCTTTCAGACATTACAGCTTTGTTGATCAACCCAAGTGCTCTCAATATATTTCAGGACTGATGAGTGTACATTTTTATGGGGCTGAGGATCTGAAGCCACCAAGGATTGATTCGAGAGATGTTTTTTGTGCCATACAAGTAGACTCGGTCAACAAGGCCAGGACAGCCTTATTGACGTGTAGGACCACATTTCTGGATATGGACCACACATTTAATATTGAACTGGAGAATGCCCAGCATCTTAAGCTTGTAGTCTTCAGCTGGGAGCCAACTCCTCGTCGGAACCGAGTCTGTTGCCATGGTACCGTTGTGCTTCCAACACTCTTCAGGGTTGCGAAGATGCATCAATTGGCAGTGAAGCTGGAACCCAGAGGGCTGATCTATGTGAAATTGACTCTGATGGAGCAGTGGGAAAATTCATTGGACAGTCCAGATGGAGACCGGGAGCCAGTGGTGTTTGGTGTTGAGGCACGGAAAATTGTTGAAAAGGAGAATGTCGGCCTGAGGGTACCCTTGTTGATGCAGAAATGTATTGTAGAAATTGAGAAGAGAGGTTGTCAGGTAAGGCAATGGTCCAGTTACGTTCTAATGAAAAAATGGCCCACTTTTGAGTTTTTCATATGCGTTGCACGGCTTTCAAATGCAATTGCAATTTTACAGATTATTTGATATGGGCCTCATAACAAAATCATGGGCTTCAAGAATATGTGCATATCCTCCATGTTGGTTTATGCCAAACTGTGGAAAGGAGTAATAATTTAACACTAAAGAAAGTATTTGCAAAACTTACACATAGAGGACTGAAAGTAAAGTGTGTTTTCACTGTTAGCATTTAGCTTATTTTTTTGGGGTGAGGGGGATGGGGAGGAAGGGATTTTGCTGGATTCTTGCCCTAATGATATGATCTTCCAGTGAATCTGTTTTTTCCTCATATAGAAAATGAGAAATGGTGAGTGCACAAAGATAAGATTGCTGAAATGAGTATTTGTCCTTGGGAATATGGCATCTGTACTCTGTTCAACAAGGGAAAATGGAGCCATTCATGTCATTATACCAGCCTTCTAACGTGCCAGTATTTGAAAGAATAAAGATACTGTGTTAGTTGGAAGAAATGAAGCACAAACAAATGTTTCGTTCATTAGTAACTAAAGATATGAAATACATTTTCTAGTGATATTCAGCATTGGCTTCTGTGTCGCGTGGCCTTGGATTAATGATTTTAAAGTTATTTTTAGTCAGTGCAGGGTGCTAGTGTATGGTTTGTCACCTGCACTGATGACAAACTATTAATAATATGCTATGCCGCATCATGTATATAATCATACATGATTATAATTAAGGGTTACAGCCTAATATGACTATACTGTGGACATTGCCTTAGTGTACAGCTGTTTTTTCTGTGCAGGTAAGTGAAAATTATATAAAATACTGTGGCCTAAACTGATGCTATTTCAACATTTTGTATTTGGTGTTAATTATCTTGCATCACTTCTGTTTTATGTGATGTAAATGTAGAATTAACCCTTTAAAAACTTGTAGATTTGTAGTGTTAGAAAAACATTGACTTCCCATTGGCTTCTTTTCTTACATTTTCACCAGGAATGTGAGACCATTGAGTACATCTTGCATAGGTGTTTAAATGCCTGTGCCTGGAGCTTTGCTTTATCTTTGAATGTATTGCAATGGGAGCAGTTTGTATTAACCTGAGGGGGTGTTCATTTCCACCGCTGCTAAAGCATGTGTCTGATTCAAGTGGTGCCTTTGGTGTAACCAGAATATAATCCTCAAATATGTGGTGCAGAGAAAGTGCCACACCCAAAGCTTTTCTTTTAACAAGCAGCAAGTATTTATGTTGTGAAAGAATGTTAATACTTTGAATGTTAATAGTGTTAGTGAAATAAAATTTTCTGATAAGATTGTTAATGTTTCATGGCTTTTACGTGAAATTGTTAGTCTATCCATGATAATACAGTAATATGGATAATAATATATATGGCAATAGTTTATTTCCTGTGTATTGCTTAATTGGTTCCACATCGATAAATCCTTTTCTGTTGCTTCCCACATAGTTATAATTAAATAAGGCAGCTTTGTAGCAGAACAGTGTTGGTTTCCCTAATTGAAGGTGGCATGGGTTGCAGCAAAGGTACAAGGGCCGAACACAGCTTTGGCTTTAGTAATGCTACAGGATCTTTAGGAAAATAGTGATTAGATAAGGTGCCCAAGAAAGTACACATCCCTGTTGATTTTTGTTGAGGCTGTCAACACGGGAAGTGCAGACTGTGAACTCGAGTATCATTGACATTCCCTTACCTCCAAACTGGGAGTGAAACACTTTTGCTTGAGGGAATGCAGCACGGCAGATGATTGTGAGCACTATTTTGATCCTTGGATTATACAAGCAATCTTGATTTATTCTTGCTGCTTATAACCTTGTTTTGTGGGGATACTGAACTTTGCTAAGCTCTTTATCTCACTGAATCCATTTGGTATGAGTCTGACTGGTTAATCATTTAAAATCTTTTCTGGTGTAATTATATCAGAGTTCATCCTGCAACTGTGTAACTATAATTTCTAAAGCACCCATTCCATACTGTTTCATTAGTCAGTTGGCCATGTAATTGCTGTGTAATAAATGGAGATGCTAGATGTTGGCTGTATAACTGCTGTACACATATCAGTATCTGACATGCAACTTGTGACCACTCTAAAATCTTGATTGGGTTTGGCTATTCTGAGACCAAATTGCTGATTACGTTTGAGACATTCGCTTAAAGAGTCTTTTTTTATCACAGCATTTTCCACATTAAAATCTCAAAGCAACAAGTCATTTAAAAAAAGGTAGAGGCCAGGCCATCTTTGGGATGAGTGGGTGAAAATTCAGTGAGCTGCACATCTGGCAATATATTTACCCTATGCTCTCCAAACCTGTAATTGACATGTCAAAAAATTATTTGAGATATGAATGTTCTTCCTGAACTTCCAGTACAGTACTGTACTATGAAAATAATCAGCAATATCAATTCAGTCAACTTGATGTTTAGTAGCAATAAACACCAAATAAATACTTGATTGGGAGATGCTTAAAGTTCCCAACATTGTGAAGCAAAACATTTGGATGACTTGTGAATCCTTGTTTTTCTCCCTTTCTTTCTTCATGTGTTGGTCTTGGCCAACTTCCATTTGTTGGTTTATTGCTTGGGGCAATCTGCTAAGGGCATGGTCTCATTGATGACGCAGAATTACTGGAGATGAAGTGGTTGAGATTTTATTTATGATCCTAGACTGAGAATAAATTGGAGGTTAAGGCTGAACAACACAAACTTGAATCAAGATCATCTTGTACATCATAGAAAAGTTTAAATGATACTCTGCTCAGCAGTGATAATGTCAAAACTATGCCTTTTTAAAATAATAAAATTAATTATGGTTGTGTATTCCAAACATTTATCAAGTGTAGTACGCTTTGCAATACAAGAAGTTTTGCAGTTTCAATTCAGTTGGTGAGAGCTGACTTTTTTGAGTTGGAAAATATCGGAATGGTCCCAAATTTTTGTTTCGTAAATTTATGGCAAAATAAGCAAATGTATTTTTTTCTTTAACCACTATATCCACTTTTACGCTGAATAAATGTCAATGACAAAGCGCTTCCAACAGAAAATCAGTGGCATGAGAGGAAATGTACGAAAATATTTTTTCTCTTTATTCACTCTTTAAAAAAAAGTGTCATTAACTGACTTCTGTGAATTCTGGATTGATAACATTAATTAGAAATGAAGTGTTACGGAGGCCAATGTGGCAGCTGATTTATACCTGCAGTATTTTGAAGCTGCTCAATCTTTTCCCTTTCCCCACCTCACCCCTCCACCCACCAGAGAGAAGAAATTCTCTTTCAGATTGTCACTATTGAATGGAGTTCTTGGCATTTTAAATATCTATTGACAATTTGTTGGCTAAGCAGAGGTATTTATTGATGAATGTGTCCGTTTCTCTCCATAGTAGTAGTTTACCATGTTGTGACTCTATTCCCAGGTGGTGGGCTTATATCGTCTTTGTGGCTCTGCTGCAGTTAAGAAAGAACTTCGAGAAGCTTTTGAACGTGACAGCAAAGCAGTGGGCATATCTGAAAACCTGTATCCGGATATCAATGTCATTACAGGTAAATATGGAATAGGTTTTGTGCTCTCATGTGGTTCAATGTTTAGATAACATCTGTGATCTTTGAGATCTCTTCAGTGGAAAAGTAAGATAAGCTCCTGTAATCCCTTAGCTCATGGCTTCATGCTAAGTATCCAGTGTTAGTCCTAATTACTGAATTGTTAATACTCTTATTTAGTTTAACGCAAGACTGAAATTTCAACCTATTTTTGTGAATGATGCTTAAAATCTGTGGATTTAGTAATTTTTTACTGGAGTCTTGTTTTGTTCCTATCTGCAATTAGTTCGAATTTGTTTATTAACAATCGACTGAATAAGTCTATTGTTAAAAGCTGGCTGGCACCCTGGCAACAACATTCACGTGGCTCCAGTATCACCTAACTGTTGTAGCTTGTAGTAGCTTGTGAAACCGTGGCACTGGCACGGCAAATGATGAAGCAGTTTCTGAATGCATGTAAAAAATTTCCATTACCAGCTTTACACAAACAATTGTTTTCAGTCATGCAAAGTGCGCAATTGTTTTGAAAATGTGGAATTATGAGAAATACCGACTTTGGTATTTAATTAAATTAATTAAATTAAACAAACACTTGTAGTTTTTGCAGTGCTTTAACAACAATAACTTGCACTTATATAGCGCTATCCACGTCAGGTAGCAACTCAGAGCGATTACCAAAATTCAATAAGAACTGACTGGCAAGTAAAATTTGAATTTAAATTTAAATTTCTCTCAATGGCTCCACTCCACTTAAGGATTAACAAAACACTTCAAATCATTGGAGTTGAAAAGTTGTTAATCTGATTAAAGAATTGTTCGGAGCATACCTTTCAATTCCCTTCAAAAACATTAACTGTTGTGAACATCCAGCAAGGTGGTGAAAGTTTAGCAGCATTGTTTGGTTAGAGTATAGAAAAGGTGTGGTGCACAGGCAGTTTACCATCTGATCCGATTAAATAGTGGGTATCTAATATTCAGTGTTACACTGATATAGTGTTACAGGAATATGGTGCAAAGAAGGCACAGCTATTACATTTGACAGCTGCCTTTGATTAGTGAAATAGTGCAAATGAAGAAAGGCGGTTCATGGAACTCTGAAGAAAGGAAATCAATGTAGAAAATGCTATTGTCTTTTTTTATATAATACTTTGCACCTGCCAGAGGCAGAAATATAGCGGGGGTCATGTCATTTTGTAGGCATCTTTTACAGACTAATCGTTGAATGCCTGTTGTTGTCATCTGATTTCCCAGGTCAATAACAGATTGGTACCACTTTGATATACTTTGGAACTTTTTTTAAAAAAGGTTTGTCGCACCAGATAATAGTGAAGTGTGTGCTGTGTAATGCTACTGAGGACTTCCTTGCTGCATGTATGTGTTGAAGGCACATCTTGTGTTTATATAAGCTGTGTTCCTTTGCCCCAAATTGGGCTACTATGTTTAGTTCACCAGGACACGTGCTTGGTTACTGCATTAGCCGTCTCTTCAAGTTAAGAACAGCAAACCTCCACCTTCAGCAGAAGACTGACCGAATCAAAGATTAAGAATGTGGTTCAAGGCGTAGCCACCAATTTCTGAAGTTAACATGTGCCAATAATATTGTAATATGAATATTGGCAAATTAGACCATGTTAATATTTATACACACTTTCCCGCAAGAGTAATATCAATAGTGAATGGTATCAAGTGAATCATTCAAATTGAAACTCTACAAGTAAATAATAATCCATAAAAAACTCCACCAATGTCTGAACACCAACAATCCAAAATATTATTTATTGTTGAAGACCTGCTCAGATGATATTCGAAATTGATGGAATTGAAGCCAAACCAAACCAATAAAAAGCTGCAAGACACAAAACACTCTATTTCTGTAATTAAACTTTTTGTACTATGCAAGAACACTGATGCATTCATTTGGCAACAATTCCTCATTTAAACAAATTACCAAGAATGGAATAATGTCGATAGCCCTGCATTTTCATTTGCGAAGCTTGGTACAAGGCATTGGACTGAGTAATTACATTTAGAATGGGGATGAAAATGCAACATTGCAAATGCAGCCCCTGGTGAAATAGTGAACCCTCTGCCCTCCAGTCTGACATTTTCATCCAAAACAGATTGCTTTTTCTGAGAGCATCGTTTAGAATTGTAGGGCATAGGGTTAATCCTCTCAATCATTTCGTTTTTTTTCTTTTAGTTAACTTGACACTTTGAAGTTTATTTCCTGGTGTGCTCTAGCCTTGCAGGAGGACTGCAGTGTGAAATTTACATTATTCGTAGTTCATCAGTAAGAAGAAATGTTAAATTACATTGAAACAACAATAAATTAATAAGAAAGGTCAGGATCATTGCAGAATTTCAAGATGAACAGAATTAAGTGTGCAGTGAGACTGGTGCTTTGTCAACATTTCATCCTCAAGTGTTCAGTTGCTTTCAGTTTAATATTGGCTCAATGTAGATCAAAATATAGAAGTTGCTATATGTGCAGCCATATTATTTTCAGGAGATTTTGCTTTGAATTTTTTCCGATTTCTAATTTGCAAATTTACAAGACATAAGTGTTCAGTTAATAATTTGACATGAGTTGACAGTAACAGTTAAACTCTATGTGATCTAGATTGAGCAAGAGTGAAAATTCATTAAAAAATAAACACAGGAAAGAGTTATCCAGCATTTTAGTGCTACCTAAACTGGTGAAGCTGTTCATTAGTTCAGGTGAACTTGCATTCACCCTGCAAATGTGCTTTTGTTTGGTAAATGGTTGCTTGAGTGACAAGGTTAATCTGTTCACGAAGCTATCGTTACCCTTGCATGTGTGTTATGTAGTTATTTAAAAATAACATGGTTTGCATGTCATCCCAGCAGCTATAATGAAATCCTGTTAAGAAAAAAACCATAACACCGAATATTGGCGCCGCTCGTACACTTAGCTAGACGGGGCATAGTTCAGGTAATTGACCTTCTAAATGTCTGACCCCTGGGGTACTTGAAAGTCTGTGACCCTGGAATGTGAGTCTATATCATTAAACACAAGACTAATTAAAGCTGGCAGACAGCAGGAGCGCTGGTAACTGAAAGTTAACTGTTGTCTCAAGAATAGTACTGTTCGTCCTTCTGTGGACACTTAAATATTTTCACTATTTCAGTTGTTTTCAGAGAATAGCCCATCACAATAGCACTTATTCGTATTCTGCCATTAGCAATAAAAATTTGCAACACAGGCATTCTATTTCTGAACAGAGTGGCCTCAAGATGGAGAGGGTGGGAGAGGGTAAAGAATTTCAATAATCTCTACTTGTCCTGCTTTTGTGATTAGTTTGCGGAGCTCTTTGTCCTTTTTGGTGTTGCCTGGATTTACCTATTCTGTTACTTTGATACAGGATGTTAAGGCACCAGTGGCGCTCCTTTACAGAAAGAACGTCCAAGCTATTAAATGGATTTAGTGTATGTTCACTAAATCCCAGTCATAAAGGGTCAGAGTTCTGGACCAGAAGAGGTTAAGATTATTGGAAGTCTTCAACATTGTGAAAGGTGTTAAGAGGATAAATAATGAAGTGTTGCTAGAATGCTAGATGGTAAATCAGAAACTAGGGGACATAAATTCAGAATTATTGTTGAATGAGATAAGGGGAAAGTTAGAACAAAGACAAGTGATAGTTTGCCACAAGTAGCTACTGAGACAGACCATAACCAGATTTAATAGAGAATTCGATGAACATTTGACAAACAACAAAGCAGTGTATGTGTAGAGAATTGGGATTAGAGTAGTTCGCTCTGTTGAAAGAGCTAGGATTGCACATGCTCGAAGAGACTAATAGTCTCCTTCAGTGCTGTAATCTGATTCTATTTTTTGTGATTCTATTCTGATTCTATTTTTCTTTCCAAAGAACACAAATGCAGTTTCCTTAACATTTCCTCTTAATTTAAATTCCTAAAATATGAAATCACCTTGGTTCTCCTCTGTACCCTCTCAGGGGCAATAATCCGTAACTAAAACTGCACACAGTATTCCAGATAGGAATTGGCCTGATTGTAAATTGGCCTTTACATTAAATGTCTATTTATTTCCCTGTCCCTTTGTTAATGTCAGCCAATTCCTTATTTTGCTTTCATTTGAATAAAACAAATTTAAGAAATAAATCTCAAATATATTCACCACGAATCCTAGATCTTCTTTCTGTTCAGCAAAGCTGTATGACAAAATACTTTTGCCTTTGTTCCTTGCTAATTTATAGTGTTTTATATTTATCACATTGATAGCTAAAGCATAGGTGACTGTCACCATGCCATTTTTCCACTTAAAATCAACCTTTTCAACATTAGCTGAGCTGGGTTGAATGTAGACTCGTGTTACTTCACGGTTTAATCTGAAATGTGATCATGGTCCAATGTAATTAAAATCAACAATAGGAATGATGGTCTTCAGGATACTAGAGTTTGTGTGAAACTGAGAAGATGCTAAACCAGTAGTGGCCAACCACTTTGCAACAAAATAAATGTTTTTCGATTTAATATTTCTCGATAAATCTATGCTATTTTGTTATTTCTATGATTATTTTGTTGGCCAAGATTGGCCACTCTGCTAAGATTACCCATTCTATCAAAACTCTTTGAGCCTAAACGGAAAGTACGGTTTGTTACAACTGTTAAATGAGCAGTGATATTTGTGTTAGAAGCCAATTGAAAAACTATTTGTTCATTGTATTACAGTGATGTGGAAAGCTGATGTTTTTTGACAGATTTACAATGATCCAGGAATGGCTATTAATTTAGCAAATCTTAACCCAGAAAATGGCTAGACCTAGTATTGGCTCCCTCATAATCTCAGGTTTGCTGTGCTGATTTTCAGACCAGGTCCCAAGTAACGGCCTTGCTTTCATTCGCAAGAATTGCATGTAAAAATTAAGCATGTAACAGTTCATTGGGTAAGAAAAGTAAGAAATCAATGAAGTGAACTCTGGGTATAGTTTGCTGTCGAAATTTGTTTGTGTTAGGAGGAAGATACAATATTGGGCTGGCAATAAAAAAACTCCCCACCACCCCACCCACCAAAAAGCAGTAATTTGTTTTTCTACAGAGCTAATTAAACTGTGGATAGACTATTTTACAAAGATAAAGATAGCTTGGTTCCTGTGTTTTAGTATTTAATATTATACTAGTTCCAGTGGCTTGACTGCCATTTGCTATTTTTAATTATTCCTAGGGAGGGTAATATGACACATGGAATGTTCAATTCAAAAGACAAAATACTTAAATTCTGTAATAAATGTATTTTAATGCTTGCCAAGAGCCAGCTACAAGGAATATACACACATTTGAGTTATTTACCAGAACTATGCAGCCTTGAACTTTTTCCTTTATGTACAATATTTATTATCCATTTGAGCTATTGCAGAAGGCGAATTCACCTTAACCTCTTGCTGGTATACACAGAACGTGTAGATGAACATTTCAATTTGCACTAAGCCCCACTTTGTTACAAAATAAACACAGATGGGGGTTCTGAGCATGCTTTGGGGATTAGTAGTTGTTTCAGCTGGTAGAAAGGTGCTCTGGGTACAAAGAGAGGTTGAGTTTTGTTATCAGCAGGGCATGACATGCCTGACTGTAAATCTGCCTCTTTTTTTCTGCATGAGTGACAGTTCAGCTACCCCGTACAGACTTGTCAAAAGGTTAATTGGGTGTTATAGATAAGTTTTCTCAAGTTTGAAACCTATGTTAGTTACTGGTTGCTTTTGTATTTTCCCCTTTAGATTATATATACTGTCACTAATCTTAGCCATTTTATATTATTTGGAAAGTCCATATTTATGCATTGGTGTATTATAGGAATGTACTAGATGCCAATGTTGTGTATGAAGAACCTAGATTTGTACCTCATTGGTCATTGTGCTTTTAAACTGCTTCCAAATACTGTGGAAGAATGAATATAGGTTGGGAGCCACCAACAACTGGAGAAGCCAGACAGCTAGCACGAGCTCCCCATGAGTTCAAAGTATGAAACTTCCTTTGTCTGAACCCAGTTTATTAATGGGTCAAATAATGGACTATTCAGACTGAAGATCGTTTGAATGGTTGACTTCAATAAATTACTGTTTGTGACAACCCTATTGCAAAGCCCAAAGTTGACATTGTGCTGCTGCTCTTGACAAGGTTTTCGAATGAATTGTATTTTGCCCTTCTTTCCAGAAATGTGAGAACAGAATCTGACTCCCAAATGCACAATTTGTTTGGAATTGCTAAAGACCCACATGGTCTGGATAGCACAGTCTGCTTAGAAAAGAAAATATTCCTCCTTAGTGATTTGTGTTGTAATGTGGTGAATACTTTGACTATGTACTTGATTGTTTGAATTATCCTTCGGAGTACACTTCAGATTTAAGCTGGAAGCTTTACATCATTCTACTGTGCTTATACAGTCTATTTTGTACTTTATTTTAAAAAATTGCACATATCTCTCAATAGGAATGAGCTATGTTCTAAAGCAGAAGGAAGCTGTTCCCTAATGACAATCCTGAATGAGCACATGTGTTTTTAACATTATATAATTTTATCCCTAATCTACAACAACAACTTTGATTTACATAGACGGCGTCTCAGAGCGCTTCACAATAACAGATCCCAGGACCGAGCCAGGGGCAGGGGCAGAAAGGTGAAGAGAAAGGTCTTTAGCTGAGACCTGAAATTGCGAAGAGGGGGGCGAAGCGAAGGGAGTGAGAAAGGGAGTTCCTCGGGGCGTAGTGGCTGAGGGCACGGCCGCCGATGGTGGAGCGGAAGTTACGGGGGACAAGGAGGAGGCCAGACGAGCGAAGGCAACGAGTGCTAATCTATTCATCCATCTAAAATGTCAAATGAGTTTTATTTTATCCTGTCTCATTTTATCCTGTTTTATATGTCGTTCGGAATTTTATGCTGCATTTACATTAATACAGCTGAAATATCCTGAGAACGTATTACCGTAGAATGTTTTCTTTGCATTGCAGGGTAGTTTCCACCTCACCGTAAACACCACTTTGATTTCAGACCACTGGACTTTCCTGGCTGGGAAGAATGCACACAGATCACTCCAACATCTGGAACATTTTGCCTTTTGTCAGCAGAAAGTCTGACTGGGCAAACTGAGTCCTCGGACACCGTGTTTAAGATAACATGACCAGTGCCTCAGGATAGGGTATTATATTACCACCAGTTAAACTGCTGTCTTTTGGAGATGCCACAAAAATCACTTCTTTTGGTGTATCTAGTCATATCCGGAGACAACAAAACTTCTGCATTTACCTTCCAGCAATACTGCTGAAGTTATAAGGTCAATAAATAAATGCAACATCGGTACTGTAGCCTCGACTCCACCGCCTAGAATTTCAGTGCATTTGCAATTAGTGTCTGGTTTTGCTCCCACCATTTCTTAAAACAAACTCAAGTTTGTTTTTTGGTCAGCGGGTTTTGAAGCTTAGACTAGCTTCTGATTCTGGTTCTTGTAGTTGGCAGCTTGGAAAGTACTCCCAGCATCGAAATGGTTGGCCGACGAGTGCAGTGTCAATTACATTTTCAGAATAATGAGAGTTGCTTGTTATGTGCTCTCTTAAAACAGTAGGCAATCTAGAACTGACATTCAGTAAAGTAGAAAGTGCTCCTGCATATAGCTGCTCTTACAACCTATACCACCTTTCACAGTCATTTGGTGGTTCCAAGAAAACATTAGTCTATGAATAGCCCATTTATTGCATTAGTGCTTTTAATCCCTTCATGTCTGTAGCGGTTATATAGTCCTCTTTCTCAGATCTTTCATCGCATTCCACCCTGAACCCAATCTTTTATTGCTCGCAATGTGTTTATGTAACAGCAGTATCATTAACAGCACTGAGGCACTGTAAGCAAGAAGGTGTCTCGAGAAGCATTACTTTTCATAACTTGGATCTAAGCACACAAAAAGGACTCCGTGGCTGACCCCATTATCATTATGACATTTTCTTGCTTTGTGCATGATGAGCTATGCCTGGACAGGGCAGCAGTGTATTTTTTACTCTCTCTCACCATTGGCCTGTACAGTGGGCAGGGTCAGGAGCTAGCAAACACAAGTCTTAGACCTTATGTCAAAACAGGCTGTTCATCAGCAAGTAGAGAACTAAAGTTTCTTTGTTGGTCTGTCAAAATCACCCTGCTGTGTAAAAGGAGGGGGGAATTGACAAAATGGGCCTTTGCAGCTTCCATCAAACGGTTCTGCTGCACCCAAATGATTGTGGCACCAGTTACTGGAAAAATCTTTGGTAGATTTCAATGAAAGCTTATTGCTTGCTACTTTGCGCATTGTGTCGAAAAATAACTTGAGAAATTGATTTAAAAATACAAGTGAAGCACTATGGTATATTAGGAATAGGATTCAATGTCATTTTCATTTGTTTGTAATCCTCAAATGTATTTGAAACTATTTCACAAAATCTAAGGCTCATCTGCTCTTGAACCAGGGGCTCGAGGTCTGAGCTGCAGCTCAGGGGCCTTACATTCCAGGTTTCATTCCATTTCCTTCTGGGGAAACACCTGGTTTCCATTTAACTCTGTCTTACAACATACAGTAAAACCTCAATAATCCAACATTCTGAAAGCTAGCAACTCCCTAAAACCGGCAATATTTCAAAATACATGTAGTATTAGATTTATTTCCAATGTTTGTAGTTCACAGCGTTGCCGCTCTGTCGTTTGCCGCTGTGCGTGGAG
This sequence comes from Hydrolagus colliei, assembly GCA_035084275.1. Classification (NCBI taxonomy): domain Eukaryota; kingdom Metazoa; phylum Chordata; class Chondrichthyes; order Chimaeriformes; family Chimaeridae; genus Hydrolagus; species Hydrolagus colliei. Next base: position 16,915,785 of record CM068749.1, on the reverse strand, counting down.
CTTGGGCATTGTTTCGTTTCAGTGTTGTGTTTAGGGTGGTGCTTCCCAAGCCATTTCTAGGTAGGTTTCTAAATACCAACTCATCAGACTCCGAAATCCGGGAAGTACATGGGCCCAACTGTGCCGGATTATCAAGATTTTACTGCACCAAGATTGTGAGTTTGGTACGTGTAGAACCGTGGACACAGACCCTGTTGCTTAGTTAGTGCCCCAGCCCAAACAATCGGGAACCTTTCCAAACCAAGCTTCTCAGAGGGTTTGAAATGTTGTCTTTCAGGTTATCTGGAAAGGTGGAAATTCCTATCATAGGTACTGTGTTACCTCAGAAGTTCACTTTACTACTTTTAATCATATATTGATCAAGAGTTGATTGCATGGTAATTAATCTTTTTTTGTTCATGGGAGTGTTGTAAAAACAGTTAAATTCAGGTGTGCTTTATTGCTGTTATGTAGAGCAAAACTTCATGTCATCGGGTTAATGATTCATTGAGGAAAAGCTGGGATTCACAAGGCCAATCTGCTGTGTTTTTCTCATTCTTTTTCTCCCCCACAAGCATATGGGTCACTGGTGTTGATGGTTGTAATAATCACAGGTGAAAAATTATAATCTAAAGCTATGGATCATAACACAAGAATAATGGGTTACATGAATAGCCAGGAATTCTGAGGAAAGGGGACTTGTAGGTTTATACTGGTCTATGTGGCTGTTTACCAAGTTAAATCTGCTCCAATCGACATTTGCTGCAGCTTCTGGCAAAACTGTGAATGCATAGTGTGTTACTGGAAGCCTAAACCTCTTCAACTTGTTGTCTGTCATCTGGATTTAATCTGCCAACCAATTTCTGATTTTTTTTAACTCTCATTTTATAGTTTCTTTTTAAACATTTAATGCAGTCAAGCCCTCATTGCTAGCATTCTTCTCCACTTGTTATCCCCTGAGTAAATCTGGCATTCTATAGGGAGGGTTAACCACTAGGGTCCTTGGAACCTAAGAACTTCATTTTGTACCACTTAGTTTCCCGCATTCTTTACAGAGTACTCACATATGGTTTATCTTAAATTCTTCCTCTTCTGTGAGCCTTGGTAAGACCAGTAATGCTTCTATAAGTGAGAGGTTCTTTTTCTTTAAGTCATGTTTGTGTCTTTGCTGATGAATCCCATTCTCAGCAACTTCCAACAACTCTCTATGCGTTCACAGCTCTGGCTGAAACTAACAAGTGTTTTTTGGAATCAGTGTTGATCTGTAAAAATGCCACTTGGCAGCGGCACAGGAACTATGGAACAATTTTGAAAGAAATAGTAACTTGAGCTTTAAACAGTATTTTTTGTTCTTCCAGACCCTTCACGCGAAACTGTGTGACAAATGGAAGATTATCCTTTTTTAAAAAAAAAGTATATAAATATATGGAGTTATTTATGAAAACATTTATTTCAAAAATAAAATTCCTTTGTCTCCCTTCATGCTAGGAAATTGGTCATTCAGAAACATATGGACATCACAAGTTTAATAAAGCCTTCCAACAGCACGTTATGTATTCATGGCTCTGCCTGCGTTGTTTGAAATCAATGTTGATGGGTAAAAGTACACACTTGGCAGAGGCGCAGGAGGGATGCTATGGAACAATACTGAAAAAATAGTTACTTTCTTAAGTTTAACAGGAGAGTATTTTAATTTTTTAAATGTTCTTGACCATTTAATGTTTGGTATGTAGCCAGAGACCACAAAAGAACTGTGCATTTTTAATTGTCTTGTCACATAGGTTCTATTAATCAACTTTGAAGAATTGTTCATACTTTTGAATAATATTATGGGCATCAAATTGCTGCAGACAACACAATGATTGTTTATGCCATCCCGTGAGCTGCTGCTCCATGCGAGCCAGTCTCGAGTGGTATTTGGGAGATTGTTGGAATTAATGTAGTGGGAGGGCTGAACATCTCAAATAAAATTTGTTGTTTGTAGAGCATGAAGTCTGCATTTTTTAGTACACTACTATATTTTTTACATTTTTAGCAGTGATGGAAAAGGAATTCTTCTTTTTAGGTGGCTTATGTAATACAGATGGGAGGGTTGGTTTTGTAGGTATTCACTAGATTATGTACATAATCTTTCTTTGTGTGAGCATTGGCAGTGTATCAGCAGGCTATTGCATTGTGACATTGGTACTACATTACAACTGAGTTCGATTGAGATAATAATACTAATCCTTGCATTTGATATAGCGCTTTTCACGTCTTCCAGACGTCTCAAGGCGCTTCCACAAATATACTGTAAAATGAATTGACTGTATTGTTTGTGGACGAAACACTGCAGCCAGTTGTGCACAGCAGTGTCCCACAAACAATCGTGGATTGAAGTGACCAAACTATTATTGTTTTGTTTTTCTTGAGGGATTATTATCAGGCATGTGGAATAAGGAAACTTGCCCAAGGTTTCAACATGCAGAGAGTCAAACCCAGGTCTCTCATTTGCAAGGCAAGTGCTCTATCCAGTGAGCTACAAGACTCCACAAGGTCACAGAACTTGCAACATTTTGCTCACTTCCTCTTCCACCCCCAAGTCATAACAGCATGATGCAAAGATTACTCAGATTTTATTGTAGTCATTGCTTTATTTCTTTTTCTACTTTTTAGAAGTATCAGGCTTCCGGTAATTGTTTTGTAACACATCAAATGTTAGACCTTGACCAGGGATAGGTATGGAGACATTGCAACATTCACCCGTTGATACTTAATAAAGAAATGTTGGGTGTTTATCCATTCAAATTGCATGAACTGTTCATAGTGCAAAGCAGTCCCAGGGGTATAACCTCTTCTTTGTACATTTTGTCCATTACCTGTAAATTTTCCCTTTACTCACAAAAAAAATGTGGAGTCCTACAGCACTCACCTTGCAAGAGAGAGACCTGGGTTCAATTCCAGGCAGGACGAAAACTTGGGCAAGTTTCTTTTCTCTACACACCCAATAATAACCCCCAAAACCCAATAATAAATCTGTAATTTCAATCCATGTGGGACACTGCTATGCACAATTGGCTGCTGCGTTTCGCCCGCATATATACCAGTCAATTCACTTTACAGTATATTCTGTGAAGTGCTTTGTGACGTCTAGAAGACATGAAAAGCGCTATATCAAATGCAAGGATTATTATTATTATACTAGTGAACAACTCCAGCATAGTTCCATTTGATGGTAATCATGCATTTGATAGAGCACCACATCACGTTGCCGAGGCATTTCAAAGCCCTGCACAGGATTTTACTATGGAGTTCAGTGGCTGTGTATTTATAGGCAAAAAGGCAGCCAAGTTCCACACAACAATGTTCCACAAACAGCCAAGAAGTGAATGACCCAGTTTTATTTGGAGAGATTGTTAGCCAGGCCCCAGGGAGAAAATTCCTTCTCGTTTTAAATTGTTGGTTTATTAGGCTAAAGGATAGTGGATCTGGTATTTTGGGATAATTTAGCGGGATTTGTTATGGGAATAACAGATTTGCCAATTATTTTGCTGTGTTCAGATAACACGAACATTGTGCTGCAGGAAATCTGTGAAAATCTTTCATGTGCTATAAAGCAAATCTATAAAAAAATAGAAATGAGTTACCTAAGTATTTTTTTAAACAGGCCCTCAATTTTATTCATTTAAATCTTAAGTATCACCCAATTAGGCTTTTAAAATGACGCTTCAACTCTATAAAATCCATTGCAAATCCTAAATATAGTATTCTGATCATTTATGAGCTATTGTATAAAAATAATTGTAAGAGGGATGCCATTGTGGGGGTGAGAGAATCCAAACGATTTTTGGTATGTTGGTGGGTCTGTTTATGAAATATTTTTATTATTGCCCCTTTAATTTCATTCAACCATTTCTAGTCAGCAGTGTATGTTTATAGAGTTCCCTCCAACTCACAGTTGTTAATTAATCGTGCCAAGAGGCTGTGGGGAATCTCACAAGCATCAGTCGTTATGTGGCCATCCATTGGCCTTTATTGAGTCTGAGATTAAATTTACTACTGCTAATAGTTCTAAATTTCTGCTGTATGGCTTTGACTTATATAAATATTATTGCATTACCTCAAACTCCAGCAGTGATTCATTGAAAAGCCTTGAGGTTGTTTTTTTTAAAAAAGCTCCACCGATGAGTGACATCAAGGAGTTGAGCCTCCATGATTGCTCAAATTCTGGTTCGTATAATTTCTAACCTATACTGTAACTGGCTTGTTGGCACATTGGTAGCTGCTAAATAAAGAGATTAAATTCCAGAATTAGTTCTACCTGAATTGGTTGGTTCTAATACAGTGAAAACAAAAGCATGTCTGAGCCTGTAAAAGTTGTTGTGGATACTGTAGCCATTTAAAAAAAAAGTGACATAGAATTTATAGAATGCTTTCAAGCCAAACATTTCTCTCTACTGATATTTTGGAATCTGGTCATTCTGAAAAGTTTTTTAAAAAACACATCTCGGAGACTGATAGTGTAAATTTTCTTTTTTTAAAAAACACATACAGGTGTACTCAAGGATTACTTGAGGGAATTGCCTTCTCCCCTGATAACAAAGCAGCTATACGAAACTGTATTGGAAGCAATGGCTAAGCAACCCCTCAAGATGACCTCTTCTGGATGTGAAAATGACCTTGCTGACTCTGAATACACAGTTGCTCTCCTTGACTGCCTGCCTGAAGTGGAAAAGGTAAAGAATCTGAATCTGAGTTTCGTGGAAGAGTTTGAGCACTCTTGAGGATTGTGCTAATTACAGTCTTTTTCCCGTTTAGTGCCATTTGTTTCTAAAGTCTCTAAAAATGTATCATTTTAAACTTCACATAGAGAATGAAGATCTTTTTAAAGGAAAGATTTTGTAAAACAAAAACCTTTATGTGAAATATTCAAGTTAGTTATGAATTTGGGAAGAGGTTTCAGAGATTAGGCCCTTTTACTGGATTTCACTACCTTCATTATGTTCAAGGCATGTGGCTGACATCCAGAATCACAAACTGATGAAAGTCAAAAGATCAAAGTAGTATAATATCAAAACATTCCTGGGGTAAACCTGTTTAGTTTAATAACATTTTATTTTCTGTGCTACCACTACTGTTGATAAATGCACTGGAAATTATAAGGTAACTCAAAATAAATTAGTAAATGTTTAACCCTTTCACCTAAACACTGGTAAAATTAATATCAATTGTTGAAATGCCTGTAACTGATTTGGTAATGAATCTGGTCAGTGTGTAATGAAATATATGAGCACCATATCTTTAAATGCAATTCAAGCCAGATGGACTTTCTTATCAGGTATATAAGGTAAATATACTCTTTTGATAAGGCAGTTCATGTGGGCATATTTCCAAAGATATTCTTTATTGTAAACTTCCTCCCTTTGTTTACTTTCTCCTCCCAGCCCCCACACTGTACATCATTACTTTTGATCTGTTCAATTAAAATCAAACTTATTAATTCACTTGAACCTTTTTCAAAAAAGTATTAGAATTCAAAACGTGAAAATCTCTGATTAGCTCCATGATAACACAGCAGCATGTATCAATGAAAATTAAAACTATAAATAACTATGGTATAAAATCCTAAATACTGGAGAGGTTCAACTTGCAATATTTCCTTTTAGAGTTGACTCACCCATTGATTCTCAACAGCACACTGTGGAACAGAGTGGACATCTGAGAACTCTATAAAATAAATATTTTGCAGGGTATATATATATATATATATAGAGTGGACACTTGACGGAGAGTTCAGTTCCCTCTCCTACACTTCCCCACTGTCCTTAAAGAATTCAGATCCCCACAGGAAAGCAGGAACCAAATTATGAGTGTTTATTAGTAACACATTTAAAAGAAAATCCAATATTCTCTGCAAACCACACAAATGAAAATACCAGACAGCTTTTGATCAAAATGAGCCCAGCGCCTTGGGACGTCTTCCTGATGTGAAAGGTGCACTATAAATGTAATTTTGTTGTGTTAGAAACACAACATCCCAGTCCTGAATAATTTCCGGAACATTGACCCCTATGTTTTTTAAGTGTTTCAAAAGATGCTCAATTTTTTTTTCCAGCAGGAAAAATAATTTCCTGGAGGCTCACCATGATGGATCTTTGGACTTGTATACCAAGTCTGCCAGAGTTGCTTGTGATATATTGAATAGGAATTTGCATCTTTTCTGTTCTTGGCTAATGCTTACAATACATCACTAGCATTGAGATTTGAATCCTCATCAAAAGCTCAGGTTCCTTAAAGATGTCATGGCATTGTTCTCCGTTTCACATAACTGACTTGTTTTAATCATGTTAGTCAGTTTGAGTCACTCTCCTCACTATATGAAAAGACGACTTGGCAGTCTGAACCATTTTGTCGTTGGGGCTGTAGTAAGATTGAATCCGGGATGTGGAGTGTATTTTGCAGACCTTTTAGCCCCACCAGGTCACGTTATTGATGTGTTTTCACTGGTGCAGCTCAAACATTCTTATCGCTTGTTTTTGTTCCTTTGCATTCTTGGGATACCAGCAATAATCAGTAATTAAGTGGGATGACTCTCTGGGACTAAGAGCTGCTAGTATGTAGACAATGAAGTTGCTTCCAAACCTTTAGAATCTAGAGATTCTGCCATTTTTGTGGAATACACAAGTTAATCTGAAACTTTTAATCAACATTTTGTTTATACAAGCCTTCAAAATATAAGTGCCTAAAACTGGCACATTTGAGAAAGTATTTTTCTTATGCTGGCTTTCGACATCGGAGGGTGTTTTATTTCCTATTTGTAAGGAAATTACAGGTGGATGAATCCTGTAGTTCAGTGGTTAGAGCACTCGCCTTGCAAGCGAGGGACCTGGGTTTGATTCTAGACAGGAATGTAGGCAACATGTAGGTTTCCTTACTCCACACCCCTAATAATAATCCCTAAAAATAAATGGTCATTTTTTACGACTGTTTGTGAGACACTGCGGTGTGCGTTTCACCCACAAAGATACAGCCAATTCACTTTATAGTACAGAAGATGCAAAAACTATATCAAATGTAGGGATTATTATTATTATGGTTGCAAGTTGTATATCTGAGAACTCTATAAAACAAATATTTTGCAGGGTATATATATATATATATACACTCAGATTATTTATTTAGTGCAAATATATTTATTTTATACAAGTACTAATGTAATGTTCAAGTAATTCTCCATAGTGCCAATGAACAGGGAATTTAGACATCCCCAAATCCTTTTTGTTTTGATTTCTGAACATTCTGCTCAGTACAGTACTATGTAATACAGTAAAAGCCCGTTTATCCATGACACGATCAACCGTAACTTCCATATAACCGGCACAGCAAAAAAAGGTTTCACATTCGATAAACCGGAATTTATCCGGAAAAATGTTTTTTTGGTATATTGTGTTGCGTCAGTATTTTGGAATGCTGCTACTAGGTGCCTGATGGTGGTGCTACCTCTGAATGCTACTGGTACTGTACAGCAATACACTCTCCGGAGTGTACTCTTTGAGAGAGAGCGAAGGTGAGTTGATTAATTTAGATTTAATTTAGCCACAAATTAGCAAAACACATACACAAACACACCCTGAGCAAAGCTTGCCGATCAATGCATATCACAGCTTTTTAATAAAAAAAGCACTGCAATGCCCGATCTTTTTTTTTTACAGAGTGCAAGTTAGTGCACACAGACACACACACATACAGGCATCGCATACCTTTTTGGAAGGAAAGTTAACTGAACAGTGACAGTGGCAGCTGCTTTCTCAATAACACATTTGCTTTCCTTCTGCCCCCAGTGAGAACAGTGTCATTCAGACGTGTAACTTTTACACTAGTTTAAAGATCTCTCTGAACTGCCTGGTCGTTGTGTGTAAAGGATTATTATTATTATTATTTATATATTATATTATCATATAAATGATTATTTAGTCTATTATTAATATGCTATTTTTTAAAAATGTAATTTAAAAAAATTGTAATACTTTTGTTTTGTGTTGGGTTTTCGGCTGAATATCCAGGCGCTTTAACCGGCACTGACCAGACCCCAAGGGTGCCGGATAAACAGGCTTTTACTGTACATTGATACAGTATTTCAATTTACGTTTCATTCGGTATTTTTGTGGTTAACAGGTTTAAAAACTTGTACACTTTTTTCAAGAGCTAAATAATACATTCTTGACTTACTTGTTATATTGTCTCCATACTATTTTCTCACGACAATTGTTTATTCATAGGCATGTTTATACCCACAATTGTTTTAATAATAATAATACTTGCATTTGATATAGCACTTTTCACGTCTTCTTGGCATAATAATAATACTGTATCTCACATCTCAAAACGTTTCAAAGAATATTTTGTAAAATGAATTGATTTTATATTTAATGCTACAGATTGGATTTTTGTATTCCAGTCTTATGTAAGAAGTTACTTGTGTTACTGTCATATTTTAACTTGTATTGTACAGTAAATTCAGCAATTGTTTTTCATTTGTACACAAATTTTGTTTTCTGTTCTATTTTCCACCTCAGGCAACACTTAAGATGCTGTTGGATCACCTGAAACGTGTGGCTTCATACCATGAGGTGAATAAGATGACCTGCCAGAACTTGGCAGTATGTTTTGGGCCCGTGTTACTGAGCCAGAGACAGGAAGCCTCCAATCACAGCAACAGGGTTTTTATAGACTCTGAAGAACTTGCTAGTGCACTGGACTTCAAGAAACACATAGAAGTGTTGCATTATCTACTTCAGCTTTGGCCAGGTGAGAGAACACTCTTAGGTTTTGAATCTAAAGGGAAGGGAAAGAGATTTAGTTGCTGCTTCATCACTTAATTGTTGCCTATTCCTGCCACAGCACCAAAAGAATGGCAAGGTGCCTGCGTTTTCTTTAACCATGTACTACGTGAGAACTGAGGGATTTGAATGGTATATGCAGAAAATGTTGTATCTTTTAAAAATAGTAATCAAAAGAATTGTATGGCGGAAGGCTTATTAGATGGTTGTCCTTTCCCTATTAGGTGAACTGATGATCTGAGATTTGTCCCTTGTTTACTAACGAATTGATTTTTGGATATTCATTCCAATAGGGGCTATTATTGTTCATTATATTGGAGCCTTACATCAGTGTTCTTCGAACTATTACAATCTAATGAGTTGCATTTTTCTGGGGGGTTTTAAGTTACCTACCCATAAGATATAACATGTTCTGCTCATCTGATTAGAAAATATCAGCTGCTGAAACCATTGAATTAAAAAAATTATGATTAACATCCATTACAAGCAACGTGCTTGTCAATCATAAAGATTGACAAAATTTACAGTCGATTCACTTTAGAGTATATTCTATGAATTGCTTTGAGGCATCTAGAAGACGTGAAAAGCACTATTAACAAATGAAAGGATTATTATTATTATTAGTATTATTAATGTGATTCACTGGAATCCCTGTGAAACTGAAGCAGCAAGAAAGGTTTAGTTAGAAGATTTTTCTTTTGTCCAGTTTAAATGTTGTTCCTTTGGTCACTGTGGATCTCAAACTTTTGACGAATAAGGTTTCTGCCTATTTGTGCATCAATAGAAATGTTTGACAAACGCACTTTAGGGTGGATTCTGCTAATACCAATTTGGGTATTATTTAGTATCAGACCGTAGAATCTGTGACAAAGGCCTGCATGTCATACTACACCAGTAACTACACATTTTAAAATGTGTTCCTTCAGAAAATTAGGGATGATTTATATATTTTTTAATCTACTTCTGTTTTCACCAGCACACTCTTAAACAGTGTGAATCATAACACTCACTATCAGTATTAAAGTAAAGGTACAATTTTCATTGCAAGAGACTGTAATTTAACTGAAGTGGCAGAATATTGAGGAATATTAACCATTGAACCATCCCCTTTGACTGGCAAGTATCAATATCTCATAGTTTGGGGGAATAATCAAAATCCAAACTATTTTGTCTTCCAGTGCAAAAAATGGGTACCAAAGAGCAAATGGAAACCAGTGCATTACCTGAACATCAGTCATTGAATTGTGTGAGAAGAAGGAAGCAACGACCCACAAATTTGAATTTGACAAATGCAGAGGTAACCGGGGTACTGAGACCTAGGCAGGTCAGACTTGATAGTCCTAGCAATCGCTATGCTGGAGACTGGAGCAGTTGTGATGGAAGCTTCCTCCTAGGAACAAAGGAGAGCAGTGTGGAGGCAGACTATGATGATGTTCCTTCAGAAGGCAGTGAAAGTGAGGAAGAAAATGGTGCAACAGACGGGACAAATGACTTGGCTGATCAGCACACCGAGCCTGAATCCAAAGAGCATACCTATGAGGCCTATGTGAGAATGCAGAAGATCAATCCAGGACTTGAGCACACAGTGAACCTTCAAGACCTTCAAGAAAGCATTGATACGTTGATTGGAAATTTGGAAAGAGAGCTAAACAAGAACAAACTGAAAGCCACTTGCTGAAGTTCCTTCTGCTGTCCACATTTGGGGATAGATGAACAGTATTGCAACAACATTGCAACAAGTTCTGCGATGGACAGTTCTGTCAGTAGTGTTCTGTTTGCTCATTTCTGGATACCAAAGTATCATGGTTTAACTTGGGCCATCTGAATAATTTTAGGCATTCCAGGACATTTGTATGTATACTTTTATTTCTTCTTATTGGAAGAATCCAGTGGATTGACCCTTAGGGGTATATGGTGCCTTAAAGGCATATTTTAAGTGTGTACTGTAGACTGTGGTCTATGTTCAGGTAGGAATGTTAACTGATGCACTTATAAAACAGGCTTTTGATGAGGACTTGTTGAAGGAGACTAGCCATTGCCGCACAGCAGATGCTTTCCAGGTACTGAATCCAGTGACATCTTGTAAGAAGTTCTTAGTGTTCAATCCAAAGTCATTCTCAACATTGAGGGTGGCTGTTGCTGCTTGGCAGATCTTTCTGCAACTTGATCCGAGTATTTTTCTTTCTCTCAGCAATAAATACCAGTTAAGAGATTTTACTGGTCACCTTTCATTTGCAATGGAACACCACCAAGGCTGCTATGAAGACCATTAAAAACAATCTGCACAATTTTGGGAGATGTAAAATTTGTTTTTCTTTCTTCATTATTAACACTTCCCTGTAACTGTATTTAAACACAAATCAAAACAAATGGTATATTTTTCTAACCCAGTATATTTTTGATAAAATGTGGTCATGCCAGTTAAAGTGACCCACATACCAGAAGGCCAAATACTGTTAGATGTACTGCCTGGGATATGTAGCAAATATAAATATATTAAATACACAATGACCATAGCTGTGAGGAAGTGTTGTCATCCTAAAATGACTGATTATTATTTGCAATGCCTTTTATGGTATTACCTGTTTTTGTCATATCAGTATTGATATCTAACATTATTAACAGAGCATTAAAACGGGTGTTTTATATTTGGCTGCTCCATATCTTTATACAGATAGAAGTGTAAACTAGTAAATGCCTCTATTTAAAATATTATCAGACTGATTGTTTAAAGAAGCATTATTAAAAAGATGATTTCATCAGCTGATTTGTGTATCACATTCTCGAGTGCATGTTTGTTATTTACTTTTAATTGTGTTTATGTAGAAAATATCTCACGTAATAAGTGTGTTCCTACAAATACAAAAATTGACCACATAAAGACAGTGGTGCTGAACTGGTGTACTCTCGTTCTAAAATTCACAATTTTTATTCAACACTAAGCAGATTTTGTTCGTCATTTAAAGCTGATTTCAAGCTAATCACTCAGTGATGTATTTTATAGAAATGTTGCCGCCTAAATATAGAATCCAAAGAATATTTGGCTCCATAGAGACTTTTTTCTCTTTACGCTCAATTAGCAAGATACCCAGAACAAGATAATCAGTAAGGTAGGCATCTGACTCCATTGTTGGCAGAAGTTGGCTGTTGATTTACAGACTGGATCAATGGAGATGCTTAAGATTTCAAAAAGAATTTCCCAATTTCTGTTATTTTTATAGTTGCCTGACATGTGTTCCTACCACCTTGGAAAATGATCCCATCTAGTTTAGACAGTATTTGGAAAACGAAAGCCAATACTAATCCTTGCATTTGATATAGGTGAACATGGCTATCAGTGGCCCATTGTTGTATGTAGGAATTCACGGATGACAGTGAATCCTATATACCTGTAGCCAGCATGGTTAACCACTTTCTCCTCTTCCCCATCGTCATCCACTTCCTTTCTTCCCTCACTCCCCACTTCCCCCCCATTCAGAGAGCCACTTACACTTTAATTTCTTCAAACTTAAACATGCTTCAGCTGACATAGCCTAGCTGCAAACAGATAGAAGTCCCGTATTACTTCCTCCTATCCCGTTGATCCACCTCCTCTACAACTTCCCCCACTCCATGTAGAAACTTTAATGATCCTGAAAAACTAAGAGGCAGCAGGTCTATCTGTGCGATCTCATGCAATATATTTGGAAGACGGCTCAATTGGAGGAATGATGGCCACTGAACCAAGAGGTGAATGATCGGCTGTTATAGGGAATAGATTTGGCACTTTTATTTACACGAAGAGTATAAATTCCAGGACTAAGGTTCTAAACTTGCCGATATTTTATTTTTATACTCTTTCCACTCTGATTTTATGAATAACTAGGATGTTTTGAGAACATTCTTTAGAAGTATTTACTGGCAGTATAAAGCCTAATGGACTAAATTTGACACACTTTTTTAAAAACCAGCAGTGTGAACGAAGTAGTGTTGTCTTGTTTCAGCATCCTGTGGTGCTATGTATAATGTGAAACATTTGGTTATTTTAATATCCTCACAGCTTTAAAAAGATTCTTTGTGATATTTTTTCTGGCTGTAATTTATCTGCTGCAATTTTTTAATTGTATTTTAATATTGTATGAATTATCTGTTACATAAAAACCTCGATAATAAGGTATCACTAAATCTGTAAATATGTCTTTTAATGATTTGAGTAAATCTGTACTGTGACACAAATATTAAAATCTGCATATTTAACAAATTTTGTTTCACTGGCATTGTTCCCAAAGGATTAGAGCACCTGTGTAATTATGTTTTTTCACCTGAGATTGGATATGTAATTTTAGGGAATATTTGTTTCTTAACCATCCAAATAGCATTTGATAAGATTTAACATCAACAGATCACAACTAGATTCATTAATATTGACCCGTGCTATTAAGGTTGGCTGGTGGCTCATGGAAACCTCCTTTCACAGTAAAAAAAAGTGTTTACAGAGTTCCTTCTTGCTAATCTGTCTTGGTATACACATGTTATTATAGCCCAAATTCTAATTAGCAGCTCTGAGTCGCTATTAGTGAATGACGTTGCAAAGCACTGCTTCAATCCCACTCCTGTTCTCTTTTCTATCCATGGAGCATCTCATCTGATGAGTTGTAATTATCTTTGGGGATTGTAATTTAGATAGAGTAATTCTATCTATATAGAGTAATTCCATGTTGAGATGTAGACTTTGGCAAAGAAAAAATTAAAAATATATAAATAAATAAAAGTAAACTGCTAAAGTTTCAAAGGCTACTTCATCTTTCCAATGCACTTATATATTATATATATATATATTATATATATATATATATATATATATATTATATATATATATTCATGTAATATGTGGCACACAAATGACTTACAAAATGCAGTGCTTCACATTCCGTGGATTACATCAGCAGAAATGGTCAACCCACAAGTAAGAAAATATGAAATTTGCAACCTAAACAAAACCACTCTTGGACAGATGTGTTAACCTTTCTGGCTACAGGAGGCTTTCATCAAAAAAAATCCTGTTTTCCATAGAACAAAAGAGCTGGTAAATGAACACATTCATTAGCTTTGAGGTAATAAATGTGGAATTGAAAATTCCTCTGTGAAATATATTGGTGCTTCATTCCTGTTTATTTAGTCAACCGATGTTGACCTACTTTCATAATCTTTCTTGATTGGATGCCGCTCATGTTTGTATTAAAGCTCAAGAACGTCACCACTAATGGCTATTTGAGGATTTGCAATATCTAGAAGGTCACTTCAGAAATAATTTTTAACTAAAACAAAGTTCTCTTCTATTTCAGTCCTCGTCCTTTCAGACTAAGGTAATAAAGGGCTCTCTTGGGTTAGTTGGTGATGTATCTTATGTTTGTTATGATACTTGTACAACGTGATGCATATTATTTGGTGAATCAGCAAAAGATGTTCGGTATATTATAAAGGAGAGTCATCCTTAACCTGGTAATTTAAACACCTGATTGTCGGTCTGGCAATATGAAGAAAACAACAAATATGTACATTTATGTAGCACATTTCACATCAGGAGGACGCCTCAACACACTTCACACAATTAAACCTGGAGCATGAATTGGGAAAGGTAGGAGAAAGTGATGTGATTGCTGTAAAGTATTAATATGAAATCAACTGCCTTGTTGATTATTATTATCTGATCATCTTGTAGTAATTGTACAAGATTTATTATAACTTGTGATTTCAGCATTGTTTGATGAGACTTTTTGAAAGGCCTAGGATAATAGTAAATGCATTGCAAGTAGCAAACCAGTTTTGTTTAAAGGATATTAGTTCTGTATTTATGCACTTAGATTGTATATAAATGAGCTCTTTTCAGAACGCAAATTGGCTCCTATAAGCATGTTGAGACATTTCATACTTATCAAAATAACCAGTTTGCGTTAAAATTCTGTATTTGATCAAATACACCACACTAATATACATGTACAGTATTCAACATGTCCTTTTTATGTAGATATATATTCAGGTTTCTCATAGTTATCGCTAGTCATTAAACAAAACCCTTGATTCTGTTCTGTTAATGATTAACAGAATTAGTTAATAATAACTGTTTGATGTTTGTGATAAAAGATCAATAGTTTACCTGCCATTAAACTAGTTCTCAATTTTTCTATTTACAGAAACCCTTCAGTGTATTTTTTCATTTGTGGTCTGTTATTGCTTTAGCCATATGGATGCTTGATTCAGCAGAATCAATGAGCCTTAGGTTACTAAGTCACAGGAAAAAATGAGGTCACCCTGTGGTGTTTAATATTCATTGTTACCAAAGAAGGCCTAGTCAGTTTCAGTGATTGAAATCTAACTACAGTAAAAGCCTGTTTATCCAGCACCCAATCCACCAAAACTTCCATGTAACCGGCATTGCAAAAAAAAGGTCCGCATTCAGAACTTATTGGAAAAATACGTTAGAAAAATGCATTATTTTTTTATTGGGGGCGTTTTCGGCTGAATATCCAGCATGCACTTTAACCGGCATTGGCCAGGTCCCGAGGGTGCTGGATAAACAGGCTTTTGCTGTATCAAGTTCTATAACAACAAATTTATATTATCTGAATTTATTGTCAATTGTTTCACATGAGTTGAAACAAAAATGCACAGCTGTTTAAAAGTAAACAATATAACCCCTTTCATGTAGTTTGTAGATTCAGACTCCCACTTTTTATTTGAACTGCATTGTAGTTTCAAAGATCTAGCATGGAATATAATGTTAGCAACTTTAGTTTTATTATGTCTTGCAGCTTCCTGCTTTTTTATTCATGGTTACAGCCTAAGGTTTTTGGCTCGAGGTGTTCTTTGTTTCATTAGTATTCCGCAATAAAGATTATAGGTCATTGACCTTCTCAACCTCATACCTTCAAAGGGTTTGCTCCACATACAGCTCAAATGTGGCTTAAATGAACCGGTAATATTAGGAGGTGCAAGCATGACTGAGTATTGCTATTAATGATTTTTGCAGCACAAGCATCATTCTGTATTGCAGTTTAAAAAAAAAAATTGTTTGTACAGAAAACTAGAAAATATTATTGCTTATTCTCTTAATGAATAGTGTACCGTTAAATTTGGAAAATTAATACCAGAATTCAAATCTATGAAAAATGTCTATTGATATTAATACAGTAAATATTCAGACCTATTTTTCACGCAATAATGTTGGATTGCATTTCCGACATGCTTTTAATCTGTGTTTCAAATAAAGGACTTTAAACATTTTAAGTAAACCTTAAGTAAATAATCAATTTGTGTAACCATATTTCAACTGTCAATTAAAATTGGTAGTTAACTGTTACATTTCTGTTAATATATCCACTGTTTTTGAATATTTGAGTTCCATAAGTACTTGTTTCTCCAACTTCAAATAAGCATCATATGCCTTTTTAAGTTCTTTCAGTTCTTCCGGCTTCTCTGTGCCTCGTTGCTGCAAAAAAAAATTATATTATGTAAAATGTTTCTGTAAGTGACTAGTTGATTGTTAATTGTTGCATTTGATGTATCTACAGGTGTATATATATATTGTATATAGTAGTATATATTATACTACTTGCATTTGATATGGTGCTTTTCATGTCTTCTAAACGTCTCAAAGTGCTTCACAGAACATACTGTAAAGTTCAATGACTATATTTGTTTGCTGGAGAATCATATGAAATGATTTTCCAATCGCTGTAGAAGCATACTATATTCTGTGCCGTGCTGAAGTTAATGGAATGTGAACACAGATGATTAATTTGACTGGTTTTGATGTAATATCCACAAATATGTTGAAACTGCAATGCCCGCATAACTGTTTGAAATGTGTGGACACTGCCTTCAGGATGTAATGAAATCACTACTGTACTCTGCAGACTTCAACTCTCAGTGTAGACTTTTGTTATACTAACAGAAGCCACTTCACACACTGTACTCTGAAACAATGTGCAGTTTGGGGTACCATTAGTCGAACAAGATAAAAATACTAAATCTCTGTTGACTGGACTCTGAATCACCCAGAGTAGTGTACAGTACTGCATGTACTTCAATCTGAAGCCCAGTGACACCAGTATATATAAATGCTGGCTGGATTGTATGACCTTTGTAGATACGCATTTGGATAATGTTGTGCAAGAATGGTATAAATGTTTGAAATTCCCAATAGGCATGATTTCATTTACATATCCCCTTGTCTCTGCTTCTTCTGATGACTCCTTCGATCTTTCTTTTTTTCTCGCAGCAAAATATTCCAAGCGTTTCACTTCTCTCTCAAAATAATTTAGAATGTTAAATCTCTGGAGGAAACAAAACACACGAATGTAACACAGTGTTAGAGGATTTCAATCGGTTACTTGTTTTATGTTGAGTAAAAGAAAAATGCTGCAATGGGTTAGGATTGTACTCATCAAAGTAAGTATATTTACGAAGTTTAGGGAGTAGGAAAATGCCATATAGCAAAGTGGAAATGCCACTTTTTAGTTGAGGGATACCCTGACTTGCGACTACCCAAATGTATTTTGCACCTCTACAGCCAGCAGGGATTGTACATTTGTAGATTGTCTTTCATGCTGAGTGGATGTGCCAAGGTGTTAAAATAGTCAGAGATTGGGACCCGACCAAGCAGGGGGTTGAGATCAGGGGTGGTGGGGGGTGCAGGGCAGGGAGGGTAAGAAAGTGCCTGAAGGTGCGGTTGAAGAGGAGAGTCTTGAGATGTCTCTTGAAGGAGGCAAGAGAGGGGGTGCTCTATGATTTTGTGCAAATTTTTTTATTATTTGTGAGTACTGGCCTCGCAAGCAGGAGACCTGGGTTCTATTCCCGCCAGGGGGCAACTGTGGGCGTGTTTTCTTACTCCACATGCCTGATAATAATACCTCCAGAAAAAAAAACAATAATAGTTTGGTCACTCAATCCACGACTATTTGTGGGACACTGCTGTGTGCAATTGACTGCAAAAATATACAATCAATTTACTTCATAGCAGCAATATTTTTGATTGAACATATGGAAACTCATTTACAAATTGCGCAGAGAGACTTCCTAAACATTAGAAATAATTAATTCAGATGGACATCAAAGTGGTTCAGAGAGGAGTTTTCTGTTCTGAAAGATGATTTATAGGATCCTGTCCTTTGAACAGTATGGAAGTATAGAAACAAAATAGTATCGCTACTCACTTCATGAGTTGTTGTATGGCGTATAGCCCAGGGCACCTCGAGAATGAGCAATGTACCTGCACCATCTGATATCGCCAGAAACTGTTGCTTTGCTGATAAAACAAAGATAAAACTGAGCACAGTGACAGGTCATAAACTCTGTGGTTAATGTAGAACTGGGTTAGGAGCGGGTTAGTCTATCTGTGGGAAACCCAAATAGTGTAACATGTCCCCCCAAATTTTCCTATTGTTACTACAATTAAGCTTGTTATACGCTGTAGATATGCTTTAGAGTATCAGTTCAGGAAGCCAGAGGAGTTTGCTATCTCGGCAGGATTATGAAAAGGTACACAACGTCTAAAAGTACTGTATGGTCTGAACTTTTATGGTTTCTTCCTGACTCTCGTGAGACTGGTAAATAGCCATTAAGTGATAAGTCAAGGAAACGTGACATTTCTCCCTGATCCTTATGGTAAAGCGCCTTGGGACGTCCTCCTGACGTGAAAGGCGCTATACAAGTGTAATTTTTGTTCTTTTGTTTGTTGTTGTAAAATAAAATCTCCATTCTTACGGTGTTAATCTAACCAGCAATTCAATGCAAGAGTAGAGCTTTCAAAATCATTCAAAAGTGATCCAAAGTTCATACCACTTCAGATTCGGAGCCGATTGTTTTTGCCAGTAGTGATACATACGTGAGAAAATCCAGGGTTTGATGCAAGTTATCGGAGCCGAGGAGATATTCTGTATCTGTGAGGGTTCGTGTGTCTTTTCCAGGAGATCCCAAACCTCAATGTTCCCGTTCTCTTTTCCAATCAGGAAAACCCCAGGTCTCGAGATGGACCAGTGGCCAGTAGTACACCGTTTAAGAGAGCACCCTGAATGGAAAAGTGGACCAATCTGAAACAATAGGTACAAAATGCATCACCATAACAATAATATTGATCGCAATCTTCAATTGCAGATTCCAGTGTTATCTATGTATTAATCCTTGTAGTTGTCAGGTTTGTGAATTCTCGGTATGTTTAAAGTTCCTCTTCTGTTTCAACCATATTTCAGTCAAAAACCGGAATGTTTATTTGGGAAATCTGCCTCAAGATATAATAATAATAATCCTTGCATTTGGTAATAGCACTTTTCACATCTTATCGACGTCTCAAAGCGCTTCACAGAATACACTGTAAAGTGAAATGACTGTATATTTGTGGGCAAAATGCAGCAGCCAATTGCGCACAGCAGTGCCCCACAAAGAGTGGTGGATTGAAATGACCAATTTTTATTACAGTGTTGTGTTTTTTTCAGACTGATTAATATTGGAGTGGATTAAGGAAACTTGCCCAAGGTTTTGCCCTGGCCTGCCTGGATTCGAACACCGGTCTCACATCTTAAGAAACCATTAAGGAGATACCAAAAAACCATTAGTATTTGGAATGGAGGAAACTTCAGACTTGGAAGGTTTAATTAAAGTTATACAAACCAAATTTAAAATTTTCCAATTCTTTAAAATTTTGTGGCTTCCATTAACCAATGGAGTTGAAATTGCCAAAATTAAATGAAAACGGGTGTGTAGACATCACATTTGTTCCATAGATAACAATCAATAAAGAGAAAAAGAAAACAATTAACCATGGCTTACAAAAACACCTTCTTTCCAAATGGCAAATGTCCAACCCCCAACAGACAGAATAATGTCTTTGAAGAAAGGGGATCTTTGTACAATTTGTACTGGACCATCATGGATTGAAAAACAGTGAGATGGTGAAGGACCTGAGGAATTGAGAAGTAAAGAAGTTGTTAAATACTTACGAAAGGAAGTTGGCTTCTTAAAACTCTTTTTGAAAAAAATTAAACATTTATTATGAATTTCTTTGAAGACACGCATAGGATCAGTTATGTTTCTACATTTGATCATTTTCTGTCCTAAAAGTATTTAATCAGCTATTAATAAATTGGAAAATAAAACATTATTTACGTGAAATTTGTTCAGATCAGTGAAAGGTGTTTAAAAATTTTTAAAGCATACAATGTTCACCAAACCAGTCAGGAACCTAGATGTCTTGTTCGATCTTTAACTGTCTTTCCTCATCCAAGCCATGACCCATTCTGCCTTCCCTCACCACTGCAACATTGCCCGACTCCGCCACTGTCCCACCCCTCAGAAGTGAGCCCCATTTTATCAAGAGAAACCATAATACACTTGTCGTAAGCCAATGCCGGAGTTCCCAGAGACCTAAAGATTATAAAATTTCATCTAACAACAATATTTAATTTGCGGTAAGTTTTTTTCCACAGAATTCAGAAGACATACTTACTAATCAGCTTTCCTGTATCATTGTCTTTTTCCACCCGCCAGTCTGTATAAACAATTTCTCCATCCTAGTATAATAGATCCAAAATGAGTTGCATGTTTTTGAAACAGATTTACTAGACATCTACTTAGGTACTGTACAGTATATATTTTGTCACTCATCAGATTGACTTCTTCCACAATCTCTTCTGTCTCCATTTATGAAATCATCCAAGGGTATTTTCTAATAAAGAATCTCTAAGACCTTAAAGATAGTTTGTAAAGCTATCCACATTTAAGCCTCCGTTAACCAGCTGCTTTTCATAGATAACATTCCATGGACCACTATGTACTAGGGAGTTTTTGAAATGCAGCCATTTCAGACCAAAGGGAGTGTGAACATTGACAAAGTTGTAGATAGTATAAGAGCCCATATTGTTATGGTTTGAGCTGCTTTATTCCCTTTTGGGCATTTCTGAATTTGGGAGTGAGATATGAGGAATCTTACTTCTGTCCCTACGAAGGAAAATGTATTAATATTGTCCAGGGTTTTCAGGTTCCTGATAGAGGGAACACGAAGGCTGGAGTATTCCAAGACGTGAACAGTGGCCACTTTACTATGGGTTGTTGGTTTATCTAGGAAGACAAGAAAAGTGCATATAATCTCTGCAAAGTGTACAGAAGGTGATGTTTATTTATTGGCAGGAGTGCAGTTGTATTTTTGTGTTAAAATTTTCAATAGAAACTCAAGATCAGAATAATTGTTCTATAAATGGATCTTACAACACATCTAACTAAAAAAAAGTTGTAAGATTCCAGGAACTTGAACTTGTATTTATTTGAGCACTGCCATCATGTTGAATACATTTTCCAGTGCTTTTTCTGTTTATGAAATATTGTTTGAAACAAGAATGATATATTAGATCCTTAAGTGTTACGATCTTGCACACGCAAAAGGATGCGATTCTCAAAAAAACACTATGGCATGTTTTTTTCGGGACTGAAACTGTTAGATTCACAATTATAAAGATGACTTGCAGCTAGAACACTCTGTTCTGTGTTGGATTTTCCACCACATGACAGCATTAAAAATCAGTGCTTGTGGTGTACACCATAAAGACACTTTTGTTGAGAATAAGTGAAGCTATTGTTTATTCACTATTTATGATTGCGGCAGAATTAATTAGTTTTATCTCTAATAACTTTGTAGTTTAACTGTTTTATTTAGCATAAATGTTCAAAAATACTACTCTACAAAGCATAGGAATTCTGATTATTGACTTAGGTCATTTTGAAAAGTTCAGGTTTCAAATTACGGTACCTAAAATTCTGGATTAAATTTTTAATTTTAGAAAAAGTACCCAAAAAAGTATTAGAGCCATTTAGTCTGGAAATTATGGTTTAGTCATTCATCCCAACTTTTAGTTTGGGATTATGTTGAACTGAACAAGCATGGTGCACTGTAAATAAATTAAATGCATGTACTGGACTACATCAGAATAGCTGAGATAAAGTTAAAACTTAAAATTGTGCAAATTTAACATTGAATGAACCTTTGTAGCATTACAGGAAATTCTCCCAGCCTTCATCTCTAAATAGAATTGTCTATTGTGCATGTTATTTAATTGTTTGAGTATTTTGGAGAATGATTCCAAAAATTGGATTTGTTTGCAGTTTCCAATGTCCAGCTGCAGAAGCTGATTTGCAGTCTTTTTTTTAAAAAAAATCCAGCACTGTTCATTAGAGCAGCCTCAGCTTTCAATGATGTAAATTAAGTGATTTATATTTATATGTATAGTTAGATTTGAAAAATTGAAAATTGATAAATTGAAAAAAATTAGGTATTTATTTATTTGCTCAAGGAAGCAACCAGAAGTGTCACATAGATAGATGTCCAGTTCCTACACCTTTTGAAACTATTGTAATAAAAATGGTACCAAATGTAAGATTACCAGGCTGGGCCTTTACCACGAATTTCTCACCAATGCTGATTTTCAAAGGACTGTATTCCCCATTGCTTGCAATCTTAGGTAATGTCATCTGTTGATAGAGGGGAAATTGCTAGTCAGATATACTATACAGTAAAATAGTTTTTGGCAGCTTGCTGAATTGGATATATGAACAACTTTGCGAAGAGTGTGTTTGCTCTCTTCTCACCAATGCAAGATTTCTTCTTGTTCGTAATATTTGGAGAAAATCAAAGCGATACCCTCTTTATTTATCTAGCTTTGCATATCACTATCAACAAATGACAGTGTCTCACACATAAAAAAATTATTCTATTAATAATACAGTATTTGACAAACTGCAGGAGAGCCTTCTTACAGCCTGAGGGCCTACAGCCCAATTGACTTGAAGAGTAATTTGCAGGCAGAGAATCATCCTCTCCAACATGAAAGGGACATTCTAAGATTTCAGTCATTGACCAGACTGTGAATGAAGCAATGCAAGATCTCTTTTACTTGAGACACATCTTCCTGCTCTTGCCAGACACAAGGCTGCTGCTGTGTGAATATCCCAACATGATTCATGTATCCAAGATATCTCAGACTTAAATACTTAAAGTGAAAGTATTCACTTTAAATGCAGTTAAATCATTTGAAAATGTGGCATCGATTAAACTCAAACATCATCCTGTTGTCTTATTTATTATGCCAGTACAATGCTTGCTTCCAACAACATCCAGGACCAATTTCATAAGAGAATAATAGTAAATACTCTAAATATAATTGCAAATGAAAGGATGTTATTTAAGAGTGTGTGTATATATATTTATAATATATATATATATACATACACACATAATATATTTACAATACCGAAAGTAGAGGGGACCAGCAGAGATCTAGGTGCTTAAACGTATCAGGTATTCCATCAGGATTTTCCAGCTCCTTTTCATCTCCTTTCCTTTTGTCCAGCATTGATCGTGCTAAGACTTTTGGGTGTCGAACATCCCAAAATAACACATTGCTGTGGAAATAGATAGGTATTTCTAAAACAAGGCTGTGATTGGCAGTGAATTATGATTGAGGTGAAATGGGTTCAAACTATTTTGGTAAACAAAAGCATAAAATATTCAACCTTCCAAAAAAAAGATGCAAAGTGCCAGGAGGAGTATGTTATATGTAAAACTACAAATTACCAATCAGGAGAGCACGTGATGAGTTGAACACAAATGCCATCCTTACTCTCAGAAGGAGTACCAAGCCTTGTCACCTAGAGAGAAAGAAAAGGTGTTCATTTTATGGCCTTTATCAGTCCATCTCCAACTTTGTGACCCAAATTATGCGTCTGAATGAATGGACCCCACAAAACATGCTACAAATGGGTTGTCTTGTAACTGAACTGCAAATTAGCTCCTCTGAGAGTCAAGTGAATAAAACACAAAGCATTAAAGCCATAGAGTAAAGAAAGTCAAGAATTGTGTTTTTTTTCCCCCATAAAATTACACAGCTTCTACACTTTCCAGTGCATTTTGTGCATCATGCCTTCGCCTTGCTCTCTCCTTTGCTTCCTTCAAGGCATGACAACCATGAA
The DNA here is from genome assembly GCA_035084275.1 of Hydrolagus colliei. Lineage (NCBI taxonomy): Eukaryota > Metazoa > Chordata > Chondrichthyes > Chimaeriformes > Chimaeridae > Hydrolagus > Hydrolagus colliei. The sequence goes on along the minus strand of CM068749.1, from coordinate 16,891,993 downwards.
AGGCGCTCTACAAATGTAATTTTGTTGTTATTGTTGTGAAGCGGTTTGAGATGTGCTTCAACGCGAAAGGCATTAAATTATTACTAACAATAATATTCCTTTTATTTGATATAACACCTTATTGCATATTTGTGATGTCTCAAAGTGCTTCACAGAATATAGTCTGAAGTGAATTGACTGTACATTTTGTTGGGCGAAATAATATTATCATTATTGTAATCTGTGGTAAGTTAGTTGATCTCTGCTATGGTGGTAATTGGAGTACTCCAAATAACTTCAGCATCCCTGGCTTTGGGAAGAACAATGTAGCCAAGCATCTGCTCCTGATTACCATCCAGTGGCTTTCATTATCTGTGTGGATATCAAGTGAGACCAGAATTGGACTCATCTGTGAAGCGTTCCAACAAGCACTGTATAGAAAAATGAACACTTGGGCAAGGAATCAGAACTGCAGCCCAGAGAAGCCTTTGGGAGAGGAGGAAGGGAGAAACCAAATGAAAATTGCAACAACAAAAACATCCCCTTACCTCAAAATGATCTGGGAGCCAACATATGTCAGTAATGGCTAAATTGTGGCTATGTTCTATTGCTGACACAGCGCAGTATCGAACAATGGGCAACTCCTCCATCTGTGCCATGTCAAGATCAGGCTGCAAGTGAAATAAATACAAAATATTAGTTGTTCAGATGTTTAACAATAGTTGGTACAACTTTTGCAATGGTGTTGGCTTTGAAGGTTGTCTTGGCAACAGGTATGATTAGCTGCAACATCCTGCGGGCAGCTTAAGTGCTTGGGCCTCAGATTTATGACCGGGAGGAGTTTGAGGTTTGAAACCCAGGAGATCCACTTAGTTGCTGTTCTCTATTTCAATGTTGAAAACTGAGTATTAAGTTTAAAATGTCCTCGCAGAGGGTCGGTATCTTTTGGTAATGAACTTGCTCTGAATACAGTACAGTACATACTTACAAACCTGCAGTAATGCAAAACCGACACTAGTGTGTGTAGCAGCCTCCTCAACTGCCAGACACAGCCAAATACCGTGCTCCACAGTTACTTTTCAATAGTTTCATGAGGATTGTAAGGCACTGGTAATACAATGCACTAAATTTACCAAAGGCCACAAAGCTACTGTAGCACCCCATTTGCTTTGTGAAAAGCTTTAACCATTTCAGCTTTGCCGCTCAGAGAGTCAAGTGTTCAATCAGTGTGCCGTCATATAACCAAACTTGTTGACACTTGAAGAAGTAGTTTTTAAAAAAAATAGAATCCGATTCTCTGGAATTTATATTTTGTTTCGCTATTTGGAATCTTTTTAAAAATGTTTCCGCAAATATTAGTCTCAACCCAAGGAAAAAATACAGCACAGCTGAACTACAAATGAAGTGAATTCTCTGGGTGGCATAAAGTATCACATTTACTCTATCTAGCAAGTTACTTCATTAGATTGGGGGATGAAGAGGAAACCTAAACCCTACCTTCAGGCAGAACACCTGGGAGTTAACACCTGTGCTGAGATGTCAGTTGTGAGAAGTACAAACCACATCAATTGTTGTACAGCTCAAACCCTTGACAGATTAACCGTTTACAATAAAATAATATTAACGTTTGGTGTGGAATGCTTCAATTTTTTTAATGAAATGGAAAAGTGTTTGTTCTCAAAATCTTTTGAAAAGAATCCTCATCAAGGAATATTAATGGTTACACGGGTTTTTCTCCCCCTTCCCTCAGCATCCTCTCCTAAAAGGAGTTTGACTACTTTTTGTCTCCCAGAATATGTTTCCACGAGTGTAGCTGGATTCACTGCTGAGGTACTCCTCATCCAGGTAAACGGACGGTTTATGATGGTAGGCGATCACAGTGGGATCTCTCAAGCGTGCCCAATTCTGTTTTCACACAAATGTTCCTCCAATTACGTGGGTTAATTAAGCACAAATACTATCATGGTGCTAACGTTCTCATAATGTCGTGGAGGGATAACCGACGAGCCCTCTGACTGAACTCACTGATTTTGAAGATGATCATGCCTATGGAAAGTCTGGCAGCACTGGTTGATCTAAAGCGTAAACTTTTAGAGGGGAACTTGTATAATGTTTGAATATTTTACAATTGACAGATCTGGAAAAAAAAATTTGCTTTAAACAACCCAGGGCATTAACCCCTGTCCATCGTAAACACTGTCAGTAATCTGTGTCCTATTTCCCAGGATTGCAAGCCACTTTAGTGACAGCGCATTCATTATTTTCAGTGCAGCAGATTGATTTGATTGTGTGACAAAGTTCTGGAGAGGCATTTATTCACGCGTTATCTAAACATGTTCTGGAAGTATCTCTCGGTTGAAATTCACATCTGCTGAGCTGCGCGTTAAATTGGTTTTAATCTAGAACATCTGCTGTCCATCTGTGCCTTACTGTGAAAAGTTCTCCACCATTTGACCCTCTATTGAATTAATCCTGAGGCCTCTCAGACACTCACCAATAAGTTAGCTTTGACATCGGTCTTCCCTCCAGCTTTGTTATTGAGTAACTTGTCCTGAAATGCAGAGATGTCCCACAGCACCACCTAGAGATAAAAAAAACCCAGTGTGATCACACAGCAGATATAATGAAACCATTTGCATATTTACATTGCACTGTATAAAGCATTTACTAATGGTCACAAAACATTTAATGGAATAATAGTAAATAATAATCTTTGTATTTGATACTGCAATTTATCAGTATCTTCGAGACATATCCAAGCACTTCACATAATATATTGTAGAGTGTTGTGACTGTGTATTTTGTGGGCGAAAATTAATTAGAAACATTAATTTCTGCACTAAATTAGTTTTAAAATAAATAAATTAGCAATTTTCCTTAATTACAATCTGAGAATAAATATAGGCCTGTTGTTGGATTTAACAGCTGACTAAAAAGTACACAAGTACCTGCCCATTTTTACAGCCTCCAGCAATGACATTTGGATCAGTCGGACAAAACTGAAAACTGTTTATGTCTTCCGGACACTCCAGAATTACCTGAAATGTACAAGAGAACACACAATTACCACGACTCCCAAATTCGAGGAATCGTATGCCAGACTGATTAGTTGATAAATTTTGTGATTTATTTTAAAGCATCAACATGGAATCATTTCTAACTCATTTCTGCTTGGATGGCTGTGATCACTTTAAAGCTGCATTCCATTAGCCACTGTGCTGAGCACCATCTAGTGCTTCATCTGAGAAATCACATAATATAATGAACAAACATAATTTTTTGTTAAATCGTGAAGGAGTTATTTCACCTGTAATATGCAAAGGATTTCTGTATACCTGAGGGTGTATGGGATCATTAAAATTCCAGAAAAGAATATACGAAGCATTCGCAAATGGTTTAATGTTTGAATTCATCTTGTCTTCCATGGAAATATTCTCCACTATAGAGACGGCAATTATTCCTGATAACGAACAGAAAGCACCCAGAATTAATTGTTAACTACAAATGTTATCTTGATTATCAAATTATCAACGCGTGCAATAATCATTGAACATCTTTTAGTATTTATTTCCTCTGAAATGGTTTGACAATCTAGAACAACTAAGAGCTGCTAAAATTTATGTACAACACAAATCTTTCCAAAATTGTTCTAGAAGTTGATACTCCATACAAGAACAGTGATCTAATTATTCTGAGAAATTATTCAACGACTGTCACAGTATTTGTTTTTGTTATCTACATATGACAGGAACTGCTGACAGTGCCACATATTTTAATCATACTTTTTAATTCTATATGTATGGTAATGCTGTCTGCAGTAAGATTCAATAAAATTTGAATGAATGGGGCATTTTTCTACAGGTTCCAATTGTTATAGAGTATGTAAATATGTTACCTGATATGAAAGACGCTATACAAATGTAATTTGTGGTTGTTGGGCTGAATTCTAACCGGTCATAAACTTAATGAACTTAGGAAAATCCTTAATAACTTCACTCCTGCAAAATACCCTACAAATTATGCAAATTTAAATACTGTACATTGCTTTAATCTGTATTGCTTTAAACCCTGGACCACTCTCTCTCAATGCCTTTACCTTGGCCCCTCTCTCCCCCTTTTTAAGTTTCACCTGAAAACCCTCCTCTTTGACCACCTCTCTCCCCCCACCAGCTCAGAGTCAGGCTCTGCCACTGTTAAGCTCTCTAAGATGCTATCCTGCATGGAGGGCGCTATATCAGTGCAGGTTGTTGTTATTGTTTGTTGTTATTCAGTTACGATGCTCTTACCGGGGAATGTTGGATGCCATTCGATGTGGCTGATTCGCTTTCCTTTGCTGTGGCGTATGTCTGTGAAGGACTGGTACTCCTTTAAGTGGCTGTCTGATTTTCCCCCAAATCCACTTTCTTCATCTGAAAGACCCTTCCAGTCGTCGTAGAACACATCCATGATCTCATTTTGCTGCAAAGCTACTTCAAACCTGTCCTCAAAGAGGTACACATCATAACGTAATTAATGCTAACAATATAAAGTGCATCTAAACCGTCGCTCTGAGACACTGCCCAGCATGGAGGGTGCAATATAAATTCAAGTGTTGTTGTTGTAGAATACTATGATAAGTCCCTAAACACTTTATTCTGTTGACCAGTGTAAACTCTTTAACTCAAGATTATTGGTACTAAAAGTCACGATTGTATAAGATCGTTTGTCGGGTGCCTTCCTTACAATAATTCTCCAGTATTTACTTCCCTTCTCCAATTCTTACCTTGAAAGGACACTAAATCAAATAAAAGGATTATTATACAGTAATAGCATTCCCTTCATTACTGTATTGGCTGACATCAACTACCTCAGTACAGACCCAGCCTTTGATTGCCTGTAAAGCTCAGTGGAATGTGGTACCTTAGTTACTTGGTTTTTATTCTATGAATATAATCTGCACAATATACAAGCAAAGGGCTGGTGAAGGATTGGAATAAAATATCTAATTCTACAATGTCCCTTGCTCTGCAAAGCAACATGTTGTACTGCTCAGTAGACTTACCTTAAGGAAACCGAGTTGATGAAATCTTTGAAGTCTTTACTTTCCAAAACTTCTTTTTTTGTCTCCTCTGTGAACTCTCGAGCCACACTCTGGGTGCAAGCGTTCCTTGGATAAGTCCTGAAACAACATAGATTCCCATATTTTAACACAACAAAATCCTAAATATTTTTACGAGTGAGATATCCAGTCTATGGGCACTGGCAGCCTTCATTTTGACTACAGAACAAAGTGTTCCCTTATAATGTGATAGGGGGAAGGAGGGGGTGGTGGTGGGAGGGAGAACAAACTCCACTACTGCTGTGTACAGTTGGCTGCCGGGTTTCGCCCACAAATACACAGACAATTCACTTTACAATATATTCTGTGAGGTGTCTAGAAGCACCATATCAAATGCAAGGATTAATATTATTATCAACACGAGCACCAACATCAGTAACATCACTGATTGGTTGAACTTCACTCCCAAAATAGGTTAGTACAGTACTACTTTTGACCCTAATTGAAAATGCCCCCCAGTGAAATTTAATTTGCTATGAACTAATCAGCTATACTATATACTAGCTACAGTATTTACTCCAGTAAAGGCTTAGGAATCATAGTTATATTGCACTGGGAGAAAGCATGTTGCAACTCACCATTTAGTCTGCGTAGAAGTTTCTTGCAAATGCGCAACAGCCTGTACCCCCACAGCCCTCTCTAGCATTTTAAGGCTGAAGCTGGAGTCCGGATAGGAAGCACATTCCACGTAACTGTCCTTTGCCGCAGAGGCACTACGGTCAGAAAAACTCACTTTCGCTCCAAACTCTTTGCGGAGACGTGAAATTCTAAACTTCAGCTACGTTGAAGAAATAAAATATTTGTAATTACAGTCACAAGTAGCAAATACATACCTTATGATGTGGTCTTGTCACAGAGGCAAATAAATCAACAGTGAAACTGATGAAACATCTCTCAAGGCAATCTAATGACACAAATATCTCACAGAAATCTGGCAGCCAAATGATAAATGTTATACCACTTGAAGATATCTTTGATTTGGGTGGCTTGGGGTTCTGGTTGATTGGATGAGCTAATGGCCTTGAAATTGTTCCATGATAAATGCCCAAACTCATTCTATGTGACAATGCAGAACAATTATTTAATTTCACTAAGCACTCTGTGACGCTACCAAGCGTGAAGGGCGCTATATGAATGCAAGTAGTTGTTGTTGATGTACAACCCCTTTCAGTCTCAAAGTTCTCGTGGTTTTATGACATTTGTTTGAGGGTGAATAGTAACTTTCTCAAAAAGATATTAAACAGTTTGCGAAGCAATTGTCGGCACAGAGCGAAGGATAGCCATTTTAGCCATTCTGTCAGGAAGAGAGCTACAAATTTCAGAAACACAGCAATCTTAAATGATTTGGTTGTGATAATAATAATACTAATAGTAATAATCTGTCCAAAAAAATTAATTAAAAATTTATCATTTTCAATCCACGACTGTTGTGGGGCACTGCTGTGCGCAATTGGCTGCCGCGTTGCACCCATAAATATACAGTCAATTCACTTTACAGTATATTCTGTGAAGTGCTTTGAGACATCTAAGAGACCTGAAAAGTGTATATGAAATGCAATGATGATTATTATTATTATTCTCTTGCTCTCACACAAAAAAAATACAAGAGTATAAGGACATGTTAGCTCTGACCTTAGTTTCAGATTCTTTCACCATTTCATGTTCAATTTCAATTTCGCTGCCCAGAGAAATCCAGGGTTTGAAATCTGAGAATTTGGTCACATAAGCATCTTCCTCCTCCTCAGCTTTCTGGTCTAACATCTATAAGAAATCAAGAATTCTTAATGACAGCTTCTCAAATTCATTTAATATTTCACCATTTCCACCTTAATTCTCCTTCTTATGATGAAATCCTGACTGTATTCCCAGTGCAGTCCCACAGGTGACTGTCACTCATTGGTCCCTCAATCAATGGGTTTGTCTAGACATTGCTTGTGGCCAGGCTGTTTGAGCTCTAATGACCTCTTTGCTGTTCAGCTCTCCACTGTCTCCAGCACTGAATGGTTCTGATTAAAGGTTAGTGTCCTTTGTGGCATGGATTTCAATCCCATGCCTCCATCTACTGGTGATGCTTTTTTAAGAAAAATAGAAATAAAATTAAAAGAACCGATTCACATAAAATAAAATACAATTTGACTTGGATTATAAGGCATTTATTTTCTGGTATTGAACAACAGAAACTTTCTTTTTTTAAAAAAAAGCTAAAACGTGGGAGGCAAGTTCAAGTTCAGTGGCACCTAGAGGTCAGAATTGTTGTGAGATAACTGAGCCCAACCATCATCCAGACCAACCATCAACAATTTGGAATTGTGGACTGTTCACATTTTCACATCACGTGTCCCACTGTCCACCCACTTACCGTTAAGTACTTTTTAAAAATTATCTTTAGCATTTTAGTCTATTGCCAAAATCATTCTGCATTTGAAAAACATAAAACATCCCCTGCCTTCAGGGAACATGACCAAATGTTTTCCATGAGCTTTGAAATTGTGACAGAAGAAAACAATAAACATTTGCTTTTGTTTTCAATCCTCTTCACAAATGCTTTACAGAGATAGCACCGATCTATCAGCTTACTCTACCTGATTGAATTTCATTTTGTACATAGATTATCACATACTTTAACAGTTTTCAACTTCATCGCCTCATTTACAGCAATGTAGAAATTTTGTCCATGTGAAAAGTCCTTGTCATACACAAGCAGAATTTCTTCCTCTGGGTAGTCCTGGATAAAAAAAAAACTAGATAGCATTCAGGAAATACTCATAAACTTACTTAAACTGGAGGTATTGCTCTACAGGTTTCTCCTTAGAACTCAGCCCATTCATCCATCCTGATTGCGCTCTCCTGAGAATTAATTTCTTTCTCACATGATTGAATGTACTATTTCTAAAATTTGCAGCACACAAATAATATAATGGAAAACTGATCTCATTTTAAATACAAGTCAGAACTCATCTTTTATCCATTTGAATTATTTGAAGGCAAAAAGGTGAATAAAGATTGTTTTGGTCAGTTACAGACGTTCTCAATGTACATGTTTTTAAAAGGAAGTAAGTATTGGCAGCAGCTTGTTTCATTTAGGTTCCCTGCTGGTGTTTAATAATGTAGAATGAAAATGATACCAACAAGAATAGTCTGCTTGATTGGGTGGAAATCGGAGATAGCTTGTCTTTCATGCATGTCACGAATGATATCTTCTTTTTTGATAAACATGAAGGGTCTTTCTTCCATGATATCTTCAGCAATTGTACAATGGAAGATTTCCTGAGTCTTTGGGGTAAGAAAAAGAGGCACAATGCCTTCAAGTGAACCTGCAAAAAACATTGAAGTTTGTATTATTGGCTGAGAATTTCCCAAATAAAATTGGTAATTCACTTCTTTGCTGTTTCAGGGTCATTGCAGTGCGCAAATTGGCTGCTGTGTTTGTCTACAAATGCATAATAAGTGAAAGACGCTATACAAATGTAAGTTGGTTGTTGTTGTTGTAAGATCCTGAGAAACAATTTGAACATATCAATAGCATGTTAAGGCCCTATATACATCAAATGCAAGAGTTATTATTACAGGGACTGTTATAAATTTGTAACTCATCAATATCACTCTATTTATAATGTTTTATTTCACGACCTTCCTTTCGACCGTGCCTTCGGTCACCAATGGAGGGGTCCATTGTACCCCTCCACTCCTCGCTCTCCACTGGATCTTAGAAAGTGGTCATGAAAAAAAAATTTACTCTATGTGTTTAGATCACTGTGAGCTAAAAGCAAAGTAGATAATCCTTCCAAAGATACAAAAAACATAGTGTGACTCGTAGTTTTGTTATATTCATGTAGTTATCTTATTGGTACAAAGGGAATCTTGTCAACAAATACAATACAACTTCTACAGGGTTCTCTAAGTAATGGGAGTCAGTAGGATTTCTGCTGAGACAATTGTAATTAAAAATACAGTGATTGAAAGTATTTTAGAACAGTTCAAAATGATTAACCCACTCATTAAAGAAGACAAAAAGTTAAAGGTTGTTGTAAATCTGCAACCCATCCTAACATTTGGGGGCCAAAACTGTACCAGCGCCAAATAGGAACATGTCATAGTTTAATTTTCTATCAACCCTCCAGTTATTTTAAACTAACTGTTGCAGCAACTTTGGTTTTTCTGCATCTGAATAATAGTGGATTTCAACAAATAGGTCTCTGAAAATTAAATAGACAATGACTATAATTTGCATTTATTTAGCGACCTTACACACAGGATAGCATCTTGGGAGTACTGTACAGTGGCGGGTTTGGATACTGAGTGAGGGAGAAGGAGAGGTGACCATAGGTACCGTCCTTCTCCAAGATTTTACCCTGCCTAGAATTGAACCTAGGTCTCTTGCTTGTAAGGCAAGTGCTCTAATCACTGAGCTATAGGACTCCACCAGGAAGAAAACATTCCTGAAAAACTTACCATCAGCAGCATGTAATGTGTCCTCGCCTTTCCTTCCTGAAATAAACATCATAGGTAATCAAATATTTCAAAATATTTCTGCAATAAAAATAATAATAATAATGAGTTGGAAAAAAGAGACATACCTTTTCCAGCAGGGATCCCTGGAAGTAATTGATCTGATTTTTGCCTCTTTTGCCTCTCTCGCCACCACCCCCCACCCCCCCAACATTGGTGAGATCAAACACATTTAATCCAGGTGAGGATTAAATCTGGGAGAAGAGGCAGGGTCTATATGGCTTTTAGAAGCAATTTTATCCAATAGGGATACAAAAGTTTAATTCAAATTTTATGGGGGAAAAAACTTATCCTTACTCTTAGAAGATGCGAAAAAAAAGTCGGTATCAGTAAACTCACCATGTTTTTTCTTTTTACCGCTTTTACCACTGCTTGGGATCAATTTGCCTTTTTCTGGCTCTACAAAACTTCTTGTCCTTGGTGTAAATCCTCTGGAAATTTTAGGTGTGGAACTTCTTGAATCTATGCTATCCTTTCTGCTTCCGTTCATCTTAATCTGTAAAGGTTATTAATAAAGTGTATATATAAACATACTTTATTTGACGTTTTTAAAATGCTGCCAGACTGACAGAAGTTTTGACTGACTAGAAATGTCAATTGAGGAAAACGGTAATATGCCCGAAGGATTCAAAAAGTGTCACAAGCTTGACTGATAATGTCCGCTGTCTGGAGTTCATTTCACCCACAAAATATATAGTCAATTCACTTTACAGTTCATCTTTCAAGCACTTTGAGACATCTGGAAGACGTGAAAAGTATTGTATCAAATGCAAGGATTATTATATCGTTACAAACAGCAAGTCTGAAATATCAAATATAAAATTTGGACACCGATCAGTTAAGCCCAGTGATGAGAGGGATAGTAAATGTGGACAACTGGAAAGATGTGAAGTGAATCAAGCCAATCTGACACAAATAACTCGCATCTTTAAGTCAAAAATGAATCAGCCTTGGCAGGTAGAGAGGACGTTTTTTTAAAAATTCCATCGGGTGAACCGTTATTTGGAGAGGTGACAAGGATTTAACTGAAGCTTTGTACCACACTCCCATGTTACACATATTATTATTAATTAACATTAATGAATAATAATAATTCTTGCATTTGATATAGCGCTTTTCACATCTTCTAGAGGTTTCAAAGCGCTTCACAGAATATTCTGTAAAGTGAATTGTCTGTATATTTGTTGGCAAAACTCCTATGGTAACATACTACAGTTGTTCACCCGTTTTTTGATTCAAACATAGTTAGCACACTCTATCAATCCCTCCCACCTCCTTCCCCGCCACCTCTTCCTCGGCCTCCCATCCCTCCCCACCCCCAACCTCTCTACATTAGTCGTTTATATAATTAACAATAGTAATCCTTTCATTCGACATGGCGCTTTTCACGTCTTCTGGACCTCTCAATAATAAATAATAATACATCTTATTACGTTATTATGTATGTACATCTATAAAAACATAAACATAATGACACTGTTTGACTCGGGATCAGAACCGTCAGGACGGCTGACCAGTTACCCGCAAACCCCCAGGTCACAGTAGCCTCTTACCCACCCCCTGCTTTGGCTCGGCTCAGTGAGTGAGTGAGTGAGTGAGTGGCTGTGGTGAGTGGAGGAGAATCCGTTGTCCTGCTGGAGCTTCCGGCGTCTCTCGTCTCCTGGGCGGTTGCTATGAGGAGGCGGGGCGACGGGGTGGATTCTAGTCGATTGACAGAAGTTGCAGCCAATCGTACCCCACGTTGACTCGAACGCGCGGACGAATTGGATACAATCGGGGCGGGGCTTGGTGACCAACAAAGGCATTTGGAAACAATTGTAGCATCTCATACACACACCTCCCCCCCCCCCCCACAAGTACCCCTCACCCCCCACACACACACACACACACAGCCTCCCCTGCCCCCCCCCCACACCACACACACACAGTGAACACTGTAGGCAGCTCAGTATTGGCAGAGCACTGTCCTGCAACACTGCTATGCCATTAGGGTTTTTCTCTCAAGTTGCCCCCAGTTTTACCTGCCCCCCACACCCACCCCACCCACCCACCCACTTCCTTGCACACAAAATATACAGTCAATTCGCTTTGCAGTATATTCTGTGAAGCGCTTTGAGACGTCCAGAAGACGTGAAACTCGCTATATCAAATGCAAGGATTATTATTACTATTATGAGTTTCTTGCACATAATTAAATTTGAATATTCATTCGTCTTAAAATTGCATCAATTGCTCCCTTCCTTAGAATGATAGCAACAACAACTTGCATTTATAATTCTACCTTCAGAATATAATTCTATGGTAATCAGAAGACCATTATCTTAAATGAATAGATTATTTACCAAGGCAGTCATTCGCCAGCCAACAGTTTCATGAATGCAACACTGTGAATTATCCAGTATTGTCAAATAAACAGAACGTGTGTGTTTATCGACATGCACAGTTTCACGGAGGTATTTATGTTAATTGATCAGCAGCAATAAATATTGTCTTTTGAGTCTCTACAAAAAAAAAGCTCAGTGGAGCAAACGCATGGTACGATGTCGAGGTTTCCAAAGCAGAATACAGCTGTATAATTCATTTCAAATGCCAGCAAGAGTGGTTTGATGATAATAATGAATAATAATCCTTGCATTTGATATAGCGCTTTTCACGTCTTCTAGCCATCCCAAAGCGCTTCACAGGGTGCACTGTAAAATGATTTAACTGGTATATTTGTGGGTGAAACACGGTAGCCAATTGCACCCAGCAGTGTCCCACAAACAGCAGTGGTTTGAAACGACAAGTTTTTCATGTTTTTGGGGAGGGATTATTATCAGGCCTGTGGAGTTAGGAAACTTGCTCATGGTTTGGCCTTGCCTGGAATCGAACCCAATTCTCTTGCTGGTGAGGCGAGGTCTCTAACTAACCACTGAGCTACAGGACTCCAAACGATCTCTGCTGATGTAGACCAGCCTCAATCGGTTTGAGATATCTGCGTCAGAGATGCATGCATCCTGTCCCTCTCCCGTTTGCAAAAGCGATTGCATTGTGTTGGCTGACGTCCAGGTTTCATGTCATTTGAAAGTGGAGCTGGAATGAAGCTGGGAACCTGCAGCCATTGAGTGACAGATTGTGGGGGTGACTTTGGGCCGTGTGTCTGTGAGAACAGGTGAGGGAGGGCTCTGCAGTCAATAGGCTGCTGCTGTCCCCTTGTTAAACCAACCAACCGACCTCCTATATTTAGCTCATTGCTGCTGGACACAGCCGGACGGAGGTGAGTGTTTATTGCCTTTCTTACCAGTGGTTCAATTTACCTGCCTTTAGCTAACAAGTTCATTACCCCCATCATTGTCAAGGGGGATATTGTCAATTGTGTGTGTGTTTGTGTGGGGGGTATAAAATCCTGGTGAGGGGGAGGGATGGAGAGAGGAGGTTTGTGTTAAGTTAGCTGGAGGTCACTTACTAAGTAAGTATTAATGACATGGAAACTGCAGGGAGACACACCAGGTCCCGTGTGTGTGAGATGCAGCTTTTATTTGTGCATTCGTCAGCCTCCGATAACACACAACAAGGTCAGTTTTATTTTTAAACCACTGGTTTCTAACAGAGGAAGATCACATGTTTTTTTTTTAAAAAGTCTCACTCTTTTCTAAAAAAAATTAAAGATAGGGGACACACTGTTTAAGTTTGCCCTTTCCCAGGTATAGTGTGTTTTACCTTTTTTTAAAAAAAAATCCCGAGTGTAGCAATAATATAGAACTGACCCAGGAAAATTCCCTTTAACCGAAGTAAATCAATTAAGTTTGAAACACACTCTGGCTGGTTAGAAAGTGCTGTACTGTACATTGAAACGTCATGGATTTCTACCTTGATTTCAATGTATTATCTCTGGGACGAGGAAATAACATTTAAAGATTTATAGAGTACTTGTGTTTCCCTTTTTGTTATGTGGTCTGGGAATCCTCATCATTTCATCTTCTGTGACCCTTTGTTACATTCGAGTACGGTATATATGTTCCGATTGTAACTGTAAGTAACTATATAATATATATATTTACCATTTCAATAAAGCTCTTTATTTATCAAAAGCATATTTATTAGTATGTCAAAGCCAACTGTTTAACTGCATGATTTAACAACTTTCCATGAGGGTTTTCAATGCCAGGTTTAAATTTTGCAAAATGAGATTAGAGACTACTTCACTAAAGAACATTTAGCTTGATTTAAAAAATATATTTGTGGTACCTTTTCTAAGAAGTCTGGGAATCCTCATAATAGCATATTCTGTGACCTTGAATAATAAATCAGTTCATATTTATTTGTGTTGAACAGTCTTATTAATATTGTATAAATCTAACTTGTATTGTATAGTAACAAACAAAAGTTTGGTATTTTGAAATAATGATGTTCCAAGAGAGATATATTCATCTGAACTTTTCTTGCTTTCCTTGGATTTAACACATTAGTTCATTTAATGAAACTTTCTCTATAGCTTTGATCAAATTATTTCCCAAACCATTGGAAACTCACACAAATAGTTAATGCGGATTGCCTGTAAATGACATAATCATTCTTCACGAATCGTCCTCCCGACATGAAAGGTGCTCTATAAATGTAATTTGTTATTTGTTGTCATGTGCGTGGATGGGCTAAATATTCTGTTTCTGGGCTGTACCATTCTCTGTGAACCGTGTGGAATTCCACTCACATTTTCTAATTGAATTTGGTTTCTTCTTCTTATGGCATTCTAATCCATGTATCTGTTTCTCCAGAAATGGCAAATCCAGAATTGATCATCAACTCGACCCCTGATGAGGTTAAACCTTCACTGTTCGAGAAACACGATAATTTCCTGTGTGACCCTTTTTTTGAGGATCAGCTTAGAAGAAAACTGAAATTCTTTTTTATGAATCCATGCGAAAAGTTTCGAGCTCGTGGTCGCAAACCATGGAAGCTGGGAGTCCAGATCCTAAAGATAGCTATGGTCACTCTTCAGGTAAAATCCAAGACTATCCGTGTATATACATTCAGTTACATTTACCAAAGTCAAATGAAGGCCTGAAAGAAAAAGTTTATTGCTGGTCTTAAGTGTCAGTCAAACTTGTGAAAATTTTAAATCTCTATTTATACTCCATAGGTCTTATATTTTACATAGGTTTAAAAACCCTCCCAAGGTTAAATATTTGGTTCGATATACTATTTAATATACTTTTGTTAAATAAAGAGCTTTATTAAAATAATAATAAAATATACGTATATATATATATATATATATATAGCTACTTACAGTTACACTCGAACATATACAAGAATGTAACCCTCACATTAACTGCAATGTTTTTTTTAGTCTGAAGTCAATCTTTCTGATGTTTCAAAAGTTTACATATTTGCCCTTCAATCCGTTTTTGTTATATGTACTTATAATAATAATAAAGAATGTATTTGTCTTGTTTTCAGTTAGTTCTATTTGGATTGAGCAATCAAATGGTGGTCCTCTTCAAACAGGAGAACACTATAGCTTTTAAGCATCTCTTTCTGAAAGACTATGTAGATAAATCTGATGGCGCTAATAACGACTGTGTTGTATACACTCAGCACGATGTCTACGAATATCTTTCTTTTATAATCAATCAGGTGCGTGAATCATTATATTTCAATGCATGTCTCAACTGTTGATTAGACTCTAGTCAATCCTGTTTTCCCACACTATAATAAAAACGTATGGCATGTAATTTGTGTGAATGTTATCATGAAGCGAATAGTCAGTTTTAAATTAGATTCCAGCCAGTTATTTATAAAAAATAAAGGTTTAAATTCTGTACCTATTTTGAAGAATAGTTTCAAATATTTTTGTGAAAAATGAAACTGTTTAATAAAAAAAGTCAAGTAATGCAACCTTAAAAAAATCTAAAAACTGACAATTTCAGCATAATTAATATATATACAGCATTCAAAAGTTTTTATTTAAGATGGATTGTAATCTACCTCAGCTGTTTGGAAATAGATCTTGGAATTAATGTAAAACATGGTAAAGGAAGCTAAATAATTTTTTAGATGCATTAATTTAATGTGCAGTGACCAGCTGCAAACTAATGCTTTACTTTACTTTTGTTTAGTACATGCAATTGCACAAGATATCTGTTGGCAATCATGCTTATGAGAGGAGAGGGAGTCATGTGACACCTTTAACCGTCTGTCAGTATTTTTACAAGAGGGGAAGTGTTAGCCCCGGAAATGAGACTTTTAATATTGATCCAAAGATTGAGACTGGTAGGTAACCAAGCATGTATTTGTGTGTATAGAATTTGGGGAGTAATGGTTTGATGTCCTTGCAAATTGGAGTTCTGTTCTTGTCTCCCCTCTGCACAGACCCTCAAAGTAGTCTTTCCTGCAGCTAACATTTTGTGGATTTAACAGTAATTTTCTGTAATTATAACCTGCATTGTTTACACTATATATAAATAGGAATAGATTCATGTGGATAAAACCAAATTATTCTACTCGGCTTCTACCCTTCTAAATTCATTGTCAACTTCAATCAATCAAAACTTACATTTATATAGTGCCTTTCACATTGAGAGGACGTCCCAAGGCGTCTGCTGTATATAAGCTAAATGAGTTTTCAATCCAACCAACTAATTTGTCGTTAGTTCCATGAGCTTTAAAAGTATTTTATTAAATGCATTCACCCTCTTTAATTACAACAACAACTTCGAATTATATAGCGCCCTCCACGCCGGATGGCGTCTCAGAGCGCATATTTGCTTAAAGATTTCCAATTTATTTGCCTTTTGCCACTTTTTGTGCTCCTTGTAGAAATGAAAATAATCCAAAATGTTCCTACCAATGCAATACTTTTACAACAACAAAATTACACTTGTACAGCGCCTCTCACTTCAAGAGGATGCTGGACAGTCAATGCGCCAGACAGCCAATGTTTCAGACCCAAGCTGGGGACGGGGATGGGGAAGGTGGAGGGAAAGGGGGGGATTTGGGGTGACCAATGAGACTGTCGAAGAGGATGCAATTTGAGGCGCGATTTGAAGAAGGCCAGGGAGGGGGTGATTAATTGATTAATTGATGTAATGTGTTCTTTCGTAACAGATTGCTTTAATATTGTGCCATTGGTGCCCATGCATAACAGTTCTTTGAATGAGGAGTTGAATTTGACACTGGACTTCCACAGGTGCTTTTTTTAAAAAAGAAATGTGATGACTTTTGAAATAAACTTTGTATTTGGATCTTAAGTTTGGGTGGGGGGGTTAAACGTGGTGCTTTTTTACATATGCTTGTAGGCTCTTGATGGTGCAAGTTGGATTTAAGCTGAAGGCGATCAACCTGCAAACAATCCGTCGCCATGAACTACCAGACTGTTATGATTTTAGCATTATGGTAAATGGGTAAGATTTCTTGCATGGGTAAAGGATTATTAATAGTGGAGTTGAAATCTCGGTTTGTAAATTAGTGCTCACAGAATTGGATTTAGTTTGGATCTCCGGATTTGCACGAGTTAGTATTTTTGTTTCCTTAGATTACATTTGACAATAAAGCACACAGTGGAAGAATTGAAATCAATTTGGACAATGGTGTTTCCATAAGGGAATGTCGAGGCTGGCACATAGCTGGAGCTGGTAAGTATTTTTCTGTCTGTCTTGAATTGGGAGATTAAAGAGTACAATAAGCACACTGCACCATCTACTCTAGGCCTGTTTTTTTTGGACGTTATCGTATGTAGTGTTTCAGTTTTACAGCTTGAAATTTTCTTTAACTGGCTGTTCAGAATTGGTATCTGTGTCATAACAAAGATTCAACCTCACAGTTTTGATGTAACTCCGTTGTATGGTAACACAAGTCTTTCAAGGGGGGAAATGTATGTGTTATGGTAGAGGGACCATTGAGTTTTTATTTGACTCCTGTGCACCTCTTTATTTGACCTGAATTGATTTATCTTTATTGCCCTTCTTTCCTCCTCCCCGCATGTGATTTCCTACGTTTTGGGAATTGTTCTTTTGACATTATTGAGTTTATACATAGTGATTTAATCTAAAGTACTTTTGTTTGTCCACTAGATGGTGCATGGGAGCTTTTGTAAAATGTGGACTGATTACCGGTAGAGTCTACTTTTGTCCTGCATTGCTAATAACTTTTTATTTTCTTTCCCTTTCCCGTCCCAAGCACAAAGGAAAAGTAACTATATGATGATCTTTGATGCCTTTATCATTCTGGTTTGTTTGACATCACTAATTCTCTGCACCCGTTCTGTTATCAAGGGAATAAAGCTGCAACAAGTATGTATGGTACTAAATGTATTTAATGACTAGTGATGTGGATTAAGTAAATTTACCAGTAACTTTTTTTGTTTATTTCTAACTTTTACCACTTTTCAGGAGTTTGCTTACTTTTTCGTCCTCCGTTACAATAAGAATGTGACCTGGTCTGAACGGATGGAATTTGTGAATGGCTGGTACATTTTGATCATCATTAGTGACTTGTTGACAATTACTGGATCCGTACTAAAAATAGAAATAGAGGCAAAGGTGAGTCCACATAATATTGGTGAACAATGAACTAATATTGTAGGTGAATCTGCGGGGGTGGTGGGGGAGCAAATCTACTGCTAATTTAAATAAATATATTTTTAGCGAGTTCAAAGAGGGGATTGCTTTAATATTCTTAACAAACACTCCTACAAATAGTATACTTGTGCAAAACATAATCTAGAAACCATACTTGAAATTAAACCATTGAGCTAATATGAACTGTTAATCATCCCTTCCCTGGACCAGAGGCATCATTGTTCAAAAATTGCATGAGAGAATGAAATTGTGTCAATTGCATACAACCACTATGTAAGTGTGGTCGTATGTCTTGCGATTGGTAAATGTGTGGATTGTTTCACTTATTTACAAAGCTGTAAATTCTTCCATAGAATCAAATGTTCTAAATGAGATTAAGACTAATTTTCCTTTCTTGCAGAGTCTTGTGTCTTATGACGTTTGCAGTATATTGCTGGGGACATCAACTTTGCTTGTTTGGGTTGGAGTCATCCGCTACTTAGGCTTTTTCGAAAAGTACAATGTAAGACATACAAAGGAACTCCGTACTGCTCGTCTGGTCTTTTTTATTTTATCTTAAACACTTGTTGTATTTAATTCATGAAATAACTTTTCACAATTTTTGTTAAAGGTGCTTATATTAACACTTCGAGCAGCTTTTCCTAACGTCATTCGATTTTGCTGCTGTGCAGCTATGATTTATTTGGGTTACTGTTTCTGTGGATGGATCGTATTAGGACCTTACCATGAAAAGGTACACCAATACATAACTGTTCTTTCAGTACCCCATGTTGTATTTGGGAATTGGAAATAAAAGTGCATGTGTCTTAGTGTGGTTGTTCAGTGTAAGTAAATAAAGGGGTTTTAATTTTGTCTGTACCTGCTCATTGAGCGTTCATCGCATTAGATAGTTAAGATGTTTTCTGTACTCACAAGATTTTAGAGAAGCATGAAAACATCAAATCAGATTCTGGAACTCCAGTATAAAAGTGCAGATCATTATAAACTGTCTGCAATAAAACTTTTATTTGATTTGTTTAAAATATTTGAACAGTTCTGCTAATGTTAATTAAAATGCAACTCTTTTACTCCAGTTTCGCTCTCTGAATGTGGTCTCCGAATGTCTTTTCTCTCTAATCAATGGAGATGACATGTTTGCAACATTTGCAGCAATGCAAGATAAAAACTACCTTGTGTGGCTGTTCAGTAGGATCTACCTGTCCACCTTCATCAGTCTCTTTATTTATATGGTTTTGAGCCTCTTTATTGCTCTCATCACTGACGCATATGAAACTATAAAGGTAAATACTTATCACCTTATTCCAATGTGATACTAGTTTTTTTTTAAGTGTTCTGATATCAACCATTATTCTAGGGCCTTTACAAACTCTGCAGGTATATTGACATTTTGGATATAGCAGTTCATTATGCTTAACAAATTATTCTTCATGTTCTAAACCGTCTACATGTTTAAACGTGGCACTTTGCAAATCTACCATTTTAAAACACCTTTTAAAATTTGTTTGCTTGTGTAGTATAGAGCAATTATGTTGTTGTACTGTAGTATGATTGCAGTTTTATTCTGAAATAATAAAATTTCTGGTAAAATAATTTCTGGTGAAATTGATGGGAACATTGTACTTAAAACCATCAGATTTGTTCAGTAATCTTTACTAGATTATTGAACAACACTTCTGTGATTTTGTTTATTTCAGCTTTACCAACGTGATGGCTTTCCACAGTCTGATTTACATACTTTTATGGGAGAATGCAAAGATCTACCAGATTCTGGCAGATTCAGACTACAGGAAGATGTGCCTATATCTCTCTATTGCTGTTGTAATGGGTCAGTGTCTGGAATTAATGTATAGGCTGAGTTGCATATATCTTTTATTAAACAATGGTTTCTAATGCAAGGATATCTAATATAATTTTTTAAATCATAAGCTGAAACTCATTACATTTTAATGACATCAATGTTTACAATGGAAAATGTTTCTATAGTTTTGAAGCATTGAAATATAATTGGTGCATTTGAATGAAACTGACAAAGATTTATTGTTTTTATAGGTTCAACAAAATGGAAAGTGGGCCGTGCAACTGAATGGGAGAAGGAAATCTTGACTTCTTGTACTGTTTGAAACATTTGTTTGTCTTCCTTCCTTGTGGAAATGAAGCATTTGAAGTGCTTGCTGTCACATGCTCTAATTTGAACTGGATAACAAACCTGCGCTGAGGATAAATAGTGGTTCTCAAGTATTAATCCAACTGTGAAGTAACCTAGATATGTCAACCAAGCTGGTGTGGTCCACGGTAATGCCATATTTGGCTATGATGACAGAATAAGCATTTCCTTATACTAACCATGTACTGTTATACCATTTCTGCTTGAGACTAATATTGCACTGCACTAGCTTTATATTCGGGTTGGGCTTTTACATATGTTGTGGCTTGGGTCAAAATTATTTATTCTGATCTTTTTAGACTGGTTTTTACCAGTAGCAGAATTAAGAAATGCATGTTTGTTTATCAAATAAAATTAAACAGAGCAATAAGCCAGTTGATTTATTTTCTGAAAAATGTTGCAATGAAATTTCAAGGCATAATCAGTTGCTGAAACATCTCGCTGTGGAATAGCATTTTTAGTTGTATCACTCCTTTAACTCATCAAATGGCGAATCTTACGAATTCAGAATACTGTATAACAATAAACTTAAATGCATTCCGAAATATCAACAGGTAACTTTGAATGTTTCATTCATGTATACCTGACCATAACAATGAAGGATTTGAAACAAATAGTTAAACTTGGACCAGTGCTAAAAAGATTTATATTAACAAACTGATTTATTTCATGATTCATAAATAATGTAAAATGAATCTCAAATGATCTTAATCCCCAGATGTGAAATTGATTATTCTCCACATGTTTGAATGATTTCTATGTTCAAGTAGAATGTTACTGTGGAACTCCATCCCGCAGCAACCTCCGCCTTGCTTCCTCCCTTTCCTCCTTCAAGGCCGGTCTCAAGGTCTTCCTCTTCGACCGCGCCTTCGGCTGCCCCACTAACTCTTCCCCCTCTCCCTCTCTCCTTCCCCTTCCCCCTACACCGACCCTCCCTCTCCCCGCTCGGGTCCTGACCTGACTGTTCAGCACTTTGGGACGACCTCCCGGCGTGAAAGGTGCTATATAAGTGCAATTTTGTTGTTGTTGTTGTTGTTGTTGTTACAGTGCTGATTTTTAAAAAATGTATTGCAATTCACAAAGTGTGTGGAAATAAGCAACGGGGCATCAAGTAAATTGAAATGATCCTTTTTGCAAAATTAATGTAGTGGGAAAAGTTGCATATTTTTAAAATTAAAATTTTTGGAAGCTTAAGTACAGTATATCACTGTCATTAACAGATGTTCTTTTTAAATTATGAATAACTCACCTTGTTGTACCAAAAAACACCCATTTCCCTCCTTGTGCTCAGTCACTTAGCATTAATATTTACAGATCACCATAAATTCATACCAATATTAGTACTTTCATCTATGGAAAACTACCATCTATGGAAAACGAATTGGGCGGCCGTTACAGCTCTCATAACTTTTCTGTCTATGGTACATGTCAAGTGTAACTACAGCATATGCAATGAATAACAGAAGGGTTGTTGAAGGGTTGAGCTAATTTTAAGTTGTGAATGATTCAAACTGCTTCTGTTTATTTCCCACTTCCGTTTCTAATTCCCTGAGCCGAAAGGATCTCTTGAGAAAACATTTTGCTTGCTTCACTCAACTTTGGATTTTCAACTCCTGTTTGGAAGTCTTTCTAAATATGAAAGTAATGATTGGCTCTAGACAGGAATTACTTGACCATGAAAAATCTTTGTCACGATCTTTCTGATCTACAGTATTTTAAAATTTGAGGAAGTACAAGCAATAAACCTGCTCCTAACTGCATCAACCAGCTGCGTATCAACCTTCAAAATTGAATTACACTTTTAAAGTAGAATTGTTAATTTAGGGCTGGAGTTGTCACCTGAAATACTAGTTGTAACCTGTTCTTTCCTGCAATTGAATATGTAATTCTTAAATGGGTTCTGTTCAAGGAGCTGTAATATTTTATTAGCACTGTCCATTTCCTCCAATCTATGGAGGAAGGATTATTTTTATACTGAAATTGCAGTTGCTGAAACACGTGTGTGTACCAACTGTAGTGCCCACCACAGAAGGTAACCTTTATCCTTCCTAGTGTGAACGCATATCCTGCCCACAATTACTTTACCGGTATTTTTAAGTTTCAAAGATTTTATATACAGTACTGAAATCATACAGCAGTTTTTTTTAAAACAAAAGAGGGTTTTACACCCTATAATGCAAATGTAGAATTGTATCTTGTATTCTGGATTTTCTCTCCTTGGTAATTATCTGATGAACTTTGTTTTATAATAGAACCATATAGACAGAGTGAGAAGCAGGAACATTTGACAGGCAGAATACAAGCATTCATTCTGTGAATACCCGTTGGTTCTGCGTTATGTTGCATGCAGCTTTACTGAGGCCTCTAAGTAATGCGATAAAACTAATCTGTCCAATAGCTGGTCATGTTAATGTTAAATTGACTTGACAACAGATTTTGTTTTACTGAAGCTTGTCCCAAACCTCTTGCTTCCCTGCTGAGCAAGATAGGTACGATCATAAGAGCAATTGGGAATATGTGCTTGTGTGATGCGCACATCCTTACTGACTCCAGTAAGGATGGGCTCACACACTGTAATACGTCAAAATACTGTTTTAAAGTTCACCCATAATTGGCATAATTGCTGTTTTTTTAACCCCCAGCCCATCTTTACTGTCAATCTAAGATGACTATATGTCAAATTATACCAACCCAGTGAGATATCTGACTTGTTTTCAATGCTTGTTTGCCATTAAATTATGTGGTTAGAAAATGGCTCCAGTCCTTTTTGGCGTTTTTTTTTTTAAAAAAAGCTTTCAGAACACAAGTACAAATGTACTGTGAAAAAAAATGCAAATTCTGTTCAGCATAGATGAGATGTATTCTTTGCAGTGTTGTGGAAAGATGCAATCAAACATCAGTTGGCAGCATTCTCCACTGAGACAGAAAGCTGTGGGTTCAAGGCCCACAATCAAATGTAAATATTGTTGTTTAATTCTGTGGCTAAATCCACATATTTAACCTACATAAAATGTTCTTCATACACTTTAAAAAAAAATTAAATATTTGTTTTAGAGAAGCTTAAGTCCACTTAAATTTTTAGATAGTTTTAACTCTTCTATTCACCTTCTTGTATTGGTTTAATTTCACCACAACCAGTTCCTCAAATTGCACATTGTTCACCCATGAGCAATTTGAGCAGCATTGCTCATGTTACTTACTCTGTTTAAATGGTGGTTTCTATTTTTAAAATCAAAGAGCCATATATGTAAAGTGTCTGATCTAGCCAGAATTCAAATGTTACTTGTATGTTAGAGGGAAACAAGGTTTTAAAGAGGATTTTTTTTTTTTGCTGATGTAATCTCCTCTTGTGTAGTTTACTCCATATTCTTCTTGTTATATTTAATCGGGTGTACGTATAAAAGTATTGCATTTCTGTTACCAGTCTGTAATTAAACATAATTTCATGTCGGTCAATAATTACAAACAGTACAAAACTCCAGACAGTTAGCAATGATTGTGTAAAGTGCAAAAAGTTTACTTTAGGATTATATACACTGAGATAGCCCAATGAGTGAAGGGTTGCTGTATACTCTACAATTGCTGAATTACAAGTTCACGATACAACTTATATTTATACAGCAATCCTTCACTCATTGGGCTATCTCAGTGTATATAATCCTAAAGTAAACCTGTTCCTCAGGTTTACTTAAATCTGGAGTATTTATTTATTGATATGATCAAAATATTGTTCCTTTGATTAGAGACCAAATTTAATGCAACTCAACTTGTCACAGTATAGGAACACATTGTAGCTTGTGCCTAAGTTGAAATCTGAATTGCAAAAAAAAACCTCATTCACTATTCTCACTTGAGTGTATTCTGGTTTCCTGTCCAAGAGATTTGACAGTTCTCATCAAGCTTCTTGCATTTTACTAGTTTTAATGCAATTGAGCCTGATCAGAACATCCTGTTCCAGGAAATGAACTGCAAAAAAATATGTTTTTTTCCATCATGTGAACAATTAACTGCATAAGACATAATAAAAACGTAAAAGTTTTAATCGCATATCTCAAAGACATCACGCCAATTATAATAATGATTGCCTGCAGACTCTGACATGCAGGCAACAGCAATAAACAAATTACATTTGTATAGCGCTTTTCATGTCGGGCAGATGTCCCAAGGCACTGAACAGTCAGGGATTTGCACTGAGCAGGAGTTTGGGATCAGGTATGATTGACGGCAGGGAGTGTTGGGGGTAGGCATGAGGCGAACGACAAATGGAATTGAACACAGGGCCAGGACACGGACGGAAACTCACTTCTCTTTTGAAACTGTGTCATAGCAAACCTAGCGATTTTACACCCTCTGAACAGGAATAACAAAATTGCATCGGTAAAGCGCTTTTCACATCGAAAAGACATCCCAAGGCGCTGAACAATCAGGCATCAGAAGGACTGAATTTGGACTCCAGCCCCCAAATGTGTCATTTCAAACCCGCATCTCTTTGCCCCCAAAAGCCAGAGAGCTAACTAATTCAACCAAGCTCCCGCTCCACTGGTATTCGGTAAAATATTTATTTTTACTTTAGTTTTTTGATGGGGGAGGGGAAAAAAACCTCAAACCGTATCATTTCGAAAGGAAAATAAAACCTTATCATTTTGAACCCACCCCCACAAGATTTACAGTCAAATCAATTTGCAGTATCTTCTGGGAAGTGCTTTTGAGATGCCCCATAGGCTAAGGCACGGTGCCAAAACCAAACCCAAGGATTGTTAGGATTGCTGTTTAAAGCCTAAACAGCATGCCACAGCTTTCAATTGTTTCCTTGTAATTTTCAGAGGAAGCAATAATGGCCAAATTTGGGTAGGACAAATACAATGGACCCTATCGTTTCCCAGTCTCTGGAGCTTAATTACACTTCCCTGTGTGACTTGATTCCACAACACTGCGGGGGGGGGGGGGGGGGAAATCAGTCAATGTTCCTGTTTTTCGTGCGACCCAAAAGGGCACGTGATTCAGTGGACAAGGTTCACAGTCAGTGTTCCTCTGGGATTGAGAGAAAGAGAGAGATTGACCAGAGCTGGACCTGCAGCCGGCAATTGGGATCAGGGTCTCACACACAGACACACACAGGTAGGGAATCAGGGACAAACAGAGGTAGGGAATCAGGGACAGACACACACATAGAGATAGGGATCAGGGACACACACACAGGTAGGGATCAGGGATACTCTCTCTCACTCTCACACTCACACAGTGGGTGTGGGGGGTAGCTTTGCTTTCAGTTTAACCGCAATCTGAGCCTCTCTGATCTGTGGAACAGCTGACCAGAAAAGAAAAAAAAAACGTCTGAGAGAAGATCTTTCTCCCCCCCCCCCCCCCACTGACCCACACCAAACTTTCTGCCTCTCCCAGCAACAGCTTGGAGTTGTCTGCAGGTAACTCACTCTCTTCAAGCTGAGAACTGACTTCCTGGACGCACTGCCGGGTTAAAGAAAAAGGGGGTAAATATATAAATATATATATATAACTGTACAATCTCTCTCCAAAGCTGGATATGCACTGTTTGTCTGCAGCTTCTCTGTGGTCCCTTATCACAGCACCATCCTCATCAACTGATAGTATCAGTCAGTCATCAGTCCTGCATTATTTACTTAAACCTATTCAGGTTGATGCCACCTGTTTTATTGTAAAACTACCTCTCTCTCTCTCGATATATATGTACTTATATAGTGGAGTCCTGTAGCTCAGTGGTTAAGAGTAGTGGTCTTACAAGCGAGAGACCTGGGTTCAATTCCAGGCAGGGCGAAACCTTGGGCAAGTTTCCTTACTCCACGCGCCTGATAATAATACCTCAAAAAATAATTGTTTGGTCATTTCAATCCTCGACTGTTTGTGGGACACTGCCGTGTGCAATTGGCTGCCGCGTTTCACCCACAAATATACAGTCAATTCACTTTACAGTATATTCTGTGAGACGTCCAGAAGATGTGAAAAGCGCTATATCAAGTGCAAGGATGATTATACTGAAATTGCTGTGTCCTTTGCTAGTAACCATTGGCCATAAGATATCCAACTGTAAGAGCGAGAAAGATCAATTGATTTCAGCAGTGACTGCATCTAATTCAGCCTTGCAAGTGAGCTCAAAAAGGATGGGAATAAATCAGTTTACCGTGATCACCTGTGCTTTAAATTTAAACAGCCTGATTTTATTAACTCCTGGCTACAAGAATATAATGAGTAATTCTGGATTTTCTTTATCTTTTCTTATCATAGTGGCTCCGAATTGATGTGCTTCACAGAAATTGTGAAGGGAGAATGCCTGCAAATTGCTTCAATTTGAATGACCCAGTTCACTCACCGAGCCCGGCAATTTCAAACACAGATATGATCAGCGAAGAGATCAAACTGAAAGCAGACCTAAGGTTCTTTTTCATGAACCCATGTGAAAAATACAGAGCCAGGTGCCAATTTCCTTGGAAACTTTGCTTGCAACTTTTGAAAATAGTTATGGTAACGGCACAGGTAATTGTAATACCTTTTGTATCATCAATGTGTAAGCTTTTATTTACTCTCAGATTATGTTGACACTCCAATGCAGTGTTGGGGGAGCTCTGCCCTTTGGGTGAGATGCTTAACAAAGGTGACCGTTCTCTCTATTCATACAGGCATTAGGGATGTCCTGGTACTAGGCAAAAAGAGAAGGGAGTTTCTCATGGCATCTGGCCAAAAGTCCTCCAAATAGAATTGCTCATTCAATTCAAAGCTGTGTGCAAATTGGTCACTGTGTTTGCCCACAAATAAACGAGTCACTTCACTTCGCGTTAAGGTCCTGTGAAGCGCTTTGATCCGTCCTCTGAAAGATGTGATAAAACGCTACACAAGGTGAATATAATGTTAATGATTAACGAGAAAGGGAATGGGAAATGGGATTAAAGGATCTGTCAATAACTAATAAAGTGGTGGAGCAGCATCGACGTGCTGAATTGCTTCCTACTGAGTTTTGTGCTTTATGATGAAATTCTAATTTACAAACATGAAAATAGTGCGTTATTATTTGTGCTGCGGGTGACAATGGCATTGTACAATTCCTCTGGTGATGTACTTCATCATTAGTTCGTTAAATCTTGCTGAGAACTTGTGATGAGGATGGTTGCACACAAGTTAATGTAAAAGCTTATGAGATGATGAAAACTTTTGAATTATGGTTCAATATTATCCATTTTCTCTTTCAGTTGGTTTTGTTTGGATTGAGTAACCAACTGGTTGCTTCATTTAAAGAAGAGAACTCACTGGCGTTTAAGTACATCTTCCTTAAAGGATTTCAGGGTGATCAAGAGGACAGCTTTGTTGTATATAATCAACAAGATGTGTACGATAACATGTTTTATGCAATCGATCAGGTATGTTAAAACAGAACTCTGCTCAAGCTTGATGTGACATGAAAATGTACGAGGCAACCTTGCTATAGTATGGTCATCTATGTTCAATAGCTCAGCAACCACATTGTGAAAAATACAATGAATAGGGGACTGATATTATTTTGCATTATGTTATTTTTTGTCTTTCATTTCTTTTCAATTTTTCGATGCAATAAATATTTCAATAAGTGTTCTGTTTTATTCCCCTCCCCGCCTCCCCCAGTATCTGCAGATAGACAATGTGACTGTAGGAAATTATGGCTATGAACGAGATGAAAACAATCTGATAGCATTAACAATCTGCAAACAGCTGTATGTGAAACACCCGCCTGTACCTTCAGAGGGCGTGAACGGATCAACAATTGATTCAAGAATTGAAACCGGTGAGAAAAAATGTTCATGGGAATGGTTTGATTGTTACAAAGCAAAAAAAAATGGTAAATAATAATGAAGCGCACTCCTGACTCTCTCAATGGCACCATTGAGAGACATTTGTGACAGGTGTTCTTTGGTCTTATTTCCTGGAGATCACTTGTCATAGTCCCGTTGACAGGTTACCAGATTGTAATGTAAATCAAAAGAACTTTTCGAATCCCTTGAACTTGAAAAGAAAGTGTTCACCGGTACCTGATTTGCCTGTTTCCCCCCAGTCATAACAGCCATAACATATTTGTGACACTGTCTTTGAGAACTAGGAGGATTTTTCTATCCGAGGTAAATGTAACTATATATTTATTATAAAATTATAACACTTGATCTCTTCCCAGATTGCTTGAATATAGAGCCAATTATTGCAACAAATAATGTCTTGGAAAAATGGAAAACTAGCAACTCATCGTTTTTTTTCCTGGAATTTTACAGGTAAGCATATTTATCATCTCTAACTGTGAATATCAATAATATTTAACTCTGTGTCTTCAAAGTTGTTAGTAAATAAAGCTGCTTACAGTTTCCTTTGATATCCTCTCATGGTCCTCACATTCAAAGCCCTCCACGGCCTTGCCCCACTCTACCTCTTCGACCTCCTAACCCCCAAGCAAGCTGCCCACCCTTTCTGCTCAGCAGGCTCTGGCCTGCTACACGTCCCCCAACTCGCCCGCCCCACCATTGGCAGGCGAGCCTTCAGTCACTCTGCCCCCAATCTCTGGAACTCTGTCCCACAATCCCTCTGCCTTGCCACCTCCCTGGCCTCCTTCGAGTCCCGCCTCAAGAACGTCCTCTTTGACGGTCCCATCGGTCACCACAAATCCCCCCCTTTCCCTCCATCCTTCCCGTCCCCAGCTTATGTCTGAAACAATGACTGTCCAACGCCTTGGGACGTCCTCCTGACATGAAAGGTGCTATACAAGTTTAATTTTGTTGTTGTTGTATAGTGGAATGTTTCTTTTTTAGGCTTATACAAATAGAAATCTCATTTAGACTGAAAGGAATTGACTTACAAGCACTCCAATATAATGAATTGCCCGATTGCTATGAATTTTTGATTACCGTAAGTAAACATTTCCTTTCTACCTATCCCCTTACATTTAGAGATGGTGTTGAACAGGGGAGATGTAAGATAGTAATGATCAAGAATCTAAAAGGCAACAACAACAAGTTCAATTTATATAGCGCCCTCCACCCCAGACGGCGTCTCAGAGCGCTTCACAAAAACGGATCCCGGGCCCGAGTCAGGGGGAGGGGGAAAAAGGTGACCAAAGGTACGGTTGAAAAGAAAGGTCTTCAGCTGAGACCTGAAACTAGGAAGAAAGGGGGGCGGGGGAAAGGAATTTCAGAGCTTCTGGGCATAGTGGCTGAAGGCACGGCCTCCAATGGTGGAGCGGAGGATTTGGGAAACAAGGAGGAGACCAGAACCAAGGATTAAAGTCCAAATAACAAGCTAACTACCTATTGACATTGTTAATTGGATATAGAATATATTATAGAGTATATATATATATATATATATATATATAATAGAATTTTCAGGCCCAAATTCTTTAAAAGGCACTTTCATCTAATTTTTTTTGTTGAAGTGTTTTGTTGAATGAAAAGGTTAATTCAAAATCTGTTCTTTTTAGAATCTGAAATACTTCAGTAAGATACTTGCATGTGTAGGAAGATTATTATGCTTCTTACACCCTGACAAAGTGTACTCAAAAATAATATTGTCATTTACTTCAGATTACTTTTGATAATACGGCCCACAGTGGAATCATTAAAATAAACCTGGATAGTGATGCTGCAGTTCAGGAGTGTGGTGACTGGCATATATCTAGCTCCAGTAAGTACTCCTTATTCCAAATAACGGGAGAATGAAAGTTATTTTTTCTTCCCCTCCATGAACATAACTGGTTAAACTAGGTTGTTCCTGTTCATCCTATGTTGAACAATCAACCAAATTCCTACCAATGAATTTCATTTCAGCTAATAATCTAAACAGTTTCCTCTGTTCTTGTCACAACAAAGCAACCAATACAATGCAAAATTATAATGGTATAGCGCCTTTCACGTCGCAAGGATGTCCCAAGGCGATGAGATGATCTTTTTCATCACTTTGAAAAGTATTGTGGGATCCATTTCAGATTCAATCTTTGAATTGCTGAACAATTAAGGTATTAGATGTTGTAGTATGCAGTTAGACGTATTCACCTTGGGATAAGCATTCCATTAAATGCAGATATAACTGTTTTCATCCTTAAAGCTAAGAGCTGGATTCAATTCTTAATACTACAGCAGTTGGAAACAATAGATTTTATTGAAATCAAATTTAAAATGATGTTAGATTTCTTAGGATATTATATTTGGCACCTTAACACTTAGACACATTGTGATGAGCAACAACTTTTATTTATTTTTCAGTCTCCAAGAGGCCTCAGTATACTTTGATCTTTGATGTTTTTGTCATGCTGATTTGCTTGATGTCACTTATTCTTTGCATTCGGTCTATTATCCTTGGTATATCACTGCAAAAGGTATGTTTGTGCTGTACAAACCTCACTCTATAATAAACATTTGACAAAGTATTCATTCACTTTTGGTTAAAATTTGATGCAGTTGAGCTGCGCCACACATGCCTGTAAATTAACATAAATGATCAAATCCCAAAAAAGGAAAATGGCTTTTGGGTGTGGCTAGTACATGAACTACTAGCTAATTTGTAAATACAGTCTTACTTATTTCTTAGGTGTGCTGATAGGGAAACAAGGACTGCAATGTGATATAGCTCTTCGGGTAGATACATAGCCAAAGCCATGAACAATGGCAACAAAGCCTGTGGAACCGCACCTAGAATGAAGAGGCTGGAGACAAGGAATAGGGACATGTGGCAATGGGGGGAAGCATTTTTAAACATTCGAGGGACAAAAAGTTCAACATTTTATGATTGTTCATAAATGAACAAAGTTTATTTTAAAATTACAAGATACAGTTCCTTTAATACTTCCACGGCAGTTTACTTTCCAAGTTAAACTTTTGCCTTTGTTATTCAAACAACTTTTTTTTTGTTCAGAATTGGAATTACTGTTTTCCCCCACTCCGTTTGTGATGCAAATAGAAAATTGTGTTTTGTTGTTCCAGAGATTTGCAAGTTTCTTTCTGAGGAAGTATAGTTCCAATATCCGTCTGTCTGATCGCTTGGAGTTTTTGAATGGCTGGTATATCCTGATCATTCTCAGTGACATGATGACTATTACTGGCTCCATCATGAAGATGGAGATTACTGTAAAGGTGGGAACTGGTGGATGCTAATTTACACCGTGTTAACAATGTTTCATTTTCCATTTCCTTAGAAGGAATATGACAATTTTCCCCCCCCTTTTTATGGTGATTCCACTTCTCTCTATTTTCTCTTCATGTCTGTAGCCAATGTTCTCCCAGCCCCCTGCCAGGGTTGCATTTGGAGATGTATTTTTGTAAGGAAACACCTACAACTTTATCCAACTGTGCTCAATTAGATCATCTGACCTATTTCCAGGTGGACAATAGTTTATTAAACGTGAAAATACTTCCAAAATAAATGTTGTTCTTGATGGTTCTTGTTATCTCCATCCGCAAGATAACAAGATTAGTTTGGATGAAGAATTCCCTTCAGCCTTCTGATCTCATCCTTCCAGGATACCCATCCTCCCATCACACGACTTTGTTTATTCCACATCTCAAGTTTTCCCAAGGCGCTTTAGCTAAGTAGCAGGCCCTCTGTAGGAGAGAAACGGTATCTTTTGAGAAAGAGTGGTATGTTTCAAAACAAAACACTTGCAAAACCAGACAAAGAATTAAAACATAACCAATTCTTCAAATGCAATTCACCAATCCTTTTTACCAATAAAAGATAAGTTTATTTTAAAGTCAAATAAACTCTTGTTTCCCTGGATTGAGGTGATATGAAAGCACGAAAATAAGTGTTGTTGGAGGCAGATATTTGACCTTAATAGTCCTGGGGTAATATGATAAGTCTGTTGTTAGCTGATTATTGGGAAGAGTTCCAAGACCTTAATGATATCTCACACTGTAAAAATTACTAACCATTGTTGTTACATGCTACTGAGGTATTACTGTCCGCTAAGTTGCAGAGAGCCCATGAGGACCAACGTTGAAACTCTTCCAATTTTTAATTTGAGGCTTTTATGGGTAACAAAGATGAGAATCTTCTACTGCCATTTTTTTCAGTCTGCTCAGGAGTTCAACATTACTCTAGGTGTGCGTAACAATATATGGTTTTTAATTTCAGAACCTCACAACGTATGATGTTTGCAGCATTTTACTGGGAACCTCTACATTGTTTGTTTGGGTTGGAGTCATAAGATACCTGGGATATTTCCATAAATATAATGTAAGGATCCTTTTTAGAATAATGATTTTTTTCTAAATCTTTTTCTGGTATTCAATTCAGACCTTATAATGTTTTCCTATGTACCCACAGCTGCTCATTTTAACAATGGGAGCGGCTTTTCCCAAAGTACTACGGTTTTGCTGCTGTGCGGGGATGATTTACCTCGGTTACACATTCTGTGGATGGATTGTGTTAGGACCTTATCACACAAAGGTAATCATTGTCATCTTTTATTCACTCATTTTTAAATAACTTACTGTTTCAGATTTTTAGTCTATTACACGGACTCATCTAGGAAGAAAAAGTTGTTTTTATTGGGAGTTCTTTCTAATAATAATAATAAACCTTGCATTTGCTAACACCTTATCATGTGTTCGAGACATTTCAAAGCGCTTTACAGAATACATTGTAAAGTGTGGTGTCTGCGTGTTTTGTGGCCTAAACTCGGCCTCCAATAGCGCACTGCAGTCTCCTACAAATCGAGGGAGTGATAAGGATTTCCATAAGATGGCAGTGTTGTAATAGAAAACATTGATTGTAAAGCAGGCAGGATTAGGACTAACTTTGCCATTTGATGGTAAAACTATATTGCAACATTTTAGAGGAAAATCATACTATAGCCACTCAGATGAAACTTTTTTTTGGCATGTGCATCAATATACAGCAGTACATAATAATTTAGGGTCATGCAAAGTTACATAGTGTTGTGTAAATTCCTATGAAATCTATAGGACATGGAAACAGGCCATTCAATCCAACTAGTCCCATTAATCCCTCTTGATTCTGATTGATAACATTCAAAACTCATCTTGGAATTGGTAAAGTTGTGTTATTCCATTGTTAGTGATATCCACATTAATCTTGGATCTATCGTTGCAATTTTTTTCTCCCCACCCCCCGCAGTTTTAGTAACTTAAATTCCATTCTCCTCACTGAAGGGGAACGTTTCTCACATGAAATCTCAACAAAGGCAGTTGATAGCGTTCTTTGGTTGATCTGCAAGAAACGCGCTTAGATTTCCACACAGCCCCTTGAGTTTTTTTAAATTAAATTGTACGATATGGAACTTTTCAGTTAAATGTACGCATATTGATTCATTTAAATTGTTTTATTTTCCCTTTTAGTTTGAGAATTTAAGCACTGTTGCCGAATGCCTTTTCTCTCTGGTCAACGGCGACGACATGTTCGCTACCTTTGCAGAATTACAGGAAAACAGCATTTTACTATGGCTGTTCAGCCGGCTCTATCTCTACAGCTTCATCAGCCTCTTCATTTACATGATTTTAAGTCTCTTCATTGCACTCATTCAGGATACTTATGAAACTGTCAAAGTAAGTGATACTGTTATTCAAATTCAATACACCTGGGGTCATCTCTTCCATCACCCCCCCCCCCCCCCCCCCCCACCCGCCTGAAATCCCTCTCCCCCTTCGTTCAATATTCAACGCCTAAATTTGCAAGCCCTCTGGGCTGTTATTCTATGTGAAGTTCGCTGTATGGCAAGTTGTTGTTGTTCATTTCAGTGGACTGTGTCTGACTAAGGTTGGATTGCCGATTAGAATTGGGCAGGTTCTGTAATTGTCACGGTATCTTCAAATGATTAGACGCCAACCTTTGCATTTTTTATATCTTTTATTTTCTAGAAATATCAAGAGCATGGATTTCCGCAGACTGATTTATACATCTTCTTGAGTGATTGCACAGAGATACCAAATTTCAGCAGGTACATAGGACAAGATTAGACTTGTGGATCATTCCCTGTAACTGGTGTAATCAGTTTGCATGTCTCATATGGGAGGAAAGGCACAGACAAACAACCAGTTTCCGCTCTGTGCTGCCTGATGAGAATTGAAGCTGACAACACCAATTTATTTCTACATTCTGAAATTCTTCTTTATCGAGGCCAAGTATTTTACCTTAAT
Organism: Hydrolagus colliei; assembly: GCA_035084275.1. Lineage (NCBI taxonomy): Eukaryota > Metazoa > Chordata > Chondrichthyes > Chimaeriformes > Chimaeridae > Hydrolagus > Hydrolagus colliei. Next base: position 16,857,547 of record CM068749.1, on the reverse strand, counting down.
ATCTGAAATCAAACATATCAGGTTTTATGAATCATTTTCTAAGATCTTGCTTGAAATCCCATTGTGATAATTGCGCAAAACGATTCTGCTGTTTTGATAAAATATTTTAATATTCTGTTTTCGTTCATTGCCTCCATTATTATCTGTTTCTTTGCTCTGTTGCTATCTCCATTAATGTACTTTTCTTTGTCTCTAACACTATAGCTGAATCAATTTTTATTATGCTGTTTAAATCTGTACAGCTTGATCTTAATGTGTAGCTGCTGAATCCAAATCAGCCCTAGATGCTTTGGTTCCACCAGTTCCGCCCAAGCCTGTGGCCTATTATTGAAGTGATGTTGGCACAATATTTCTGAGTACAATCCATATTGTGTTATTGTTATGTCCTGTTGTATTAGAGTTGTAGCTTATACAAATCATATGGTTTGGGCTTAATTCAAATGAACATACTATGAAATAGGTTGAGATGTTTGTCCTTGAAACTACTACTCTCCGCCAACCTGGTTTTAAAATATAATTTGGAGCTAGAGAGAGACAGAGTGCTTTTTGTTAATTCAGTATTGAAGTAGTTTGTACTGATTGAGTGGTATATTTAATTCCAGTCTAGCTACAGGTCAAACTCTGTGTGGTTATTATGATTGACAGAAGTTAAGGAAATACAATGTTACTTGATGATGGTGTTTAGCTATTTGAGCTGTACTCAGGCAATTTATTTTTCTCTTTATGAAAGGTAAAATCTACTACAGGAAAGGGCAATCAAGCAGAAGAGGAAATCAACAGAGAGGAGAGCTTTGTAGTGTAGTCAAGTACTATTATAATTCTACACTTAATTTTAAAATGACCAAAATCCAATTCCAGATTTGTTATGAGTATTATGTGTGCAAAGTGACAAAATCAGAGATGAGTGTTCCTCTTAATAACATTGAATCTCAAAATCTCCGTAGCTGTATCATTTTAGAGCACATGAATGAAAAGTTCTTCATAAGTTTTTATTTTATATCGGTAAAGAATATTATTGCTTGCACTTGAATCAAAGGTGAATGCTCTGATGCCAAACTTCCCATTTCATTAATTTGCTTTGACAGGCCGAAGATATCCACATTTATCCTTCCTTGCCTTAGACGTTGTTCACTGCTTTTTAACTACCAACAAATGAGGCAGACAATCAGGCAATATTACAGAATACAAATCCAAGTTTATTTACAGTTTGGTGACAAATATACATGTCAAGTACTAAAATCTGGTCAAAATAACATCAGTAGTTCCAATTCTTAAAATGATTCAGCTAGTCATATTAAACTGATGTATTGCTTTCTTGGATTCAGAATGACTCAACTTCAGGTCATCCATTCAGCAATGTTGTTTTCAGTACTGAATTATATGATCAACCCAGATTATGAGTTCAATTACATCCTGGTAGGGGTCTAAAGGTTGCCTGGTAAGAGGCAACTTTTTCAAACTGACACTGACAAAAACTACAACAGATCAGACTTCTCTTTCAATCAAATCCCCAAAATAAAACAAGGAAATGTAGCATAGATCAGTAGATGTAAGTTAGGTTACGACAAATTTATCAACACCTTGTTTCTCTTTAAACTAAGCTTGAGCTTGTACTGAAATAGGACTATTCCAAGGTTTAGAGAAAGCCACACGCTTTGTTTGACCCAATTACTGGCTAATTAATTCTATTTACCAGCAAAAGTCAACTGGCCCAAGGGATTTGGACTTGTGCCATATAATAGAACAACTACATTGTGCAGCCTTATGTTCAGCCCCATGTGTTGCTTTCTGGGAGATCATGTAAAGCTCCATTGCAATACTGGATGCCTCTCTTTCACAATGCCAAGCCACCTGTTTGAATGGATCCCAGTGGAACAGCTGAATAGGAGTGCAATTTGTGCTCTGCTTGGATTTTCAAGCCAAATTTACACTGCTAATGGGGCAAATTGATCATGAAAATCCTAGTATATAGTGCAGGGATATGACTCATTTGAGAACCAGGATACCTGCACGTAACTTCACTGAGAAGTTACAGGTTTAGAAATCTTGTGTTTATAACAATACCTTGGAGGCAGTCTGGTTGATTCACTGGCAACTCTTGCTATGCAGGGACAGACTCTTCCATTCAGTACATTCATTTTATGAACATGCATTGAGAAGGTCTGAGTTTGACTCTTTTTTTCTTAGGTTGATATTTTTATCTGCTTCAGTACTTTTATCATTCCAGCTATAATGAGGGCTGTGAATTTATCAATACCTATGCAGAGGGGTTGCACTGTTTAGGCCTCTTTGTGGAGGGGGATCCCTTGTGGAATCACTTCAATAAATTTGACAGTAAAAATAGTGTTTGGGGCTAATATTAATTGCAAAGCCAATGACATTTTCTAGAATAAAAATGGTTTTAACTGATTCAGAATTAAATCTCTTGAGTCTTCAAAACAAAACACCTAATCTAAAATATTACCAGTACTTTAATTATTGATTAATTCATAAGGTACAATAATGCTATAAAGTTAACATGTTCACAATAATTGCTGAATCCCTGTGTAGTAAATAGTTTTCTACAAGATTTTTTTTCTTTCACTGCACTGTGCTTGATGGATATAATTTTATTTTTCAGACAATGGAGTGATGATGACAGGCTGCTAATTTAAATATGTACTCAAATAAAGGAATCACAGTGGACCTTATAATGTCATCATATTTTGAAGAAATCACAGGAGTGTTTTTGCTGCCAAAATAACTATCCAATTTACTGAGCAAATTAAAACAAGTGGTGACTTGGGCAGAAGCTCCTTGTGATTGTGTTGATTGATTGGTAATTAGTGTTGTTCAGCCGGAAAGGCATTAGTGAGCTTTACCGATTAAACACAGTACTGGGCACCAGAGAATTGTATGGACAATTTCTACATGAAAAAACAGATGCAGTTGTTATTGTAAACTGTTAATCAGCTAGTTGGTGGCATATCTTTTTACCTTGCCTGTGTTTTTTAAAAATATTTTTATAAAATAAATATTTTTCTGTGAAACTAACTGAGTGTTAATTTTGCTCGTGAATTACAGATTATATATCCCTTGTCTTTTTTTAAATCTTTTGTAACATTTTATCAAAGGAAAACTAAGAGCTATGCAAACAAAATACACAATTCCAATCCACCTGGCTCCACTGGCCTCCCTATCTACAGTGGATCGCCTTTTTTAGAATCTTCACTACTTAGCTTCAAATTCCACTGTAACCCATTCCCAAACCGGTTGATTTCTCCCTTATTTCAAAATTCCTGTTTCCCACCCTCACCCTCCCTGTTGTCGGAACTTCATAAAAAATCTCATTCACTGTGCCTTCATCATCCACACTCATCTCCTATTTATCACATAGCCTGAAGTGCTTTCAGATTTTCTCCCTTAAGTGCCTTAGGACATCCTCCTGGTGTGAAATATGCTGTATAAGTGCATTTGCTGTTCCTGTTTTTTTTAAAAAAGGAAGGCCTGATAGATTTCAATAACAAAAACAAAACTTGTTTTTTGACCCGTTAGTCTTTCTGCTAGATTGCTCCTGTAATTTGAAGGCAATTATTTTTATGTCCCTACTTCATCGGACAATAGCTTTAATCAGGCCAAGAAAATCCAAAGTCCTAATCCTAGGACTTTGCTCATTCTGAAAACAGGTGATCATTAACCCACTTGAATCCTTGCCATTAAATGTATGCACTTGACATTCTGAACATTTGTGCGCAATTGGCTACTGTGTTTTGCTCGCAAATATACAGTCAATTCACTTTACAACATATTCTGTGAAGCACTTTGAGATGTCTCTCTACAAGACGTTAAAAGCGCTATATTAGATGCAAGGATTATTTATTATTAATAAGCCTTCCTCTGACAGTAGATAATCATATGATTATATTTAACTTTTACTTGCATACATATTTTAAGGTAGACCTTTTTACTTGGAGAAGTTTTCCAAGTATAGGTACGGATGTTCCAAAACAAGGCGAGTTGGTCTTAAAATTAGAACCAGGCCATTTAAGAGTGAAATCAAGAAGCATTGTTTCACTCAAAAGGGTGGTAGAAATCTGGAATTCTCTCCCCAAAAGGTTGTGGATACTAGATCCATCCACAACTTCAAGAGTGAGATTGATAAACTTTTGATAGGTCAGGGTATTAAGGGATGTATGGAGAAAGTGGGATTTTGGAATTGAAAGGATTAGTATAGATACAGATCAGCCATGATCTAATTAAATGGAGGAACAGACCCGAAGGGCTGAATGGCGTTCTCCTGTTTTTTGACGGGTCCAATGGCAAACCTTCACTACACAATTGCCAGCTCCCCATTGAATCCATTGGTAAAGCCAACTGCCCAATATGAAACCAAACTATACAGACGAGGAGTGTCCCAATTTATTCCCTTAGCTAATGGACAACAAGTTGCATCTATATAGCGACCCTCACACAGGGTAGCGCCCCAGAGGGCTTGAGGTACTAGTTGCTCTGGGAGGAAATCGACCATGATCTTGTCCAGTGGCCTAATGCTGGAAAGTGATTCTGCATAGATATATTGATCAGTAAAAGGGGAATGGAGTGGGTTGGAGGGAAGAGAGAGAGAAAGAACTTGAATCGTTGAATAGAATCTATCCATTGTCCACTATGCGTTATCTAAAACAAATTATAGTAGGAACAGGAAGGGGATTCTAAACAGGAGCAAGTAAATGTTTGGAGTGGTATTTCTGTTCCCAAATACAATGGTACAGTATATTAGATGCAAAGCAAACTCAAGTTACAATGAGGCACTGTTTAGCCTTCAGAATGGCACTCATTTAAATGGGAAGTAAACATAAATATCTAACAAATAAGACTTGACAGGATGGATTATATTGGTAGGTAGGCATGTAAACTGTCATTTGGTGGTCATTATACCTTTGCAGAAGTTTTAACCATGTGGTTAGGAGCTGACCATCATTGCAATTGAGATAGCATCGGATCACGTTGTGGAGACACTGCAAAACACGTCAAAGGATGTACTGTTCTGTAAAGTGGTTTGGCTGTGCATTTTGTGAGCAAATCCTCCGCGGTTTGCATGTTTGATTTGTAACGTGCAAACTGTTTTCAAATCCCTCCACTCCTCTGCAACCCCCTACCTCTCCGACCCTCTTCTCTCCTCAAACCAGCACCTGTTGCCTTTGCTCCACTGGGTCTGGCCTCCTCCTTGTCCCCCGAATCCTCCGCTCCACTATCGGCGGCTGTGCCTTCAGCCACTATGCCCCGAGGCTCTGGAACTCCCTTCCTCACTCTTTTCGCTTTTCTCCCTCTCTTCCCAGTTTCAGGTCTCAGCTAAAGACCTTTCTCTTCGACCGTGCCTTCGGTCACCTTTCTCCCCCTGCCCCTGGCTCGCCCCCTCCCCCCGATCCGTTATTGTGAAATGCTCTGAGACGCCGTCCGATGTGGAGGGCGCTATATAAATCAAAGTTGTTGTTGTTGGAAGAAATCCAGAATGTGGATCGCCTCTTATATTTTGCACTGCCATTTCAATGAGTAAATGATCTAAAAAAAACTTACACAGGATGACACGGAAAACGGAACAGCGTGCGAGTTGATTCTCACACAACATGTCACAGCACAAAACTGGCAAGTTTACATTCCTCAAGCCATCGACCCGCAGCTTTGCGAACGTCAGCATGCGAAATGTACATCCAAGCCTGTGTTGCTAGCGCCCACTCTAATCCAAGATGAACATGCGTTTGTATCATTGCCTGAACTTGTCTCAACACGTGAGAGATTGGTTAACCGTGAAACGCTCCTGAGACACCACCCGGCGCAGAGGGGGGCGTTAAACTGGGGCGTTAAACGCAAAATGCCCCCAGTTCCGACGAAGGGTCGTGGATCCGAAACGTTGACTCACTTTTCCTTTCTCCATAGATGCCGCCTGACCTGCTGAGTGTTCCCAGAGATTTTCTCTTTCAGTCCTACACTGTATAAATGCAAGCTGTTGTTGCTGTTGAAACAAATCCCAATGTTGCAGTGAACATGGGTTGGGCTCTTCCAACATATCCACAAGTTGCCAAATAAAATCATGCCTGTAAACTATTTCTGTGTGTTAGTCACACCTGCTTGTTTTTTTTACACACACACAATACTGGAGAGGTGTGGAAACACACACACCTGGAAGTCCAACCTTCACTGGTGAGGGAACCCGAGCAAGCAATGAAATGACCAAGTTCCACCCCAAATGTGCTGATTGGAGAGAACTGCTCTCTCCTCCTCTGGCTTCTGTGCAGTGACTTTTGTTGAGTGAATGAAGTGTGCATCCATTGCATGTGGGCGAAGTCAGGGCGAAGGAAATCTGGCCAACTTCTCAGGGGAAGGCGGTGCGTGAGCTACAGTGGTGGGGGTGGTGGTGGGGGGGGGGGGGTCCAGCCTCACACAGCAGAGAACAAGAGCGAGGTGGGCTACACACCGACAACTTCAAAACCTGTTCAGCAAAACCCGAGGGGAGGAATTAAACCAAAAAAAAGTCGCGAGAACGTAAGTGAATGTTTGGTCACTGGAATCGGAATCTGCTTGTTGTGACTTTGGTGGGGGTTTTTTGTTTTTAAAAAAGTTCTCTCTCCCCTGCGGTGTGTGAAGTTTCAGGAGCTACGGTGGGGCAGTATAGTAATAATAATATGTTACCAGCTGTGATAGCACTCACTTTGCTCTCAGATTGATCTGTTATTATACTTTCCCAATGTACTCGTTTGTTTTACCCAACAATTAGTGTAAAGTGCAAATTAGTGTAAAGTAATCATTTGGTGGAAAGTGATCGTTAGTGAAAACACTTTAGTGAAAACACTGTGAAGTCAACCCACTTTACAGGAGATTCCTTCAAGTGCTTTGAGGCGTCTCGACACGATAAGGCGCTATATTAAATGCAAGTACTGTGTACTGTATTATTATTATTAGCGATGATGCAAAGCGCTTAGGTCCTACATCAACAACCATAACTTGCCCTTCACACAGAGTAGCTTTGTGGAGGTTATCTCCAAATAAACCATCAAAGCTGAGTTTAAATGTCACTACTGTATGCACAACAATTTGCGTTTATATAGCGCCCATCAAGCCGGAAGGCATCGCGGAGCGTTTATTCAGTAAAATAATAATAGTAATCCTTGCATTTGGTTTAGCGCTTTTCATGTAATCTAGATGTCTCAAAGCATTTCACACGATATAGTGCACTGTAAAATGATATTGACTGTATATTTGTGGGTGAAACACGGCAGCCAATTGCGCACAGCAGTGTCCCACAAACAGTCGTGGATTGGTTGAGCAAATTATTATTGGGTTTTTTCTTGAGGGATTATTATCGGGCATGATAATTAAGGTTATTATCAGTACCTTAAAATAAAGGTGCATCCCATTGTTAAAATGTATTTTGGTTCCAGACTATTGTGTATATGACATTGGTGTCTCCTGAAATGACAGATAAGCTGTATTTAAAGTTAGTAATACATTTTTTTTTAATCCACTAGTTTTAGGCATTAATTTCAGAAAGGAGTGGGATTTAAGTATAAAAATAACAGTGTCAAAAGATTCTCCTTTACAGCTACACATCTGAGCAGTTAATGTGTGACATTCCTTTACATACTCACATGGTAACTGGAATGTTGAAAATGTATTTTCTGAGAAGTTTTCCTCAAGTAATCGCTCAGATTTCATAAAGTGTTAGAATTGGCACTAACATAGTTGGTTTTTTTCTGGTAACGAAGCAGAAATCTGCACTTAGCATCCTCACAGGCATTCCTTTACAACTGTTAATTGAATGTATTGTAGAGCTACATGACAGTCTTCCTTGTACTCTATCGACACTAAACCACCATAGCCAGGTTATCATTGCAATAAATATTTCTGGCAGTGAATTGAAAATTATTAGTTCATCATTCAGCAATGATCCTGCTTTGAAACAGTTTAACATGATGAGGTGTTAGAGTGCATGCTCATTCTTTGTGAGCTCCCTTGTTGATTGAATCAATGGAGAAAGTGTATTTACAGCTGCCACTGCACTGAGGGCCAATAGCGTCTCTCGAAGGTATCCCCAAACTGAGCGGTTGCAGTAATAATAATCCTTGCATTTGTAAAACACAATTATTGCGCATACATTCATATTATGTATACTATATCTGAAGCTACTGATTGCCAAGTTGGAAACGAATCTTAGAAAAAACATCATGCAAAGTCAGTTGTGGTTGTGTTACTATAGGTATATATAGAAATGATTGAAGCAGAAGACATTCTTGAAGGTTTGCTTTAATAATAAATACCTGGGGTATGTTTCAAACTTATTTTCTACAAAGAAGACTGATTGATTTGAGTATTTGTATTTTTGATATATTTAGTTCATTTCAATAATGCAGGCTTTATATGTGTAATAATTGTTTCATTTGAGCAAAGGCAATGCAGAAATAACATTATTTGGGTTTCCCAAGTCAAACTACATTTCTTTTTTGCAAACCACAGCATGCATATGGAAGGTCATCAGCTATACTAGCTGGAGGCACCTCCACACTTCAGGCACTGACAGCATCACCATCCAGTCTGGAACCTTCGACATCTTGCTTGACCCTCAACTGTTCTTTCTACCCTATATCCGTGCCATGATCCGCTCTGCCTTCTTCCTCCGCAACATTGTCTGGCTCCACCCTGTCTCACACTGCAGGCCGCTGAAACCCTTATTAGCGCATTGATAATATTCAGGCTTGACTACATAAATTCCCTACTTGTCAGCCTCCCCAAATCATTGTCAGCCTCCCCAACTCCTCACTCCACAGGCTGCAGATCACCCAGAACTCTGCAGCCTGTGACCTCTCCTGCACTAGGCTTCGTGACCCCATCATGGCCATCCTCACCCAACTCCACTGGGTTCCCATCACACAGAGGATACAGTTTAAGCCCTCCATGGCCGTGCTCACTTCTACCTCCGCAACATCCGAATCCCCTAGCTATGTGTCCGTTCATTTTGCTCAGCGGGCTCCAGCCTGCTACTCTGTCCCCACCTTCTGAAACCATCCAGCAGTTCCTTGCCTCTTTCGTGCCTTCTTCAAGACCCATCTCAAGCCACCTGTTTGAATAGATCCCGGTGGAACAGCTGATTTGGAGTGCAAGTTAGTTGTTCTATACTTGGATCTTCAAGCCAAATTTACACTGCTAATGGTGTAAATTGATTATGAAAATAAGGTCTCTTACTTGAGAGGCGAGTGCCCTAACCACGAGTTACATGACTCCAGTTATTCAGTGAAGAATAATAATAATAATCCTTGCATTTGTTATAATGCTTTTCACATCTTATTAACGTCTCAAAGAGCTTCACAGAATGTACTGTACTATAAAGTGAATTGACTATATTTGTGGATGAAATGCGGCAGTCAATTGCATACAGCTGTATCCCACAAACAGTCGTGGATTGAAATGACCAATTTTTCTTATTGTGTATATTTTTGGACAGATTATTATTAGGCATGTGGAGAAAGGAAACTTGCCCACAGATTCACCCTGATCTGCCTGTATTCAAACATCGGTCTCACGCTTGTAAGGCGAGTGCTCTAACCACTGAGCTACAGGAGCTCCAATAATGCAAAGTGACAAAAAACTTAGGTCAACCACTATCAGATCTTAAGATACAAAATAGTAGAATTTCAACATATAGTATTTACTTCAACACTTATTTCAGTGTTGATGAACTAATTGAACCAACATTTAGAAAATGCATGTTTTTTGCAGGAAATCGATTCAGTAGAAAGATTGTGTGAGTGTCTGTGTTTATGTGAATCAGATGAGAAAGGTATCCAGTGGGCAAAATATTTTATCATAATTGTTCATCTTTGTTTAGTTGAATTGAGCCAAACCTCTGTGGTGGTCTCAGTAATCCAGTTCCTGAACCAGTATTTCAGAGCGCCACTGATGACAGCACAGCTATCCCTGCCCATCAGCAGTACTTGGAAGAGCAGACCAGTCATTGGGGGTAGAGATTTCTGCTCCTGTTAACCTTGCAAACCAAAGCTATTTGGGCACTGCTAGCTGGACAAGCAATGGGAAAGCATGTCAGACAGTCTTTGGCAGGGTAACTCTTCCAAGGTAGCAAAGTGAAAGGGTGGATTCTATGATGTGTTGTAGACCCAAAACCTATGGACAGTCAGATAAATAAGTCTCATATGGGTTGATACTAAAATCCTGAAAAACGTTAACACCAAGCAGAAGTAATTTCAAGAAGACTACGAAATCTTATAACTATTTTTGACAAAGAGTCCTAGTTTCACTTCATTTTGTGAAATACTGCTTGATGCTCCCAAGCACGTAGACAGCAGATGCATGTGTGCTTTCCTGCAGCTGAGACAACAACTGTTTAAAATGGTTTAAGTGCCTCATTTGTGAGCCACTGTGAGTGGAACCTCAACGGAGATCCAATGGTATTGATGCACTGGCATTGCAGCACCACTTGAGTTTACCCTTCACTTTTTGTCTTAACAATCAATGCAAAATATATATTATTTTTGGGGGGTGTCAGTGAGTGTCTGACACATGATTATTCTTATAAAGTATCCGAACCGAAGTGAGAGTTCCGTGCAACCCACCTAGAAATTCCAGAGATGTTTGTTGAAATGCAATGCGTACTCTTCCCCCTGGAGGGACACATCCTGCTTACCCAATTCCAGAAAGTATTAGGTTGTCAAGAGCAAAGTTTTGGGACATAGGTACTGCTGGAAACGAACCAGCTAAAACTGCACAGCATGCCATTGAGAGTACTACCTGGCAAGCTTTCCTCTGTTTGTCCAGCTAGGATCACACTACACATTAAGGTTTTGGCTTGTAGAGTTAACAGCAGCTGAGTGGGAAGAATCCCCAGTGACTGCTGTGCCCTTTCAAGTCCTGCTGATGAGCCAGGCTGTCATCAGCAGCCTTCTGGAGTACTGCAGACCTTCCTGGCTCGGGAACTGTCTCCTTCAAGCCAATTTATCTCTAAGGGGACCTCCAATTGCCCCCACCGCCCAACCCCCTAGGAGGATATTCAAAAGATTATCGCTGTAGTTTAGATTGAAACCATGAGCCTTGGTTTTAGCAAATTAAAGAGTTTTTTTTAACATAACTGTAATTGCAATGAGCTTTTAGATGTTTGTTTTAAGAATTGCAAACCCTGCTTTCGCCACAGACTTTCCTTCAAGTCTGTGTGAGGTTTTCTGAAACTAGTTTTGTAGTTTGTACTTGATCTGAGAATGTTGGTAGTAGCAATTTTATGAGCACTTATAGTGGTGGGACCAGCAGAGCAACCCAACTCACTGCTGGCTTACTGAGCTGTAATTGGGGAATGGAACACTCGAGGACGAATTGCAGTATTTATTGTAACTTTATGAAGCTGCGTGTTCAAACCAAAATGAGGACAAAGTGTACTGTTCCCTTTCATAAGGCCTGTACCAAAAATGTATTTGCGTAATTTGTGATTGTCAATTGGAATAAGTGTTAGTCGAATTCCAAGTTGAATTTTGCATGGAAAAATGAAACCTATGATTTTAAAAGTTTCTGCTTATTCATTTATGTGATTCCGAACTGTGGATAACTTATTGTTTGACTCTGTGGATTTAATATACTTCTAGTTGGGTCTCAATTGCAGCTTTAAATGCAATCGTAACAAATTCTCTTGGTCTACTGACCCACTTTGTCAAAGGACTTGGAGGGGCAGGGAATCCTCCCACACAGCTCCTCTTAAGCCCGCAAGCCAAAACCCTAACAGGTAGGGGGTGGTCCTTGCTGGACAAGCTATCAATAGCAAGCTCTGCAATTTCAGCTGATTAGACTCCAGCAATACTCCCAACACTCACTCTGGAGTCCCCAAGCCTTGGCTCCTGCCAATGTTCGCCTAATGCTTTTCGGAATTTGGTTAACAGGATGAATCCCTCCAGGGAGAGAGTGCGCAATCCATTTCAACAATCTATCTCGACCGCCTAGGCTTGCATCCCCATTCTTACTATTGCAGGAGCAAAAGCCGGCTGCTAAATAATAAGGTTTACCATAGTATTTTCACCTTTACAATTTTAGCTAATTATAGTGACTGAATACCTTTCCAAATAGAAATAATCTACAAATGATTGTACAGTCCTTGACTTGCAAGACTTTTAATTTGTTTCCAATTTATTTCTTTACAGATAAATTGGAAGAAAAATGACAACCTGTTACTACAATGAATCTATGGAGTTTTTCTACAACCACAGTAATGGGCATTCTGCTGAAGAGTCATGGGAGAGCACGTTCATTGTTGGTTTTGTAATCGGCTCTTTGTGTTGCCTGTTTATTTTTTTGTCCAACGCCCTGGTCATTTGTGCAGTTATCAGAAACCGTCGATTCCATTATCCTTTTTACTACCTGCTAGCAAATCTGGCGGCAGCAGACTTTTTTGCTGGTATCGCTTACGTATATCTGATGTTTCATACGGGACCAGTGGCAAAAACGTTGACTGTGCACCGTTATTTTCTCCGGCAGGGATTATTAGACACAAGTTTGACTGCATCAGTGGCTAACTTGTTGGTTATAGCAGTTGAACGCTATACATCGGTCATGAAGATGCAAGTGCACAGTACATTGACAAAACGAAGAGTTTCACTTCTCATTGTAGGTATTTGGACAGTGGCTGCTGTTATGGGTTCTATTCCCAGTATGGGTTGGAATTGCATATGTAACATTAGCACCTGCTCGGTTCTGGCCCCAGTCTACAGCAGGAGCTTTTTGATATTTTGGGCTGTATCCAACCTCTTCTCGTTTTTCATCATCATGGCAATATATTTGCAAATATATCTGTTTGTAAAGAAGAAGACTCAGATCATGTCTCCGCACACCACAGGTTCCATCAAACGCAACAAAATGCCCATGAAGCTGGTGAAAACCATCACGACTGTACTTGGTAAGTGATTCATTTATTTTAATTACTGGAAGGGAGGGTGAGTGTGTTTGTCGAAATGCAATAACAGCAATTTACACTTATATATAAAACACCTTTCACACAGTCTTTCACATAGGATGTCTGAAGTGTTCCACAAAGATAATAGGGAGCACCATGTAAGGTGGTGGCCAGGCTCCATTCTGCTCCAAAAACCTACTGAAATTTCTTCCCCGACAACCTAACCTACTGTGTGGGGGCTGGGAGGGTAGGTGTGGGAACTGTCAAAAAGCACAATTAAAGTGATATTGTAAAAAATTTACTTCCTTTTTGTATATTAAAACGAATGTGCTTTGTCTGTCTTTCCCAAGAATTGAATCAAATTATGTAAAGAGAAGTAGATAACAAACCTGTTCTGTTCTCTAATCTCTAAGCATGTAGGAACATGCAGCTCTTCTGGCTGTTTCCAATCATTGTTTTGAGAAGAAAAATAAAGTGGAATCCCAACTTGTTTGGCCAGCGATTGCTGATTGTGTGAGATGACGACTTGAGTGTACCATGATATAATAATCCTTACATTTATATAGCGCTTTTCACGAATTATTGACGTCTCAAAGCGCTTAATGATATTAGGGCTTTGGGACATCTTCCTGACGTGGAAAGTGCTACACAAATGTAATTTGTTGTTGTTATTACACTTACACTTTGATTTCCACAAGGCGTTCATTTTAGTTCTTATTGAAGTCCACATGAAGAAACTGGAAGCTATGGGAATACTGCACATGGCAAAATCCAGTTTGGGCTGGTTAAACTCCAGCACTATTCTAATGCACACACTATTTTTATTAATTTATATATTATTCAATTTTTATTAAAGACACATGGAAATTTCCCCATGTGTAGGTAACTTACTGATGTATAGAACTCTTGTCTGGTTTGGATGTTCTTGGCTGAGCATGGTGACAGGTTTTCATATGTGTCAAACACCCAGCTCATCAAAATCAAAAGATGGCATATTAGTGGTAAGCATCGGAGTAGGGCTTTATCAGCAGAATACTTCTACAGAGCATTTTTTTTACAAAGGAAACGAAAAGTAGAATTAAATAGCCTTAATAGAATTTAGAAGTACTATCAAAGCAATCTGAGAAATCATTAGAAAACTGATGTCTTTAGCTTTTTAACACCGTCTTTTATTTCAGGTGATATTCTGGTTTAATGATACAAATCATTATACAGATACACACCCATAATTGGTCAAACCCTCGATTGTATCCTTTTAAACAGACACCTGCATACAACCTAAAACACCAAGGATCCTTCTTTCTGCAGTGCTTGCTCTACTACGCTGCACAGGAAGATTAATGATTTGCTGTTGTTGGAAAGGTCTTAACTCTATCCCAATAGGGAGATACACTCCTCTGAGCGTTTAGCAAAATAATATTTCAGTTTTTGTGTGTGTATATATGTCTATTGTGTTGAAGGAACCCAAGTATCAGCGAGTGGCAAGTTGAAAGCAACAGTGCTACCCTGTAGTAATTTGTATTTTAAAAGGAGAAGAACATGTGAAGTGAAATCTGGTGGCCCACTTGTTTAGGAAGCAAAACATTTTTTTTCTCAAATATCCCATCTGAACATGATGTCTTTCAAATATGACACATGGTACAGAAATAGATTGCTGGTATTGTAATGATTGACAGAGTGCTCTATGGGATGGTGGTGTGTGTGTGTGTGGTGGGGTGAGAGAAGTCTGGTGAAGTGAGCATCCAGAAAGATATCTTGTTTATCTCCGAGAATTAAGATTTCCCATATTTAACTTGTCAATTTGCAAGCAAACCTATTGAATTTTTCTTTGTGTTTTTATCACCCATTTAATTTCACATCCAGCAACAAAATATTTTGTCTCAATTTATATAGTTTACATATTGCAGCCTTCCATCCTTTGCAAAGGATATGATGCATAGTTACTTATTAGAGCAATGTCAAGGAGAAAATGTTTCGAAGTACAATGAGTTCACAAAAATTCCTTCAGACAATAAACTTAGCCATCATTCAAGGTCGATGTTTACATAGTCTGGCATAAACAGGTCCATCGTTTTACTGTATCATAAATTTGCTTACTGGAAAGATATGCATTCTCATCGTTTATAGTATTTGCTGACTTTTAAAACATTTTACTAGGTAGTTATTATTAAACCACTTTTTTTGCATTTCAATTGTTTACATCTTATAAAAGCACAACCTTCTGCTGGGGTACCATTCTTATAGGTATTTGCTGTGGAATTCCATTCCACAATCCCTCCACTTTGCTCCCATCCTTGCCTCCTTCAAGGCCGGTCTCAAGACCCTCCTTTTCGACTGTGTCTTCAGCCGGCCTGCTAGCTACCTCTGCGCCCTCCCTCATCCCAACCCCTGAAATGTTTACAATCCGAAAGTTGTTTCTTTGGCCCCCAAATGCTTTTTTTTTAAATTCAGTATTAAAAAGATTCATCTCTGAACGCAATGCAAACTAAGGAAGTCTGTAAATAATTGACATTCCTGCTTGAGTTCCAATTGTGTATAAGCAAATAAGGACTTAATTGTCATGATTATGCCTTGTTCCAAAGAATTTCCAAGATGCTTGGCAGTCAGCAGAGTTTTATCTTGCCCTAGAGACAAGACTCTGTCAAAACAATTTCTGCAAAAATGTTGCAAATTTTAAAAAAATTGGCTTATGAAAGACAGTTGTTAATGTGCTTTATTATTTCTGCATGTTCACAAAACGCATGTTCATCAAACATTTTCACTTTACATAAGTATCATTGTTTCTAGGAATTAAGGGAGCAACTTTATACAGTACAATCTAAAAGTTTATTTGATTTTAAATCACTGCAGTATCACTTAGTTTTTTTTTAAAGCTTTCCAAAGTTTGTTTTTTTATAAGTCTTTTTTTTAAGACATGACATTGAAATTTCACAGATAGTGATCGGACCACCTCAGAAACTTTACTGAAAACCACATTCAAACAGTAGATTCTTGCTTCAATCCATTGCAGTACACTACCCTTTTAGGAATCATACCTTGAAGGCAATCAGACATGATGCGGGATTGCATTGGTAACTCAAGTTAGAGTGGAACACAGCTGTAAAAGTACATTAGAAAAACGCAACATATGTTGTACAGAATATGTGGGAGTGACAACTAATGTAACAGAAAAATATAACGTAATCGGGGATAAATAAAGTAAGAAAGGACAATTAAAGTTGAAATGGCAGTCAAAGAAAACTGCAAAATAATAGGTTGTTTAAAAAAAAGGGAGAGTGAAGATTTCAAGTATAGTAATAGCTGATAATAAAAAAAAACTTCAAGGTTAAACTGTATCAGCTACCACTCAAATAATTATGGTTCATCTTTTGAACTAGCGATCAGCACAGATGTCACCCTAATATGTGAATGAGAAAATTAATCTTGAAAATTAAGCAGAAGCAGATTCCCACAATATTGATTCTCTTCAGCATCTACAGCAACTTCCGTGCTTTCCAATTTCCAATTCCAATTGAGCACATTGAGCCCAAACTATGAATTTCTTCTAGTATAAACTAACTAAACAGTCAGTTTAGTTAGTTTATACTAGAAAGTGAGATTGCTGAATTATTTCATCCATGACTTTGGACTTTCTTTGTAGAATTTAGAATCTTGTGACTTTCTATATTCACTTCCATACATAGTTTAATTTAATCTAGTGGTCTTGCTGTGTTTTTGCCCATGTTACATCTCCCTTTTTGTGTTAACAATTGGAAAGCATGAAAGTTGCTTCTCAAAAACCCATTGCATTTATTATCGGAAGATAGCAAGAGACAGGGTGCCCAAACAACCTTCACTGCTTAACTAAGTGAGTAGATCCAGGCTAGCTTCATACAATTGCCTAGCAACATTAGCAAGTAAGTACTGCAATGTGGTACTTCAGTTGCCCACTTACTGTTCTCTGTGTAGTTCAAGAACATCAGCAGGTAGATGCTGTTCATGGGCTATAGCCAAACTGGTCAGATTGCTGGTACGCTTCCAGATTAATCCCTCACTCACATTAATGCTTCTTCCTTCAGAAGCTCCTCTTGGAACCATTTCTTGCCTCTTTCAATGGGCAATAGAATCACAGATTCATAGAATGTTACAGCACAAAAGGCGTCTGTGCTGGCTTTTTGAAAAGAGCTATTTAAAGTCAATCCCACTCCCCAGCTCTCTCCCCATAACTCTGCAAACCCGTCCTCCCCAAATAACCATCCACCTTTCTTTTAAAAGTTGTTGTCGAATCAGCCTCCACCACTCTTATCAGGCAATGCATTCCAAAATTTGCATTTAAGACCTGTCTTTTTTAACTGTGGGTAAATGAGTATGTTATTTGTTTATTGTTTGCCTGTTTAGTGTCAACATTTCTCTGGAGTTCCTGTTTCTTTATTATTACGGAAAGAGTCAACATGAGTCAAAGCCAGAAGTCCTATTTGCACAGTTACCTTGCAACGTTTTCCAGATTTTCTTTGAGGAAGTTCCTTCAAACTGGTTTGTCTTATGATTGCAACATCAGCACGTATTGTGAGTTGCACTAATTTCCAAATAACGTTAGGTGCTAAGGTTTAAGGACATTTGATATGTTGCAATCCAATTATTGCTACCTATCTATTATTTTGTGGATCGAGATCTTCCATCACTTTAGTGTTTACCTGACAATTGGTTGGAATGATTCATAAAAGCATTCCAGGTGTTTGTATAGCATAAGGTGCATAAAACAAGAAAACATTTGTCAGCAAAAGTTTTCACAAGTTGATTGCGCTAAAACCTTTGTTCAATAAGTCTTATTGCCACCACTGGATAACCTGCAAATTAGCACCCTTGGTAAGTGACCTTCAGTCATCCTTTGTTTTTAGTTTGATAGTTTCTTAATCAATTTGGCTCGAAGCATTCCCACAAGTGATTAATTTGCAGCGGAGAGCTCAAACAGGGCACATTCAGGCCAAAGTTAATTTATAACACAAATCCATTTTCAATAGGGCAATAAATCCGCTCAAATGCTGTTGCTCACAGGATAATAATCCTTCCCACTGTGTCCAATGGATGTGTTTGTACTTGCACAGGCAGGAACAACTCCATTTATCATGGTATCGTGCTCCTGTTACAAAATGTAAGAAATGTTTTTAAAATTCCGTTCAGCCTAATCCAAAAATGTCAGCTTCCGCCATTGAATGGCTTGAAGCCATCCTTTTCTCTTGGAGCAGATTATCGCTCACATACAAGCAAGTAACATTGCCGAAGATGATTAGGGCCAGGCTGAGTTGAAAGACAAAGAGCACAGCACAGCAAAAGCAGGGGTCAGATAGAACCCAGAAAGCTATAGAAATGTTTTGTTCTTGTTGATGTTCTCATTTCTATGCCACAAGCATGAACATGCGCTGTTTCCAGGAATCCACTGTGTTGCTATATTAAAAATGGCCAAACTGTAAGAGTGTGCAAGTTCCTTGCTGGGTGTTTACATAGTATTTTTTTTCTAAATGCTTTTTATTGATAGTTGAAGGGAAAGTGAGTATTTTCATTATACTGCACAGTATAGCTTTGCTCATTAATGCCAATCTACTGAAAATTCCAAAATCTATCCTTTTTCTTTACTCCCTTTTTTTTGCTAAATTGAGTTAATGACTACCACACAATTAAAGCAGTGAGTGATTTTATTGCAATTTAAAACGAGTTCTTTACTCAGATTGGTAACAACAACAACAAAATTACACTTGTACAGCACCTTTCACATCGGGAGGACGTCCCAAGACACTGGACAGTCAATGTTTCAGACCCGAACTGGGGTCGGGATCGGAGAGGATGGAGGGAAAGAAGGGGATTTGAGGTGCACCAATGGGACCCTTGAAAAGTAGGGTCTTGAGGCGGGACTTGAAGAAAACTAGGGAGGGGGCAAAGCAGAGGGAATGGGGGATGGAATTCTAGAGGTTAGGAGCAGTGTGGCTGAAGGCTCGCCTGCCAATGGTGGGGCGGGTGGGTCGATTAATTCAAGTGAGACTACTTTGAAGTCATTTTTTTTAACCAAATTGGCAGAATACATTGTTGATCTTTCCTCATCGCCCACTGATTACATCTACAGCCAGTTGAATATTTTGAAATTGATTTGTATCTCTCTTTAGCAGACCTAATCCATATTTTAAAGTTGTGAAAAATGACCTGATAAAAATGTACATGCTTAACTGGGTCTTCACAATATATTTTCTTGGGACATTGGTTTCACTCCAAACGTCTGCAGAAAATTAGGGAATAAAATGGTTATTTCCCAATTTAATTCTGTCCAATTTGTTGCTGTGCCTTTCTCAGACATTCTCAGATATCATCTTTAACTTTTTTCAAAGTATTTGATTTGCTCCCCACCCCTATTGTGAAATAACAATTTGGAGCTTGCTTTTACTTGTCTCTTTTCATTCTCTGCCAATACAGCCCGATCTTTGAAGATAATTTGTAGCAAAGCTACAAGATCTATTGACGTATTCATTACTACATAAAACTCAATCTAAAAAAAATCAACATGAGCCACAGAGTATATTTATATTACATGTATATCATTAAACTGAAAAAAACCTAAACTAACGATTTAGTTGTAAACGTCTGTGTTAAATCTCTTGTTTTACATCGAGTGCGGCAATCCCAGATTAATTACAGTTCATGGGAGTATCTGTTGTGAAAGGAGTAAGCAGGTCAGAACTGGCTTAAATATAGGCTACGAGAAGGGTTGAATCAGCTTTCATGATTGTATCTTGCAGGCAAAGTCATGAGGGCTCCTGCCTGTTTTCGTCAACAGGCAGCAAACTCCATAGCAACAGTAGTTGTATTGTGCAAATTTTCAGTAATGTTTACTTAACAGTGGTGGTGATGTGATCATGAATGTTTTCACAAACTGCCATGTGGAATACAGGCACCACAACATCAACTTATACAAGTGAGCCGTGCTTTAACGTCCTACCTTAGATTCATTACTGAATGAAACCGGCATTTACGTTCTGCATCTTTTGGCAGCAAGTCATGATGTAATAAGAATAATCCTTGCATTTGATATGGCACTTTTTCACATCTTCTGTACGATGCAAGGGATTTCACAGAATGTACTGTAAAGTGAATTGACTGTATATTTGTGGGCGAAACGCGGCAGCCAATTGCACACAGCAGTGTCCCACAAACAGTCGTGGATTGAAATTACCAATTTTATTATTGTGGTTTTTTGGAGGAATTATCATCAGGCGTGTGGAGTAAGGAAACTTGCCCAAGGTTTCGCCCTGACCTGCCTGGATTCGAACACAGGTCTCACGCTTGTGAGGCGTGTGCTCTAACCACTGAACTACAAGGCTCCACAAATGACCATTCAACACATAACATTAAATGGGGGATAAGACCTGTTGAAGCACACTGGAGCTTTGCAGTTAACGTCGCCTGGAGGCAGCAGCAAATACCAAGATGAGAAGGGAACCACATATTTGGGCACTGATTTTATTTTGGGGCAGACAGGTATCTGACACAACTGGAAACCTAATGCTATGCTTAAGAGTATCCATACCAAACAGAGATCCATGCAACCCACCTTAAAATGGCAATTCCCGAGATATTTACGAGAATGGAATGCGCACTCCCTCCTGGGAGTGCTTGTTTCTGACGACGGTTCCTTTGCCAAACGCATGAGTTCTGCCCCCACCGACCTAGGAGGATAGAGTGCAATATATTGATGTAGGATAAAGCTTTAATATCATTTGTGAAATGGTGGCATTTTATAAGGGAGCAGTTTTGTCCTTCAACCACAAACTGAAGGAAAACACTTTAGTCCACTGATTTCACCTCAGGGGTCATTATCAAATGTCTCTCAGTTGCCTCCCAACACAGTGGCAGGTAACTTAGTTACACTATGCTAACAACACGGTTGTTTACGGCTGTGGTTGCGCACCACAAAGTTGTCCTTAAATGTTGCACAGTTAAGTAACATCTTTTAAAAGCTTCAGAAATATGTCTGGTGAATCTTTCATTTTCTGCACAAGAGTGTATTAAGGGGAACTTATGGGGGGGAAGGTTAGAGTTGTAGCACTGGGGTGTTTTGTTCTGGGTGTTGTGAATGCTAACACTGTGTGCCAGGTGTATTATTCTCTGCCAGGAGTTCTCAAATTATGGGGCGTGCCCCCCCCCCCCCCCCCGGGGCTCTATGCATTTACCTGTTGAATAGCCACTTCCCACACTCACAGGTAAGGATTTTCATTGTTTTAAATGAGGGATGGGCAAAATTGCCTGAGGCAAAAGCAGGCCGTTGTTCAACAGCGGATGTGGGGGAATGGATAGATAGATATTCTGCAGTTTTTGTCGAATGCGTTTGCAGATTAGGAAGTTTTTTTTCCCTGAAGGAAATAATTGTAGGTGGAAGTTAGGGTAGGATGTAGCCTGTGGAAAGGGGGAGCAATATAGGCAGAATGTGATTTTTCCTTCTGTCGTTTTTTCTTTAAGAAAGGTACCTGCCATTTTTTTTTCTCTCAGTTTAGGGAGGCTCGCTATGACGTGGTTTGAGAACCCTTGCTCTACACATGATTGTTTTTTGAATGAAATCATCCCAAACAATAAACATTTAAAATCAGTCCTATAAAAGTAGAAATAAATTTATTTACTATTGTTATTTTAAAGGGCGTCCCCTGTTGGGTAGTGTTTTAATTTTTTGTACAGTTTTTAAAGTCGTGGCAGGGCCATTGTTCCTGATTGTACGTTATCAATGTTCAACAGGAAAAAAATAGGAATTGTTTTGAATAAAAATGAATTTGACTATACAGTATGTGGTGCGACTTTCAAATAGGAGCTTCAGTGAGTGTAAGAATGCATCAAGCGGTTGCATTTATCTCTCTTCGTCCAATTGCACATTCATTCCAGCACTTGTGCTTCCCACATACAAGCTTCTGTTATTAAATGTACTTGTATGAGGCACCAGAAACATGTAATGCTTTAATGTTAAAGCAAGCTAGTGAACCCCTGTAGCACCATTCATGTTCAGGCGGATTTTTTCATCAACAGTTTTCAATCATTTCCCTTATTTTGCTTTGACCATTCCTCCTCGGCATGTTAAACCCTCCCAAAAAAATATTTAGTCGCTCAATCCACTGTGGTACGCAGCTGTACGCAATTGGCTGCCGTGTATAGCCCACAAATTCACTTTACAGTGTATTCTATGAAATACTTTGACACGTCTCAACGACATGATAAGGTGCTTTTACAAATGCGAGGAGTATTATTCTTTTCTCCCATTTGTAACTTTCATCCGCAGCTTGTTGGCTCTGAAAGTAGAATTACCAGTTGTCTGTTTGATTTCATTTTCTCGCAGGCAAACACAACAGAGGCAGGGTTATACCACAGAGACCTTGAAAAACTGGAACCAGTATGTGAATCCTCATCAAAGCTGGGCTCTACTTCAGTCAGCAATTTCTGAACAGTTTAATCGCGCTTTGCTCATGGGGAACAAAGCAATGTTCTGATCAAGATCTTAAGCTAGGATGATCACTGCAGTAAGGAGGGAGTGTTCTGTATTGTTAGAGGTGTATCCCACAGAAAAGGTATTAATCCAGTGTCCCATATGTCTATTGTCAGACTCCGCCACTGTGAAGTTCTCCGCGATGCTACCCTGCGTGAGAGGCACTATATAAATGCAAGTTGTCATTCACATTGTGTTAATAATGCTACACGTTATTCTGAAGAACAGGAAATGAATTCTTCTGGAATCTTGGTACTATGCCAAGCGCACATGTATTAATACTGTACCAGAGAAAATGACTCTTCCCCCATCCCAGTGTGTGTGGCAATAATAATCTCATGGGCAGCATTTTATCGGGAGCTGAAGCAATGTTAGGTAGAACGTTGTTGTGAAAATGAGTCAGAATATTAATGTACATGTTTTGGAATTGCACCCAGTCTAAACTAAAAGTCATTGCAGCAAACATGCCACCTAGTGACGTTATGCTGAATGCAACTTGAATGTTAAAATGTTTGTAAAGGTTGAAACTGTATTACGTGGATTTTCGGACACCATTCCTCACAAGGCACAAAAGCTAGGGAAAAAGTAGAATTGCAGAAAAGGTCATTTGAGGTTTTATCTTTCAGTGATAATAAATTGAAGCTCTTCTAAGATCCTTCACCCAGCTCAATCTAAAGTTTGGAAAACTCGGCCTGCAATCAGTTATGATTTCAGGAGAGAAACAATCCAAAAAAAACTATGATATCAGTATGACTCAATGTTCTTGGGTTGTAAATGTGCCTAAACTACCTCGTGAAGTCTCTATTGAGTCACAAAATGACGGCTTTCTGATTCATCAGGGAGTGCTCGATATAGTATTGGCTGGGGATAAGAATATGGATCTACGCAAGCCAAGGTGTGAATACCAATGATCTCAAAACACTGACTCCAGGTAGTATGAAACATAGGCATCTGGTGAAACTTACTCCAATTTATGTCTCACGTTTCTCGATGAATTACTGTAAAATTACATCAATTCACTGCCCAATGTCACCAAAAGTGTTTGTAATGCGTAGTACTGTATAAACACAACATTAAAATGGGGGAGCTGTATTTATATGGAGTGTTAAATCTTACCTTCTATAAAATACTAGTAGTCGCAGTACTGTAGTGTGTAGTTTTAATAAATGAACATTGAAATGCTGATCTGTTTTGTATTACCATTTTGAAAGGTTTGTACATCTGTATCCATATGATGTCATTATTGGCATATGACTGCTTTTCGTGAATGGTTCCCATGTGCTGGGATGATTTCTTGTTTTGTTCGTTGGGTTACCATAGAGTTAATAGTCCCTGGGGAATTCCTCTAGCCAAAGCAGATAGATTGCTTCCACATCAAGTTATTCAGGGTTTCTTTAGATGACGCATGAATTGGTAAATCAGTTACTTTAATAAATATAATGATAACTGATAAAAAGAAACCAAGCGTTGTGCTGTCAATTTAAAGATGGATTAGCAAATTCATTGATTTACAAATTGAATAGATTTGATTTTGTGAAGAGCTTTCTTAGTGATTAGTAACCCTATTTCTATTTCATTCTCTATGACAAAGCAACAAAACGTGTATTTTGGGGGAGTGGGGCACAGTGAAAGAAAGTGGAACATTGTTGATTCCAGTAATTCCATCGATCCCTTTCATGTCAGGCGTAGTAGACCAGTTGCAACAAGTGTGGTTTTATGAAGAACCATGTCATACAGTGTGGTCTTTGTTGCTTGAATTATTCTGAAGAATCTTGATTACTTATGAATCCAAAAGCCCTTTAAAAGATAGTCTGTGTGATTTGGAGGTTTCCCACTATAGAGACACCAGTGAAAGAATCGCAGATTTTAGTGATCCATGTAAACCAGGTGTGAATTTGCTCTGGGATGAATACATGACAAGGCTTTCTTGTAGGCATTCGCTTTGTTAAGCTACAGTAGCATTTTAGTTGATGTAATGTTTCTGATTTAACCGAGTATGATTTAAGCAAATTGTGGGCATGCGGATGATTCAGTCTGAATCCCTTTCCCCAAATTCTGGTAGCAATTGTGTAAAAATATGCACATAACAAGTTGCTTTTAATGAGAGCGGATCACATTTATCCTGTCTTATGGAGTTTCTGTTTCATTTTTGTTCCAGGTGCTTTTATTATCTGCTGGACCCCAGGATTGGTGATGGTTCTCCTGGATGGGCTTCAGTGCACAAGCTGTGATTTGTTATCCATGAAAAAGTGGGCCCTTATGTTAGCTTTAATTAACTCCTTGATGAATCCGATCATTTACTCCCGCAAGGATCGTGAAATGTGGAAAACCTTGAAGGGTATGATTTGCTGCATCCCTCACAATGCGTTTGAAAAGGACCAGTCAAGATCAATTTCGACTAGGCAGAGTATCATCACTGAAAATGGCTACTGTGCGGATGAACAAGCATCTTCCTAAATAATAATAATAATCCTTGCATTTGATATAGCGCTTTTCACATCTTCTAGACGTCTCAAAGCGTTTCACAGAACATACTGCAAAGTGAATTGACTATATTTGTGGGCGAAAAGCGACAGCCAATTGTACACAGCGATGTCCCACAAACAGGCGTGGATTGAAATGATCAATTTAAAATGCTGCCAGCAGAAGCTCTGATTAATGTGGAGCACTGCTTTCAGCATTATCACAGGGCTTAACACAAAAGTACCAAAAGATTTTGGGAAAAGAAGATGCTTTGGTCGATTTAATCCCATCCTTCCAGAATACCCATCTTATTGTCTGCCCATTGCAGCGTCACTCCATTTTGTTTAAATGGGTTAAGCATCCTGGTCCTAATTAATCATTTGTTAATTATCCTCTGGGTGAAGAAATATTTCCTTGTGTCTGTTCCAAAATTGCCCTTTGCAACCCTAACACTATAAATTACTGTATTTATGCTGTAAACCAACGCAAAACATACGGTAAACCATAATATTTGCAATCAAACTGGTGAGATACATTATTTTGGAATGATACTTGAAACGTAATACACCAGAGTAAAGGTAAACATAGTACTGTAACTAAATATCTATAAATATCTAGTTAAATATCTTTCACTTTGTTTTGTCTATTGAAATTTGCTGATATTTCTCAACATTTTCAATGCACTGTATATAATATAGAGTGTGCTTCTATTGTGACTTTTCAATTTTTTTTTCCTAAATGATAACGTGATTGATACCCAGTGTGATTATTATATCCTTTCTAACATGGTTTGCCTCTTGGTTGTGAAAACACCATTTTGTTAGTCCTGAACTGGTCATTCTCTCTGAAATTATAATACTTCTATACTGTACATTTAGAAATGACTAGCATACAGTACATGTCTAGAGTCCTGTTAGCCTCCAGTATAAAATGGGTAAAAATGTTCAAAACGTAATCTTAAAAGACCATGGTAATGTGTATTACTACTTCAAAACTGTTTGCTTGGGGGATTTTTATGTATTTAAACTTTAAACTAACGTTTAAATCCAAATTACAAAATATAAACTCATCCCTTCCACAACACAATAAATGTTTCATTTAAAATGCACCTTTTATTTTTTTTAAATGCATGTTCACAAGAGGAAAGCTCAATTATCAATCCTTGCATATAAAAGTGCTCGTAAGATTCTTCAACTAAAACTTATTTGGGTGTTGCTAACTACGTATTTTTTTCTCGGTTACCAGTCAATAGATATATTACTTGTGGATTTATTTGAATTATATTCGACAACTAGATTCTCTAGCTTTGAGCAGTTTTGCCAATGTTGACCTTGCAGTACTCAAAAGCATTTCTCAAGTTCTGATATTTTTCATGGAGTGACAAACTACTGTAATAAGGCTTCAATTTGTTGCCCAAATTCTTTGGATGTTCAAATCCAAAATGAGGACCGTCTGTGGTGGGGATCTGGTTCATTTCAAAACAATCTAAATGTTTTAGATTTAAGTTCCTTGATGATTCTAGCCTTGTTTTGCTGTTCGCATGTGAGGATTTGAGGTATTTCTATTGTACATATTCTATTTTTAATGTTGTACATATAAATTCAATGTACTGATTCTCTCTGCAATTTCTACGAGCATCACTGTTTCACTGTAGTATGGATCCCAGGATGATAATTCTTAGTGAACCAGTTGTACATTTATGGCTGGATGAGTTTTTTTTCCTTTTTGATGGGATCCGGGTTTGAAAGAGGTTTGTTATTTTTAGCCATTGATAAAGATTTAGCATTGCACTGCCATTAATGAAGAAGCAAAATAGTGATACTCCCTCCCTAAGAGGGTGGAATAGTGTGGCTATTTTGAGTGGGTGTAGTAATCTGAAGAAAGTGCAGATCAACCAGCAGGTAATCAACATTGGTTTCCCAATAGTATCTTTCCTTCGCCAGAATTTGAACCTTACTTTTGTATGACTCGGCACAGTGCAAATTTGAACCTTCTGTTCTTGAGTGAGTTTGCAAAATGTATAGTTGTAATTTTACTGCATGTTTTGATTGGATTTTTATACAATGTAAAGTTTTTCAAATCTATATTAAAATGTTCTACTTGTCACAACGAGAATATGTGTTAGAGTGCTGACTTTCGATTAATAATCGCCTGTGTTCGTTTTAATCACACATTTTCTACTGCAGTTATTAGCACAACAATTTACATTTATGGATTAGATGGATCAAAAAATGACAGACATAGGGAGCTTTTTTTAAAACTTTTTAAACAAAATTCTCACTCTCTATAATAATGTCGGTATGGAGGTGAAAACTGGTGGTATGTGGAGAAGAAAAGTCATTGATACTGAAGTTAACAAGTAAGTCACACATTCTCTGCCTTTCACCCAAAGCTGCCAGTTATCAGAGGCATTCTGTAGACTGAACTAAAATTTCAGCCACCTGGTTGATTAAAGAAAGTAGGATATGTGATCAGTTTGATCAAAACATTAACTGGGTGTTGCATACTCGTAGGTTCATTTGAAAGGGTGTTTTAATATAGTTGGGAGAATTTATTCCTAACCTGTTTTCACTTTTTTTCACAGATCTAAATCCAGAGCTCTCTGTTGTTCATCATTTCTAACAATAAAATTAATAATATATTGATGTCCACCAAATGGTAGTAATTTTATTGGCTTATACACATTGGGTAATTGTACGACTGGTTAGACAACAGCTCATCAACAATCTGTAAAGAGTCCTGAAGGACCTGCCTGGCTTTATAAGGGTCACTTAAAAATACAGAAAACAAACCACTAGTTGTTCCTTGGTGAAAGCTTTCTTATGGAAACAATACTATTGTGCCAGCAATACAATAGTAGTTCAAAATGAAAGAACAAGACCAATATGTTTATATTTTTTTGTAATATGTTCACAGCTGGAAAGTATTTAAATTGTGTATTGACAAGATTAAATACAATTGAAAGGGTTTATAGGTAAGAATCACAGTTAACTGCAGAAACCTCAATATATGTGCAGCAAACAAAGTTCCTTGTCCACTGAATTACAGTAAATCGTTCTGTATTTGCTCAACGTTCATATACAAATGGAAATGTCCACCGCCTTTGAGGCGGAAATTCATTTTTAATTTGCACGACCATCTTGATCTCATCCATCAATCTCCTTCCTCTGCCATGTAATTATCCTCTTAATTCATTTGGTGCACTTGTCAGGAGTAATTGTACAAACATCAGGACCTATTTCTCATAAGGGTTGTTAAGCTGCTGTTATCGGTGGTTTAATTCTGTTTGATTGACTGCCTGCTTTAGCTGCAGTCTGCCAGTTATTCTACAATGAAAGCTTTATAGTTTCTTCATTGCTAAATTTGCAATGTTTTTATTTTTTCCGGCTGTGTTTCCGAATCAGCTCATCGTTGATTTATTGAATTCCAAATTTGGGATTTGGCGATTCTAATTGACTTTCATCGCTGACGCCAACAAGGGCTTTTTAAAATCTGGTTAAATGTCAGAAATATTTTAGAATTACTGAAGCGTCCAAGGTCTGCTCTCACTGTCTTCTTTCATCATCACTGAATTTCCAGCAGGCTGCACCACTCTCATCACAAAGGCTTAATATAACTGATTCATTCACTGGAAGGGAATCCTTGTTAAACAAACGTTCAAATTCCATACCTCAGGTTCCCATTAATTGCACAAGAGCCAAATGTAACTGCGATCATGTTTTCAATGTTTTATTCCAAGCCATATCTGCTTCATTGGAGTAAACTGAAGTGGTGATTAAAAACCAGATTGAATGTGTTTACATAGCTAGATGTGTACCTGAGATTGGTGCAAATTATATATATTTTCAGCAATCTGGCTAAGCAAACATTGGTTTATCAAAAGAACTGTGTCATTCTTTACAATACCTCGATCTTTGAATTATTTTCTCCAGTCACTGATGGGTACAATGATGCTGATTGCAGCTCACTGATGACAAAAAGAAAGGATTATTCTTTTCACCTACTTACTCGAAGGTGCTGCAATCCAAGTTTCCAGAGTTATATATATATAATATGTATAATATATCTTCTATGTTACACTAATAAAACAACATTGTCTATCTGCACTTCAAAAAGGATCTCAATAGATTGATGTAGAAACACGATTTATACCTCAATGGCAAGGTCGTGCCTCTGTGAGTGATGTGAATACATCTGTTTTGGGGTAACTCCTATTGTTCATGAGTTATTATAAGTTTTGTGTTTTTTGCTGTAGTTACACCTGGATCACACCGAGTCAAGCATCGTGCGACATACAGCACGTACATATGTATGCACACACTACAGCTCAACAACAACTTTGATTTTTATAGTGCCCTCCGCACCGGACGGCGTCTCAGAGAGCTTCACAATAGCGGTTCCACCTGGTGGCCGCTCTGGCTGACCCTAGCTCTGTGGCATTTTGTATCACACAGCACGCATGTAGCCAAGCGGCGGGAACAAAATAAACTTCACAGACGAAGCTAAGCCGCGGCAACAACAACAACAACAAAATTAAATTTTTAAAGCGCCAAGTCCACCCACTGAGTCCCCCCCGCAAAAGGAATCCTCCCATAGGAGCCCTCTCAGATGACTATAGATAAAGATGAAATGTCTGTCCATCTGTGTGTTAATCTACATTCCATATTTGATCCTCTGGTTACAAGCCTAGCTGCTTACGGGTACAGCTGGTATTTTATAACCCGACTCAGTGGTTGTCGGGTGTAAAAGGTGTCAGAGCTACGTAACCAGGTTGTTCATTCTGTGGCACTTTGTCATCAACGACCTGGAATCAGCATCATTGTACCCATCAGTGACTGGAGAAAATAATCAGTGTCCCTGATAGACCTGACACAGACAGATCAGAGCAACAGCTAACAAGCAAACAATTGAACCACCACCGATTATGGAAAGCAACAAGTTTAGCGCTGTTTTACTAACCTTATCCTTTCTCTTTCTTGTAAGTATGGATTTTAATGTTGTTTATATGCTTATAAATACCAATACTTTATTACCAGAGAACATATTGCAAAAGTACTGCGCCATCCTGAGATCAGTATGTGCAATGATGTCTGCATTCTATATTTAATTTAATTCCTTATTGTAAATGGCTTGAAGACTATATTTTAACTTCTTTAAGGTAATAGTTACACATTTACTAGAATAAGAAATGCAGGAGTCTTGTTTTAAAGCCCTTTACATTTCTTTTCATATTTCTCTTTTCAAATTTCCCAAGATTTAAAGATTAGAAATCTTCTTTCTGGCACCTATTCAAGTTGAAAATCAATAAATTCCAAGCCGGGAACTTGATGCTGTCAATAAATATTTTCAAGTTAATTTTTCTTTTATAGACTAAAAACTATTGTCATTCATTTGAATGAGACGACCAGCTGCATAACGATATATTCGTTAAATATATCTCCCCCACCCCTCCACCCCTCTCCTGTTTTGTTATTTTGGAATTGGGTGTATTGTGGATTTAGATTTTTTTTAAATAATAATAATGTTCAAATCATGATCATTTTGTTTCAATCCCAGGTATGAAAATAATAATACTTGCATTTGATGTAGCATTTTTCACGTCTTCTAGACGCCTCAAACACTTCACAGAATTGATTGTATATTTGTGGATGAAACGCGGCAATTGCACACAGCAGTGTCCCACAAACAGTCGTGGTCCCAATATAAATGCTTTTACTTGTTGGAACGGAGTCCTGTAGCTCAGTGGTTAGAGCACTTGACTTAGAATAAAGAGACCCGGTTCAATTCCAGGCAGGACAAAACCTTGGGCAAGTGTTCTTACTCTACAAGCCGAATAACAATTCCTCAAAAAAAAATTGGTCATTTCAATCCATGACTGTTTGTGGGAAACTGCTATGTGTAATTGGCTCCCGTGTTTCACTCACTTATATACAGTAATTTCACTTTACAGTATATTCTGTGAAGCACTTTGAGATGTCTAGAAGATTTGAAAAGCGCTACTGTATATCAAATGCAAGAATTATGATTAAAAGCGCTATAACAAATGCAAGGATTATTTTTACTTTGCTAAAACTGTAATTACCTCTGGTTAGGAGTTATGTAGAAATACCTGTCTCTTTCACATGTAAACAAAGTTATAGCGATGATGTTGCCTTTCCTATCATACTTGTAGGATCAGTAACTTTAATTCACTGACTTTGGGATTAATCTTTCTATGAAGGTTACAGAGTGTTGGCATGATTTGGATAACAGTGAGTACGATTGTTGGCCCATCAAGGAACCAGATGAACACAACATGATCGACTGTGGGGGTAAGATTGAGTATGAACTCACTAAAAACATCAATCAAGTGAGGTGTGTCAAACCTGATTATATTCAGTTGCATCATATATTCAGGATTGCATTTCAGTAACTGGTGTGTGTGTGTGTGTGTGTGTGTGTGGTGTGTGTAAAAAAAATAATAAGACAAACTGACTTCTCAACGTATTTTTCTCAACATACTTGCCTCCAGATTTATTCCCTTCCCCCCTGTCTTTTGTGCAAAATTACTGCCGTAAAAAATTGTCTTGATTGATAATTTGGTGTCAAGGGAAAATGCAAAGACAACCAGAACCAAATTGTTGGAATCATCAGATGGCTGGTTAAGAATTTCTTAGGATTTATTTAGTTGTAAAATTATGTTTTTTCATCTAGCTTCTCCATTATTTACAAATTCTGATCGTTTTTGATTGTTGCTACGATTGTGGCTTCCTTTCTTTAAGGTCTGGAAATGAGCTGGGTGGACAGACCCCCAGAGAAAGTGCGAAGTGGTGAGGAGTTCAATATTACCTATAGTGTTATTGTTTCCTATGGATTTTACGAGATGGCAGTCACACAGGGAATTCTGAAGTTCAGGTGGGAATTGATCTGAAATTACGGTATTGTCTCTTTGCTATTATCGCCAAGTATCCTCAATAGGTACGAAAAGGTTTGTTTCCTGAAAGGAAATGTCGCTGTCACACTGCGAAAGCATTTCTTACCTAACAGTCAATTTGGCTAAATTTTGGCACATCATAGTTGTTTCAATGCACATGTCTAGAAATGCAAAAAGGTTGACTATGAATCTGATAACTGCTCTTCCAGTTAAACGTCTAATCTTATTTTTGATATGTAGCAATGCAAGTGAAGCAAAATGGTTCTGTGATGAAAAGGAGTGCCCAGCAAACTTGAAAGATGCATCTGAAAATAACTGCTGCATTTACCATGCCAACATTCATTCCTGCCCCATGGCATTTATGGTGTGTACAGTACTTTTGAAATTTAGTTATGTGTTGAATGGTCCACAAAATATTGAATTAAATGATGCTACTCATACTTTATCATTTGTCTTATATGAAAGTTTAATTTACATTTATTAGCTATTCCAAGGTCTCGATTTCAAATTTCACAAATGTTTTCGAAACAGCAGATTGCAAGTTGGAAGGATTTTACCTGGAGGATTATTGGCTTGGATTATAGAAAAAAAAACTCCACGTTGTTTTACAAATCGTGTGATGGGATCTTTAAACTCCATCAATGGACAATATTTAAGGCAGCGTTCCAAGGATTTTTAAACATTGTTTGTTTCAGAAAGAAGGAGGTATATGTGGTCCCTGGATTCCAGATGATGGAAAAATAGTTACTCACACA
The DNA here is from genome assembly GCA_035084275.1 of Hydrolagus colliei. Lineage (NCBI taxonomy): Eukaryota > Metazoa > Chordata > Chondrichthyes > Chimaeriformes > Chimaeridae > Hydrolagus > Hydrolagus colliei. Next base: position 16,825,013 of record CM068749.1, on the reverse strand, counting down.
GCGCCACAGGCTGGCAAGATGTCTCAACAAAACTGGACGACTAAGGTATTGTTAATGGGCAGTCTGATCATTTACTGTTGATATACAATGGTTACAAATGTATTTAACTTACTTGAATCTACATTTGTTACCAAAAAGATACAACTAACATTATTGTATTTATTCAAATCTAAGGTGTGCCTGATTATGAAGCTTTAACTGGAGTTTGTGGAAAATAGAAGGAACTTTGCTTCAATTGTAAGGTGAAATTGATTCTAAGGCACACCTTGATTTTGGAGGTGCCTTTTAATGAAAAAATCACCTCCTATTTGAGTAAATACAGTATTTTATCACAGTGATGTCTTTAAATTTGTATTTAGAGTATACATATGGCACATAGACCAAGAATTAGAATGTTGTTCTTTAAATTAATTATTTTGTAAACAACAACAAAATTACATGTGTATAGTGCTTTTCATGTTGGGAGTACGTTCCATCAAACAGGTTGTGCAACCGCATTTCATGAATGTCCATGATTATTCTGTGTCCTATTATTTAACGTGATTCCCTAATTCCCCGACTCCCTAACAACCTACCCCACCCCCTCCATTCAGTGGGCTCCAATCTGCTCCATGTCTCCTGCCCGACCTGCCCTACCATTACTTTCAGTCTCTCTGCCCCCACACTCTGGAAGTCCATCCCACAGACCCTTCGCCTCGCTTTCTCCCTTGCCTCCTTCAAGGCTGGTCTCAAGACCCTTCTTTTCAATTGTTACTTCAGCCACTCTCCCACCTCTCTCCCTCCCTTCCCCTCTACTGTGCCCCTCCCCACTTCTATCCCTCTCCCCCATGCTCAGGTCCCAACCCCTGACTGTTCAGCACCTCCTGACGTGGAAGGCACTCTATAAGTGTAATTTTATTATTGTTGTTGTTTACTGGGATCAGGACTAGATTAAAGTCTTCCTATTCTTTTGTCTTACTGCTATGCCACAAGGTTATCTAGTTGAGTGCTGGGATATGAATACATTGTACAGTATTATGTTCAACAAGCTTACATATAGAATTCCAATACAATTTCCTGAGCCTTCGAAGATAAGCTTGATTGATTCACTGGTAACTAGGCTACACTGTTTTTACTGTTTAATAATATATATAAATTAGTATATATTAAACAAAATTAAGACAATTTAAGCTTTCTGAGGTAATCATAATCTTACCGTTTCTGAGGATCTCCATGAATACTCCATGCTATTTTAGTTTCCTTTATAATTTTATAAGAGCTCTAATCTGACACTAAAATTGGATGTATTATCTCGTTGAGCACATAGTCACAGATTAAGAAGTTGCTAGCTATTCATAGGATGCATTCTTGAGCCAAATAATATTACAGATGATTTTACAATTGACTGATTTAGATCTATCTAATCTCAGTATTGCTTGCTTTTTTTTCATTTGCACACCAATAAATATCACTCCTTTGTGTAATAATTTCCAGGTTGTCTTAGTCCTCGATGGGATGACTTCATTAATTGCACACATTAAACTGGGACGTATGCATGCTGCTTTGGAAGCAAAGACAACAGTATTGAGTGCACAAGGTATTGCTCGTCACTTTGGGCTTTTTGTAAACATCTTAGTTTTTATTATTTCTGAAAGTCATTAGAACAAGTACATGCATATTCTGCATGCGTTGAATATTGAAGAATAAGTACAGTATTTAAAATAAATGTCTTTGCACTGTTAGGATGTCTTTAGAATATATGTATGACTACTTGCACAAGGTGAATCATGTTTCCTTCTTAACCTGTGTTATTAGTTTGCGATGACGGAGTTTGTGATGGTGATGAACGATGTGATACGTGTCCAGCTGACTGTGGGGCATGCCCCATGCCCACGACAATCAAAGTTTCAATAGGCCTTCCAATTGCCCTGTTCTGCAGTGGGTTTATATTTACTGTGGTGGTACGTAATAAATAACACTTTGATTAGCATCTTATTGTGTAAAATTATCCTAAAGTACTTTTTCAAATGAGCTGCATTGGAAATGTTTTATTATTAAAATAGTACCTAAGCATTTTAAGAATACACCTGAGATCATATCCATGGGCTCAACCAACAGTAGAAATGTGAAAGAAATCCCATCTGCTGGATGGTGATTTCTCAATATACCACAACGCGATGGGAGGTTCAGGTATGAATGGCAGAGATCTATGGTAACGCCAACAGACATACCACCCACCCTGCCTCCCACTGTTTTCCTAATCTTTTCTTTGTCCAGTTTCAGTTTACTTCTACATTATTTGTATACGTTTTTAGTGGTTGCAGTACCAGAAGCAAAAGATGCTTTGGGATGAGAGCTGGATCATCAATTTGAAAGAAATTAAATCAGGTACAGTACTTCGCCAATTTTACACAAAAGATTCTGAAGAGAAGCGCTCACTTTCCAGAACCCACCTGTGGGATGCTTTCAGAAATGTTGTCAAGCCAGCGTGATTAATATTTTCAGGAAGCACATTTCAAATGGGATTTGGCAGCATCGAAAGTGTACAAACAAACGGAATTTCGAACGCAAGCCACGTGACTGATATAACCACAGACGCGCATATTCCAGGATCAACACTCAAACACTTTATACAGACTGGCATTTAGTAAGTTAACTCGCCGTTTTCACATACTACAGTATTATGTATGAATGCAGGTCATTTTTCCACCAATGCTAAAATCTGTCCCAGGAGTTGATGTAGATTGGGTGTTCTTTAATTAGGCTCAATGAGGAACCTGTGTTTAAATCCACTCACCCCCTAGCAGCACCTCTCTCCGACCTGCTCACTCCCCAAACCACAACTCTGGCGCCTCTGCTCGAACCGCACCAGCCTCCTGCTTGTCTCTCACACCCTTCGCCCCACCATCATAGGTTGCTCTTTCAGCCACTACGCCCCAAAACTCTGGAACACTCTCCCTCAATCCCTATGCCTTGCCCCCTCTCTTCAATCGTGCATCAGCCATCTCCCTGCCCCTCCTCCCTTCCGCCAGTGTTGAGTGCTTTAAGACACTACCCAGGTGGAGGGCACTATATAAGTGCAGGTTGTTGTTGTAGGTTTGTTTTGCGTGAACTAAATAGGGAGCAAGCTTGATGGGCTGAATGACTGTGACTCATTCCATGCTTTGTTATTGATCATTTCTTTCCCTTTTTGTCGCAGTGATGGCCGGTTAGTGGCTGTGAAATGTATCCAAAAGAAAACATTTGCTCTATCAAAAACTGTTCGGAAAGAGGTTAAACAAGTAAGGTACACAACACCATTTTAGTTACTGCAGAGAAATCGAAAGAGGTAGAGATACAGTACCAGAACCTGATGATGTAACCAAGTTGTTTATTTTAAGCGACTGTCCTACTTTGGTGTTATCAAGAAAATTAACACGAAATTCAATGAAAACATGCTTTAAAATATAAATAATATGTTAGGCCAATATCGTAGATGTCGGTTAATCCTGTTCATGATGGTATGTGTTCAGTAACTATCTCTCTCTCTCTGATCGTTTCAGGGAACTTGATCATCCAAATCTGTGCAAGTTTATTGGTGGTTGTGTTGAGATCCCCGATGTTATCATAATTACCGAGTACTGTCCTAAAGGCAGTCTGACTGATGTTCTTTATAGTGATGACATACCATTAAACTGGGGTTTCAGGTAAATAATAAAGACACAATTTACCCTTCTGTATTAAATGGCAAAGATTGGATGATGCTTGAAACAAGGCTTGAACATCAGATTCTATATATTCAGTATCAGACTTACAAAATGATCTTTATTACACAAAGTCTCTTCCGAGAATGTATAACGCAACTTGTTCAATGTGCATTACTTCTTTCATTTTATTGAGTTTTTCTAAATGGAACTTGTGACCACAAAGTTGTCTCCTACATTGTTTCTTCCTTGTCTTTAGCTTTCTGACCTACACACTTTATAACTTGATAACATTGTTGAAACTATTCAACGATGATTATTACTGATTCTGTGCCAGCGATAAGAATCCGATGTGAATATATTTGGGAAGTTATGATTTACTTCTTAATAGCTGTGGTTTGACGATGTAAATGTGTAGAACTCAACACAATCTGCCACTGAGACGTCAAGTTCACTCCGCGGAGAGTACCAGGGTCTCAGAGAGTGTATTTTGTGGGAAATGGAAACATTTGCACTGATGCAGAGGGAATTGGTTCTCTTTTTAGGTTAGAGATTAAGACAGCATTATTAAAAGTAGTGCAGATTATATGCTTAAGAAGAGAAACATTCTCCTGTTTTGTTTTGTTTAGATTGTCTTTTGCAACTGACACAGCACGAGGAATGGCATATCTTCACCAGCACAAAATTTATCATGGACGGTTACAGTCAAAAAACTGTGTCATCGATGATAGATGGGTTTGCAAAATTGCAGGTAATCTCATATTTATAAACCTTAAAAAGATTAGAGTGCTTTGCAGACTCCTGCAAGGAACAAGCAATCTTATTAACAAGATGTTCATTTTATTCTGTAAAGATTATGGTTTAACAACCTACAGAACAGAAGATTCTGAGGAATTTACCAACCTATTCAATATAAAGCCTGGACGTGTTTACTGTGCTCCAGAAGTTATTTCATGCACCAGTTCCAGCATGACACCAGCCGCAGACATATACAGGTAATTGAATTAACAACAACAACAACTTGTAATTATATAGTGCCTTTCACACCAGATGGCGTCTCGGAGCGCCTAAAAGTTCAAATGCAAACTTTCCTTGATATACACAAATGAACAGATTAAATTCATGTTTTTTTTCTGAATGATTTTATCAAACCATATTTTCTAATTAAAATAAACAGAATGAGTTATATGTATTACCTATGTTTTTCATTCTCCAGCTTCTCCATAATATTGGTTGAAATTGCGACACGTTGCTACCCTGTTCCTGTATGTATATATTCTAAACAAAATTTTTGATGGATTATGTTATCTAGTTTCCAGCATTTGATTGAAATTTCAGAAGTTTGAAAAATGATATATGTATAAATTTATTTTACAGGAAAATATAGATCTTCAAAAGCTTGAATTGACATGGCGGCCTCCAATCCCTGAAATTATAGCTAGAAAATCTGACACTGACTGCCCAAATCAAGAGGAATATATAGAGGTAAGGTTTGTGGGAACAGAAATTGAATTGTTACACCGCATCAGTTATCGATTATCCAAAGTAAACCTTCTCATTGTACCTTAGCAATGCTTTACATTGTGTCAAAATGTTAAGGAATATTATTATAAATTAAGTGGAGAATGTAATGGGTGTTGATTTATCTAGGTGTCTACTTTTAAATTGATTTTTCTATTTTTTAGTTGGTGACAAAGTGCTGGGCACAGAATCCTACTCTGAGGCCATCATTTGAACACGTCAAAAAGATGCTCGAGAGAATGAACCCTAACAAAGTGAGTCCAGTTGACATGATGATGAATCTGGTAAGTGTATTTTGGTCAAAATTTGCTCAGCTTCCTGCTTTGTTGTGAGATGCATCAACATTTTGTTTTCCAAGGAAGTTTCTCTGCAAAATAGCACTTTGAACATTTTAAGTACTGTAAATAAATCACATTCATTTGGAACCTTGTGACAAGGGTACAATTTAAGACTGTGCAATATTTAATTATATATCATCTCCATTTCTCTGGTAGCAAATTACAGCTTAGTGCACAAGGCCGTATTACAGATTTATTTTTCAAAAAAACTACAACTTCAGGCTTCTACACCCATGCAGCTTAGCCCTGTTGATAAACTCTGTAGGTTTGGCTTCCAGGGTTGTAGGATTAACGGGAAGAACCCAAACTCCAGTGAATGAGATGAAAGTCGCCTTTCTCTGCGGTTATGTTTTATAACAATATACTGTGTAGAACATTTTTGTAAAGTTCATAAGTTCTTGCCTGTGGCAGAAATATGGCAATAAACATTTACATAGCACCCTTCATATCAGGAGGCTGTCTTAAAATGGGGACAAGGTACAGATAGCAGAGGCAGAGTAGCTGAAAGTTCATTCACCAATGAAGTAAGCCACCAGTGTTTGTTGAGTGGAGATGTTGTGGGAGGTGACACAGTAGGATGGGGGCAGCAAGGCGGCGGAGAGATTTGAAAGTGAAAAAAAATCCTTAATTTCAGCCTACAAATTCACCAAAATAAAAAAAAACGCAAATCTCTGGCAGACTCGAGTAATGAGTAATGATTAAGAGCTAATAAAATTGAAGTTCCCCCAACAGAACTAGGTTACCTTGACTAGTCATTAGGGACAACGCTTTAAATATTCCTTTCAATCCAATCTCTGTGTTTTTTACATACACATATAATAAATAAATCTTGCATATAATTACAGGGTGTATTCTAGTATTGCCATAGAAATATGTTGCAACAGCTTTCATGCTGGTGAACAACTGAAATTAATTATCCAACGTTCTGAATAAAATAAGCAAAACAAGACTTCTGACAAGCCAGAGTGACATTGTAAAATCATGTAACCTTGGTGCATGCCCTCCACCTTCAGGAATGTACGTACCAGCACATGTCCTCTGTTTATTTCTAGATGGAAAAATACAGTAAACATTTGGAAAGTATTGTGGCTGAGAGAACTCAAGATCTGCTCCTGGAAAAACAAAAGACAGATTGCCTTTTGTACAGTAAGATATCTTCATTGGAAATAGGCCTCCAGTAGCCTCAACTGAATAGCATTGCAGAATTACCAGCTCTTTTGAATTTATTATTCTGTTACTTGTATCACCAGGTATGTTACCAAAGCAAGTAGCTGACGATCTCCGCCAAGGAACTACTTCAGAAGCCCAAACGTATTCTAATGCTACAGTGTATTTCAGGCATGTCATTTAAACATTGCGATCTGATTTCATTGTTGTAATGGTGAGAGTGCTATATAACTGTTATTGAGTAGATTTAGAATTGCTTTGGCCCGCAAGACCAAACCATTATTGCACTTGGTTGCAACGGATAATCTTGGGATGAGATCTGAACTGCCTTGATCTCTGCGCTGCAGCCATGTAAATTGTGACTCAGTTGGGTCAGTGCCAGTGCTATCAATGTCAGAATTGTGTTCCATTTTAAGAATTTCTTTTTCCTGACTCTGTTAAACATGAAACCTTTTCAGTCTGAAATGCCCCAATTAAGAATCTCTGCCAACTATTCTTGTTTTTAACAAACAATCTCTGGTTTATTGTGGCGGGCCTCAATTTTACATGAGCTATTCTGCACATTCTATTCAATACAACTTCTTGCCACACAGAGTTTCACTCAGATCTGACAATGTTAGGTGAACAGATCTTTGAATTGAGTTTTTAAGTTTTATTACCAATACATTCACTAAGGAATAATTACAATAATAACTGTTGGTTTTGTGTTTTCTTCCAAGTTGTTATAATAATGAATTGTGTTTTTGTGCAGTATGCAAGACTACTTTAAATTATTAGTTAAATTTGAATTACTATACACCTCCAAACTTTTGTGCTTTGTATATTCTTGCATTCTTACATATCTACTGATTACTTCATTCTCACTGCTATAGAAAACTTTTGTTAATAGGAGAGAATTGCTGTTACAGCTGATCAAAATAAATTTGCCTTACTGATCAAGATTTTCCATTTTTTGTAGTGATATTGTTGGATTTACGCAGATTTCAAGTGACAGCACTCCTTTCCAGGTAGTGGATTTTCTGAACAAGCTGTACACTACCTTTGATGATATAATTGATAACTATGATGTCTACAAAGTTGAAACAATAGGGGATGCATGTAAGTATACGTTAACATAGCATACCTGTTTAAAAAATAACATGGATTCTGAAGAATATGATACTTTTGTAATAGAGTAATATTCATTTTTTATAGAATAATAATTAGAATGATTGCATTTGATCTGGCACTCATAACCTCGCGAACATCTCAAACATCCTCACAAAGTTTCCGTGAAGAGTATTGTATTTGTAGGCAAATACAACAGACAATTTGTTAGGAGCAATTTGCCACAAACAGTCACCAATTTTGTTTGGATAATAATATGTAATAATGACTCTTGCTTTTGATACAGCGCCTTATCAAGACGTCGTCTTCAAGACGTCTCAACGTGCTTCGTAGAATATACTGAAAAGTGAATTGATTGGATGATTGTTGGCTAGGACACAGGGAGAAAACTCTCTTCTGTTTTTCAATAATATCATGAAATTATTAACATCCTCCCAAACAGAGAAGGCAATCTTTGTGTAAACATCAGCCCGTATGACATTTCTCCATCACTACTCTGCACCTCACTCCCGAGGAAAATCATCACCAGTTAACTTCTGTATCTTCACTTAGTCATTGATCCAGTAATTTAAACAAATATATATATTACCTGTTATGACTATGGCTGTTACTCATCGTAAATTTAAAAATACTATGGTAGCAGTGTATCTCACACAACAAGTCATTTTGCCAGCACAAATAGACAATAGACAAAGAACAGATTATAATTACAGCAACAGTACTCCACTGTTAGAGTGAATCAATACGTGGTTTAATGTTTGTTCTAACCTTTGGCCTTGTCGATTTGAGCCAGGATGGATTTGTGTGTGTTTTTTTAAAAAAATACAATGATCTTCATTCTGTGAGGAATAGACTCGCATTATAAATCACAGCTGAAAAGCATGAAGACAAGCTCTCAATAAAGTGTTTAATCTACACTAAACCACTTGTCTTTTTCTATTTGCCGATTACAGTTTCATGTATATTACATTTTGCTTCATTAAGAATCCAGTAACAAATGTAAGAATTCAAGTTATTTGAAGCCATTAATGATGCAGTATTTCTTGCAGCATTGTTCTGCCCACAGTTTTTTATTTAAATTAAATAATAATTGCTCATATTAGTGCTTATTAAAATTAAATATTTATGGGAAAACCATATTATAATTGCAAAGTGTAAGGAGAACAGTGAAAACATCAGGACAACATTATACAATCACTGCCAGTGATCTGCAAATGTCTTTGATACAGTGCACTCAGCCTTGGGTTCCTTGTTGTTGTATTCAGTACTAAAAATATAAATGGTCGCCGTTGTAGACAAATAACAAAATGTTCATTAGTTTTAGTCATTAAAATATGATGGGAACATTATTTTACTGATATGTAGTACAATAGACAGAATAAGCACACAATAAGCACATAAATATCCTTAAGGCCTTTCTGCAACACTTTTGTTCTGATTTGTTCCAAATTTTGGATGGTTTTGGTCCTATTCAACCCACAATCACCTAGTTTAAGGTTGAAACTGCCTGAAATGCAGCTACCGATAAGCCATTGTGTATTCTTATCTAGTCTGTTCCAGCTGTGGCTGAACAAAATGATCAACCAAATGAGGAACTTAGAAAAGGGCACACGAGTGACAAAATAAAGCATTGAAAGTGGTTGCTGTTTTATTGATAACTGTTTCTATTTTTGTTTCCAACTTCTCTGTGTAGATATGGTTGTCTCCGGAGTACCTAACGAAAATGGTATAAACCATGCAGGTGAGATTGCAAGTATGGCATTGGGTTTAGTAAACGTCTGCTGCTCCTTCAGGATTCCACACAAGCCAGACAACAAGTTGAAAATCAGAGCAGGCATTCATTCAGGTAATCATTTTAATTTTACAGCGGCTGATGACTGCAGAGTTTGACAGCCGAATTAAACGGGCTGGCCAAATTTTTCATCAAAGGTTTTACGCTTTGTGTTTTCCTCCATTGATTCTATAAAAGGTCCTTTAGTGGCTGGTGTGGTTGGAACCAAAATGCCTCGATACTGCTTGTTTGGAGACACGGTGAACACAGCATCGAGGATGGAGTCAACAAGTGAAGGTATACGAGTCAGTGAATTAATTGCTGGCTTAACTATGATTTAGATCCTTACAGAGTGTATTTTGCAGACGAGAGACCCGGGTTCTATTCCCGTCAGGGCAAAATCTTGGCCAGGTTTCCTTACTCCACACATCTCTGTTTGCCTGGCAATGAGTAGGAACCCGGTTATTGATCGATTGGAGGATCGCTTTAATAATACTAATCCTTTAAAAAAACAATAATAATCTGGTCACTCAGTCCGTGACTGTTTGTGGGACACTGCTGTGTGCAGTTGGTTTAACGCATTTCGCCCACAAATATACAGTCAATTCACTTTTCAGTATCTTCTGTGAAAGGCTTTGAGACTTCGAGAAGACATGAAAAGTGCTATATCAAATTAATTATTGTTATTTATAATAAATTTGGGTCAGTCGCTAAATTAGGTTTCCCATTAAAGAATGAATTGTACATCTGGTGGTAGAATACTTAGTGACTAATTAGTGTGGGTGTTTTTTTAGTGGGGGTTTTCCATTAGAGATCCTTTCAGCACAAGGACAAATTCTCATTAGGTTATGGGTATTTTAATTCCTTTTTAATAACATTAATCCTTGGACAGCATATTGTAAAAACACACACCTGAGCATATAAAGCTGCTTATCTGCTCACACAAACACTTGGTGTTTTGACCTTTACAATCTGCCACTTGAAAACCCAGCAGTTGCCTTGGTTTTTCTCACATAATGAAAGAATTAGGAGTTGCTGCTGGTGTGGGGCAATTCAAGTGTTGACTGCTTTGTGAATCTCTTTATCTCCTGGACAATAGATGAGTTTTACAAGAGGAGATTGCTGGGCTATTTATTTCTGTTGATAAAGATCTACGGATCTTTTCTCTAAATGCTGTTCACTTCAGAGAAGCAGCAGCTGATGCTGGGAAATAATTGAAATGAATTCTGTGAATATCAGGGTTTTCATAATTGATCATGAAATAGTCAGAAACCTTTCATATCCTCAACAGCAATATAATTTGCCTACAGATGCACGGCAACTACAAGTCACAGTGAATTACGTGAAGTGCTTTGAGACGCTCGACACTGTGACAAGGCGCTATATTGAATGCAAGGAATTATTATAATGATTGTATACACTAATTACAATTATGAAATTAGGAACGGTTACTTCAGTCCATCCTCTTGCATACCATTTATAATCTACTCTAGCAAGAATTCCATGCTACATAATTAATCGGCCGAGGAAAATTACTGCAATATTTTTCCTCTTCGTCTCCGAAAAAGTCATCCAGTAAGATTCCATAATACGGTATTGATTTAGAGTTAAATCTCCATCAGTCAGACCTGGCCAGCTGCTCTCCACAGATAACTATAGTCCCAGCTGCACAGAAACCATCGTGTTTCATGGAGTATTTAATCATCTTGCCACGCTGTCTAGAATATTCAGCCTATTCCTAACCAAATAATTATCTTCACTGATAGACAAAGTTGAAAGCACATTTCTAGTGGTATCTTATCACTCCAGTCACAATTTTGCCATGAGATGAAGCTGAACCTTTGAACAATTACTACGTAGAAAAACTCTGATGTATTCTTGATTGCTAGTATATTACTTGCAGTGAATTTAATTTGGGGGGAACAGGGAATACAAAAGTCATGCTTATTAGTCTAATGTGTGAAATACGTTTTATTCTAACCAAACCTCTAAACCTAGGAAAATCTACAAATCCCTCAGAATGCACAGGAGGGATGAGGAATCTGTGGGTAGGGTTTTATCTGGCTGTTAATTGCAGTCAGATTAATGTTGTGATGTTCTCAATGCAGTGGCTTAATCTTCTGAGATTCTGTCATCTAACCAAATAGGCCAACTCTCAGCACGTACTGTACTATAGTCACATTGCTAACAAGTAATCCACCAAAGCAAAGCACTTCAAAGCACAAGCAAAATTTGCTTTTGCCGTGCATTGAATGTACAGCTTCTTTAAACTAACAATATCAGCAATATTAGCAATAATCTGTGTTTCTTGTTGATGAATTTGATAACTCAAGTGCAATCTTAACCAGGAGAGGATTCTCTGATGGTTCTCTCGATAACAACAGGAACAACTTAGGTTTATATAGCTCCCTCCACCCTCGACGGCATCTCAGAGCACATCACAAAGCGGAGCCCAGGGCCGAACCAGGCGGAGGGGGAAAAAGGTGACCAAAGGCGCGGTTTAACAGAAAAGTTTTCAGGCGTGACCTGAAAATGGGAAAGGAGTGGGCAAGGTGAAGAGAGTGGGGGATAGAGTTCCAAAGCTTCGGGCTTAGTGGCCACCAACGGTGAAATGGAGGATTCGGGGAACAAGGAGGAGGCCAGACCCAGTAGAGCGGAGGCAAAGGGTACTTTTGTGAGGCGAGAGGAGGTTAGAATGTTGGGGCGGTGCAGAGGAGTGGCTCGATATGTGATTTATTCACTCAATAAACACAGATCAGATTGTCATTCAACAACAAAGGAAATAGCAGCAAAGGTTACTTCAGCCGGTAGTAAAAAAAATCATATGTGTTGTGTGCCTATATATTTTCACAGCATATTAGTGTCTTCATTTTCCACAATGGCCATGAATTACAGTTGCCAGGTAGAAGACAAACCTAGAAATTGTAAATGCATTATTTAAGAATGCTTGTATAAAATCATAGATTGTGATTTTTAGTGAATGTTAGATCAGTTAATATAATTGTCTTTTTCTGTGATGCCCTCCCATTATAGCATTAAAAATACAGTGCAGTTCCAGTACCTCTGATTTGCTCAAGGAAATTGGTGGTTACATCCTCACTTGTCGTGGGACACTTAATGTAAAGGTATGACTTGCAGTGAATTTGTATCAAACTAATCTTTATTTCACAATTGGAAAGTGCCATCATTTTGTCACTGAATGTTTAGACCCTGGTTTATTTTGAATATACCAAGATAAGGCAGTTCCTTCCTTGTAATATCTCAAAACCACAACAAATTAATGTATTTTGAACCTTGTGTATGGTTCGTAGAATCATAGAATTATGCAACGCAGAAGGAGGCTGTTTTGCCCATCATATGTGCGCCAGCTCTTTGAAAAGAGCTGTCCAAATCAATCCTACTCCCCGCTCTCTCCCCATAGCCCTGCAAACTTGTCCTCCCAAAATAATTATCTACTTCTTTCTTAAAAGTTATTATCAAATCAGGTTCCACCACTCCCTTTCAGGCAATGCATTCCAGATCTGAACAACTCGCTATGTGAAAATATTTTTTAGATAACACTTTATATTGAAACAAATTAAACAATGATAAAGTTATGTGTCTGTGTGTAATAAGAAGTGTGTACCTACAGGAGAGTTTCTGTGTTTTGTGTGTGTGCATATAGGTGTGTGTGAGAGGGAGGATATTCTGTGAAGCGTTTTGAGACATCGCAAAGATGTGATAACAACAACAATTGCCCTCCCATTTATTTTGACATACATATACAATTTTATCTAATAAAGTTACGTAAAAGTAATTTATTTATTTTTAAAGTTAAAATTTAATATTTGCATTGAGATACATTTAATTTTTAAAAATCTCCTCCAAAGTTCATGGAATAGTAACAACTTGGCATAGGTGTAAACAATTCCTGAGACTTCTATATAAGAAATAGATAATTGTCTCTCTCTATCTAGCTCCAACTCCTCAAAGCAACAATATCCTGTTGAAAGCAATTCTTGGGCCAAATTTGCAAACCATATCAATGCTTCAGTTATTTGGCAAGTTGCATTTAGAGGTTTATCCCAGAGGACTATAACTACATACTGCACTCAGAGTACACACAGCTGGGTATCACTTCAAATGACTAGAAGGTTCAGCTGTCTAAAAACTGGATGTATGCTGTTTAATTTCACCATTTACTATTCCAAAGTACACATATGGTACCAAGTTACTACTGGGTAACTGGGTACGATGTGTGTATTTTGAAATCTGCAAAGATTATTATCAATTATGTTATATCTATTTCAATCTGCGTTACGTTATATTTTTATTGTGTAATATTGTCTGACTGCAGTTTGTCTGAGTGCTCTCTCCACCTCAAACCACGCCCCATCCACATATTTCAATCAGCTCAAGTTGAAGCATTTTTATTTTTACAATGTATTTTTATCTGAAAAGATACTTTTTATGTGGTTCTGTGCAGGGTATTGACATTTTCTCTTGATTGTTAAGAGAGGCTTGCTAAGCAGTTGTCCTCCTGAATTATAGTCAGAACCCCATCTGTTTCACAGAAAGACATAAGTAAACAATTCGCAAACTGAGAAGCCAGTAGTAAAGAAAAACATTTGGCCTCCGCTTGCACTGGCAAAGTACAAAGCAGTTAGGCCTCCAGGAAATGGGGCCCTATAAAACAATATCCCTTTTCATCAATACCACAGCTCATCCCTTTACAGGGGAAAGAATGCTAACATGAGAGTAAAAATGGGGGAATAACCTCAAGAATGCCACAAGAACATTAACCCAACTTAACTAAGGTTTCATGTTTCAAATACATTTTAACATAAGTCACCAGGCACTGTATTCTTTTTCAGGGTAAAGGAGAAATGATTACATGGTGGCTTGAAGAGAAAGAATGCAATGAACCACAGACGGAAGAAATTAAAAATGCGTCTTTTCCAGCTGAAGACAGTCAACTCTGGACGGCACCCGGCTTGTTAAATCCTTGAATCAATCAAATGCTCAGTAAAGAACATAGAATATGATCAGATTTGGTTTCCATTGGTACTTAAATATATTTGGATCGTATTTATCATTGTTAAAGTATTTTACTATTCAAATTTTTTTCAATGGTACAATGGTTTAGTGTCCAGCTTTATGAAAGAAATCAGAATAGAAATTTTAAAATACAGATTGTATGTACAGCTTACTTTAAAATCCCTCTTCAAAACATTCAGATTTATTCCACATTTTAATTGTGTATTGATACTAGTATCAAAGTTATCTAATAAAAAGTGAGGGGAAAACATGTCACCCAGTCTTCAATCCAATGGCACAAATAAAACATCCTAAATAGTGAAGGGACTGTACCACAGTGTCGGTTTCTCAGAAAGAAGGTATATTTTGTGAAAAATTATACAAAACCAATGAATTGCATGGGGATTACACTGGAATTTGGCCCTCCACTTTTCTTTCACTCAGCAGAAGAGCAGTGGGATTGTAAAAATGGTTGTGGCAAATTAGTGATAAGACATTTTTTTATAATTGAATCCAATTAATTATTCTTAGTATCAAGCAGATACTAATTGTCATTTTGAACATTTACCTACAATTTTAAATTTAGCTTTGAAAAACATTGCAACACAAATTATAATTTTTAATGTTTGATATCGCAGGAATCTTTTCTATGGGACTCGGTCACTAACAACATCAATTTGCACTTATTTGCAATGTCTGATAAGGTTGAAGGGTGCAAAATTCATGTACACTACTATCTTTCATTCATTTGATAGTTATATTAGGAAAAGGATCCAAAACTACAAGCAACCTTTCAAATAAAAAGGAAGAATTTACTTTATCAATAATTAATTTTTTTTACTGAATAATACCCTTTCCTCCCTCCTCACCAATTATCACCCAACTCTTGTTGGTATGTTAGTGAGCAAGTTGCTTAAATGAACTGTTTGAATCTGTTCATGGATTGCAAGAAATAAATATTTGCGATTCAATTAGATTCAATGGTATGAATGGCAGAGCCTGCCGATAAATGTTTAGTTACACAGTAATTTTCACATTAACAATACATGTTAAAAATGAGCATGCTCTGAACACATTTGTTATATCAATCATAGATGGCGTGTTTGTAAATGTTGCATTATTCAGTCTGATTGTCTTGCATGGTCTGCTATTGTTAAATTCTATAGCATGAAGATGTCAACTGTATTCCAGAATCTAATAGTTTTGTTAATAATAGTGTGTTGAAGTTTCCTAGCAACATAATAATCCTTGCATTTAATAAGACGCCTTATCGTGTCAAGGAGACTTAATATACTGTTAAGTGGATTGACTGTGCAT
This sequence comes from Hydrolagus colliei, assembly GCA_035084275.1. Lineage (NCBI taxonomy): Eukaryota > Metazoa > Chordata > Chondrichthyes > Chimaeriformes > Chimaeridae > Hydrolagus > Hydrolagus colliei. The sequence goes on along the minus strand of CM068749.1, from coordinate 16,809,114 downwards.
TTTCTGTACAAACGCGGCAGTCAGTTGTGCACAGCAATGACCCACAAACATGTAGAATATAAAACGCTTAAGATGTGTTATGTGATTTCTTCCACTATCTCAATAAATAAAAATTCTGCGACTTGCTTTGCTACATCTCCACCAAACCTTGGTAGTCAAATGCTGATCTTCGTAGCATTGCTATGAGTTGAGCAAAATATGGCCCAAAAGGAAACAATTTCATCTGTACAATTACAGGAGTGGGTTTGATGGTGCTTTTGCAGGTAGCATAGGTGGGTTGATTCATCCCTCTTGGAAATGGTATCAGTGTAGTGTTGGGATATAAAAAAATACAACAATAACAATGATCTTTTAAAAATACTATACTCATGCAATGTACACTAGTTACTTTCATTGACTTTCTAAGCAAACTAGAGATAGATGTTCAATCAAGCAGGCTCATAACATACTTACTTGATTAATGAAAATAAAAGGTAAAATAAGAATATGTTATCCCTGTATAATAATAAAAATCCTTGCATTTGCTGTAACCTTTACCACCTTTGTAGAACATGAGTATTTTTATTCAATATGTGCTATTTAGTTCAAAAACACATTGATTGAACCAAATATGATATGTAAGACCACAAAGGAAAAGAATGTACATACACTGAGTTCACACTGGCATGGGATTATTTTGAATTTAACAGTACAGTACTGTATTGTGTGACTGCAGTTTGTCTGACATTGGAATTTAGCTTTTAAAACTAAGGCTTCGTTCAAGAATCATTAGTTGATGGAACATGTGATGTAATGTTCCAAAATAGCATCCCAGTTCTCAACCTCTGTCCCTTGAGTACTGCAGGTTGAGAGTGCTTTTTTCCGCCCCTCAGAGACTGAGGTTATCCACATTACTCAGCTGTTATAAACCTTATGATTGTAGAGCTGTTTCAAATTGCAGCAAGCAGTTTGAGTAAGCTCCTGCTCCATTCATAACGAAGAACACTTTCAACCAGATGGTATGAGTTAAGAGAGAGACATATAAAAGAACGCAAATGAAGAAATCAAATGAAACGATACAATATTAAAGGTTAAATCGCTTAAGTACTTTGGCAGGGTAGCAACATTCTTGTGTGCTCCATAATACTTTCCTAAACTTCTTGCATTTTCATTCCTCAAGAATCCCCGGTCCCTGCTGAAATCCAGGGCTCTCTATCCGATGCTTTGATATTTGGCAATTTTTTTTTAAAAAAACAAGAATTTAATAATAATGCTTAAATTTCACAAAACAAACCCGAAGCTTATGCAGTAGTGCTATTTAATCAATCTACTGTTTGTTATATTTGACATTTATTGTATATATTATATTCAGCATTGCATGATTTGAAATAGTGTTTTCATATACTATATATGAAAGTATCTATTTTATATATATATATATATATATATAGTCTGGCTGTGGTTGTGTGGGTATCAGTGTCTGGCTGTGGTTGTGTGTGGGGTGGGTCAGTGTCAGGTGTTGCTGCTGTGTTACAGACAGTGGTACAGGTTCCCTCCCGGGGTCACGTGCTGCTGATGCACGTTGCGGCTCCAGCGTCCGCTCCTCTCTCTCCCTCACCCACCCGCCCTCAACCTCTTGACCAATAAATGCGACGCTTCCTTGTTGCCGACCAACCGCAGCAACCAATCAGCGGCCGCTTTAGGGTAAAGCGCCGGAGTCTGGACTTCAAACCGTGAAGGAGCCGGTGAGGAAGGAAGGGTTTAACGTGTCAACGGCACCGAGGGGTCTCACTCTCTCTCTCTCTCTCTCACACACACACACCGGCCGGCCAGCCAGCCAGCCCCACAGGTCATGTAGTGCGAGCCCCCCCCCCGGGGTGGGGGCTTAGGAGGTTGTCATGTGTACAGTTGAGCGGCAGCGCCGCGGGGAGTGTGTCACCTGCTGAAGGGTCCGGTCTCCTCCTCTTCCTCACTGACTCCTGGCCGCCGTTACCAGCGGCGGGGGTGGGGGGGGGGGAACCTTTACACTGTCAGCCCCAATAAAGCGGGCCTGACTCAGCTCATCTCGGCTGTGTGAGAGTATTGCACCCACCTGCAGCAAAGGTACTAACTTTCTATCCTTCCCTCCCCCCCCCCCCCCCCCAACACTCCCCCCTGTCTCTGTGTGCGTGAGTGAGTGAGTGTGTGTTCGCGGCTTGTTGTTTTTGTTATTATTATTATTATTGTTGTTCATGTTTGCGGGCTGCTCTGCGTTAAGTTGCCAGTGTGGTTTCCACACTTACCTCCCTCCCTCCTCACCCCCTCTCGGGTGGCTCATTTCCCTGCTGAAGTGCAAAGGAGACGTAACAAGTGTTTTCTCACATGGCGCTGGAAGCTTGTGCGATTGACTCGGACTCGAGCCCGCACTGTTGAGGGGGGCACTCAATGGATGTTCTCTTAACCTGGGGTTCTTTACTGACTTGGGGCTAAACTGGGCGGGGGGCAACAGCAGACGTTAAATAAACGGCAACACAAAAAAACAACAGCGACGCATTGCTGGGAAACACTGGTGCAGTGTACGTATTATTATTACGTTTAAAAACAGATTCACCGACATTTCTGTTTGAAATAAAAGACGACCTTGCAACGCTTTGGAATTGAGATTCGAGTTTCCAGTGAATATGTGTCGCCCTTATTGAAAGTCACTCCCACTGAGATCTGCAGTGAGCTGAGGCAGAGGGGTCGGGAGCTGTGTGCTTCATAGATGATGCAGCCAGCCGTCTGCGCCGAGAGATTACTCAACCAAAAGACGTAAAAGCAGTAAAGAGATTTTGAACCACTTGCGTTGGAGGGGATCACGTCCCATAGGTAAATTAGGCCGTCGTGTTCACAGCTTTTACGCTGGAGCTTTTGAAGATTTTCCAGGTTTACTATAGATTGCGTTTTCCTTACTTTACATAGTCACAATTCTATGGTTGTCAGTGCAAGTTGCAAGTGTTGCATTATAAAAATGCAATGTAGTACTGCATTTACAAACTTGCCAACGGCTCTCATGATTAATGTAGACTTTTGAATATTTTGCTCGTCTTAAATTGGTGGAAATGCCTATAGTTTGTTGTTGTTCATTTGAGATGAGTAAGTTTTCATTTTGTTCCATCTGGCGTTGAGGGGTGGTGTGGGAAGATGACCTAAGGCACAGTCAAAGAGGAAGGTCTTGTATTTTGTGCATTTTATTCAATCCATTGAGTTTCAGGAGGACCTTTAATTCGGGATTTTAGGTCAATTAGATCTTCAGGCCAATGTCTTATTCTTTCAAGTTCACTTGAATTAATTAAGATATACGTATGATACCAAGAAGAAAATTGACTTGCAGTTACACCATTGGAATCTATTTCAATGCAAATTCATGTGTTCAATGAATGAAATGTCTTGACCATTCTCTAAAAATATGCATACTATTTAAGGGAAGAAAAGGAAAGCCTCTGTTTTGGTTATAATATCTTTTTTGTTTAAAGGAAGTTATATCATTCCTTTTGTCACTTGATCTTGACTGATTTATGAATATATATTTATTAGATCATTAAAACATAATTTGTTTCTGTATATAGTTTAATTATTTTTTCTCTCCCTGTTGTAGAGACTGGGAGGTTGTATTAGTCACTGCCTGAAATCTTCTAAAGGGATAGATGTCTACCTATCTTTACCCTTGTAATTCGGTTATATTGTCAATCCATGGTATGTGGAGTAAGTTTAAAATAGTGTAACGTTAACTTATAGTCGTATAATAGTTACGGCTCAATTAAATGGTACATACTTATTATTGGAAGCCAAATCATTTTGTACTATAACAATAATCCTAGCATTTGCTATATTGCTTTTCACATCTTTTAGACAACAACAACAACAAATTACACTTATAAAGCGCCTTTCACGTCGGGAGGACGTCCCAAGGCGCTGCACAGGAGGTGTGTGACCCGAGCTGGGAGGGGAGTGTATGGGAAGGGGTGAAACACGTAGGGGAGGTTGAAAAATTCGGGGGGGAACAAAAGGCACGGTCGAAGAGGAAAGTCTTCAAACCGGCCTTGAAAGAGGAAAGGGAAGAAACGAGACGGAGGGATTGGGGGATGGAATTCCATAGGGTCGGAGCAGAAAAATTGAAGGCCTGGCCTCCGATGGTGGGGCGGTTCGGGCGGGGGGCTTGGAGCAGGCCAAGTCCTGCTGAACGGAGGGTCCGGGTGGGCTGGTAGGGGGAGAGTAAATTGGTTAAATAGGGCGGGGCAAGGCCATGTAAGGCCTTGAAGGTGAGGACAAGGATCTTGAACTCGATCCTCTGGAGGATGGGGAGCCAGTGGAGACGGGCGATGGTGGGGGTTATGTGGTTGTGGAGGCGGGTGCGGGATAATACACGGGCTGCAGAGTTTTGGATGACCTGCAGCCTGTGAATGAAGGAACTGGGGAGGCCGACGAGGAGAGAGTTTCCGTAGTCCAGCCTTGAGGTGATGTCCGCGTGCACGGGTGTTTAGGCAGCGTGGGGGTTAAGATAATTGCGGAGCCTGGCAATGTTGCGCAGGTGGAAGTAAGCGGTGCTGGTCAAGGCACGGATGTGGGGGAGGAAGGAGAGTTTTTGGTCGAACGTGATGCCGAGGTTCCTGACTGGCTTTGTGAGGTGGATGTTGAGGCTGGCAGCCTTGGATGTTGAGGCTGGCAGCGCCCGATGTGTGGAGGCGCTGGCTTGAGCCGATCAGGAGGGCCTCAGCCTTACTCACTTTCAATTGGAGGAAGTTATCCCTCGTCCAGGACTCAATGTCGGACAGACATGCTGTCAGAACATCGATGGTCTGGGGGTTGAGGGATGAGGCAGAAAGGTACAGCTGGGTGTCGTCCGCATACATGTGGAAATTTACCCCATGTTTGTGGATGACATCGCCCAGAGGGAGCGTGTAAATGGTGAAAAGGAGGGGGCCGAGGACAGAGCCCTGAGGGACGCCGTGAGAAACTGTGCAGGGGTTTGAGGAGAAACCGTTGGAAGATACAAAGTGTAAACGGTGGGTCAGGTAGGAATGGAACCAGTCAAGGACTGTGCCTTGAAGGTTGAGGTGGGAGGAAAGACATTGGAGGAGGATGGTGTGATCGACTGTGTCAAACGCAGCAGACAGGTCAAGGAGGACGAGGAGGCAGAGGGAGCCCTGGTCACAGGCGGTTAGGATATCATTTGTAACCTTAACCAGGGTAGTTTCTGTGCTGTGAACAGGGCGGAAACCTGATTGGAGGGGTTCAAGGAGTGAGTGAGTTGAAAGGAAAGAGCGGAGCTGGGAGGCAACCACTCTTTCAAGGACCTTGGATAAAAACGGGAGGTTGGAGATGGGTCGATAGCTTGATGGTTGCGACGCATCAAGGGAGGGTTTCTTCTGGATAGGGTGATTGTGGCTGTTTTAAGGGAGGTAGGGACGGTGCCTGAAGAGAGGGAAAGGTTGATGGTGTCAGAAATGAGCGGGGCCAAAAGGTGGAGCTGGGTGCGGAGGAGGGGGGTGGGGATGGGGTCCAATGAGCACGTGGTGGGTTTCATAGAGGTGATTATTTTAGTGATTGAAGACGGGGAGGTGGGGATGAAAGTATGAAGGGGGGGTTGGGTGAGGGTTGAAATAACGGATGGAGGGGCAGAGGTGGGGGGAGGAAACCGCGGAGCGGATTCTCCCTATTTTGGACTCGAGGAAGTCCAACATCTCCTCGCAACGTTCGTTTGAGGAAAGGATCTGCGAAGCGAGACGGGGGGGGGGGGAGTGGAGGAGCTGGTTGGTGGTGACGAACAGGAGGTGGTAGTTGTCCTTCGCTTCCAGGATTATCCTGGAGTAGAAGGCTGATTTGGCAGTGGCTAGGGCGGAGCGGTAAAATTAGACGCCTCAAAGTGCTTCACAGAATATACTGTAAAGTGAATTGACTGTATATTTGTGGGCGACATGCGGCAACCAATTGTGCACAGCAGTGTCCCATGAACAGTCATGGTTTTATTTAAAAGAAAATAACTATACAAAGGGAACTAGAAGTTTGTATTTTTCACACAGTACTATAGCAACTGATAAAGCACCACACAATTGATGACAATCGTTGAAAGAGCTGCTTTACATCATGTATAATGCATTAGAGAGTTGTTGACCGGCGACAGGATATATTTAGCATGTTCAAGAACTATAAAATGGCTATTTTTCATGGAATGACTGTCAACTCTACAGCTACAATAACTTGCACTTGTAGAGCACCTTCCATCCCAGGTAGCATCTCAGAGCTCTTTAAGAACATTCAGGGTTAGGCCAAGTGCTTGGGTACTGTATTTATTCCGTTTTTTTGAGAATCTGCTTCTGGTTCTCTACTATGGGGTGACCTTGATTTTGTAAATGGAAGCTGAATGAGGAGGAATCAAATTTTGTACATTTTAAGTATGGACTTCCTTGTTTTTTTTTAAAAGGACAGGCTCCACATACAATTCTAATCTTGTGCTGCTCAGATCTTTTGGGTTTCAACTTTAATTTATTGTTTCACCTGGTCTCAGCGCATTGGGACGTCCTTCCAATGTGAAAAGTGCTGTACATTTTGTTGTTGCTGGTAGTCAAAGGCCAGGATTGAATGATGAGCAGTAACTAGCTTGCACAGCAGAATGGAAGGATATTGCCTGACCAAAATAGCCTTGCAAGGTCTGGAGAACATCATTGCCTTATCACCAAATTTTAATTCTTTATGGCCAGATGATTTTTTAAAAATATGAGAGGGTAATAAGCCTTGGTAATCTTGGATCTCCCACTGTTAGCTTAATCTGTTGTTTTATAGATACTGTCAATTTAAAATGTTCTGCCTTTCTATTTTTAGGTGCTTCCTGCATAGAAACATTTATTTCAGTCAGTTGTGTGTTGCAGCTGAACTGCTTGTGCGTGTATTTTGGCTGCCCCGTTGCTATGGGAGATTGGAAAGCTATAACTATGCCAGAACCATCACCAGGTATGCAAATGCTTTATAGAATAAGAGCATAGGCATATTGAAGCTTAGAAATATCTTTATTATACTGTCTTTGGAATATTAGAATTTGAGACCCGAGCTTTGCTTGTCCAACAAACTGTGGCTGTCAGATGCTGATGTCAATAGTGTATTCCCACCTTCTCATATATGGTGTACAGGTGTTTTGAATTTGTGATTATTCTGCTTAACTATCTTTTTACGATGTCTTTAAATTGTTAGATATTAAATGTAAATGGTAAAAGTAGTGTTTCTGTCATTTAAAGTTTTTATATTTCATGGTGGAATGCATTACCAAAACTATTGAACTAATATATTTACAGGAAAATGGCAAAATAATTTGAACATCAACTTAACTAAAATATTGATATCTATCTACAGATTCAGTTTGCCTTTGTTCATTTTTTAAATTTGCCTGTGCTGTCTGTTGTGGGTTGACACAACTTGCTTTAGCAGTTTAGACAATGTTAATCTTTATTGAAATCCACTTTAAACCATGGAAGCAGCAGTCTGCAGGTTTAAGATTTAAATTAATTCAGTTTCACTTGTTACATTGGCTTCAGCATGTGAAAATACAGGTTTGGTTAAGGATACTCAAGACCTGATGTCTCAGTTGCCAGTTATAATAGAGAAATTAACCCTAATACTGAACTTCCTTTGATTTAGGTTTATGCTTTGGTGATGTTTAGTCTTTACCAGGGGGTATCAGATAGATTTGGTGATTTTTAAGTAATCATTTGCTGTTCTGAGTAATTTTTAAACATTGATAATAGGCTGTAATACTCGCCAGCTAGTCTCAAACCTTGTGCAGCTAATCAATGATAATTATATTGTAAAATGCTAAAATTCCTAGCTGCTTCTTGTGCTCAGATGTAATTTCTAAAATAGGCTTTGAGCAAATCTGTGGTGTGACTTATACAGATGGATGTAGTAGATCTGCCGGTAATCTGTTCAAGTCTGTCCATCACTGATATCTCGGGTATTATTTATGTAGATATGAGCTCGGGATTCAATGGGCACAAATAGTGCTACCGTTTTCTGTACAAGTGAATACTTCCACTGGTTTATTTTTGAAAACTATACAGAACTGGTGGGGGTGAGATTAATTATGAACCTGTAGTGATTGATTGTACAGTAGTTGATGCGGTAGGAGAAATGTTCAAGATTTTAGTTAAGTCTGATTGCAGTTTATTGTAAGAAGTACCACAATGTTTTGTTTATATTTGTGCCAAATCGGTGTGTGTAAATTAGGTTGTTGAAGTAGTGAATGAAGTTTAAAACGTTAGAAGATGAGCTGCTGTGCAGGGACCTCAGATGGTGGGCCGTTGTACAAGGAGACAAAGATTAATGACTTTGTTACGCACAAAAGAATAACGTTTCTCTCTTTCTCTTCTCCAACAGACAGCAAAGAATTTATTTTTCGCTACACATCCAGGTCAAGAATGTCTCCCTCTGTCAACTCTGATTCAGTATTGCAATATCCACTGCCTGAATCTCTTAATGTTAGCAACAATTTTGGTTTGTTTTGCACAAATGCGAATGTGGAGCAATGTATATCATATCTCAATCAGGTGAGCAATTTTAATACTGTTTGAACATTTTAGAGTTTACATTTATTGGGGATAGGACGTTATTGTGGAGGGAAGGGGGACATTTCTAGAATAATGGAATCCATTAAGATTTCCCTTTTTTGGTTGAAATACCTTTAGCGACCTGGGTAAATGGATTGACCTCATTGTGAACTCTGAATGTTAGGTTCATTTTATTGTTCATCTATCATAGACCCTCTTTCTCCCATTGTAAGCAACCATACCTGTTTGGTTTATTTGGTAAGCTTGCATTTTATGTTATGAAGCAGTAACTGTCCAGCGCCTTGGGACGTCCTCCTGACGTGAAAGGCGCTATACAAATGCAATTTTGTTGTTGTTGTCTATTAGCCTTCAGCAAACTTTTTACATGTCCACTATCACCTTAATGTATAACTGATATTTTAAATCTTGAGTTTGATATGATCAGTAAATTATCAGATTAAACATCTATGCAATTATTCAATTTTTGCAAGAAGAATTGCTAAAAGCTAATACTTAATGTCCTAAATCGTTACAATTGTGTTTGATTCTCAGTAGGGCAAAGTGTTGGGAAAGTTTCCTAACTCCACAGCAGTAAGTCGGAACTTGATTATTAGTCGATTGGCAGATCGCTTTTCTGGGGCTAATAATTCCTTTTTTAAAAAAAAAAAAATTGGTCACTTCAATTCATGATTATTTGTGAGTCACTGCTGTGCTCAATAGTCTGCTATGTTTTTCCCACAAAATGTGAAGTCAAATTCACTTTACAGTATATTCTGAAGTGCTTTGAAACATCTTGAAAATGTGATAAGGTGCTTTATCAAATGCAAGAATTATTACTATTATGTGAAGCATGTTTTGCCCACAAATCAATTCACTTTACAGTATATTCTGTGAAACGCTTTGAGACTTCTAGAAGACGTGAAGAAGCGCTGTATCAAATACACAAATTATTATTTATTATTATTCGATTTTTATATTTACTACTTTTTTTTTAAATGAACTTAGTGCAGTATTTGATTTGATCCTCTCAATATTCTAGGAGCTTACTTCCATGGGTTTGACATCATTTTCTAATGAAGAGGCACAAAAGGAACTAAACCTGGTGGCTATTGTGAATTGTATGTATGATCTACTTCAGCTTAATCGCAGAAGTCTCCGTAAACTAGAAGATCTGGAAACCCAACATCTGAAGTCTAGTAGTGATCTGGACCATTTGCAACATTGCCAACTTAAGCTAAAGGTAATGTATCAAATTGTTTTAGCTTTGTTAGTGGATGATCTTCATGTCAGAGCAATGGCAGATCTTTGATGGAACACTACAGTCCTTTTCCATATGTACAGATATTCTGAATTGGATTACTTTTGCATTTCTGAATTCTTCACAAATGATTTTGTTTGCTGTATAAGCAGAATCAGTCTGGCAGCTGAACACACTGCAGCTGCCTTTGTTGAAAAGAACTTGTGACTGATCTATAACCTCATCATGAATGCAGTTCTGTATTTAATTACATTCTCATAGTTGTATGGGCACGGTTTAATTTTAACTTTTAGCTTATGAACTCAAATCAGTAGAGAGTCAACATCCACACTAATTTGACCAGCCCATGTGAATATAAATACTACGCATGTTAAGTTACTCCCTTAATTGCCACTTAATTTTCAAATTAAAGATCCTTGTCCTCACTTTTAAGGCCCTCCATGGCCTTGCCCTGGTTATCTTAACCTGATGCAGATAGTTGGAGGGTGGATGCTTAGTGTTCAACTGTGTGATTTTTGAAAGTCCTCTATTTTCCTAGTCAACTCACTGGTAGCACTGACTTCTGAGTCGGAAGATTGTGGGTTTGAACCTTACTTTGGGACAAGAACCCACATAGTCTAAGGTGATAGCCCAATGTAGTGCTGCTGACGGGGTGCTACATTGTCAGAGGTGCCATGAGATGTTAAACCAAGGTCCTGTCTGCTTCTTTAAGTGGACGCTAAAGATCCACTTATCGAAACGCAAGGGGAGTTTCTCCCAGTGACCTAGCTGATCATCCCCAAATAAAATTGTTCATTTTTTTCATTGCTGTTTGTGGGTCATTGCTGTGAGCAGTTAGGCTGCTGTGTGCACTGAGGAGTACAAAATCACTTGACAGCAAAACCTGTGTAGCACTTTGGGCATCCTTCTGATGTGAAGGGAACTATACCAAAGGCAAAGATTATTATTTATAACTTTAAAAAGCGGTCTCATTCTGCAATTCCTGCTCTCAAATGGTACCTGGGAAATGTGTGTAAAATAAATAAATAAATAAAAAAGCCCTCACACAGTGAAGAGTATTTTGTCCAGTTAGAATGTCTCCTCACTATCTGCCTAATTTACTCTGTGGGATGTATATGCATAATCTGTGTCATGATAGGTTGTGGGAACTTGTAGTAATATTTGTAAATTATTTTCCAATCAGTAAATACTTTTTAGAATGGCATTAATAGTATTGGTCATGTAACATGACTTCTCTCTTTTAGGATCAGCTTGAGTCCTCTCATAGGGAGGTCAAATCCTTTCAAGAAAAGGACCGGCAATTGCAACTGAAGAACAGAAGTTTACACAGTTTACTGAAAAGTGAAAAGGAGGAAGTAAGGACTGATGCATGTTTTCTCTGATTCTCCAGTGAAATTATTAGATTGCCATTACTTGTGTTGCTACTTTCTCCTTAATGTATGTGTAGGAGTTTTTAAGAAAAAATTCAAAACAGAAATCCTCAATGTGGATTGAACTAATTCTCTTTACAACTGGTCTGGTAGATTAATTTAAGATACTGGGATCTAAAATGTTGTGACTGGACTCTCACCCACCAACACACCGATTAGCTAGATGTGCATCACCCTGAACCACAGGAACTCCACCATGATGCAATTTATTTGGGAGTGGAAATCAGCATGACTCATTTCTGGATGCTGGTCGGAATGTCTGCTTGAAACACCTGTTATGAATACTCCCACTGTTCCTTTATATTCCCAAAGATGGTTAATTCTGCATCAAAATTTTTTTCCACTGGAGTTCATGTCTCCTTTTAAGATGATTGCTTTCTAGTCCTGCTGTTGCAGCAGCTGAGTAATACCAATGCCATCAGTCCATTTCAGTTCAACTTCCCTTCTCACATTTTTTAAAATGTTGATGCACGGTTGCTAGTCTCATATTTCCTTTTTTTTAAGCACTTATTTTTGCCTACATTTTAAGTGGGAATTCTGCCAATTTTTCAAACACTGTGTACAAAAATTCAGGCATCTAGTCTATAGTTTTCTGGAATCTTTGATGGGTAAGTACATTGCAATCCTGAAGAAAAGGCTTGGCTGCAAGTTTGTAAATATTTAGGAAATGCATTGTTTTTCTATCCTGCACCAGAATGTTCAAATGTGAATTTTTCAGATACAGAAATTACAGAATATCATAGCAAGTCGTGCAACCCAATACAACCATGATATGAAGAGAAAAGAACGGGAGTACAACAAACTCAAAGAACGTTTGCACCAGCTTGTCATGGATAAAAGAGAAAAAAAGCTATGTAAGTAGAAATTTGTAGTGTTGCGGAGAAAATGTGCATGTTTTAAAACACTTTGTATTTCAGCCAATATCTAAGGAAAATCATGTGCAGCGCATTGAGACACATACTCCCAATTTAAAGATGGTGTATCCAAAGCAAGGATTATTTATATAGAGTAAAAGCCCGTTTATCCTTGACCCGATCAACCGTAACTTCCATATAACCAGCACCTCAAAAGTCCACATTCGATTAACCGGAATTTATCCGGCATAATATATATTTTTTAATGTAATTTTTTTGTGTGTATTTTCGGCTGGATATCTGGCACGTGCTTTAACCGGCATTGGCCAGATCCCGAGGATGTCAGATAAATGGGCTTTTACTCTATTGGTATTCCTGTGTGATCTATTGTGTTACCTAAGATTTTAGAGGTATTGGCAGAGCATTTCTTACTCAAATACTTTATTGGTTATGAATGGCAGACAAGCACCTTCATTAAGAATAACTGCAAATTTTTTAGACATTTTTGGCTTTCACATAAAAGTGGAATGGTCTCTGAAAGTACTTATGGCTTTGGCTTTTGTTGAAGCCTTTAAAGATGTATCTAAGGGTATGATAATGACTGCAATACTTTCTGCTTCTGATGCTTTACGTTTGAGATGGAATACTTGTCGATAGCCTTGAGGTTCATTAATTTTTCTGACCTGTATAAATGAGTTGCATGAGGTGTGGAACTAGCAGTGTAATTTATCCACTTCTTGCTAGTGCAAGAGATGCTGAAATGCTTACCCAGCTGCAGTAATTTCAGGTGGCAATCAGTTCAGCGAGAGCATGATGCTTGACAGTAAACAAACTCTCTGTTTGGCTGTTAATTGTTGTCAAATGGCTGTTATTGCTTTAAGATATTGTGTGTTTTTATAATTTAATTGGTTTTGCTTCGACAAAAATATAGAGTAGTCAACATTCTGCTACCTCATGTGGAAATCGTGTGCTTTATTCTGGATTTAGTTGTGGCTACTCATATAAGAGTTGTGAAGGACCCTACTACCTGGCCACCTCGGTCATGCATTTTGCAGGCATCTCTTTTACAGAGCCCCAACTTAATCAAAAGCCTGGTTATTGAATGGGCTAAGCAGATAATGCTGTAAATGATCCACTTGTACTGCAATTATTTCATGTTGTCTTTATTCAATAGTTTTTTTTTGTATGACTTTTGAACAGCTATTGATGTCCTTAACTACTTGGGGAGGTCTGATGGGCGACGAAGTGCTTGGAGAACTCTCAAAACGGAAGCCAGGTACTTTAGTCATTTTGTGTGACAAGTGCAGTGTGCTACATGCACCTATAAAAACTATAGGTTTTTAAATGACTTAACCTTTTTTCTCACTGCATAATACTTGAACTTTTTTTCTTCCACCCTCTTTCTCTTCCCAACAACTCCATCATAATTGTTCAGGAATGAAAACGAAATGTACCGAGCCATTATAAATAACTATGAAAGACATCATAAAGAACTGATGATAGAAAATGTGGAGCTAAAACAAGTTCTACAGCAGATGAAAAAAGATATGATATCTATACTTAGCCCTGGAAAACAAAGACCAAAGGAAAACTCGGAAGATAGCAGTGGCATAGTAAGTTTGAAATGTTGCTGTTTGTTCATTTGTTTATAAAATTTTAATATGACTACTCCCTTTTAATAGAGTACTATTATTAAATTCATAATTTCACCTGCTACATACCAATACACCCAGGTTTATACATTTTTAATATGGCTACTTTTTAATAGAGTACTATTATGAAATTCATAATTTCACCTGCTGCATACCAATACACCCAGGCAAATGCATTGTTATTTTGGGGCTTTGTTGTAAGTCATTGTAAGAATATTTAACCAAGCTTTAACATCTAATCCCATAGGCTGAATCGGACAATGAAGAGGATATTTGTGAACAAAATAAAGAGAATACATTGGAGCTGTCTTGCGATGTAGTCAGAGAACAACTTACCAATAGTATTCGACAGCAATGGAGAATGCTGAAAAATCATGTGGAGAAATTAGATTCCCAAGGTATGATCTGACTGGGTAATGAAAGTTAATTTGCAAGTGACAGAATTTTCTGGCACTTCCAAAAATCTATTTTCATGCAAGGCAGCACAACCGATCAAAGGAAACAAAGGGCACAAGTGCCTTTTTAAAAAAAAACAACTCACTTTTTAATATATAATATATACCCTGCACAAACAATAGGGTCTAAACAGGTTGGTCATTCAATGTGTTGAATGGTGATGAACTACTTTGAACAGTTGGTGTTAACTGACTTTTTGCAGAATATCAAAGTAAATGTTTTAAATAATTGGAACATAATGCCATCATTTGTTTAAAAATTCTTCTAGTGATGTATTCCTTGTGGCAATGACTCCATTTTAGAAAACTGCAAATACTTTATCATTCTTGCAACATCCTTTTTATATTAAAAAAAATTAAATCTGTATAGGATTGCTTCCTTTGTTTAATTGCTGCAAAACACTGATGCATATAGGGCTGCAAAAATTAAGTTATACAGTTTAAAAAAAAAATTACATTGTGAAGCAGCAAAATGGTTCCTGTGCCCAGAGCTATTTTTTATTGCGGGGAGTGAGTTATTTAGGAGTGCCATTAACTGAGTCTGCCATGACTTGTATAATGTATGAGGAATTGTGAAATATTTGAATATATTCTGTGTAGTGAAAGAGCCTTCATGCAACATTTGTACAAACTGAATGTGTTATTTCCTTTCAAATTCATCGAATATTGTAGAGTTAATAGGCCACTTTTTCACTTTATTGTAGCTTCCTTGGTACAATCTGGCTTTCTGGTTGGTGATGAAATAATAAGCAGAGAGCACTATGAACAAGAGATGGAAACACTCAAACTAGAAATCCAGCAATGCAGGGATGTTATCAAAGCTCAGCAACAGCTTCTACAGGTAATATTTAACTAAAGCGCTCTGGGAACTACCCATATGAAGGCTGCGATATATATACAGTACATATATAAATTTGTATAATCTGACCCATTAGGGGTGGGGAACAAAATCTTGTTTACATTTTTTACAGGTGGAATGCTGAGTCGCAAACATCTGCAGTATTTATTTGTTGTTGGGTTTTTTTGTGCACCACTGGGAGAAATGATTGGTGCAAACAAAAGTAACCATTGCCACATTGATTAAGAGCCTAAAATATGGGGCGAGATGAATCTATTTGGCTTATTACATACTCTCCTTCTGTGACCAAAGCAAAGTTTATTCTGTTGTTGATGCCACCCCACTCACTCCTGGGGGAAGTTACTGCCTAAGGGTAATGGAATAAAATATTCTATTGAATCCTGTCTTACTCCATGTGTATTATGATATCTCACAAGATTTTGGAACCAAATGTTTGCAGCTGGATTTAGATACAGTCTTCATTTGTGCATTTTGCTGCCTAACATCTATTATAGTGGTGAAAGTACCTAGAACCTCAGTAATTGTGAAATAAAATCTGCATATTAGCACATGTGAAGCATTTTAATATTTAAAAAATTAGTAATAAGGTGGAGATTTATTTTGGGTATCATGAATTGTCCTCTTATCAATAGATAATTGTATGAACCAGAATTGCACTAAACATAAAGCATTTTAGCGGTTGTTTTGTTAAATTACTAAATGTAACAGAAGGAAGGGGAAAGCAGTTGCAGATTAGAAGCATAATTGTTGTGAGGTGAAGAGCCATCCTAAAGCATCAAAACATCGAACATTTTAACCGTGAAGATTAATTGTATTTTCTTTCCGAAGCAACAGCTTAATGTCCAGTGTGATGATGAAACAGCTGCACTACTGCGTGATTGCTATTTGCTCGAAGAGAAGGAACGATTGAAAGAAGAATGGAGATTATTTGATGATCAGCGAAAGAACTTTGAAAAGGAGAGAAGAAATTTTACAGAGGCAGCTATTAGACTAGGGCATGAGGTACTATATATTTTAGCGTGTATATATGGTGTTGCACTCCCAAGTTTAAAGGGAAGAAAGTGAGGTTTCTTATTCAAGGAGGATGAGATTGAATTATGGGGCTTTCATCATCTAAATCTTGTCAATTTCGTAGCATCAAATGCAATAACTTGAGAGAAGATGAATTATACCGACAAATATGGTGTTTCCTTTTCAAGAATATTTGGGTAATTCAGTGGATAGTTTCCCTATATGTAGAATAGTAGGGGCTTAGGAGATGCATTTCAATAATCCATTTCTATGTTGCAGCGGAAAATATTTGAGGAAGATCGAGCAGGTTGGTTAAAGCAACAATTTTTGAACATGACTCCTTTTGCAGAGAAGAAGCCAAAAATCATGAAGCAGCAAAGTACGTTTTCTGTTGCCAAGTGCTTTACTTTTTTATTGTTATTAAAGAATTTTAAAAAAAAATTATGTGGGGTTTGGGGAAATTTATGTGTTCAGACACATCTGAGCAAGTCTACCTAGGCCATTCTTGTACACCACCTATTGGCTCTTTTTCTAACTGTGTTAGTAAAATCCTAAGAGTAGTTTTGCCTCCCTACATAAAATTAGAATGAACTAGAAAGCGGGGGATGGGTGGGGGTGAAGAATGAGCCTGGTATCTGGCTTAATTGGGACCAATTTTGGGGTGTGAAAACTACACAGTTATTTGATTTCCTCTTGCTCTCTACTTCAGCTGCATGGGGAATACATTGTATCCTTTCAGGCAAATAAACTTTTTTTTTACATTGCATCCTAATTTCACATAAGACATACCAATATTCTGTTTCCAGTTAAGCATAATTCTGCTGTGTATTCATCAAAGTTGTAGTTGTGGGGAAATGTATTCATGTAAAACAATTGAAGGTTTTGAGTTAGCCAGTTCCTGTTCAGTGTACCTTAATTTCCAGAAGTACTGTACTTCAAAGTTGTTTCCACTTATTTGCCTGATTTTTATAATGTCTTCCAGTTTCAGACCCAGAGAAGCAAAATACGCAATCACCACCAAATATAAATATGTCTGTTTACCTTCGACCGAGTACAGTTCCAGTAGCAACACCTGAAACCTCATCAAAAATCAGATTTCCTCCGCTAGGTAGTTCAATGTCCACTGAACCATACCGCACAGCATGTCATATTCAAGGAAATAGGTGTGTATGTGTTCTTCAATTGCTATGAATTATAATTCATAAAGTAGCTTTCACATTGTGAGGCTGTCTCAAAGCACTTCAGGGCAACTGACTAGTGCCTTGAGTTTTAAAATAATCAGTTTAACTTGTTAAATTGTAGTCAAGTGAATGCAATTAGCTGTTCCGTGTTTATTCCTTTATCATTAAATTCAACCAATATGTTGGGATAAGTACATTACAAGTTCAGATTGAGATGGAATGTTTTATTTTTCTTTACAGCTCAAGACCTCTACCAAAAAGGGGAAATAGTAGTGGCGTTTACGATAAAAGAAACAATTGTGGAACACCAAGCGAGAAATGGAGAAACCCAGCAAAATCAACTTCACCTCATGACTTTTATGATGCATCATCTCCCATGCTTTTAAAACATTCATGGGATGAGAGCTTTAATGAAAATTCTATACAAACTGGAGCTGAGCCTAACCTCAAGTGACTATTTGTACAAGGCCAAAACAGTGCCACATTTTGATTGTTTGGAAGTTCAAAGAATGTAGGCGATTGCATTCAAATAATGCAGGAGCATTTAAAATGTGACATTTGTATCAATTATTTCATATAGCACTTTGAATGTGAGTGGAACTGTTGGTTGTTGTAATTATAGTCTATAATTTGGATTTTTAAAATAAATGCACTATGCGTATGAATGGGTTTGAGGAATTGGTTTTAAGGGGAGGTTTTTTTTTGCTATAGATAATTTAAGGTCTGGGTGCAAATTCATTTGTCATTTATAAGTTTGTTTACCTAGATTGTTTTTATCACTATAATAAGTGATCAGGTTTTCAGAGAATGTGTATACTGAAGAAATTTGCACACTTCAAAATTACCACTACATGCAATTCTTTGCTGAACTTAAGTACTCTAGAGAATTTTAATTTTTTAAGAAAAATTGTAACTCATGAATATTTGTCTTTGGAAGACATGATTTTAATAAAGTGAGTTAATTGCATTTGTTTCTGAATTTTTTTTATTCTACAGTTGTTAAAATGTTCCCACAGTTAAACTGAGCAGGTTTATCGGTTTCAGATCAGATGATTTACATACATATCTACTGAATGTTTCTCAAAAAATATTAACTGCGGTACTTTGATTACTTAATCTGCAGTGAATACATTTTGGTGAT
Organism: Hydrolagus colliei; assembly: GCA_035084275.1. Classification (NCBI taxonomy): domain Eukaryota; kingdom Metazoa; phylum Chordata; class Chondrichthyes; order Chimaeriformes; family Chimaeridae; genus Hydrolagus; species Hydrolagus colliei. The sequence goes on along the minus strand of CM068749.1, from coordinate 16,790,739 downwards.
TTCTAGAAATATTTTACTTGCATGTTAAGATTTTGGATTGCTGCAATGTTATTACATTAGTAAAAACAATATGGGCACGTTTCAGAAGACAGCTAACATTTTCCTGGTGGACAGAATACAGTCAATCTTTCTCGTTGCAACTACCTTGTGTATAATATTTATTGGCAGGTTATTTTGTAATTCAGATGTTTTTGCAAATTGCTCTAATGTCAACTTTGGTAATCAGTGAAATCAGTTTTTAAAATATTATATTTAAAAATAACCTAATGTACAAGGAATACCATCAGTGCTCTCAAGCAACAACTGATTTTCTTTTGACTGTACTTTAAAGCAGGTCGTCATGTAGAAGAATTAAATGCTTTGCAACCACGGACACTAGATGGAACCAGAACTTAATTATGAATTGGGGGGGGGGGGTTGTTTTGGGGGAAAAAATGCATGTTAGGTAGCTTTTTGAAATACGCACTCATGAAATGTGACTTCAGCTGTTTAGGACTTTTGGGACAAACATAAACAATGCTTTTCTGCTTCCTGCTGCTGTCTTGTTTAAACATCTAGCAATAAGAAGCAGAAGAATAAAAAAATTTATGGCCTTTATTTTTGCTGACATTTTGCAACCATTAAAACAACTATAATTGTTTGTCTCATTCTGAGTCAGCTAGATTTAAAAAAAAAAAAAATCCTGTAACTCAATGTTTAAGAGTACAGTATTTGCCTCGTAAGCGAGAAACCTAGATTTGATTCCCGGCAGGACAAAATGTTGGGCAAGTTTCCTACTCCATGTACACGCCTCTGTTTACCTAGCAGTAAGTAGGAACCCGCTTGTTCGTCAATTGGAGGATTGCTTGCCTGCCAGTGATGATAATTCCTAGAATACTAAATTGTTCATTTAATCCATGACCGTGGGACTTTTTCTTTTACCAGAATATGTCATCAATAATTGCCTTCTGAAAGTATGACACTATTTTTGTTTTGATGATTGTCCAAGTTAAGGCAAAGTAACAAGGATATGGTCTAGCAGATCCCTGTACTGTTACGAATGTGGATTTCGTGATCAGTTGAAATCATTCCAAATTGAGTCTGAATCATGGACAAGTAATTAAATTGTTCAGTAAGAAACTGATCGATAAGTGAAGAACATTTCTAATGTGAGAATCAACTTTGACGATCTGCTGTTAAAGATGGGAGAAGAGAAGCCAAATAGTTTATAGCAAATATTAGTTGGAATAAATGTATTACTCCTTCACCTGATTGACTTATCCTTGCGCCCTCAACAGAAAAAAGGTGTAATGATTTTAAATATATCAACAAGAAAATGATATTTTTAAGACTCTGTAAAACTTTACAGCAAAAATATAACTTATTTTCACATTCTAATGCCACTTTCGCTGAATTACGTGATATGGTATTTTATTTTTGGGTCAAAGTGTATCTTGACAAAATAAAGAAGTCTATGAGTAAAGAAAATAAGTGTCACATACAAGGGCACACTGACCTCAATCCAGGTCATTGTAACTTTTGCAACGGAATTTAACACAAGTTAACCCAATTAATTGTTTACTGTTTAACAAAAAAAGTTTTATTATAAAAACATTTCTTTATCTTACATACCTGCAGATCACCATTATTAGAACCAAGATATTTTAATATACACTAAATAATTTTTTTAAATGATTTAAAATCAAATTGTTAATCTTTGATGAACTTTGGTACTGATTTGAAAAGAGCATCGGTCAGCAAATAAGCACATACATGGAAGAGAACTATCTAGTATAAATTCATGAAACCAATTCAACCAAGTACCATTCATCAGTCAACATGAGGGGAATTATTTTCTTATTAATCTTGACCATTGTGGGTAAGTTAATAAACATATTGATCTTCCTAGTTGTAATTGTTTTTAAAATTCTAAGATATTTTATACAGTACCAGATTATTTGTTTTCATTTGTATATGTTCTTCAATTCCAGAAAGTGAGAGAAATCTTGGTAAGTGTCATTTTCTTGTTTGAAAAATAGTTTTTCAACATGACTTTAATTCAAGTGTTTTACTCAATATAGTACTGTTACTTGTAACTTGATTTCAGCACCCAGGTTTGATGAAAGAAAAACATATGTTTACCAGTATGAAGGCATAATTCTAACTGGACTTCCTGAAAATGGTTTGAACCAAGCAGGTTTAAAAATTACCTGCGGAGTTCAAATCAGCAGACTGACGCAAAGAATCCACCTTCTTAATGTGAGTAGATTTCAAATACTATTATGATCAGCAATTTAAATAAAAATGTGATGCTGTAAATAGAACTGGCAAAGTAACTAAAAGACAGGAACTACAACTGGTTATTTATGTAATGTTGTTTCTCAAGCACAAAAATCACACGTGCTCACACAAGTGGCAAAGGCAGATACCATTCTCTACTGAGAAAATAGAACTGGGATTGTGCCAACCACATTAGTGAAAGTTTTCAGTCTGAATTGAATCACACGCCATTTTGTGTACAACAGAGTCCTGAAACAGAATGATCAATTTGTCCAGAGACTTGTTGACCAAGGCTTCTTGTTCTTCCCAAAGAGAGGTAGCTACTACGGTGGACCAATGGAAAATCATAGAACATTTCATTATCCATTTTGACTCTGCAATATTTTCAAAAATGAAGAATGCAAACTTCTTTCTAATTTATAACAAACACATTTTATAATTCTCTGTGGCCCGTACACTGTGCCTACAGACCTCATTGGTTAATTACCAAAACTGGGTAATGTGTCATTCCTTTCAAAATTGATGTGATGCTATTTCTCAGGCCTGGCACAGCTTTGACCGTTTGTATGGTTTGGGTTCATTTGTTTTTCAGATCACAGACCCTCAGATTCAGGAGCTCAATGGTGTTTGGCCCAATGTCCCATTAAGTGCAGCAAATAAATTGACAGAAAGCCTGGCAGCCGACCTGACCAAACCTGTGAAGTTTGAATACAGCAATGGCCGAGTGGGAAATATTAATGCCGCTGAAGGCTTGCCTGAAAACATACTCAACATCCACAAAGGCATTTTGAATATGCTGCAGATCACTATAAAGAATACACAAAATGTCTATGAGTTACAAGAGGTAAACATTCAGGCTTCACAGCACATTCAAACATTTTGCATGTCACACATTCTACAATAAATCAATTTGTCTCTTTCACCTCCAGACTGGAATTGAAGGCATCTGCCATACAAAATACATACTTCAAGAAAACAGGAAGGCCAACCATATTTTTGTAACAAAATCAAAAGATCTGGATAATTGTCAGGAAAGGGCATTGAAGCAAATTGGTATGGCTTATACAATGCCATGCCCTACTTGCCTGCAGGTAAAACTGTTAGCTTTTCATTCTATTATTCCAGATATTATCTTTATGTTGTACTTAAAAATATATGTGTGAGATTAAACAAAAACTATTTAATACATGGTTTATAAAGGCATTTTGAACCATTTTAATTTTATGAGCAGAATTACATGGAATGGTAATTATATTGTTATTTTACTATTTTTAGAGAAGCAAGAATTTACGCAGTATGGCGACATTTACCTATACCCTGAAACCTAAAGAATCTGGTGCACTCATTGTTCAGATTGAATCACGGGAAATACATCAGTTTACACCATTCCATGAACTTGATGGAACTGCTGTTATGGAGGCAAAGTAAGATTCCAATGATTAGATTATTAATTCACAAGGAATTTGCAGAACATGTATATTTAGGTTTACTTCGAATTTCAAACAATTTTGATGTTTTGAATCTATTCAAGTGTAGTGGGTTATAAGTTAGATTTATAATTATATATGGTTGCAGATTATGCCAATGTTGCAATAAATTGCTGCAAAGCAAAATTATCTTAATATTTCCATTTCTAATTAACTGTGCTCTGATTGTGGCTATATAATACTGTTTGAATGTCGAATGATGATACACAAACTATGGTACATTTCTGAATAATATTTTTCTTTTCAGACAACACTTCACTCTGAATGATATCATAGCTGCAAAAGTTTCTGAACCACAAGTTGATTTTCAGAGCTATGGAACTTTGAAACACCACTGGGATAGTGATATACTCCAGAAACCGATCCAGTTAATTAAATACCAAACTCTGGAAACCCAGGTAAATATCAACACGATATTGTGTGTCGCCCCCTATCCCTGTGTGATATAGTGCACTTTCATTTCATGTTATTTGTAATTTTTTTTAAATATAGGTCATTGAAACGTTAAATCATTTGGCTCTGAACAACCAGGAACGACTTCATTCTGATGCTCCAAATCAATTTCTGCAGCTTGTGCAGCTTTTGCGTACAGCATCAGATAAAATCATTGATAGTGTGTGGAAGAATTATGCCACGAAACGGGTGTACAGGTAAACCACATAATCACATTATTCTCCCCTGGTTAAGATTTGCCAAGCACCCCATTCACCTATGGCTGGAGAAGAATTTAGGTAACCCAAACACATACATACTTTATATTTGATATAATAGATCCAATTATATCCGATCCACTGGTAAGTCATTTGTGGACATTGTATTAAATAGCTGCACAGGATTCACTGCAAGGGATTTAAACCCTGTGTATTTTGTAGGGGAATATAGAACAAGAAAATGTTTTCACCTTGTTTCTTAAATGTAGACACTGGATTTTGGATGCACTTCCTGCTGTAGGAACAGCTGATGCCCTGCGATTTCTCAAACACAAGATTCAGTATTCGGAAATGAAAGCCACTGAGGTCGCTCAGGCTTTAATTCTTGCAATGCAGCAACTCAAAGCTGACCGGCAGAGTGTGTCTGTAGCTAAAGTGAGTATAGACCTACAGTTACCTGAGATTCAGAGAGAAGCCACACCAAAAAACCTTTTCCCTCATATTTTCAACATGAATTTGATGCTTAGCTGTGCATCAAAGTTACTCTTAATTAATGTTTGCTTTGCAGGAATTACTTAGTGTTGCTCATGTGCAGCATTCCTCCATTCTTCGCCAGATTGTGATTCTTGGATATGGTTCTGTTGTGATGAGGTACTGCGCAGTTCACCAAACATGCCCCTCTGATGCCCTTCAGGTAAACTGCTGTGATTTTGTAAACTGCTTTGTTTCGCCCACAAATATACAGTCAATTCACTTTACAGTATATTCTGTGAAGGTCTTTGAGACATTGAGAAGACATGAAAAGTGCTATATCAAACGCAAGAATTATTATTATATTATTAATAGCTGGTTTGCCATTGAGTTCACATGGGTTCCACAAGACTCTACCTGAGATTTTTTTCTTCCAGCCACTCCATAATCTGCTCATTGAAGCTGATCATCATTCACATGAGCATGACATTGTTCTCAGCCTCAGAGCAATAGGTAATGCAGGACAGCCTTCAAGTATAAAATATATAAAGAAATACTTGCTTGATTTTGGAAGTGCAGCCACGCATCTTCCATTAAATATTCAAGTTGATGCGGTATCTACACTGCGTAACATTGCAATGAAAGACCCACGAAAGGTACGAAAATCAGTATACCCACAACTCCGGTTAACTATCAAGTTCCATTAACTCAAATAATTCTTACCGAACCTGCAATTTGACTAAAATATTCTATACATTTGATATTATTATTTTATTGATCATTTCTTTCTTTTTTTTCCGTTTGAGACAGGTACAAGATATTACAGTAAAGATATTCATGAATCGAAAGAATCATCCCGAAGTACGAATTATGGCTTGCGCTGTGCTGTTTTCTACCAAACCTAGTTTAACTTTAGTGACAGCAGTAGCTGATTCACTGCTGAAGGAGACCAGTTTACAGGTTGCCAGCTTTACCTATTCATATATGAGAGCTCTGTCCAGAAGCTCACTGCCATCTGCCAGATCATTGTAAGTATAATACTATACCACAGAATCCTCATTGCCTAGAAAGCTGCCAATCGGTCCTGGTGTATTTATTTTCTCTAATCCTATTCCAATCATTTTTTTCCCCCCATTCTCATATTATTTCCTTTTAAATGCTGTGCAAAAAAAATCCTTCTAACGTCATCCTTTTTCTACTAATATAATCATCAATTTATGTCCACTATGTAATTCACTTTGCAACCGGTGGCAATTTTATTTACCCTGTTAAAAATAATTTTCTGTTTTGACCAGTGGAAAATTGCATGTGTAGCCTCTATTGATAATCCATTAACAATTCATGTTAACAGGGCGGCATCCTGCAATCTAGTCATCAAACTCCTGAGCTCCAGACTTGACAAACTTGGTTCCCGATACAGCAGAGTTTTCCGAATGGATATGTTCAGATGTAAGTTCTAGCAAGATTCTAAAGGCAACATTAAATTTATGATTAAATGGGGTGTTTAAAAGAGACTTTTTAATTGAGAGCGTATTATTAAATTTCATTAAATTTGTAAAATTGTCTTTTCTTTTGTTTTGTCAAGTACCGTTAATTGTGGGTGCCTTGTAAATATCCAGGAAATAGGCAATTTCTAATCAATATTATTTTGCAGTGTTACTTTCTCTAGTATCTAAAACAATTCAATTTCTAATATAGACAATTTAAGTTCAAATATAAATTTTACAGCTTAACACAATTGTAAACTTCAACTGGAAGAACTGAGAAGTTCATTGTTATTTCTTTTAGATAATCTAATGACAGGAGCATCTGCTGAAATGCTTCTAATAAACAATGCTGGCAACGCAATCCCATCAGCAATCTTGGGAAAAATTCATGGTTATGCCCTTGGCTCCTCAGTAAATCTTGTGGAGGTAATGGACCACTAATTTGAAGAATTCAAGCGCCTCATAAAATTCAATGTGAAACGGATTTTCAAATTCACGATGGATTTACTGTCTACATGGAATGTGGATTAAGTATAATAAATTGATTTTTTTTAAACCACCAAGGTTGGCTTGCGGGCAGAAGGTCTTCAGGGAGCCCTATTGAGAAATCGCGTAACACTCAGTGGAAAACCAAATATTGAAAAGATTCAGAGTATTTTAAAAATGGTGAGAACAAATTTGAAGGGCTCACTGGTTAACAAATACTGTCTTTGTAATATATTTGCATGCTTCAAAACTTGGTTCCTAATGTCTTTGATTTTCCAGCTTGCTGGATGGAAAGCTTTGCCTGAAGAAGTGCCTTTGGTGTCAGCATACATCAGATTACTTGGTCAAGAAATAGCCTTTGTTGAATTCAAAAAAGATGACATCCGGGAAGCCACTCAGGTATCAGAGAGCTATACAACATATGTTTGTAAATGTACGTCCAAATGAGCTGATCTGAGCGGGATTCTGTGCAGCCACCCATTCTAATCATTGTTACGACACACGGTTCATTTCACTTTTCTATACTGTACAGACAGACACTCATGGATCGAAAGCACTCACTGGATTAAGGAAATTTGTGGATCGGCTCAGAAACCAGATTGGATTACATGTTTCTGTAGCATTGCTAGCAGCTGAGATACGACATGTTATAGCCACAAGTGTCGGTCTGCCAATGGAACTGTCCTTTCATTCATCTGTTGTAACAGTGGCCACAGCAAATGGTGAGAAGCATATTTATACTTTGTCTCTAATTTCTTTGCTTCCACTCCTGAAAAGGGCTCTTAGATAACCACAGCCACAGTTCGTTTTATAGTGGAAATATACAACACCATAACCTTTTTAATGAGCTCTACCAAAGTCTCAATTGGAGACTTATGCTTTCATTTTCGAGCAGAATAAAAATGGTTGTTTTGAGTTAAGGGTCAGGCATGCTCTTTCCATAGATGTGAAATAAGAATCATTATCTGTTAAGGAACTTCAACTCATATAGATATAGAAGCTAACAGAGAAATGCCACTAATTGGACATGTTGCAGGAAATAAATCTTTGATCCTAACTCATTTCATTCCTTTCTCTCAAACAGTTCAAGCACGCATCTCTCCCTCCTACATTTCTTCAATTTTTCAGTTGCTCAATGCCAATATTCAATTGAAGACAACAATCAACCCAAGGTATGTGTTTATGTAAAAAAAAAAGAAGAGTAATACCACTTGATTTCTGTTGAAATTTAAACAGTAGCAGTGGAAGGATCTCATTTTTCTGTATGTATTCATCTCTTCTCTATGTTAAATCTTTGTCTAATGGTTTCTGTGTTGTTTTGCAGTGTAGTCATTTACACCAAAGCCTTCATGGGAATTATTGCACCTTTTATCCAGGCAGGTGTGGAACTCCAAGCAAAAGTCTGTATGGATCATCCAGTAAATGTAGCTGTGAGAATAAATCTAAAAGAAAGAAATCTGAAGATTGAAAGTAAACCAGCTCAAAAGGAGAACCGGATCATATCATTCAAGTAATTTATATTATCTTCCTCACTGTAAACATTTGAAGTCAAATGTCTTCATTATTTTTCTTTTCTATAAAATTTAGTCTTTCTTTTTTAATCCCCTGAAAGCGTTGTTTCGTCTTGGCATACAATACCATCAATGACAGCAGCCACTGCTTTCAGATAGGAACCCAGTTGGTGACTGCATTCTTTTGTGATTGGAACCTATTGTAGCAGAGCTGAATCCTTCCTTACTTAAGGCCCATGCCTATACATATATATTTTTTCAGTTTAGATTAACTGAACATTGATACTTCTCTTCGACTGTGCATTCAGTCACCCTCCTACCCCTATCTTCTATGCTCTCCATCCATCCTGATCCCAACCAGCCATTTGGGTGTAGATCCCTGACTGTCCACCGCTTTGGGATGTCCTCCTGATGTGAAAGGTGCTATACAAATTTAATTTGTTGTTGTTATTGTTGATTAGAAGAAGGAACTATGTCAATTTATTCTAACCCATCTTCCTTATAGGGGTAGAGGGATAGGGAGGAAACCTAAACCGATTATAGCATCAATGTGCCTGAGGCGAACAATAGCAAGACAGACCAAGAATTCAGCCATTTCACATGGCTCAGTGCTATTCAGTGTACATATCACAGAGAGACTAGGTGGACCCTGCTTATATTGTTTACGTAGGTTTGTTTGTTTTTAAAAACAGTATTGCTTTTGCTATCTTAATAATGTTAATATTTATATTGAATTTGCAGGTCACAGGTTTATGCCGTTTCAAGAAATATTGAAAATTTGGCTGCGACAAAAATGACGCCAATTTTACCAGCAAATACAAATACAAGCCAAGCCTTTGTGTCATCAGAGAGGTCATCCAGAAAGAGTAGGCAAACAACTGTAAGTACCTCTGATTTTTCATTTACATGCAATAGCATGACTTTCATAATATTTAATATTTGTGTTGAATATGCACAATACAACACAATAACTTTTTAATGAACTCTACCAAACTCTCAATTGGAGACTTCTGCTTTCATTTTTGAGCAGTCTTATATGCACGTTTCCATTCTTATACACCTTCCCACTGTTTTCTATTTCCTGTGTACTGGACTTGTGTTCCTAGTTTTTTTTAATATACTGTGATTTTAAAATTCTATTATATGCCAATGGAAAAATGTGACATTTCTTTGTCGGTCTGCAGGCTCAGTGGTCTTCAGAAATAATATCAGAGGAAACTGAACAGAGGAAACGATCACAAGTTGCAAGGACGTCTACATATAAGATTTGTTCCAGAATAAGTGAATTGGGGATTGAATTTTGCCTTGATGCATCAATCGAAGATGCTGTTTGTATTAGACCATCCCCATTGTATACAATGATAGGCGAGCATGCTGTTACAATATTAGTAAGACCAGGTAAATAAATTTTAAAAAGCACATTTTGCATTTAAGCAATTTTGTTGGCAGTGCATGAATCACAATAAACCTTTTGTTTGCAGTTCACTCAGAGTCAGAAGTTGAAACAATTGTACTAGAAATACAGACAGGATCCAAAGCAGCTTCAAAAGTCATTCGACTAATGCAATGGGAGAATCAGCAAACTGTAAGAATCCAGCGCAAAATGTATATTGACCAAAAATCATGGCGATACATTCATCTCTTATGAATTGAACTCTTACATTTAACAACGTTGCTAAATCATTTCCAATGAACTACGACAGAAATGTGTCCAATAAAATATGAATAAACAAGTGCCTGATCCAACTGTAGAATCGCACTATTACTTTACTGATCATTCCTTAAAAACATTGCTGCAAATACAAATGTAATTCTTATTGGCCTTCCCTTCTAGGGAAATACATTTTTAATTTATGATGATTCATCCAGAGAATTTTATGATTATTGAGCTTTCCAACACAGACGAATGCTGTATAATTAATACAACTATCAAAAATAAAAGATTTTGCCCCAATTCATGACCTCTGTATCCACAATATAATCATGGATGACTTTACTTCTGAACTGTTTAGCGCTCAAGCACAAGAATGTCAATGAGAAGTTTTCCAGGAGGAAATCCATCCTCTGGTACACAGCGAAGACACAGCAGCAGCAGCAGCAGCAGCTCATCAATTCTTCGATTATCTCGCCAGGTTTGTTTTCTGCTCAACAGTATAGTTCCAGGATGCTTGAGAACTGAGATGATCTGCAGTCCAATTAATCACTTTAAAATGTATTTATTTATAACCCTAGGGTGAGCTCATCAGAAGCACAGGTTCCCCTATTCTCACTATCCTTCTTCGAGCTGTAAGGATTGACAGGAAACAGCAAGGCTATCAGATCACTGGATTTACAGAAGTTTCAGATCATCAACCCAGGGTTCACTTGCGTATGGTGGAACTGGCTGAAGACAGCAGGTGGAAAATTTGTGCTGACGGTATCATGCCTCATGGACATAAAGCAATGGTAATATACAATTCTACTGTAGCTACTCGAATCTACATAGAGAATATTTCTCATTATTCAGTAAATCTAACCTTTCAAAAAAAATTCTTTAGGTATTATTGAGATGGGGTCAAAACTGTCAGGACTATGAGGTGTCTGTTAAGGCTTCAATTGGTGAGTTTTCAAGCCACCCAGCAATTAAGGTCAAATTGCAATGGTCCAGGATTCCTGATTGGCTGAAATCAAGTGGAAGAATGTAAGCTTTAAAATCACACATTTATTTTGCTTTAACGTGCACCTTCTATGTTGCAGAAAGCGACGTGCTTAATGATGCTTTTTATCTGGGTTCAGGGTTGGAGAAGCATTACCAGGAATTGCCTACCTGTCAGGAATGTCCCAAAGATATCAAAGCAATCCTTCTCGTCAGATTACAATGTTGGTCATTCTAAAAACACCACAATCCATTGATTCCGTTATTAAAGTACCCAAGGTATTGTAATCTATATTTACTTTATGTCATTGTACTTCAAATGATATTTCTTTGTTACAAGTTACCTGATAACTGCTTTTGCATCAGAATAACACTTAACCTTTGCTTCTGTTTCAGATGACGGTCTACTATCAAGGTGCCCAATTTCCTTTATCAATTCCCATTAGTGCAGTCTCTCCATGGATAAAAGCAAGAGGATTCAGATCCGTCATGGAAATTCCTGACCTACTTCTTACAGTGAACCAACGTAATTAGTACTTCCAAGTTTCGCCTCTAAATCTCAATTAACTATAACCGAATGATTAATTCAATTAAATCTCGTTAAATAATTTTAACTAAAAAACAATGTAGTGAGGCGCCTTCGGGGTTTATTCTAACATATTAACATGGGAAGGATATTTTGTGTTGCATTAAAGTGTGGAAAATGTTTTATTTTCTACTTTAATCATTTGGTCATCCAATCCAAGAACATTTGCAGGACACTGCTGTGTGCAATTGGCTGCTGCGTTTCACTCACAAACATATAGTCAATTCACTTTACAGTGTATTCTGTGAAGCGCTTTGAGAGGTCTGGAAGATGTGAAAAGGATTATTATTACTCTAGATTGCTGTTCCTACCATTATTTAAGACCAGCAGAGATTACTACCATTGATACCCAAAAATGTTTCCTATCCAAGTTTACATGAAGTAATTAGTTGGACATTGTTGTTTGTGGGACTTCACCAGCACAGATTTGCCACTATATTTGTCTATGTTATGACAATGAGGACATTTCAAATTAACTCAGTGTAAAGTATCTTAACGTAATAAGCAATTATTTTTATTTGAAATACAAAAAGTTCAGTTCATTTTATTTGTATTTGAAATAAAAATTGTACAGCTTCTATTTTGGGTAATCATCTGTGTCAATTTCTGAGTGGATTTATTCATTTAAAAAAACAGTAGTATGATACATCAAGTGCATTCCATTCCAAATCAATTGCATTCAGATGTCTCACAAATTAGAAAGTTATAAATGAGTTTCCATTTTGTTTCCATCTTAAGGAACCCTTGGCTTACTTATAAAAGTATTCTGTTAGAAATCACTACATTGCTAGACTCTAATATGTAGATTGCCAAATTGTGTAATATTTTACAGTATTTTGTATTTTTGCAGGGAAATGTACAGCAGAACAAAACAAGGTACTTTCATTTGATAACGCCCAGTTAGAATATCAGATACCTAATAACTGCTATTATGTCCTGACACAGGACTGTTCAAGTGCTCCAAAGTTTGTTTTATTGATGAAACGTGCGAAGATTCAATCAAAGAAGTCGATAAAGCTCCTAATGTCAAACCCCAATCTGTAAGTAACATTACAAATGATTTTTTTTTACTGACTTTGACTCTTTTCTTGCTTCAAGAAAATGCACATGGTTTATAGAGTAGGTTTATATTTGATATTTGTACATTTAGGTTTATATTTATGATATTTGACTTTTTTTTGTTTGCATCATTCTAGTTACTGGACATTATTGATCCCTTAATAATAAATGAATGACGGATAAAGAATAGCACACATTCAACGCAACCAACATAATTTTCCTTAGATACATGTATAAATCCTACTTGAGGGTCTTGAGATCATGTACATCACACAATTATATTTTTTACTGTTGATGCCTTTCTGGAAGTTTACAGTTCTTTAAACAGAATTTGTGGTTTTGTTTCCAAACAGTGTCATTGAAGCATATCCGGAAAGTCAAGATATTAAACTGTTAATTGATAATGTGGAGTGCCCAGTGAGCTCGCTCCCAAGAACTGAACAAGGTGAGTGTTTACTGCATTGGCTGGTAAACAGTAGCAGAGATGTTTCCTGAAACAGTTTTCTGAAATACTAGCAAAAATGTGAGACTTCCAATGCAATTCAGCTTTATGTGCACAAAAGTTTAATTATTTACCTATTATCGCTTATCTTTTGACACCACATGGTTTAAGGACATTGTTGGAGTTGTTTTCTTTATTCTAATTTAGGTATTGTCCAGATTCGAACAAATGGCACTGGAATTATTTTGGAAGCAAAACACATTCAACTGGACTTATTATACTTCGATGGAGTCAAAGTGCAGGTAGCTCACCCAACTGATCAGAACATTTTCCAAGTAGATTGTTCAGAAATGTACGTGACTAATACATGTTTTATTTCAACTGTGGTTTAAGGTTGTAGTGAACCAGATGAATAAACAGACATGTGGTATTTGTGGACATAACGATGGGGAGAGAAAGATGATCATGCCAAATCACAACCAAACTCAAAGCGTTGATATCTTCTTCCAGTCGTGGCTATGTTCAGGAACCACCTGCCAGGATGGTAGGAGATTCTGACTGATTTTTAAATCATGTTATCTCACAAAAACAAAAAAAATGCCTGAACCATTCCTTATGCATTTTTTTCTTTTAATTCAGAATGCAAAGTTCAGAGTGCATTTGTAGAATTAGAATCACCACTGAGGTTTGGAGGCAGGGAGTCCAGATGTTCTCCAATAGAGCCAGTCCAACGCTGTCTCCCTGGGTGTCCACCAACTGAAAAAGTTCCTGTCAGTGTTGCTTTCCATTGTGAACCCACGGGTAAGTTTGTGGATCTTTTTCAAGGAAGTTATTGTTATGTTGAATTTTAAAATACAAAGCTGTGAAAGTGATGGTTGGTAGTAATGTTCTAAATAAATATGAAAGTACGATTTAAGAATTAAAACATCCGAACTGTCCATTCGTATCAACAAAAACACATTTATAGAGCGTCTTTCATGTCGGGAGGACATCCCAAGGCACCGATCAGGCTAATAATGATGTAATTACATATGTTATACTGTAGTATTTTCTTTCTCAAATTTAATTTAATTGTAACAAAATGCTTTTGAGTTACGACAATTGGCAATCAACAACATTTGTTGTTGCAGAAAGCAAGATCAATTGTATTGATAGGAAATGGTGTGACGTGTTGGAATTCTGTGGCTAGTTTAATTTCCAAGTGCATTATTATTCAAACAATATGGAAAAATCATCACTTGACTTATTTATTATGTATATATAGTGTGCATTTTAATTATATGTAGTCATATGTGTGTTTGTTTAACCAAATATGTTCAAAACTGTTCATGAAGCATATTTCGCTTTCTCAGCAGATACCTATGTGAGCCAACTGTTGAGTTTTGACCTCCATCATTCTGTGGATTCCCACAGTGACTGTGCTGAGGCATAAAGGCATCCATTTTCCTTGACTGCGTTGAGGTTACAGTTTTCATGCACATCAAACTCACTCAAGCCTCAATTGTATAATTTCTCACAGTCATACAGCTTTCCATGTTAACTTTCAAATGTATAACTTTTGCAGTTAACTAATTATTGCAGAAAATGCATTAATATATTCCAATAAAGTTATCACCTGTCAGCAACTTTAAAAACCCAATACTGTACCATGTGTGAATTATTTGCATGCATAGCAACAAATGATCACTGGAAATAGCAACTGAATGAGGAGCAAAATAGAATCACTTTGACCTTCCAAAATCAAAGAAGATCATATAATATTCACCACATCAACGATTGTAATTTCATATCAGATTTGATTTTATATCAAATTTCTCCGGCATTCTGGGAAAAGAATAGGTTGAAGCTTCACATTGGGGCTTGATCTCATAATATAGATTAACTTTCCAATGCAATAATGCCGTCCTTTGGATGAGATATTAAACAGGTTCCTCATGGGAATCCATATCGGTGTTGGTTTCCTGTGGCTATAGAAGAAGTGAACTTACTGGGCCAAATGGCCTTCAGTCTTTCCATATTTTCATATCTTTTTATGAAGTAAATTAAAAGGATTCTGATCAGTGTTCTGAAGGATTCATTGTATGACTTTGTGGGAGTAAAACTATTCTGAATTGTTTTGGGTTTGAAGTGGAATTTCCAAATAGGAATGAACCAAGAACTGACAGGATAAATAAATACAGTAAAGTAATGTTACAGTCCTCTCCAGTACTGTACCTTTGTTTTAGGGATAATCTTTTAAGGAATCTGTAATAATAACAATCCTTGCATTTGATATAGCACATTATCATATTGTTCAAATGTCTTAACGCGCTTCACAGAGTATACTGTTTAGTGAATTGACTATTGAATACTTTTTAGGCGAAACACAGCAGCCAAGTGGCCACTGGAAATGCTTTCTAGAGTTTTATTCTTCTTGTGACAATATTGTGCCATGCAAACATTCAGAATATTTGAAAATCATGAATATACATCTGACTTAGTGCCTTCTCCTCTGTCTACCACCACCCACCCATCATAAAAATATTTTTTTTATAGTGGATTTTATATTTTATAGTGGATTTTATATCATAACAGAAGATCTGAAAGTAATTATGGTAATTATCCAATATAGTTTTTTAGGCAAACACAGCAACTATTTTACACATAAAATGGTAAATCAAATAACCATGAAATAAATGATAAATTTATCTGAAGAATTGTTGGCCAGGGTATCAGAAGAAACTGCCTTCTCATTTCAAACAGAGCAAACATTAAAGTTGGAAGTCTTGAAATGGGGCTTGAATATGCAACCTGCTGATTCAGAGATGAGTGTGGGTCACCAAGGCTGACCCCTCCATAATGATAATAATAATAATATAGTATAATAACCCTTGTATTTGACAGAGCGCCTTATCCCGTCTTCAAGGTCATTCAAAATGCCCCCATAGAATATACTGTAAAGTGAATTTACTATATATACTGTGGGCAAAGCGCAGCAGCTAATTGCTCAAAGCAGTGTCCCAACATCAGTCATGGATCAAGTGACCAAATAATTATTTTGTTTTGAAGGGATTATTACTCCCAGAAAAGCGATCAGCCAATTGAATAATAACCCGGTTCTTACTTACTGCTAAGTAAACAGAGACGTGTGGAGTAAAGAAACTTGCCCAACATTTTGTCCAGTTGAGCATCGAGCACAGGTCTCTCAACAAACAACAACAACAAAACTTACATTTATATAGCGCCTTTCACGTCGAGAGGACATCCCAAGGCGCTGTACAGTCAGGTAGGACAAGAGCAGGGTGGGAAGGATCAGGGCAGGATGAAGAATAGTAGGAAAAGTAACTGTATATTAGTGGGCGAAACGTGGCAGCCAAATTGCGCACAGCAGTGTCCCACAATCAGTCATGGAAGTGGGACTAGGGGCAAAAGGGGGTAAAGAAGCAAAAGGGGAGGGGTCGAGGCAGGGGGAAGAAAAGCAGGAAAGTCGACTGTATACTTGTGGGCGAAATGCGGCAGCCAAATTGCGCACAGCAGTGTCCCCACAAACAATCGCGAAAATGGGGCCAGGGGAGAAAGGGGGAAAAGAGGGTAAGGGGGGAGAGGGAGGGAAAGGTGGGATGGGTTAGGGTTAGGGAAGAAGAGGGGGGAGAAAGGGGAGTAAGGAAGAGAGGGAGGGAAAGATGGGTGGGGGCAAGATCAGGAAGAGGGAAGAGGGAGGGAAGGGGAAAAGGGAGGAGAGAAAGTGGGGAAAGGGAGTGAGGGAAGACTCACTTGCGAGACGAGTGCTCTAATGCTCTCCATGTAAACAAACTCTTCCTAGTGGTTATTTAAAAAATTACCTTCATAATTTGTGCCCAACTGTCCTGCTGCCTTAACATGTTTGAAAATATTATTTTGGGTTTACGTTCCCTGTAATGATCTATTAGGCTGAGCTGCCTTGTGTGGTGTCTCTTTAAACAGCTAAAGAGCTCTAACTAACCTAATAATTCTTTCATGGCTCATCCTTCCAACACTGGGAATCAATATTAATGTTTATTAATATAAACATTATATGTTTTCCTCTGCACTGTCGCTGGAGCCCATTTAGCCTCCTAATGTCACAGTGACCAGGACAGTACACAGTACTTTAGGTGTGTTCATTACAGAACACTGTAGGTTGAACATGACAGCGGATGATCTGAACTTAACTGATTTGGCTGAATCCCAGTTTCCCATTTGCTGAGCGTTTTGTTATCTCACAATGCTTGGATATAGTGAGCGACTTTCCAACATCATTCATGGCAATTTCTATCCCATCCATGCATATGCCATCTCCAAAAAAATAACTAAGGATGGTCAGAGAGCATTTACCCCATTTGAAACCATGTTGAGAGTCATTAAGCATATTATTTTGGTACAATTACTACCTTGGTTTTGACTACTGACTGTTGAGAATAGGCTAATGAATCTAGAGTTTCCGGGTATGGCATTGTTCTTAAATATGGAAACCACGTTGGCGTGTTTTCGGTCTGCTCGATGATATCCCGCAAATCCTCATCAGTGCTTGACGAACCTCTTCCTTTGTCTTTCTCAATGCCCTGGAAATTTATTGGTTTTCAACCACATGAATCCACTAGATCTGCTGCCTCACAATTGTCAAAACTCAATTAAGAAATTTGTTTTAAATAGCACTATGTAAACAGTTGACAGATTATATCGTAATACATATTTTGTTTGCTCTTAGTGTCCTATAATTATTTTAAGAGGTGAGTTTGTGTATATCTTACATTTCTAGTGGAGTCCTGTAGCTCAGTGGTTAGAGCACTCGCCTTACAAGCGTGTAGAGCTGTGTTCAAATCGAGGCAGGTCAGGGCGAATCCTTGGACAAGTTTGCTTACTTCAAACGCCGGATACAGTAATAATAATCCCTCCAAAAAAACAACAATAATAAAATTGGTCATTTCAATCCACGCCTGTTTGTGGGACACTGCTGTGCACAATTGGCTGCCTCATTTCGCCCACAAACATACAGTCAATTCACTTTACAGTATATTCTGTGAAGCGCTTTGAGACATCTAGAAGAAGTGAAAAGCGCTATATCAAATGCAAGTACCGTACAGTACGGTATTATTATTATTTGTGAACAACATCATTTTATTTATGGATGATTCCTAATTACTAAATTTAATACATTATTAACATGTCAGCAGGATGTTTATAAGCTTCATAGAATTTACTGTAAAGTTTAAAATTTTCAGTAGTTTATGGCTGAATTTGGGAGAATACTTTACACAATATTAGCTAATTTATCCCCAACTTGTGTCTGAACAAAATCGATAAAGAAAACAAGACATGCGCCATAAATTCATTGCTGTAACAAAAACAAGTTGATTTTAAACCATCCAGGTCACCGTAACCTGTGCAAAGGCCCATGTCAAGCTACATAATTGATTTTATGCGTTTTAATGCTTTTTTCCAAAAATAACTCAAAGGATGGTCAGAGAGTATTTACCACCATGTGAAACCATGTTGGGAGTCATTAACCATATTATTTTCATATAGTTACTCTCTGACTATTGAGAACAGGCTAATGAATCTAGAGTTGCCAGGTATGGCATTATTCTTAAATATGGAAACCACGTTGACTTGTTTTGAGTCTGCTCGATGAAATCCCGCAAATTGTCATCGGTGCTCAACAAATCACTTCCTTTGTCTTATTACTTAACTAAGCATAAATATTAAAATATTATATATACAGAAGTTGGACCTGAAAAGGCCGTGTCTAGTTTGTGCATTGTTATAATCTAGACAGTACCATGAGAAATTGGCAACTGTTATTTAAACCCAAATATGTTATTGCTCAATGTGAACTTCGATGCTGATCAAAAAAATAGATTATTCAGCAAAAGTTGCCACTTACAGAGTCATGTGGTACAGAATCTCATGCTTTAAAAGAGATGGCAGGATGGCAAACCTCCATTCACCAATCAACATGAGGGGAATCATTTTTGCACTGGCTCTCGCCCTTGTGGGTAAGTTAGAAAATGTTCTACTTACTTCCATCTGGAAGCTATGTTTACCTATTTGTTTGCCATATATATATATATATATATATATATATATATATATATATAGTTAAAAATTGAGAATATTTAATTTGTGCTCACTTTTATTTGTTTCTCATTTCTAGGGAGCCAAGGATCCAGTGGCGGTGAGTAAGGCTTTACTTGCTTTACACTAATATTTTGCAAATTAAGTTTATTTCTATGTATTCCTATCAATATTGCACTATAATTTTACATTGTTCACAGATGAAAGGAGGACTCAACCCAACTTCAGTGAAAAGTATACCTATGTTTATATGTATGAAGGTGTGGTCCTGACTGGGCTTCCAGAAAAGGGCTTGAACAGAGCAGGTGTGAGAATCAATGCCAAAGTGAAAATCAGTGCACTCTCACAAAGAAACTATCTGATGCAGGTAAGATCATTTATAAATAATAACTCATTAATTTGAGTAATTATAGGACATTAATCTCATTGGCGCACAAGATGACTCCATCAACCATGACTCCATCAACCATGAAACATATATATATATGGCAAACAAATAGGTAAACATAGCTTCCAGATGGAAGTAAGTAGAACATTACAGTACAAAATTAAATCTCAAGATATATTAATTTTATGCAACAACCCTGTTCTTCTCACAAATATAGAGAGTGTAAAGAGAAGGAAGTTAAAAATTCTGATCAGTGTCAGATTGTTGATTATTTTACTAATGCATGTTGCTTTATAATTTCGTTCTTTGAATTGTACATTTCAGTTATATTTCCTGGTATCCTTATTTTCACTGCCAAACAAAAGTATAAACTCTTATAAAGTAGTTTTGCCTACTTAACAAAACCATAAGTACAGTGTACAAATTTTTCGCAACATCATTTTGGAATTGTATAGTCTGAACTCTCAAACTTTACAATCACAACACAGCTCATTTCAGAATTATAAATTACATTTTTTTTACAGTCAAAATATCTGATATATTAAAGAAGCACACTGTTACCGAAATACTGCCGCATCCACGATTCATTTATAATCTTGCTTAAACTATTTCAATTTTTAATTATTTACCATATTAAAACCCAAACTGTCTTAAGTAAAATGATAGCAAGTGTGTCACAGCTTTGACCATTTATATGTTTGGGTTCATTTGTTTCTCAGATCACAGACCCTCAGATTCAGGAGCTCAATGGTGTTTGGCCCAATGTTCCATCAAGTACTGCAAGTAAATTGACACAAAAACTGGCAGCCGACCTGACCAAACCTATTACGTTTGAATACAGCAATGGCCGAGTTGGAAATATCAATGCCCCTGAAGACTTGCCTGAAAACATACTCAACATCCAGAGAGGCATTTTGAACATGTTTCAGATCACTGTGAAGAACACGCAAAATGTCTATGAGTTACAAGAGGTAACTAAATGTCCAGCCTTCACACTTTGTAGCAAATATTTACACCAGCATTTTTATTGCTGGATAATAAACCAATTTGCCTTTCTTCTAGATGGGAATTCAAGGCATCTGCAATACAAAATATGTACTTCAGGAAGACAGGAAGACCAACCAAATTACTGTGACAAAATCAAAGGACTTGAGCAACTGTCAGGAGAGGGTCCAGCATCAACTTGGTCTGGCATATGCACTTCCCTGCCCTGCTTGTCAGCAGGTAAACTGTTTCATCTTATTATTTCCCAGATAGTCACATTCAAGCATGTTTTCATATTGTGATGGATCTTAAGGACTTAAGGACGTGAAGGATGTTAAGGGTAATAAGGACATCATTATTATTGTTTTCTTATCTTTAGAGAAACAAGAACTTTCGCAGCTCCGTGGCTCTCACTCACATTCTGAAGCCTAAAGTATCTGGTGCAATTATTGTCGAAGCCAGGACACGGGAAATACATCAGTTTACACCATTCCATGAGCTCGATGGGACTGCTGTGATGGAGGCAAAGTAAGATTCCAATGCTTTGTTTATAGGTATCCTAGCAAAATAAACCTCCAATGCTTAAATTATAGGAACGATGGCAAAGTAAAATTTCAATCCTTAGATTATAAATGTGCCACTAAATGGCCTCTTTGTCTGTCTGATTTTACGTGATCTTCCAGTTCAGGGACACAAATCAAAGTAGTTTCCCAACTGCCATTACTAGGTGGATCACCTCAGACTAGGGGTCTAAACTGGCACTTCACAGTAAAATCCCGTGAAGCACTTTAAAATGCATCAACGATATGTGATATGGTGTGAGGCCAAATGTAAGGATTATTATTGTTATTCTGGATCACTACGGCTCAATTTCATTCTTAACAACAACAACATTTTAGAGTACCTTTCAAGGTGGGAGGAAGGTTGTTCTATGTCATGTCGATTGTTTTACCAATGAAGCTCCTGACATAAAATGGGCAGAAAGTTTTCTCTATTATTTTCTAAATTATATTTTTGTTATTTCTAACATTTTACAACAATAAAGGTACAATGTTTGTAATTTAGGATAAGGTCTGAGTAATGGTTATATCGAAGTGTAGATATTACTTACTGCTAAAGGAGAACTCAACTGTGTCTCCCCTATGTACTGTGTTGCCGTGTGATTTTAAAAAAAATGATTGCCGCAAAACTGATCAATGCTACTCTTTGCAGACAAAACCTTATTCTGGATGACATCAAAGTTGAACTCGTCCGTGAACCACAGGAGAGATTACAGAATCGTGGATCTCTGAAATACAAATGTACCGCTAATCTACTGCAGAAACCAATTCAGTTGCTTAAATATCAAAGCCTGGATGCACAGGTAAACAGTCCCAATGTCATTCTATATTGTGTTTCATCTACATTATAAAGACCTGAATGACACATTCGTTGCTTTTGTCTGCAGATAATTGACACCGTGAGACACATGGGTCAGTACAATGACCACGAGGTCCACTTTGATGCCCCAGAGAGATTTTTGGAACTTATCCAGCTTTTGAGGACTGCCTCATTTGAGGTTATTGCAAACAGTTGGAAGAGAGTTGCAGAAAATCAAGATTATAGGTAATTTTTTCATTACAATATCATTAATTATAAAATGTGTTTTATTGTGCATTACACATGATCTAAATGCCTTTAATGTGGCACTGAAAATGTTTTGAGTAAGATATTTGAGGGTGAAATCTTAGTCTTGACATTTAGCCCATCCATGCACTTGAGGAAAAGGTTTATGGTTTGAACGCGGCAATAAGATAGAAACACCAGAAAATGTTCTCACTTTGTTTCCCAAATCTAGGCGCTGGTTTTTGGATGCACTTCCCGCAGCAGGAACAGCCGACACCCTGAGATTGCTCAAACGCAAAATTCAAAGTTCGGAAATCAAAACCATTGAAGCAGCTCAGGCTTTGATTTTTGCAATGCAGCAACTCAAAGCCGACCGACAGAGCATGCCTATTGCTAAAGTGAGTATGATCCCACCTCATTTTTGTACGTTTTAGAGAACAAAAAATCAAATACCTTTTGCCATTTGTTTACAACGCTTGAAAAACAAAGGTTAATCTCCTCTGTGTGTCTTCTGTATAGGAACTCCTCTCCATCAATCAAATAAGACACTCTCCCATCCTTCGCAAAATTGTACTTCTTGGATATGGTTCTGTGGTGTACAGATTCTGCGCAGAGCGACAATCCTGCCCTGAAGATGTCCTGCAGGTAACATGATGTGGTTTAATAATATGAGAAATGATCTGTATTATATGGTTTGTACGAATGTCTCACAGAGGTTTTTTTTTGTTCCAGCCACTCCATGATCTGCTTGCCGATGCTGGCAGTCGTTCCCACGAACAGGAGATTGTTCTTGGCCTCAAAGCAGTCGGTAATGCTGGACAGTCAACAAGCATAAAACGCATTCAGAAATTCTTGCCTGGCTTTGGCAGTGCAGCATCCAGTCTCCCACTAAAGGTTCAGGTTGATGCTGTAGCTTCA
The DNA here is from genome assembly GCA_035084275.1 of Hydrolagus colliei. NCBI lineage: Eukaryota > Metazoa > Chordata > Chondrichthyes > Chimaeriformes > Chimaeridae > Hydrolagus > Hydrolagus colliei. The sequence goes on along the minus strand of CM068749.1, from coordinate 16,767,699 downwards.
CTGCGTAACATTGCAAGGAGAGACCCACGAAAGGCAAGACAAGCATTCCTTTTATTTCAGCTTTAAAAAGTTATTTTACTAAATTCATTTTGTTAAAGTCGAACGAGCTCACATAAAATGCTTAATAACATTTGCTTAAATGTAAACACTACAAGTTCTAGAACTGGAAGTACAGAACTATCTATTAAATGATGCTTGGATTGCTGTCAACTTACTTTATTTTTCTTTTGTGACAGGTACAAGATATTACCATCGAGATATTCATGAACCGAAGAAATCATCCTGAAGTACGAATGGTGGCTTGCGTTGTGTTGTTTTCTACCAAACCCAGTTTAACTTTGGTGACAGCAGTAGCTGATTCACTGCTGAAGGAGACCAGTTTACAGGTTGCCAGCTTTACCTATTCACATATGAAAGCTCTGTCCAGAAGCTCACTGCCAGGAATCGCTACATTGTAAGTGCACACATAACTTAATATAATGAACTTATTACCTGTGCAAAATTCATTGTCCTGAAACTCAGCATTCACCAGCATGGAACCTGTATTGATAATCTGAAATGTTCATGTTAATAGGGCTGCTTCCTGCAACGTAGCTGTCAAACTCCTGAGCCCCAGACTTGACCGTCTCGGTATCCGATACAGCAAAGTTTTCCACATTGATATGTTTAGATGTAAGTGTTGTCCTAGCAAATTTTTAAAGGAAAGATTTCTAACTGCAGTGTACATATCTACATGTTTAGACGAGGCACCAGAGAGCAAACTTCATGCATATTCCTTAAAACCTTTAATAGACAAACTGTATATACTTGACCAAATCATGCTAACTTGTCTCAAATTATATAATTCCCTTGTTTTCTTGTCTACCACAACTGGCTTCCATCCTGTATACCTTATAAATAATTAGAAAATGTGTAATTTATATTCCAAATTGGGCAACTGTATTTACTAATCAATTGAAATGTCTAATTTAAACCAAAAAGTCACAGGTTTGGCTCAAATATAAATGTACGACTGAACATAGCACACAATTAGTGGGGGGGTTTAACCGATGAAATCAACTTTTGTGGATAAAGACTTACTTTTGTTAAAATGTTAAACTAACTGGCCAATTCATTGTTCCTTTCTGATTTAGATAATCTAATGACTGGAGCTTCTGCTAGATTGCTTCTGTTAAACAATGCTGGCAGCATCATTCCATCAGCCATATTAGGCAAAATCCGAGGTCATGGTCTTGGAGGTTCAATGGATCTTGTGGAGGTAACAATACGATGCAAATTACATTTGTATAGCGCTCTCCACATCAGGAGGAAGGAGCTGGACAGTCAGGGATTTGGACCCGAGCTGGGGGTCGGGATTGAGGAGGAGGGAGGGTAAGAGTGTGGCCAGAGGCTTGGCTGAAGCTATTTTGAGATATAACTATTACATGATGTATTGAAGTATTTGTTCTAAAATATGCTTAGCAGAACCTCTGAGAACTTAAATAATCAGTATCAGTGTCCATTCATCGTGCCCAAACCAAAACAAAGAGAAATTATGAGATTGAACAACCCAACATCATGTTAAATTCACAAACCACTCCTTCAAGTAATTCAGTAACAGATGGACCGTAAACTTCTCAATGGATTTCCCATCGACATGGAATTATTCCTTTGTTTTTATCCACACAGGTTGGCGTACGCGCAGAGGGTCTTCAGGAGGCGCTGATGATCAATCGTGTCCCCCTCAGCAAGAGGACGAACACAGAACAGATGCTACGTATTTTGAAAACGGTAAGAATGATTTAGCAACACTACTGGTTAACAAACTGTGTCTTTTTTTTTGACACATTAGTCTATTTAACTGTACTTTGTATTTACTCATGATCAATTTAATGTTTCAGCTTTCTGGGTGGAAGGCCTTACCTGAAGAAGTACCTTTGATGTCAGCGTACGTCCGATTGTTTGGTCAAGAGCTAGCTTTTGCTGAAATCAGGAGGGATGACATTCAACAAGTCACTCAGGTACTAAGAACGCTGTGCAACATATGATTCGTAAAAGAACATCTAGATGGAACTGACCAGAACAGAACTCTGTGCAGTCATCAATTCTAATCATTCTTATTACACCCTTTTGCACAGACACTCAGCACTTCAGCACAAAACCAACTCAAGAGCTCCATGGAACAGCTAGCAAGGGGGATTAAAGTACGTCCAGCTAAAGCATTGCTAGTCGCCGAGATTCGACATGTTATGCCAACAGGCCTCGGTCTGCCGATGGAAGTGTCCTTGATTTCTTCTGCTATTGCAGTGGCCAAAGTAAACGGTAAGAGCTTGCAATGCTGTTTCTAATTCCAAATTCCTTTCCTGGGAGGCCATAAACGTTTTATTTTATTTTTGGCTGAGAGAGATGATCCGGGTAAACTCGCATACCGTCAGGACCACCAACATTTAATGCAATTTACACACAGCACGAGTTAGTGGAAACCTCACATAAGTTTGAATCTGCCGACTTAATACGAATTGTGTGTAAAAAGCTTGTTTCAAACGCATCACTGAGCACGTAGGACTTCATCAATGTAGCTGCTAAATGCAGTAGTGGCGATACAAGTTAGGAGATGATATGCAAATCAATAAGGATTATTTGGAACCAAGAAGCTGTTACCATATAGCCATTTTTCCAATTTGATTAGTGGGAAGAAATTGTAATGAGTTTTGGTAGGAAAATGAATAGGACTCGGATACATGTACATATAACGACAATTATACAATTTATAATGAGACTACTTATGCAAGTCTACCTGTACAACATTAACTTCTCTATGAGAGACATCCCTCAGTTCTCTGCTATGCCCCATTCCACCTGCCCAAAAAGTGGTGCAACTTGTCATGAGCGGGGCTAAACGTCACGCAAGGTCTGACCAATAGACCAAGAACAGTATCATGTCAACATGTTGGAACTGGTACAGCAGTAAAAAACATAGAGGAACAAGTGTCTCGAGTTCTCTATCATCAGATATGCTGCAGGAAACAATGTAATTGTAACTCTCTCTTCCCTCAAACAGTTCAAGCACAGAGTTCTTCTTCTGCTTCTTCTGCTTCTTCTCCCATCACCAGAATCTCTCAACTGCTAAGTTCCACCATTCATATATCAACTACAATTAACCCAAGGTATTAATTTTACAACATGTTCATTTTTTTAAAAAAACTTTAAAAAGAACTTGGAATAATACCAATTCAATTCTGCTGGTAACAATTGTCAGTATTGGGATTACAATTTTTAATTTTCTCACCCATATCAGGCATTTTACTTATTAAAACCCATGCAATTCATCTTTTTTTTCCGTGTCTTTTTCTTTTTACATACAGTTTGGCCATTGTCACCAAAGCAACCATGGGCATTAACGCACCATTCATGCAAGCAGGGATGGAACTCCAAGCAACAGTCAACATAAAGCAACCAATCAATGTAATTGCAAGGTTCAATGTGAAAGAGCAAAATCTCAAGATTGAGACCAAACCATATGCAGAGGAACGCCAAATCGTATCACTGAAGTAAATACTACAATTTTCCTACTTTCATCTATAACCAAATGATCTGAATTTTTCATTGATGACTAATGCAATATTTGACTTGTAGTTCTCAGGTTTTTGTTACCTCTATAAATATTGAAGATTTGTCTTCAGCAAAGAGGACCCCAATTTTACCTTCAGCAAATGAACCCAGCTTGACAGCACAAGACTTCAGATCAACACATAGCTTATCAATAGGCTATCGTCAAGCCATTGTAAGTGACTTTGACTTATTACCTGAAGTAGTAAATGAGCAACTGTACAGTCACTACTCTTTTTCCCCCACAATTTGTGTGACACGGAAAGCACCAGTGATATTAAACTGTCTGGCATGATAATAAAAATAAGTCAGTCTTTACACTTACAATCGACTGTTGTTTCTTTGCAGCCGCAGTTGTCTCCAGAAATAATATCTCAGGAAACATCATCCTCTGAAGAACAGCGACGTATTCCACGTGCCTCTACATATCACACCTGTGCTTTGACAACCAAATTTGGACTAAAAGTTTGTCTGGATGCTAGAATGAAAAGCTCTGTCTTCATCAAAAATTGCCTATTGTACCGTCTCATTGGCCAACATGCTGTTAATGTAACCGTCAAACCAGGTAAAGAGATTAAATAAGACGGATTTAGCCCCAAAGGCTATTTATAGTTCTCTATAACGATATATTGTTTAATAGTGAAAGGCCAAAGCCAGTCTTTGTGAATTTTTACATTTAAATCCTTACGTCACAGTGATGATTAAACAATAACTCCTCTCAAAAGTCTTGGGAAACAATAATCTGTTCAGATCTTATTGGAAACTGTTTTATTCTGATGGGTTCCCGAGGATGAAGAAACAATCCTAAAATGCATACTTAGAATTGTTACATAATAGCAATGATTGTCACTACGATTATACAGTAGTAGGAAATGCAGGAATTGGTTGAGTGACAAACTTCTGTATCTTTGACTTAGGCCAAGGACACCTCAGGTACCAAAGACTTTTCTTGAATTACAACCTTAATAACACCACTTCTATTGAGTGGATCTCTCATAGCAGCAAAATTGGGATTTGGCTATGAAACTGTGAGATAGGTAATAGAACCTGTGATTGTCCCCGGGTCTCCCATTGCTGGGTATTTCCCCAGATAATCAGTGATGTCTGTCCCTGAACAACCGTGACCAAATCCTCTCTGTTATTTCACAGTACGAGGCAGAAACAACAAAGGTTTCACTTTCAGCAAATAGGCATCTCAATTCTAAGATATTAAAGGGGCAAGACCATAAAGATTATGTTTCAACTAGCCTAGAATAGTAAATAAGAGGACATGGCCTTTGGTCTTTTTCCATCTCGCATTTCTCACGTTCTTATATTATGTTCGATGGCAATATATGATTCATAATAAACCTTCTTTTCCAGTTCAATCAGAGTCAGAAATTGAAAGAATCGTGCTTGAAATACAGACAGGATCAAAAGCAGTTTCAAAAAGAATTCGATTGACAGACCAAGAGGACCAACAAAGTGGAAGAATTCAGGAAGAAGTTCTTATGAGGCACTTAGAGGTATTAAGTTTATCTTCTGTGTTTCTGACACATTCAGTGACATTTTTAACACCATATCAATTTAAGGCAACCATGCGCCAAAGGAATAATATTCACTCTTTTCTGTGTTATATTTGGATTATCATTGCGAGGTGGAACTAATGTGTCTCTTAATAAAAAAAGCATAGAGATCTCAGGAAGATTGAATCGCATTTCTACCTTCCACCCAAAACTGGGTCAAAACTTTAGTGGGATTTATGCCTCCTTTGGTTCATATCAGACAGAAGGAGCGACTCCTCTCACACCCTTGTGAGTTGGTGAATGAAGTCAGAAAGAGTTCCAGATCCTCTTTTCCCTCTGATCTCTCCAGTGAGGAATAGTTATAGCTAAACTACTTATAATAAAAGATAAATAATCATAGTATTCTTTATATTTGATATAGGGTTTTATCAAGCCTTCGCGACATCCCGAAGCGCATTACAGAATACATTGTAAAGTTAATTGATTGTATATTTTGTGGGCAAAACTTGCTTAAGATGCTATTTGATTTACAGAGCGGAAGAAGAAACACCTCTATAGGTTCCTCATCCAGTTCCAGAAGATCATACCACTTTACTAGAAGTGATCGCCGATCGAGCAGACGTTCACTTGATAGAATACGTGGAGATTCCCCAGATGATCAGGGACTTGAAAGAAGAAGTAACAGGTTGCAGAGTAGCAGTAGCAGCATCAGCAGCAGCAGCAGACTAATATCATCTAGTAAAAACAGTGACAGGCGCAGAATGAGTGACAGACGCAGATCCAGTGACAGACGCAGATCCAGTGACAGACGCAGATCCAGTGACAGACGCAGATCCAGTGACAGACGCAGATCCAGTGACAGACGCAGATCCAGTGACAGACGCAGATCCAGTGACAGGCGCAGATCCAGTGACAGGCGCAGAATGAGTGACAGGCGGGGATCCAGTGACAGGCGGGGATCCAGTGACAGGCGGGGATCCAGTGACAGGCGGGGATCCAGTGACAGGCGGGGATCCAGTGACAGACGGGGATCCAGTGACAGACGGGGATCCAGTGACAGACGGGGATCCAGTGACAGACGGGGATCCAGTGACAGACGGGGATCCAGTGACATGCGCGTATCCAGTGACATGCGCTTATCCAGTGACATGCGCTTATCCAGTGACATACGGGGATCCAGTGACATACGGGGATCCAGTGACATGCGGGGATCCAGTGACATGCGCTTATCCAGTGACATACGGGGATCCAGTGACATACGGGGATCCAGTGACAGACGCAGATCTAGTGACAGACGGGGATCCAGTGACATGCGCGTATCCAGTGACAGACGCGGATCCAGTGACAGACGCGGATCCAGCGACAGACGCGGATCCAGCGACAGACGCGGATCCAGTGACAGGCGGGGATCCAGTGACAGGCGAGGATCCAGTGACAGGCGGGGATCCAGTGACAGACGAGGATCCAGTGACAGGCGGGGATCCAGTGACAGGCGAGGATCCAGTGACAGGCGGGGATCCAGTGACAGGCGAGGATCCAGTGACAGGCGGGGATCCAGTGACAGACGCGGATCCAGCGACAGACGGAGATCATCCAGGAGGATGGAGGTAATCATACTACAACAACAGCTTGGATTTATATAGCGCCCTAAAGTCAGAGTAGCGTCTCGGAGCACTTCACGGCTGTTGAGTCTGATAGCAAGTTAGGAGGAGAGACGGTGGGAAGGTGACCGAACAAAAAGGATGGTTTTCATGCGGGAGGGTGCAAGGTGGAGGGATTGAGGGAAAGTGTCCCAGGGTTTTGATGAGTAGCGACTCCTTCAATCATGGTTAAAATGATTAATTTCTATGAAGTTGACAATCTGGTGCCAGCAAATGCAGTATCCAGTGTATTGTAGAGAGGTTGTAAACAATTGCAAACGATAAATATTTATGCATTGACAGTTACAGTGATTTCCATGTAAATAATGTCCAATGATAACTGAAAATGATTTTTTTTTTCTTTTTGAAATAAATCTCAAGAGTGCAGAGATTTTAATGCTTCGGTTCAGGTCAACATATCGCAGTGAGGTAAGACCACATTCTGCTTTGACACCTTGGCCTGATTTAAAACCTAGTACGTAATTGGGTAAACTTCACACCTGGATAGCATTGACAATGGTCAGCAATAAACACACACAATAATAAAATTGGTTACTTCAATCCACGACAGTTTGTGGGACACTAATATGTACAATTGACTGCCTTATGTCGCCTACAAATATACATTCAATTCACTTCACAGTATATTCTGTGAAGTGCTTTGATGCATTTATAGAAGACATGAAAAGTGCTATATCAAATGCAGATTTTCATTATTATTATATCATACTATTTAGAGTTAATCTGTATGAATTGAAAGATGGAAAATGTCGATTATTCTTTATCCCTATTAATATTTTATTAAAATAGATGCTGTATAATTGCTATATATATATAGATATATATAGATATATAGATATATATATAGATATATGCTTCACAGCATAACAATGCGTAACTTTACTTCTGAACCATTTAGCGCTCAAGCAGAAGAATGGAACTGGGAGGCATATTAGGAAGTAAACAATCCTCAAAGCGAACAATAAGCAGCAGCTCAGCAATTCTTCAATCATCTCGCCAGGTTTGTCTTCTGCTCAACAGTAAAGTTCCAGGGTGCTTGAGAACTTAGACGAGCTCCTGTCCAATTAATCACTTTATGAAATATATTTCTTTGTAACCCTAGGGCGAGCTCATCAAGAGCGCAGGTTCCCCTATCCTCACCATCCTTCTTCGGGCAGTAAGGATTGACAGGAAACAGCAAGGCTATCAAATCACTGGATTCGCAGAGGTTTCAGATCGTCAACCCAGATTTCACTTGCGTGTGGTGGAACTGGCTGAAGACAGCAGGTGGAAAATCTGTGCTGATGGTATCATGCCTCATGGAAATAAAGCAATGGTAATATACAATTCTACTGTAGCTACGTGAATCTGCATCAAGAATATTTTTCATTATTCAGTGAAAATAACCTTATCAAAAATATTCTGTAGGTATTATTGAGATGGGGTCAAAACTGCCAGGACTATAAGGTGTCTGCTAAAGCATCAATTGGTCAACTTGCAAGAAATCCAGCACTTAAGATTGAAGTTCAATGGTCCAGGATTCCTGATTGGCTGAAATCAAGTGGAAGAATGTAAGCTTTAGAATAACATATTTATTTTGTTTTAGTGTGCACCTTCTATGTTGCAGAAAGCGACGTGCTTAATGATGCTTGTTTTCTGGATTCAGGGTTGGAGGATCATTACCAGGAATTGCCTACCTGTCAGGAATGTCCCAAAGATATCAGAGCAATCCTTCTCGACAGATTACAGTTTTGTTTGCTCTAACAACACCACGGACTATCGATACCATCATTAAAGTTTACAAGGTATTGCAATCTGTATTTACCACTTCTCTTGCATTTTAAGTGATGGTTATTATTGTTATATTTCTTTGCGTTGAGAACTGATGTTTTTTATGCTGAAATAACACAGAACTTTTCCTCCTCTTTCAGATGACGGCCTACTATCTGGGTGCTCAAATTCCTTTAGCCGTTCCCATCAGTGCAATTGCTCCACGAATAAAAGCAAGAGGATTCAAAAGCATTACTGAAATTCCAGACATATTTCTGACAGTGAACCAACGTAACTATTATTTCTACTCTTGGCTTGACAACTTAGCAAACTTAATTGATTTATTGAATTCCGTTTTGTTGCTTTAATTTAAATCATTGGAATCCTGAATGTGAGTTGAAACTTTAATGTTACAGTAAAATCCTGTAAAGCCCTTTGGGAGGTTTCAATATAAGGATTATTATTATTATTCACAAAACGTTATGTTCTGTAATCTATTTGTTTTTGTTGCAGGTAGGTGTTTGGCGGAACCAGGCAAAGTTCAGACATTTGACAATCAGACATTAAAATATCAAATTCCTAATGATTGCTACTATGTGCTGACCCAAGACTGTTCAAGTGTACCAAGATTTGTTTTATTAATGAAACGTGCTAAGGATCAAACAAGGAAGGGGATAAAACTTATCCTGTCAAATCCCAACATGTAAGTACCATCAGAAGTGATTGTTTTACTGTCCTATACTGTTCAGTAAAACAGTTTATACTGTTTACAAGTTCAATGCAAAAACCCAGATTTATAGAATATAAATGAATGTTGACAAAGAGCATGGAGAATGATGAATCAAAGCCGACATTTTTAAAAGGCATTATCACTGTCTAGTACCTTGAGGACTTTGATCCCTTAGACTCAGAACTTAAAATTTTGTTGCAGTTACCTGAGATCTTTGAGTAGCATGTCAGTGCTTGAATATATTAATGCAAGTTGCAGATCATTGTCTTAAAGTAGACACCAACTGTAAATCCACAGAAACGAAACAGAGATAGTACTCTATTCATTAAGTGTCCTGTGCTTTACTACAGGCTGTCTTTTTTTCTCTCTCTAGTTTTGTGTATAAAACTCACCATCAAAGCTGGAGAAAGTAGATCACACAATGTTGTATCTTCTCTCGATGCCTTCCCTGAAATTTAGTTTCTTGAATAGAATTTGTGGTTTTGTTTCTAAACAGGGTCATTGAAGCATATCCAGAAGGTCAAGATATTAAACTTAAAATGAACAATGTGGAGCTTCCAATCAGTTCCCTACCAAGAGTTGAACAAGGTGAGTGACGAACAAATTTTACAGAGGGTTATATTTCCCAAAACGGTAGCAATAAATGTTTGGCATGTGGAACCACACAATTTAATTGTGTTCCACTCCAAACTGGTGAAAGCTTAACTTACCTATCATTGCAACTTACCATGTCACACAACTCAGTTCTAGACTTAACATTTTTAGGATCATGGTGAATAATGTATGTTTTTAGGGATCATGGTGAGCTAAACAAAAATACAGTTTGTTTCTGCTACATAACTGCAACTTTGTCAGTATGTTACACAATCTATCTGTAGGTTTTAAACTTGATTAAAACACTGTTCCTTCTTGTTTTAGGTGTCCGGATTCAAACAAATGGCACTGGAATTCTTCTGGTAGCATCTGAATTGAATTTGGACTTAATATACTTTGATGGAAACAAAGTGCAGGTATCTGACCTGATTGATAAGAAACTTCTTCAAGTAGATTTTTGGGGTATTGTGGTTGAATTGCACTAATAAAAAAATGTTACACTGTGTTTTAAGGTTGTAGTGAACCAGATGAATAAGCGGACATGTGGTATTTGTGGATATAACGATGGGGAGAGAAAGATGATCATGCCAAATCACAACCAAACTCAAAGCGTTGACGTCTTCTTCCAGTCGTGGTTATGTTCAGGAACCACCTGCAAGGATGGTAGGGGATTTGGAATCACCGTTAAATCATGTTGTGTCACTAAAGAAAAGAAAAAAACAGCTCTTTGTAAAACACTGTATCTTCTTTTACTTCAGAGTGCAAGGTTCGACAGGAATTTGTGGAAGTAGATTCATCACTGAGTTTTGAAGGCAGGGAATCCAGGTGCTCGCCAATTGAATTAGTTCAACGCTGTCTCCCTGGCTGCGCACCAACGGAAAGAGTCCCAGTCAGTGTTGCTTTCCATTGTGTACCTTCCAGTAAGTTTTTTGCAGATGCCTTTTTACATACTGTACTGTATTCTTTTTGGAGGATGCTCTCGTTGTGAAGCTAAGTTTATACCATTAAATTATTTTTGTTAATAAGAAAATAAGTAAATAAGAAAGAAAACATACAATGACTGTGGTAAAAAATAAATTAATCTGGTGATGAATATTATAAATGTCACTAAATGTAAACTCATTGAAGAATTCATGTTTGTGTCAGATAGACTGAAATATTCTTCTGCAAAATATTACTATCTGACCACGATTCAAATCATTAACTAAGCATATATTGTTCTCTCAACAGATCCTTTTATGAGTGAACTAAGTTTTGATGTACGCCGCTCTGTGGATTCCCACAGTGACTGTATTGAAGAATAGTATTCATCTACCTTCTTCTGCACTAAGGATAAGCTTAGTGTTACTAGTGCCTTAAATGTAACATTTGTGATGCTATTGTTAATTTTTTTTAATGCACTACGGGTCTCATAATAAATCAGATTAACTGACAATTTAATTCGGTATTCTGTAATGTTCAGTAATGTTTTCTAATAAAGTCTTCTCTCAGCAAGTTGAAATACCAAAGATTGTTTGTCAACTATTTACATACATAAGAATAAAATCGGGCAGATAGCAACAGAACAAGAAGCATCACTTGAAATTTTGACTGAGCTACCAAAGTCAAAGTAGTTACAATAATATATAACATTGATCAGCATAATCTATTTGTAGCTTTAATTCTGATTTCATTTTACATTGAATTTTCGGGGGCATTTTTGAAAGAATGAACCTAACACATGCATAAAGAAGAATCGTATATGTAGTAACACTTCGGGTAGAGGACACCATTGCTCAATCTAACCTACCTATCCAACTTTTCAAAGGATTACATGTTTAGTTTGTTTTAAAAATAACCTTTTTTAATTCTGATTAGTTTCAGGTTAGGAGTTTCAAGTATTGTCATCATTGAAAATATTAATACTCTCACTCTCCTAAAAGTGTGGAGGTAATTGCATTGTCCAACAATTCATTTAAACAAAATTGGATTGGATGATGAAGGCTTTTCGGCCCATTTGATCATCAGTCTTGCTAAACATCTACCCCCACTGTCCTCTCAAAACAGCTTCAAGCTGTATGTTTCAATGAGTGAGTCCAGTATCCTGTCCACAACCACTTCTTGGTAACCTGTTCCAGTCATTAATTATCCCCTGAGAAAAGATAACAGCTTGGGTCTATGCTGAGATTGTCCTTTGCGTTTCTTGAAACCCGTGTCCTCCTGTTCTACTAACTTGGTGCATTCTAAAGTGTTATGGAATCATAGAATATTACAGCACAGAAGTTGGCCATTCCATTCTTTGGAAGTGCCGGCTCTTTGGAAGAACTACCCAATCCGTCCCACTCCCCCACTCTTTCCCCATATCGTTGCAAATATTTCCTCTTCAAGTTCTTATCGAATTCCCTTTTGTAAGTTGTTATTGAATCTGCTTTCATCGACTCTTTCAGGCAGTACATTGCAGACCATAACAACCACAACAACAAAATTACATTTATATACAGTAGTGCCTTTCGGATCGGGAGGATGTCCCAAGGTGTTAGACAGCTCGGAACTGAGCTGAGTCTAGTGATTGGGGAGGGCAGGTGTGGGGTAGCAGGTTGATTGAAAGCATGGAAAAGAGGAGGTTGCTTTGAGGCCAGCAGATCGCAGAGGTAGGGGAGAGCAAGGCCATGGAGGGCTTTGAAGATGAGGACCAGGATTTTGATCTGTTTACTCTGTGTGATAGGAGAATAACAACTCTCCTATGTAATAAATCTATGTCCCCCTAGTTACCGACCCACCTGCCACCCTATCCAGCCTATCCTCTCATAACTTTATAAACACACCTGCTAAATTTCCCCGAAACCTTCTCAGCTCTAAGGAGAAGAACAACTCCAGCTTCTCTAGTCTCGCCAGTTAACTAAAGTGCCTCATACCTGGTACCATCTGGTAAATCTTCTCTACATTCTCTAGGGCCTTGATACCCTTCCTAAAGTGTGTTGCCCAGAATTGGACACAATACTCCAATTGAGGCCTAGCCAGTGACTTACCAAGCCAAGGATCCATTTAAACAACTGTTTGAACAACTCTTTCAACTCGTTCTGACACCTTCAAACACCTCTGAATGTGAACTCCCAGGTTTCCCTGCTCCTGAACCCCATTTAAAACTACCTTTTAGTTTATATTGCCTCTCCATATTATTTCTCCAAAAATGCATCACATCTCACTTTTCTATATCAGTGAGTGATATTTTCTATATCATTCAATATTATTATTGAGTACAGTAATTGGCAACAACACTGATGAACCTGTCAGGGACGTTCCTGTGCCAATAGTAAAGTGCAGAAATATTTGCCAAAAAATGCCAAATTTGGGGGGAAATTGAGGATGAATTGGAATTACCTATAATCTGAACACATTTTCCAAATTGGTGATGTATACCAACTTGTCTTTGGGCTGCATAGTTCGGTTGTCAAGTCGAATAATTTTTAATTTGTTGACCAACATAGAAGCCAATTTGTACACAGCAAGGTTTCACAGCGTGAAATAAATGATCAAGTTTTATGGATGATTCTTGGTCAAGGCACCAAGTGATAATTCCTTCTCATTTCAAAATCGTAACATGTGATTTTTAACGTGCACCAACCACCTTAGACATTCTAGTTATTTAAACAACTGAGCTTATCTCTTCACAGTTCAGCACATTATTGCACTGGACGATTAGCCTGGTGTATGATTTGCAGTTCCAATGTAGATATACTGTATTTAGTTCAATATCAATTCAAGAAACGGTTGTCATAATTTGGCTGAGCTATTGTACAGACCTGGTATGAAAAGTATCTGAACAGGTTTTTCTTAGTTCAACACATAGAAGAAGCAGCACATTCACAAATGGGAGGAGTAAACAATTCAAGTTAAAGAGATTCAAATAAATCAAATTTAAATGTGTTTAAAAACAAATGGGAGATTGGAGAAATTAGAAACTTTGGAATGAAACAAATATACACTCAGAAGTGTGCCCAGCAGCTGCAGATGGTTAATTAGAGTAGGCCCATTAGGTACAATCAACAAGAGTTTAGTGGGAAGAATCCATGCCCTCAGTCACCAGTCAGCTTCTCCAAGTCCTACCAATACACTGGGACGGCTGGCTGGATAAATATATCACCATAACAAACAATGTTCAGACAAACTGAAGGCAAGACTGGAATGTGGTTCCCTGCTTCAAGAAAGCTGACAGAGCCATAACTGACAATGACAGACTCTTAGCCTGTCTTTACTAATGAGTACACTAATAAAGAATAACTTGCATGGTTTCAGAGAGGGAAAGTATTTGGTTGACTACTTCCTATGGAATTTTTCAAAGAGATGACAAAACCAATTGTCTGTAGGACGCCATATGATGTAATGGAATACAAGAAAGACTCCTTTACAACCCAAGGTATTAAATGGAGACCATTCTGAATATATTGATGATTCTCAGGTTCAATGTAATTAAATTCGCAAATGACACCAAATTAAAGGGATACTGGAACCAAAGTATTATGTAAGGTAATCTGTACCTATTATGTAGCTAATCTGCTCACTAGCAAATACAGTGGTGATAAATTCCAGGTTCTGGTTATCGGAAATTTAAATAGAATGCATGTGTACTCCATGGATGAGATCAAACTTGTCAAAGGGGAAGGAAGTTGAAAGAGATCTAGAAGTGTGAGTTGACTTGGTGCTCGCCATGTCACAACTTTATCCAATAATATCAACACAGCTCTCATGGTGCATACACACAATGTCTTGTACAAAGTATCTGCAGTCATGCTTGTCACTGTATTAAGTGTTCTTCTTTCTCTCCTTGACACAATTCCAGTTCGATTCCCCTGTGTTTACTACCTATCAGGAAACATATTTGACTGCCTCCCACTTTGGCCCATTCCACGTTTGCAAAATGCAAGCTAACCCTGAACTCTTAAGTCCTCTATCTGTGGGTGGACAATAACCAAGAACATTTTGACTCACAGGTGAAGGATTGGTGCCATCTGACTTTTCCTATGTTCCAAAGTCATCTTTTATCTGTCAGCAAAAGTAGCGCGTGGATGGAGTATCAGCAATATTCTTAAAGTAGTCTAAAACGATGGAAATTACAAAACACACTAACAATGTGTTTGATTGACAATGTTGAATTTTTTAATGTCACAAAATAGGTTGGTTACTTTATTTTACACTCCAAATTCCATCGTTAATGTCATTGATTTTCTTATGGAATTTTCAGCCCAAGGTTTTCCAAGCATCAGCATTTTATCCTTTAGAGGCTACACGAGTGTAATTTTGTTGTTGTTGTATCATTTCAAGCAATTTGCAAGAAGCATGTCTCACAGATACATCAATAACAACTATATGTGATGAATTTCTGAGTAATATAATGAAAAAAAGGTCAGATGTTGACAACATGATATATTTAACTGACATCTTCCTTGCTTATTTAATCTGACATTGCAAATGGTTACATTGAACTGTTCTTTCTCAGTTCATACTTTCTCAGTCCATTGCCTATGGAAAACGTACAGCTCAAATTTATTGGCACAACCAAACTTTAAATGGACATTGTTTGAAAATGACACTCAGTCGGTCTAGAAAATAGATTTCAGGTGAATGTTAATAACGTTTACCAGGTTTTTTCTTTTGCCACCGGCATCTGCAGCATTTTGGTGTTTTAAATATATTGTTAACATGGAATGTAAAATTTGTTGTTGAACTTTATTGAAATAAATATTTTAAACAAATACTCCGTCCTTTGAGATACAGTACTGGAAAAAATACTTAATTTGTTGTTGGGACTGGAATATTTTATTTCACCCAAAAATTATAATAACAACATAGTGTCTTTCACATCTCAAGGTGATGTAAATCACTAAAAAACTTTTTTTTTACCTCTTTATAGAGTTTCTGCCTTTTTTCTTTGAAGATCAATTTTGGGGGATATTGGAAAGATAAGAAATCCCCCAAATATTCTTGACAGATTTCTGTTTCCTCTGTTCTCTTATTGTCTAGTTTGTTTTTGTTTCTCACTAAACCTTTGCTTCAGCTCCATCCAACAGAATTTTGAAATAGAGCTATTCTTTAGTTGACATGCAACCACCAGGAAACTGGAATTCAAACTAGATAGAACTTGGTCTATTATCGTCTAGCATTTCTTATGCTCTTAAAAATGACACTAGATTCTATTTGAAAATATTGGCCAGGTAACTTAGGTTAACCTGCTATTAGCACCTTGGGACATCCTTCCAACATGAAAGGCGCTCTATAAAGGTCATTTTATTTTGTTGTTGTATTAAGCTGTTAAGTAATAATAATGAACATTGAATCTGATGCAGCCTCTTCTCACATTGCTATCTCAAACTCTTCATAGAATGTATTTTGTTTGTTTTTTCTTTTGTGTCACATTGACCCAAACTACACCCGAACAAATCGATAGTGAAATCTGTGATTAAATAAAACTTACGCCACAATATTCACTGTCCCAGCAAGGACACGTTGATCACAACCTATCCAGGTCATCATAACCTACGTATGGTCCATGCCAAGGTACATAACCAGTTTTCATGAATTTAAAACTTATTTTAAAGTTTCAACAGTTTCTTTAAACAAACCTATATTAAACAAAATCTAACTATAATACAGTAAAAGCCCATGTATCTAGCACCTTCAGGACCTGGCCAATGCCAGTTAAAGTGCTTGCTGGATATTCAGCCGAAAACACACACAAAATTTTTTTTGGGGAAAAAATACATTATGCCAGATAAATTCCGGTTAATCGAATGCGGACTTTTTTTTGAGGTACCGGTTATATGGAGGGTACAGTTGATTGGGTCACGGATGAATGGGCTTTTAGTGTATATAGTTGGCCCTTTATCATCTGGTAAATACCATGATAAATTGACAACTATTTTAATTAAAATATGTTATGTCTACCTCCTGTGAACTTTGATACTGATCAAAAGTGGTTTATTCAGCAAAGGTTACCACGTAAGTGGTCCCGTGGTACAGAAGCTCATGCTTTAAAAGAGATGACAGAATGAGCAAACCTCCATTCACCAATCAACATGAGGGGAATCATTTTCTTACTGGGTCTAACCCTCGTGGGTAAGTTGGAAAATGTTCTACTTAGAACCGGTAGCTATGTTTAGCTATTTTTACTGCATTCAAAAAATATTTTGTGTTAAATCTAGAAAAATGTATTGAAAAAATTTAGATTATTTAATAGAATATTTTCCCTGACTTGTATTTGTTTCTCAATTCCAGGGAGTCACAGGTCGAGAACAGGTAAGAATAACTTTACTTGCTGAACACTGATATTTTGCAATATGGGTTTATTTCTGTGTGTTCCTATCAATACTGTAATATAATTATGTTTTGCTAGCAGAAGACCAATCTAGTGAAAAGAGTTCTCAACCCAACTTCAGCGAAAGGCAGACCTATGTTTACAAGTATGATGGTGTGGTTCTGACTGGGCTTCCAGAAAATGGTCTGAACAGAGCAGGTGTAAAAATCTCTGCCAGAGTCCAAATCAGCGCACTGGCACAAACCACCTATCTGATGATGGTAAGATGATTTATAATATAAATAATAAATGAATAATGCGAGTGCCTACAAGAAATTAATCTTATTGAGGGTCCAAGTGGCACAATTTGTTTTGGAATCAGGAGCAACACAATACCAATTTTTGCATTTATGTGGTGCCTTTCACATCGGGAGGACATCTCAAGGCGCTTTATAGAGACAAAAGATTGAAGTCACTCTTGTATATCGGATGCTTATTGTGTTATTGAGTAAAGTTGCAAGAAGCCCAACGGGAAAGTACCAAAGTTCTAATTTTTTGCACTGTGTTGTATTACGTGGTATCAATTACTCACAGTAAAGAATGCTGTGTAGTTAACTAAAATTTTTCACAACAATCCTTTGCGATTCTTAGGGGTTACCACACTCTGCATTCACAAGACATTTCATCTACAGTTGGCAAATTGCATTTTGTTTTTAGAAAGCTCCTCTAAAATACTATTGAAATCGCTTTATTTTTACAATTAAATCAACGTTAGCTTGAACTGTTGAATTTATCAAAACATTAAAACACACAGTCTGTTTTGAGCAAGAGTAGGTCTTGCTCAAGTGCTATGAACGGCTTTGAGAATTTATATGATTTTCTTTTCGGCTCATTTGTATTGCAGATCAAAGACCCTCAGATTCAGGAGCTCAATGGCATTGCACCCAGTGTACCATTACCTACAACAAGTAAACTGTCACAGAAACTGGCAGCAGACCTGACCAGACCTGTGAGGTTTGAATACATCAATGGCCGAGTTGGAAGAATCGACGCCCCTGAAACCTTGCCAGATAATATTCTCAACATCCACAGAGGCATTTTGAACTTGCTTCAGATCACCATTAAGAAGACACAAAATGTCTATGAGTTACAAGAGGTAAAAGGTTCAGACCTCACGCCTCACCGCAAGGTTATTCCTGAAAAAAAAATTCATGCAGCCTTACAATAAACCATTTTGCTTTTCCCACCCACCAGGCTGGAATTGAAGGCATCTGCCTTACAAGATATATACTTCAACAAGACAGTAAGGCCAACCAGATTATCGTAACAAAATCAAAGGATTTGAGCAATTGTCAGGACAGGGCCATTCAACAAATTGGTGTGGCTTATGCACTACCCTGCCCTACTTGTCAACAGGTAAACATGCTATTTTGAGTTTGTTCTCGATGTTTTATGTTATCTATATATCTCAAGCTAAGGACCAGATTATTTCTTAAATATATGATTCATGAAGCCCTGTAAAACTATACTGTAATTACCGCAGAATGACATACCATAGGTGGACATTCCAAAGCAGTGCTGGGAGAGCATTGTATTGCATTGCAGTTCTGCCTGTTCAGGTGAACATTAAAAATCCTATTGTACTATTCAAAAAGAGAATAGAGTTTCTCAGATTGTTGTTGTTTGCCAGTGCGCTGATTTCGACTGTGGCACTGATTTTTACATCATTTTATTTGGCGAAGCTGTTGATTTTTTACCTAACAAGTTCCCCAAATATAATTGGTTACTCATTTCGTGGTTGCTTATGGGACACTGCTGTGTGTAAATTGGCTGCCACATTTCACCCGCAAAATGCAATCAATCCAATTTACAGTGTATCCTGTGAAGGGCTTTGAGATGTCTCAACAATGTGATAAGACACTATATCAAATGCCACAGTCAGTTTTATTATTATAGTTACCTGACTTATGATAGATGGTAAATTAATAGGGCCATGACGAACTACTCTGATATACTTTCTTCAGTACATTTTGCAAATTTTTTTTTTTTTCTGTCTTTAGAGAGGCAAGAATCTCCGAGGTACTGTAGCTATTACCCAACTTCTGAAACCCACAAAATCATCCGGTGCTCTCATTATTGAAGCTAGATCACAGGAATTGCATCAATTCACGCCATTCCATGAACGTGATGGAAGTGCTATTTTGGAGGCAAAGTAAGTGTTTGATGCTTGGATTATTAATATCTTACAATTGAATTGCATTATCTTGTTTTTAAACCCCTTCAACTTCCTTCCTCTCCTCTGCCAACTGATGAGACAGGAGATGCCACATATATTAGTTGTGCTCAGGTACACTGCCCAGTTTTCATGAGTCTAGACAATGTAAGCTTTGGCTACTTCATTATTGGAGGAAAGGCAGCCAAGTTTCACACTGAACTCACTGACATCTCTTGCAAGAATCAGCAAACAGAAACAGGAATTGTTGATGTACTATTTCGAGTCCAGGTTGAAATAAACAACATACAGCCTGCCCTAAGTACAGTATATAGTTCAATTACAACTTAAGCATTGAATGCATCACATGAGTCATAGGCAGAGCTCACTCACATCGAGTGCAGATTTTCTCCATTGATTTAGAATAAAAGTGGAGAGTTTACCAGTTTTTATGACTTCTCTTACTTTATTTTACAGTATTCATTTCTCACTATTTCTATAATGTGGCATTTTTAAATCCATGTACATAAACAATTTTAGACTTTAGAATTCCGAACGATTCCAGTTCACCTGAATCTACTAAAAGGAGCTGCATCCCAAAGAAACAAATTCTCACTCATATTTCCATTTAAATGTTTATGAATTCTGATGAAGGGTCTTGGACCCGAAACGTTGATTCACTTTTCCATTCTCCATAGTTTCTGCCTGACCTGCTGAGTGTTCCCAGCGATTTCTATTTTTGTTTCAGATTTCCAGCATCGGCTGCATTTTGTGTTTTTTGTTTATCAATACAAAATATCAATGCAATATTTTTCTTTGCAGGCAAAACCTTATCTTAGATGATATCAGAGCAGAAGCTGTGCCCGTGCCACAGGTTAAATTGATGCCCCGTGGAAGTTTGAAATACACTACCGACCATAGTGTACTCCAGAAGCCAATTCAATTGCTGAAATACGATAATCTAGAGGCACAGGTAAATATTTCCAATAATATTTGTACTTTAGGATATGCTGTGTGACCCTCACATTTTAAACCTTCATATCTTACACTTTCCTACTTTCTATAGATCGTTAACATCTTGAGATACCTGGCTCAATACAACCAACAGGAGGTCCGAATGGACGCTCCAGATAAATTTCTTCAACTTATCCAGCTTCTCCGACTTGCCTCATTTGAAACAGTTGCAAAAACTTGGAAGCGATTTTCAAACGCAATGGGCAGGCACGATACAGAGGAATACAGGTAACTAATTAATCACAGTGACATTAATTGTAAAATCTAAGATCAATGTCAGGATAGATGTTTAGCTGTGTAGTGCCTGTGGAGCAATTATTTTTATATCAAGAACTCAAAGAGAATGCAACTAACCAAGTTTTTGATGATGATTTGACTTCCCCTTGTACAAGTTAGAGCAGTGAATAACAACACAACCTATTTTCCAAGATTATACAAATCTGCGCAATCTAGTGCCCCATGTATCTGTATCAATGTAGTTGTATCGTACATAATCCCCTAAAATCTTCATTGACCTGACAATCTCATATAAGGAAAGTAGAATCTCTTATAAAAGAAGCTGGGTGCAGATTTATTTTCTGTTGCTGGAATACATAGAATTGATTGAACAACTATGATAATCTTTACACTGCACAGCAACTGCAGTATGTTTGCCTATTAAATGATTAATGTCCATGTATTAAAGGTGGAAACCATTCCCCATCATCTGTTTTCATGACTGCAAAATTCCCCCCAAAACTTAAAGTAGTCCCAGACACTCCATCCACCCACACACTTGCGGGAAAAAAAGGATACACGGTGGAGTGAGAGGAATAGAAATAAAATGTTCTCACTTTATTTCCTAGATGTAGACAATGGCTTTTGGAAGCACTTCCCGCAGCAGGAACAGCTGACACCCTGAGATTGCTCAAACGCAAAATTCAAAGTTCGGAAATCAGAACCATTGAAGCAGCTCAGGTTTTGGTTCTTGCAATGCAACAACTCAAAGCCGACCGACAGAGCATGCCTATTGCTAAAGTGAGTATGGAACAGAATCTAGGCTGACACTCTGATGCATTGCTGGGGAGTGCTCAATTGTTAGAGGTGTCAGATGAGAAAAGTAAAGATTAATCTCCTCTGTGTCTCTTCTGTATAGGAACTCCTCGCCATTGATCAAATAAGACAATCTCCCATCCTTCGCAAAATTGTACTTCTTGGATATGGTTCTGTGGTGTACAGATTCTGCGCAGAGCGACAATCCTGCCCTGAAGATGTCCTGCAGGTAACATGATGTGGTTTAATAATATGAGAAATGATCTGTATTATATGGTTTGTACGAATGTCTCACAGAGGTTTTTTTTTGTTCCAGCCACTCCATGATCTGCTTGCCGATGCTGGCAGTCGTTCCCACGAACAGGAGATTGTTCTTGGCCTCAAAGCAGTCGGTAATGCTGGACAGTCAATAAGCATAAAACGCATTCAGAAATTCTTGCCTGGCTTTGGCAGTGCAGCATCCAGTCTCCCACTAAAGATTCAGGTTGATGCTGTAGCTTCGCTGCGTAACATTGCAAGGAGAGACCCACGAAAGGCAAGACAAGCATTCCTTTTATTTCAGTTAAAAAAACTACTAAGGTTAATTTGACTAAATTCGTCTTGTTAAAGCTTTCAAAAACCTATAACCTAACATACATCTATTAATCCACACACCATAAAAAAAATTCCTTTTTTTATACAGAATAAATTAACAAATGTTTCTGTTAGTGAATTTTTTAATATCATATATGAAAAGGAGACCTAATAGAAGTTTTCAAAATCATGAGCGGATTCAATAGGGTAAACAGGTGGGTGTATCAGTGGGTTGAGGTCATAGATTTAAAATATTTTCTAAAAGAAACAGAGGGGACATGAGGAGAAATGTTTTCATGCAGCGAGTTGTTCGAATCTAGAATGCATTGCCTGAAAAATTGGTGGGGGCCGATTTAATAACAACTTTTAAAAGAGAGGTGGTTGGTTATTTGAGGAGGACATGTTTGCAGGGTTAAGGGGAGAGAGCCGGGGAGTGGGATTGACTTTGAAAAGCTCTTTTCAAGGAGCCGGCACAGACACGATGGGCCGAATGGCCTCCTTTTGTGCTGTAAAATTCTATGATTCTATGATATGTACATTACATATCTGCACACCTAATTTAAAAAATAAATATAATAACATTTGTTATACTGGATCTAGTAGTCTGTCACGGTACTGCTGTAGTATAGTGGCCATCAATTCACTTTACGGTATATTCTGTGAAGTGCTTTGAGACGTCGATAAGATGTGAAAAGCGCTATATCAAATGCAAGGATTATTTATTATTATCATTTTCTTTCTTTTGAGACAGGCGCAAGAGATTACCATGCAGATATTTATGAACCGAAGGAATCACCCTGAAGTCCGAATGATGGCTTGTGCAGTGCTGTTCTCTACCCAACCTAGTTTAGCTTTAGTAGCAGTGGTAGCGGATTCTCTGCTACAAGAGACCAGCTTACAGGTTGCCAGCTTCACATATTCACACATGAAAGCTCTGTCAAGAAGCTCACTTCCCTCTCTCAATTCAGTGTACGTATTTACAGATTTTAATGAAAACATGTTGGTGATAATTAACAATTAGCTTAGTGTAGTTAGGTGCCAAAAAATGTAAGGGTTAATTTACGGTGTAGTCATCCTCTTTTCAACCTCTTCAGGCTCACAACATGGTTATCCTATTTAACAGATAGTCTCCTGGATGGTTAACATGCTCTCCCTGGGGTTTGCATTTGCTTCAAGGTAGCAAAGCAATCAAAAGTGCTATTGACTAGCTGTAGCAGTTTTGAAATGTCTGATAACACTTCGCCAGTTATTACTGTCTCCTTAGTCACTTTGTGAGGGAAATACAGTACAGCAGCCATATGTACAGATCAGGGTCCCGCAAATAGTCATGATCACCAAGTCTATTTTTTTAAACCAGGGGAAATTCCCTTCTCTGCTTGAACAGTGAGAACTGACAGACAGTTCAACATCAACACCTTACCCAAAAGATGCCTCCAAAAGTGAAGCAAACACCTTGCAGTGGACATTACTGAGTCAATGCAGTAATCCAACTACCATTTATTTTAACAGGGCTGCTGCCTGCAATGTGGCTGTCAAATTGTTAAGTCCCAAACTTGACCGACTTGGTGCCCGATACAGCAAGGTCTTCCGTACTGATATGTTTAGATGTAAGTACTGTAATGGCACGTTTGTAAATGAAAATATTATAGCTACAGTTGAAGCAGCTAAGAGTTTAGATCATCCGGTTTGTTACCCTATTATGTCCACAGCACGTTTTGATCAGTATATTTTCTCCATAGTGTTGTTGTTCATCAAATATCGAATAGATTCTATTTGATGTACATGTTTATTACAATACATATTTATACTACATATTTATTTAAATTAAAGGTGGATCGTAAACCAAACAAGTCATTGACTTTGGTTCAAATGTTATTTGATGATTCAATGACTGTTGCAACTTTTCGCTAGCTGGAATTTAATTTTGCTTAATAAACCACAAGAACTGGGTAATTCAATGTATCTTTCTTGTTCAGATAATCTGATGACAGGAGCAGCTGCTAAAGTGCTTCTAATGAACAGAGCTGGCAGTGCCATACCAACATCAATTTTGGCCAAAGTTCGAGGTCATGCCCTTGGCTCTTCAGTAGATCTTGTGGAGGTAACAAACTAATTCTATCTGAAACGCATCTTTAACTTTTCCATGAATGTACCATATCTGCATGGATTTTTCTTTGAAAAATTTTTTTTTTTTGTTCAATCCACCAAGGTTGGCTTGCGAGTAGAAGGTCTTCAGGAAGCCCTACTGAGAAATAAAATAACATTCAGTGGTAGACCGAATATTGAAAAGATTCAGCGTATTTTAAAAATGGTAAGAACAATCCAGCAGTATCATTTGTTCTACAAAGATTCTGTCCCTGGTTAAGGTTTTGTGAATTTTTCATTTTTAACATTTGTTCATTCATTTACAATGTTTTTTTCCCCACAGCTTTCAGGATGGAAATCATTGCCTGAAGAAGTACCGCTAGCCTCAACATACTTCAAACTATTTGGCCAAGAAATTGCTTTCGTTGAACTCCGAAGGGATGACATCCAACAAGTCACTCAGGTACCAGACAGCCTTATAAGATATGATTTGTAAAGTGTACATCCAAATGAAGATGACGGGTGCAGAATTCTTTATAGACTTTATATATAGTCTAATCATTCTTATTACTACATCTTTTTCACAGTCCGTCGGCACTTCACTTCAAAACCAACTCAAGAGATATGCAGAACAACTCCAAAGGGGGATTAAAGCACGTCCTTCTAAAGCATTGCTATTAGCTGAGGTGCGACGTGTTGTACCTACAGGCCTCGGTCTACCCATGGAACTCTCCTTGATTACTTCTGCTGTTGGAGTGGCCAAAATCAATGGTAATATTTGCTTCTATCCCCATTTTATTTATCTGAATGACCCTTCATTGATCAGTTCATTCTTTAGTTTGGAGGACAAATAATACAGCAACTGCCCTCTCAACGAATGCTGTCTGTGTGTTCCTCCGTCTCCTCTTCCTCACTCCAGCCAGCATGGCAAGGAGTAGGTGTAGCTTGTCAGAAGTGGACTTGAGTTGAGTATCAGGCAAGCCTTCATTGTGGATAACCGTTAATTGCTAAGTTGGAACTCTTTTAGCAGTACAGGAATTAGAAGAGACATTTCTCTCCGACTGGGTATGTTGCAGGAAATTAAGCAATTGTCACTAACTCTACACAACAACAACAACTTCGATTTATATAGTGCCCTCCATGCCGGATGGTGTCTCAGAGCGCTTCTCAATAGCGGATCCCGGGACCGAGCCAGGAGCAGGGGTAGAAAGGTGACCAAAGGCGCAGTTGAAGAGAAAGGTCTTCAGCTGGGATCTGAAACTGAGAAAAAAGGAGGGAAGACGAAGGTAGTGAGGAAGGGAATTCCAGAGCCTCGTGGCGTAGTGGCTGAAGCCCCGGCCGCCGAGGGTGGAGCGGAGGATTCAGGAGACGTGGAGGAAGCTAGACCCAATGGAGCGAAGGCAACGGGAGCTGGTTTGAGGAGAGGGGAGGTCAGAGCAGTAGCGGGGTGCAGAGCAGCAGAAGGATTTGAAAACAAGGGTGAGGACTCATCCTTTATACTCCCTTCTCTCAAACAGTTCAAGCAGAGACAACTCCTTCCTCCTTATCAAGAATTTCTGAATTGGTGAGTGCCAACATTCAACTAGACGTCACCCCAAGGTATGTATTTCACCACAATGGTTCTTTTTTTAAACAAATCCTCACAGAAAATATCAATTTTAGAAAAAGGTTAAATATTATTAAGAGATGTAATTTTTGATGTCTACAGTGGGCTTTCCGTTCATTATACATTTTCAAGGATGCAAATGGATAGATTATTAAATTTGTTTCACTTAATGTTCTCTGTGTTGTTTTTCAGTGTGGTTACATTCACAAAAGCAGTCATGGGAATCAATACTCGCTTCATCCAGGCAGGAGTCGAACTCCAAACAAGAGTCCGTATAAGTCAACCTATAAATGTAGCAGCAAAAATAAATATAAGGGAAAGAAATCTCAAGATTGAGAGTAAACCATCTGTAGAGGTGCGCAGAGTGATATCTTTGAGGTAAATAATAATATCTTCCATAATATAACCTTTAACTCGAAGTCATGAAAATATTTTTTTTCTGATTTTCTTTCGATTCTATTGACTTTTTTTTAAAAATGATTCAATGGCTATACAAATGAATAATTTCTGAGTCGCCATGAATGGCTAAAATTTTTAAGAAAAATCTATTTTATCATATTGCATAACGGTTGCCAATTTTTTATCAATTTCTACCAACTGAGCTTTGATTGTAATCATTAGGTGTCTCATATTTAACATTTAACATGTAGTTCCCAGGTTTTTGCTGTTTCAAGAAATATTGAGGAGTTGTCTGCAGCAAAAATGACCCCCATTTTACCTATAACAAGTGAAGCCAGTATTACAAAGCAAGAATTCAAATCACAACGCACAACACAAGAGTCTAGAGGAAGCATTGTAAGTGCCTTTCCTTTGTTTTAAACCTACAAGAACAACAAAATTACACTTGTATGGCGCCTTTCATGTCAGAAGGACATCCCAAGGCGCTGAATAGTCAGGGGTTCGGGAACCAAGCATGAGGAGAGGCAGAGTAATGGGGAGGGGAGGGAGAGAGGTGGGAAAGCGGCTTAAGGCACGATCGAAAAGGAATGTCTTAAGGCCAGCCATGAAGGAGGCAAGGGAGAAAGCAAAGTGAAGTGACTGTAGGATGGAGAGTGAGGCAGAGGGATTGAGGTTTAAATTCCCGTGCAACTCTGCAGTACAATGAATTTGTTTTGATGATTCCGTTTTTAGGGATAGTTATTGCTGAAATGGAAAACACGTGATATTAAGATGCCTAGCATAATAGTAAAACAAAAGTATTAAAAATGTTTTCCTATTTCAATGGAGTTACATTTTCTTGTGTCTTTGCAGATGCACATGTCTCCGGAAACAATATCTCCAGAAATGTCATCCTCTGAAGAGCAGCAACCACGTACTCCATCTACCTCGACGTATTACACCTGTTTAAAAACAACTAAATTTGGACTAGCAGTTTGTCTAGATGCTAGAATGAAAAGCACTGCCTTCATCAGAAATTGTCTATTGTACCGACTCATTGGCCAGCATGCTGTTAATGTAACCGTCAAACCAGGTAAAGACAAAATAATTTGTACATTTGCTATAGCGCCTTTTCACGTCAGGAAACCATCTCAAAGCGCTTCATACGATATACTGTAAAGTGGAATGGCTGTGCGTTTTGGGATGAGATGGAAACATTTTGCGCACAGCTTTGGCCCACAAACAGCCATGAATTGAACGACCTCAGATTAACATTTCATCCAAAGGATGGTACCTCCATCAATGCAGCAAACCCCAGCAATGAATTGGAGTGTCAGCCTAGACTATATGAGCTCCAAGTCCTGACATGTGACTTGAACCCCCAATGAGACATTTTCACTTCCAGCAATGAGGCATTACATATTGGTGGCAACATATGATTTACAATAAACCTGTTCTTTCCAGTTCGCTCGGAGTCAGAAATTGAAAAAATCGTGCTGGAAATACAGACAGGATCCAAGGCAGCTTCAAAGGTAATTCGATTGACAGACAAGGAAGAAGAGCAAAGTGGAAGAATTCGGGAAGAAGAGTTAATGAAGGTTAGTCTCCTGGTTTCGATGCACTCAATGCACCGTTGCTATTTTAACACACTATCAAATGACAGCCAAAGTATGTTCTCTGCATAATACAGTCTAAAACATTAAGGACATTGAATTCCTAATCTTTTCAAAGCAGGAAGTTTCAATGGGATGTAACACGGTCCACTTTTTGGTGAGATGGTAGATGGACAGCAGTTCAAATGCTTAATTGCTATTCAGCAACTTAAGAATGGAACAAATTGGTAATACTGTGTAAGGATAGCTTGGAACATAACTTAATGGCATTTGTACTTTCTTCACTTCAAATCAGAATGAGGGAGTCATTTGTCTCTATGTAGCTCAGAATTGTCATGCTTCAATGGGAATTCTAACTTTTTTCATCCCTTTTATCTCTCCATCCAATTATACTATTTACCTAAAATGGAGCCCTGTAGCTCAGTGGTTAAAGCACTCGCCTTACAAGCGAGAGACCTGGGTACGATTCCAGTCAGAGTGAAATCCTGGGCAAGTTTCCTTACTCCACACGCCTGATAATGATCCCTCTCCCCAAAAAATTGATCATTTAAATCAACGTGTGTTTGTGGGATACTGCTGTGTGCAATTGGCTGCCGCTTTTTGCTCACACACATATATATAATCAATTCACTTTAAAGTATATTCTGTGATGCGCTCTGAAATGTCTAGAAGACATGAAAAGCGCCATACAAATGCAAGGATTATGATTATCATTATTAAACGCTCCTGTATTTGATTGAAATGCAGGAGCAAAAAGATCGTCGCATTTCGAGCAGCAGTTCTTCATCCAGTTCCCGGAGATCACGACTTGATACGCGTCGCACCATTACACCTCTAAGCAGTGATATCCTGCAATAATCCCTCAAAAAAAACCACAATAATAAAATCGGTCATTTCAACCCACGATTGTTTGTGGGCCGCTGCCGTGCGAAATTGGCTGCCGCAATTCGCTCACAGATATATTCGCCCACAAATCAATTCACTTTACAATATATTCTGCGAAGCGCTTTGGGACTTTGATAAGACGCGAAAAGCACTATATCAAATGCAAGGATTATTATTATTATTATTGTTGTTGTTGTTGTTATTATTATTATTATTATTATTATTACCCCTGATAAAATGGATGACAACCTTCAGGGACCGGAAGGAAAAATGACGCAGTTTAGCAGCAGTAGCAGCAGCAGCAAACAAATACAAAGCAGCAAAACACAAGACAGAAGGCAGAGGAGCAGCAGCAGTAGCAGTAGTAGGAGAACCTGGAGTGATCAGGTAACCATTCTTGCTGGACCATCTCACTGGCAAGCCATTAAACTGATAACGCCCACAAAATATAATAACAACAACTTGCATTTATGTAGCACCACCCTCTACACACACACACACACACACACACACACACACACACACACACATACATACAGTCAACTCACTTTACACTATATTCTGTGAAGCGCTTCGAGATGTCTCGGCGTCACGCTCCGCCACCGTCAAGCACACTTGGACGCTGCCCTGCGTGAGGGACGCAATTGAAATGCAAGTTGTTGCTGTAGTCTTAACAACAAGATAAGGCATTATATCAAATGCAAGGACTATTATTATAACTGAAAATATGGAACATGCTATAGAGAGGAAATAAACTCATCCGGAAACGCAAGTATTCATGGAGGCACAGGAAAGCCCTTGGCAATAATTGGCCCTTGGAATTAATTTACACTGAAAATGATTTAAGCAATAAGAGTATGTGTAACGTACATTGATAATGAATGATTTGGATGTTTAAATTTCCGTCAGAAAATTCACCCTAGTAAAGTCTTTCATTTTGCTTTCGATTGTCAAATCAACAAACTGAAACTGTAGGAATAACATTCCCTTATATTTGACCAAATAGATTAATATCTGCAAAATACGAATTTACTACACTTTACATTAAATCCTGTTAAGCACATTATCCTGATGTTAAAGGAGCTCTATTAAATGTTAGGATTATTACTATTATTATTTCAAACTCATATTGTAATTGTGTCAATTCTTGTTAAAATAACCAGAACAGTTTTAGGTCTTTGTAAAATCTACCATCTCTGTGATTATTTGTGGATCCTCGTCCATACCTATGGGACATAGTTTGTGACAGTTTTATTGCAGAAGTTCACTTAAAAAAAAATGTTCAGACATTTTATTTCTAAGAAGCATATAACAGTATTTTCACAAAAAATCTAAGTACCTAAAGAGGCAGTAACTTTTACACAGTTGATGTTTAGCAGTCTATGGAGCAATACTTAATAGTGTGAATCTTTCTTTCTTACAAACTTGAGCAGAAAATGGGTGGAGGACTTTCCCAGCTTCGCTTCAAGTCAACACAGCGCAGTAGGGTAAGACCACATTCTACTCTGATAACTTGGCTTCCTTGCCAACTCATCCTGTCGTATTAGAAATTTAGGTAGTTACCAAAGCATGTATTTATTCTAAATTTAACTGAATTAATTGACAGTCTAATCTCTTAGTTTGTTTAACTAAACAAGTGTAAGTTTACTTAACTATGCAAGTTATCACATGAATATTTTCCAAAGTCTCCTTCCAGATATTCTGTTCAAAGTGGTCTTGTTTCCACTGAGACCATCATAAGGGGAACTCTATATACTATGAGGTAGCAGCTTCCCTGTCACCTCATTGTTTCCACCACGACCCATCACTCCTCTACAATGTCTTTAGCATGATTTGAACCCTGGGCAGAATTTACTCCTGATATTTTTTTCTCATTTATATAGAAATAATTTTGTCATACTATGGGCTGGTATTATTACTACTATTAATTCTACAAGCTAAAATTCTAATAGGTAGAGTGGTTCTAGCTGGGCAGCAATGGGAAGCTTACCAGCCTGTTTTTCCAATGGGAAACTCTGTGGTTTTATTCTGTGTCAGCCTCACCCCGAATCCTTCAGGGTTCCCCTTCACCATTGTCAATCCTTGCCCAATACTATATAGAAACAGGGTTTGTTGTTCCAGGGAGCGAATTCACATTCCAGACACATGGAAATTTCCAGGTGGAGAATGCAAGCTGATGGTGGTACTGCCAGTCTGGTTTGGAAATGGTTTAGCATGGTTTCCGTATGCATCAGATATCTGGATTACCAAAAGCAATTGTGAGGCAATCAGGCTAAATCCTCATTCAATTCTGTACAACGTATGCCTAGGTTAGTGTATAGATATGGTACAGGTTCAATACATCATGCCTACATTTGTGTTTAACACCTCTAAATGTTAGAAAACCCCATACCCATAGATGGATAGCTTTTGGCCATCTTATACTGCATGCATTATCCGTATTAACATTTTACTGAAATAGGCACTGAATATTTATTGCATCTATCGAGGAGTTTGTCTCTCAATTCATGACCTCTATCTCCAAGTCACAGAACTATGTAACGTTGTTTTCTGAACTGTTTAGCGCTCAAGCACAAGAATGTCAATGAAAAGTTTTCCACGAGAAAATCCATCTTTTGGTACATGGCGAAGACAAAGCAGCAGCAGCTCATCAATTCTTCGATCATCTCGCCAGGTTTGCCTTCTGCTCAACAGTAAAGTTCCAATAAAACTTGAGAACTTAGACGAGCTCCAGTCCAATTAACCACTTTATAAAATATATTTATTTGTAACCCTAGGGTGAGCTCATCAGGAGCGCTGGTTCCCCTATTCTCACCATCCTTCTTCGAGTTGTAAGGATTGATAGGAAACAGCAAGGCTATCAGATCACTGGATACGCAGAGGTTTCAGATCATCAACCCAGAGTCCACTTGCGTGTGGTGGAACTGGCTGAAGACAGCAGGTGGAAAATCTGTGCTGACGGTATCATGCCTCATGGACATAAAGCAATGGTAATAAGACACTTCTACTGTAGCTACTCGAGTCTACACCGAGAATATTTCTCATTATTCACGAGAAATAGAAAAAAATAACCTTTTGAAAAATACTGTCTAGGTATTATTGAGATGGGGCGAAAACTGCCAGAGTTATAAGATGGCCGTGAAGGCTTCAACTGGTAGTCTTGCAAGCCACCCAGCAATTAAGGTCAAATTGCAATGGTCCAGGATTCCTGAGATGCTGGCAACACGTGGAATAATGTAAGCATCAAAATAATATATTGATCTCGTTGTGTACGTTCTATGTTGTAGAAAGGAATGACTTTGCTAAATGATGCTTTTTATCTGGATTCAGGGTTGGAGAATCATTACCAGGAATTGCCTATGCTTTAGGATGGTCACAAAGTTATCCAAGGAATCCTTCTCGTCAGATTACATTGCTGGTCGCCCTAACATCACCACGAACCATTGATACCATTGTTAAAGTACCGAAGGTATAGCAATGTGTATTTACTTTATCTGTTTGTGCTTTTATTTATTTATTTATTTATTTATTTGCTTTGACAATTCTTGTTTTTTTATACCAGAATAACACAGAAACTCTGCTTCTGTTTCAGATGACAGTCTCTTATCAAGGTGCTCAAATTCCTTTAGCAGTTACCATTAGTGCAATCCCTTCAACGATAAGAGCAAGAGGATTCAAATCCATCACTGAAATTCCTGACATACTTATGAAAGTGAACCAACGTAATTATGTATTCCATTTTCTCCTCCATTACTCAAGTATTCCTGAGCTGCTTGATTTATCCAGATCCATTTCTTTATTTCAATCTTAACATGTTGTGAAATACATTAAAACCCTGAATGCGAGTTCAAACCTTAATATCTAAGAAAGATCGATTGATATCTGAAACCATTGAAAGATTTTGCTTTCCTCTTCTAAAACTGTTTATTGTTTTCATGTGCTTTGGAATCATACACATACTATATTATGCAACAAAATACTGTGCTAAAGATGGCTTTGTCTTAGAAACAGAGACGTAACTCTGCAGAAAACTGCATGGTTTTTAGAAACAAATGTAATCCATAGTGTTGATAATAAACAGAATACTAACTGAAATTGCAGCTATCTGATTCCCTACAAATGAAGCATGTAGAATTGTGGTAATATTGGTAAAAAGGATTTGTACAATGTGTAGATTCACAAAACGTTGTAACATATTTGACATTGTTTGCAGGGGAGTGTATGGTGGAACCAGGAAAAGTTCAGACGTTCGACAATCAGACATTAAAATATCAGATACCTAATGATTGCCACTATGTGCTGGCTCAAGACTGTTCACAATCTCCATCATTTGTCTTGTTGATGAAACGTGCTAAGGATCAAACAAGGAAATCAATAAAACTTGTGTTGTCAAAGCCCAATATGTAAGTAATATCAGAAGTGATCTTCAATGTTATCATCTCTTGTTTCAACCAAATAACAATGCTATAGTACAATACTGTACAGTGCACAACTAATTTAAAGAATGGGAAGAACTGAAATATTATCGATAGCAGAGTCTGTAGGGTTTACTAACTGGATACAGTTATCACATATTTATTAGAAGTTATTATACTAACTGGAGAGCATTGATCTTTTACTTTGATTTGACAGTTATATATATTTTATTAGCAGATTCATCCATTTATGAACATTGTAAGCAGCAACAGGTCCGGAAAAGACCTTTGTGGAACTCCCCTAGACACTACCCCAGGAAAGGGATTTAGCCCTCATTCATAATCATATTTTGTTTACTGTTGCCCATAATCAATGTAAATGCCGTTTGTGTCATTAGATTTGATCTTCTGTTAAGGTTTCACATGTAGAACGTCATCAAATGCCTTCTGAAAATCCAAGCAAATCAGTGGCTTAAATTCAGATATGTACACTTTTCTGAATAGAATGTGTGGTTTGTTTCTAAACAGGGTCATTGAAGCACAACCTGAAGGGCAAGACATTAAACTGCTAATTGATGGTGTACAGTGCCCAATAAGTTCCCTACCTAGAGTTGAACAGGGTGAGTATTTACTGTACAGTACTACAGAATATTTCTCAACCGTGTAAAGATTTGTAATATGGGAACCGAACAATACATTTGAGCATTCTTGATAGCCTATTAACTATCAACATTGCTTACTATTTGATACCATATAGTTAAAGGCTTCATATCTTTTGTATTTATTTTAGAATCAGTGCTAACAGTATAATTCGATTTTGAATTATTTGTCCTCGTTCATTCAATCTTGGTGCTTTCAAATCTTAGCCTAGGCTGACAATATGGTTAAATGCTGTGCTTCAGATGAGGTTGTGTCTGCCTCTCCATGGTGCTGTCTGCCTGTTCAAGTGGATGTTAATGATCTCATGAGATTATTCAAAAGGAGAGAGAGAGAGAGAGCGATCTCTATTCCTATTATCTTGGCCAACAACCAACCCTCCTGAAAAATTGGTTATTCAATCCATGGGTGTTTGTACAACCTTTGCTGCGATGCAATTTGGCTGATGTGTTACACGTCTGTACCCTGCATAGCAATTCCCTGTGAAGCTCTTCAAGACGTTTAAGTATTGGAGGGACTACATCGACTGCATTGATTATTCATTCTTACAAACCATTGAAAAGAAACAGTGCAGTATTACTATTTCACTTGACTATTTATTCAAGAAATTGTTCTACTTGCACTATCCACAAATATCCCATGATCTACTATTCTGCCCACTGACTGCTGAAATGGCCTGTTTTAAAGAGGTATCCATAACTGAGATACCAGATTCTGACATTCCCTTCCCTGGAACTCCCTTCCTCACCACCTTCGCCTCACCCCCTCTTTCCTCAGTTTCAGGTCCCAGCTGAAGACCTCTCTCTTCGACCGCTCCTTTGGTAACCTTTCTACCCCTGCCCCTGGCTCGGTCCCGGGATCCACTATTGTGAAAAGCTCTGAGATGCCATCCGGCCTGGAGAGCACTATACAAATCAAAGTTGCTGTTGTTGACATAATAAAATAACACATAAAAAATATCAAAGTTAGGTTTACCATAGAAGATAAGAATCTTCTTAGAGATCTATTATGAGATCTATTATGTCACCATTGATTAAGAATCCAATGAGGTTTGAACTGAGCACAGGCAGCAATGCAACTGAGCCAGAATAAAATACTGTGATGGTTGAACATCTCAGTTGAGAACCGATGAGTTCTGTCCTGTCACAGAAAGCATCGCTTCAACCAACAGTCTCTGTAATATATGATACACTTCAATCCACGTGTCTCAGGTTTCTACCGCACTACAGTATAAGCCTTCAAAACTACAAATGTTCCCTCTTTCAGGTGTTCGGATTCAGACAAACGGCACTGGAATTATTTTGCAAGCAACTGAGATTAATTTGGATTTGGTGTATTTCGATGGGAACAAAGTCCAGGTACCTCACCTGACCAATGAGAGAACTTTCCAAACAGACTGTTTTGAATTGTAGTTGAATTGCACCAATTGTTTTATTTTCATTGCATTTTAAGGTTGTGGTGAACCAGATGCACAAGCGGACCTGTGGTATTTGTGGACATAATGACGGGGAGAGAAAGATGATAATGCCAAATCTAGAAAAAACTGAAAGTGTCGATGTCTTCTTCCAATCATGGTTGTGTGCAGGAGAGTCCTGCAAAGATGGTACGAGAGACTGAAATACTCTCAAATCATTTGATGTTACAAAATAAATCTAATCTGAAGTTTTTGTAAAACAAAAAAATGTACGTTTCCTTTCCTTTGATTGCAGACTGCAAAGTTCGACGAGAATATGTGGAACTAGAAGAATTAGTCAATTATGAAGGGGTAGAATCCAGATGTTATTCAGTTGAACCAGTCCAACGCTGTTTCTCTGGATGTTCACCAACTGAAAGAGTATCCGTGCCTGTTTCTTTCCACTGTGTATCATCAGGTAAGTGTGGGAACATAAGATCAAGTTTGCAGTCAAATTTTGCCTCGTTTTTAGCTCTAAGTCGATTGGCGGATCGCTTTTCCTGGGGTCACACATAATGCTTCACAAAAATAATTATTATAATTTGGTCAATCAATCCACGACTGTTTGTGGGACACTGCTGTGCGCAATTGGTTGCTGAGTTTCACCCATTAACTATAAAGTCAATTTGCTTTATAGTATATTCTGTGAAGCACTTGGAGACGTCTTGGAGACGGGATAGGTGCTATATCATACGCAAGGATTATTATTATCATTATTATTATTTTCTCTAAATCTGCCTCTACTTAAACATATCTTTCATATGTCAACAGCTTCCTCCATGGACAGATTTCAAGAAATGAGTTTTGATACAAAATCTGCCGATTTACAAAGATATGTGGATTCTCACAGTGACTGTGTTTGAACAAAAAAAATCCTGTCCTCATGAACTGTATGCAGAATCAACTATACATCAGTTTGACTACTACTTCAATTGTAATCACAAATATAATACCACTATTTTTGAAAAAGTGAGATTCACTTTTTAAGAATTTCATTGTTTTGGAATGTTCCCTAATCTGACCTAATAAAGTATGTATCTCTCAGCAAGTGCAAAAAAGTATTATTTGCAAATTATTTCCACACATTATTAACACTGTGAAGTCATTGTTATTATTAAATTATTATCACATTATTATCGGTGAAAATACTGACAGCAGCAAAACGAGCAGGATCAAACTGAATTGTTGACAAAAGTCAAAGTAGCAACAAGAATTAATTACATTTCCACAGCGCCTCTCACGTCAGGAAGACATCCCAAGGTGCTGGGTAGTCAGGGATTTACACCTGAGCTGGTGGTGGGATCTGGAGGGAT
The DNA here is from genome assembly GCA_035084275.1 of Hydrolagus colliei. Taxonomy (NCBI): domain Eukaryota; kingdom Metazoa; phylum Chordata; class Chondrichthyes; order Chimaeriformes; family Chimaeridae; genus Hydrolagus; species Hydrolagus colliei. The sequence continues at coordinate 16,731,366 of CM068749.1, read as the reverse complement.
GGAGGGTGGGGAGGGGAGGGCTAGGAGGGTTGACATGGGGTCTTGAAGGAGACAAGGAAGGGGATGAGGTGGAGTGATAATATCTTATGCCATATATTGATGCGTGAATGATGACATCGTTCATTTGCAATATGAAATCTGCCAGGATCTAATCCAGCCTCTGGGGAGCGGTGGGTGGTGTCAGTAGTTGGTTTGCTCTGCACCCTGGTTGAGTTGACTATGTGCGAACACACACAGATACACTTTATTATGTAAATTAACAAGCGATGGAATTGATTGTAGAATCCTTTGAAATTATTACACTAAGCAATGTTGCAATACAAATCCCAACGTACTGTACTTTCACATATCGGTTTACAGCAACATCTATGTTGATAGCATTCTTATGCTGCCATCTAGTGAGCATTGTTTTATAATGAAACAAAACTTGCTGTAGTTTGTAGTGTTCGCACACAATGTAAAACAGGAGCTTCTGTAATAATACTTGCATTCATTACAGTTCTTTCCACATCTTCTAGATGTCTCAAAGCGCTTCACAGAATATACTGTATAGTGGATTGAGTGTACATACGTGGGCAAAACACACCAGCCAATTGCGCACAGCAGTTTCCCACAAACATCGTGGTTTGAAATGACCAATTTTTGGGGAGGAGAGATTATTATTAGGCGTGTGGAGTAAGGAAACTTGCCCAAGGTTTCGTCCTGACCTGCCCGGAATTGAACCCAGGTCTCTCGCTTGTAAGTTGAGGGCTCTAACCACTGAGTTACAGGACTTATACAGTGTATATATAACACACCAGTGAAGTTATTACAGGAAAGGTCCCAACCCCGAGGACTTCACTTGAGCTGTACTGCTGTACTTGGATAGATGTTTGACCATGTGTTGTAATGTTTCTTGTCATGCGGGTGAGAAGGTCATGAAAAGTCCAAAGTTTACAGCAATAGTAAGGAGTGGGAGGAGGCAGCACAACTCACAATGAGTGAGTCAGTGAGGTCAGTCAGGCAATCACAGAGAGAGAAAGTGGTCCTTTAACAGTGGAGGGGAGACTACAGAGTGTGAGTCTCAATTACACTGAGAGGGAGACAGAGAGAGTGTCCTAATAACAACAGCTGGTATCATCTCTCTAACTAACTCCAACAATTCACAGTGAAGGACACATAGAGATTATGTGAGTGAGGGAGGGAGGGAGAGTGAAGGGGAGGGAGGGAGGGAGGGAGGGAAAGAGAGAGGGGAGAGATAGTGAGTGAACGAAAGAGAAGAGAGAATGAGTGAGTGAGGGAGAGTGTGAAGGAAAGGCAGAGTGGATGTAAGTGACAGGTAGAACGACAGACAGTGAGAGAGAACAGAGAGTGTGAGAGGGTCAGAGACAAATAAGCAGAAAGACAGAAAGAAATAAAGAAAAAGATAGACAGAAAGAAAGAGAGAGAGATAGAGAGAGAGAGAGAGACGGAAGGAAAGGAGAGACAGGAGGATTGACAGCATTCATTACGTCCGGGTCAAAAGAAAATAATAAAAGGCTGAGAATTTGAATCTGAATCAGGACAGAGGAGAGGTGGGAGTGAGGATGGAGGGGAGTGTGGAGCTCACAGTGACAGTGGTGATGATGATGTTTGTGGTGAGGTTGACCTGCACCATTGGCTGCCCCTGTACAGACCCTGCTCTGTGCAAACCCATCACTGGTGCCAGGGAATTTGAGGTGAGATGTTATTTACTGCAATCATAAAAATACTAATCCTTGCATTGGATACGGCGCTCGGCGCGCCTTCTAGACGTTCTCGAAGCGCTTCACAGAATACGCCGCAAAAAGTGAAGTGACTGGATATCCGCGGGCGAAACGCGGCAGGCGAGCGCGACACAGGAGCGTCCCCACGAACAGACAGCCACAAAATTACATTTAGAGAGCGCCTTTGACGTTCGGAGGACGACCCAAGGCGTGGATTGAAGCGACCAATTTATTATAGATTTTTTTTTCTCTTGAGGGATTATTATCGGGCGTGTGGAGCACGGGAACAAGTTTTCACCCCCGGCCGGAATCGAACCCAGGTCTCTCGCTTGTAAGGCGAGCGCTCTCACCACTGAGCTACAGGAATCCAAAGACGACGGGCGCTAGAAACATGCAAGTTGTTGTAAAAATTCTTATTGGCAATTTATTGATAGTACTGGTCCACATTGCATTCTGTTTTGTGTGTTTTGTTTCAGGTGTATGTCTTTGATGTTGGCAAAAAGGATTGGAAGCACTATGACTGGTCAAAGGTCACAACCGTGGCCACCTTTGGAAAATATGATCCGGAACTTATGTGTTACGCTCATTCAAAAGGAGCTCGTGTCGTTCTGAAAGGTAAAACAGCCAACTTTGTGACAGATCATTACCAAATGTAGCTGTATCCCGTGATGCATGGTGTAGTATTGAACGAACTGAAAGAATATGTAGCAAATAGTCTTAATGTTGTTGTACTGTACTATGAATGCTTTCTGTGTTTTCTATTGATACCCGTGGAGCACTTCATTGCAGCACACAAACTAGATTGTTTTCAAGAATGTCCTGTGCGTCATGAACAAAAAGTAAAAACATTTACTCTTTTTGATACTTTTTAATAAAGTTTCAAAGTTGATGAACAGTTCCACTAATGGTCTATGATGGTCCTATTCAAAGATACAACTGATCCCTTAATTGTTCGATTTATAAAGAAAACATTGTGTGTACAGTATATATATATCTATATATATCCACACACAAGCCTAATAATAATCTCTCCAATGAAACCCACAATAATAAAATTGGTCATTTCAATCCACAACTGTTTGTGGGACACGATGTGCGCAATTGGCAGCCGCGTTTCGCCCACAAATACACAGTCAATTCACTTTACATTATATAAGCGCTTTGAGATGTTGATAAGATGTGAAAAGTACTATATGAAATGCAAGGATTATTATTATATGTATATAGAGCATATATATATATATATATATATATACTTGAAGTGTCCACACATTTGATTCTGCTTGTCCAGGGTATCTTCCAGTAAAGGATATTCTAGATCAAGCTCATCGAACAGCTTGGATCAATAAACAAGTGCAGTTGGCGAAAAAACAATTCATGGATGGAATCAATCTGGACCTGGAGTATCCGGTTGTAAATGGTTCCCAAGAATATTTAGCACTCACGGCACTGGTCAATGAAACAACAGAAGCATTCCACCACGAAATACCTGGATCTCAGGTGAATAATACATTCATGATGTACTGCTTAATTTGTGCATCTGTTTGAAGAGCAGAGAAAAGGCCAATGGGAATGATAATCACCATCGGGACAAAGCAAATGGAATTGTAATTTTGCACTTACAGTGAGGAGTCTTGATTTGAGTATATCCTGGTGAATTTATCTCCTCATTTGCTGATTCTCTTTGTGAAGATTTTTTTCTGTGAACGTTCTTGAACTGCAATGAATCCTTTTTTGATCATTCTTTTATCCTTAGGTCACGTTTGATGTTGCTTGGTCCCCAAACTGCATTGATGGCCGATGTTATGACTATGTGTCTATTGCAGAATCTTGTGACTTTTTGTTTGTTATGTCCTATGATGAACAGAGTCAAATCTGGCAAGATTGCATTGCAATGGCTAATGCTCCGTATAACCAGACTTTAAAAGGTATGTATGCACAATATGGCAGGGGGCAGATGTCTTGTTTTATGTTCATATGGGAGGGTTATCTGCCTGCGAGATATTTTTTGCTAAAAAATAATTCTCTACATTTTTTCCCCCATTAGCTTACCTGGAATATATCGAGATGAATATCCATCCTAAAAAACTTGTGATGGGAGTTCCATGGTATGGTTATGACTACCCTTGTGTGAACTTGACAGAGGTAAGGAACTACATTTACCTGTTATTTTTTATTCTTCTATTTAATATGACTAAGAAATCAAGAGATGCGGTTGTATAAGGCAGTGATACAACTCTTATTGGAAGTTAGGTCAGCTTCCATTTGGAAAAGAAGTCCAAGACAATTTAATTGAAATGAAGGAGATTAACAACATTGATACAGATTAACTGCTTATTGCATACAGAAACACATCTAACAGTGTAGGAGGTTGGCATGAACTTTTCAAGTGAAGAGTAATAGAGTTAATAGGGCAAGAGGTTATTGGAGTAGGCTGCTGATGCATGAAACAACCAGGTAACAATACAATGCAAAATTACATTTGTAAAGCATCTTTCACAGAGTGGGGACGTCCCTAGGCACTGAACAGTCAGGGATTAGGGATTTGGACCCATGGGTGGGGGTGAAGGTTGGGATCAGGGAGGGCAGAGAGATGTTGGATGGTGGTCGAAGGCACGGTCGAAGAGGAGGTTCTTGAGGTGTGCCTTAAAGGAGGCAAGTGAGGGAGTGAGGTAGGGGCAGAGAGGCTGAAGACCCCACCCGGTGATGGTGGGCCGGGCGAGTTATATGGTGCAGGCCAGAGCCTACTGAGCGGAGAAGGCAGACAGGTTGATAAGGGGTCAGCAAGTCGGAGAGCTAGGAGCGTAACATTCTGGAGAGATGAAGGATATGGTGAACAAGCAAATCATTACCATATCCCTTTGTATATCTAAACATTTTCTGTAATAAATGTAATTGGCCATTGACTTTCTTCTGTGTGTACTTCCCTGTTCTTGAGTCATTTCAATCCACGTTACTACCTCATTGGAGTTTACCACTTCCGGGGGTATTTTTTTAAAATGTGTACTGGAAGTTGTCTCAGCTGTATTCCTAAATGCAGAATTATCTTGTTGTATTTCGCAGGGTGTTAGATGCACAATACCTCAGGTTGCTTTTATGGGTGCCCCTTGCAGCGATGCTGCTGGACATCAAGTCCCTTATAGCACCCTCATGCGGCAAGTGAAGGTGTCAACTAGTGGCAGAGTTTGGGACGATGTTCAAAAAGCTCCATACTATATCTACCAGGTAAAACAATACAAATTAAATGTATAATTGATTGATCGGATATTTAATATTCCAATACATTGCTTTATAACTGAAGTTGTTTGATTGTAACTTGCAGTAATGAGCACAGTTCAGAATGTCCAGTGTATATGTGTGCGCCTGAAGAATTGCTAGGGAAAGGAGAGTTAATGTCCAAACACCAAAGCCAACTCACCTTTTTAAAGATATAAAAGCTTAACTGAAAACAAAGGAGGCAACCTGCACTTCACGAAGATCCATTCATTAAATTATTATCTAATTCATTGGGAAAATAATGTAACTGCATACAAGGATAAACAATATTGTATCAAAATGAGAGAGAGAAGTTATAGTAGGTTAAGGTGATGTTAAAATAAACTAAATGCCTAAAAGGAAAAACTGAACAAAATTATTTTTTGCAGTCTTGAGGTCTAAGGGAGTCAGGGGGATATTATAGGTGAGAGAAGGAATGTTTAGCAGGTGATCCTTTTTTAAAAAAAGATATTCAATAGGAGCAAATATTCAATACTGAAAGAGCGTTGCCTGGTATCCCAATACAAAATACAGTAAAAGCCAGTTTATCCGGTACCCGATCAACCGTAACTTCCATATAACCTGCATCGCAAAAAAAAGGTCCGCATTCGATTAACCAGAATTTATCCAGAAAAATGCATTAAATGTTTTTTTAGGTTTTTTTTGCGTTTTCAGCCGAATATCCGGCACACGCTTTAACCGGCATTGGCCAGGTCCCGAGGGTGCCGGATAAACAAGCTTTTACTGTACTTAATAGACTTGGACTCTATTTAAAAAGGAGTTATTGAGGGTATTTAGCGTAAGTGAGCAACATAAAGACTGCTTTAGTAATCTAGGGAGATCAAAGAATTTAATTGGAGATGAGTGTTTATGAAGTAAAATCTGATTATTATTATAGTCTTGTTCAGAGGGAGATTTACAACCATGTAGTGCTGATCACTTGACTTAACATCTGATCACTCAGATTAACTTTATGTTTGCTTTTTTGGCAGGTGGATAAAGTATTTCATCAGGTGTGGTATGATGATCCTCAGAGCATCTCACTGAAGGCAGCGTACATCACGGAACTTGGTCTTCGTGGTATAGGCATGTGGAATGGCAATCTTCTGGACTATAGCAATGATTCTAAAGCGCAGCAGCAAACTAGAGATATGTGGAATGCCCTCTGTCCTACTAATACTTCATGTGGAGGTTATTCTGCACAATAAGCCAAAACCTCACTAGTCTGAAGTATGGAATATTCGAGGAATATTCTAAGCAGAACAAACTAATACTGATCTTAACTTTCAAGCTTACCATCCAACAACAATGAACATAAAATCTGCAATAATTTTTTTTAAACTTAGCTTTGCTGAAGATTTGTTTGTATGTATATATGTGCAACCACAAATGATTGTAATTTGACTTATTAAGACTTGGTAGTATTCTGGAAAATTTAGATCAAATGGGCTGAATGGATGAACTCCATTATGATCTTTTGACGGGAAGATCTTTTAAAAAAAAGGCATTTTGAATTGTTAATAAACAAGAAAATCAATGAACATTTTGGCATCCATTGAATGTGTATAGGTTTATTATTTAATGGCTAAACGATTCAGGCTTTGAGGGACTGAACCACTTCGCAGTCTTGTTTGGGATGACTGGGCCTTTTTCTGTACCAGTTCTGCTCTCAGTGCTCGGAGTTCTGTTGCTGCCTGATTCCTCAGCTGAAAGAGAGTGCAACTCACATGAAATTGAGCTCATTACTTGGTACCGGTTAGACTTTGCACATAACAATGCCTCTTTCACTCAAAGAGTATGGCATCTAAACAATGCACCAAAAAAGATTTGCATTAGCTCAGCCTCTAAGTCCATGTCCTGTGGTTAGCTATTTGAATTTAGATTGTTTTGGCTTCTCTTTGTACATACATTTATTTCCATTCCCAATGTTCCACTGTAATCCATCTGTTTATAATCCTGAGAATTTAAAGTTGATGAAAAGTGCATACGCTAATAAATGCTTCTTTCCCATTCCTTTGTTGACAAGTCAAACCAGCACAAATGCCTATTTAAATTTCATACCTTTATTTCAGTCATCAGTTTAATTTTGGCATTTTCCACTCTTCTATAAAGCTGATCAATTTCATGCTTGAGTGTTGCAATTTGAATAATGAGGCTATTCTGGAACAGAATATTCATTCAATACAAAGATGAGGAAGCTAATATATATTAAGTTTGTTTTCCAAAAAACAATGAATTATCATTGTGCTCCTAATTGTTTTAGAACAGTAACCTTTGAGGTTTAAGTCTGGCCTATTATCCACGTTAAAACAGCATTTACCTTGGAAGAGCCTGTGTTTGTTACATTTCTGGGTGGTTTCCGTGCATTCCTGGCCTCCAGCTGCCGAACGAGTTTCATGTAATGTGTCTCCAACTCATGACGCAAGGTGTTGGACATTTCCTCCAATGGAGCAGTCGCCTTCTTAGACTCAAAGTATTTCTTTTTCCAGCTGTCCCGAGCTGCAAACATGTGAGTTGACTACTGTGACTACTATGAGTTGACGTCGCTGCTATAAAATTCAGGACTGAATTACATTGCATTGTCTACTGACAAGATAGGTTCACTTCACAAAGTGGTTCTATGTACTGAAGGTGTATGTGTATTTCAGTGTCAATGTAGGGACAGTATGCTCTGGTTCAGCAATATATCTATAGTGAAATATAAATGGTATAAACAGATAGCATAATGAAAACCTTGCAAGCAATGGTATTGATGGACTACCTGTTACAACATCACTTTACTCCCATTTTTTCTCCTATCTGCACTAACAAGAACTGCATTATGTCTGATGACTATACAAAACACAACACCTCTTGTCAGTTCAAGTAAATGCCTTATGGCAGGGCCCTCTATAAATAATGCAAACCAATATTTCAGCACGTTATGGATGAAAATACTGCAAATCACTAACCCTAACCCATTACCATGACTCTCATGTGATAATCAGACCAGGAAGGCCACAAAGAGTGTTGTGGCATTTTATTCTTTTTAGCATTTCTCAAATCACAGTTATACATTAAAATTCCTGTGCCCAGGTAGTTTTATATCCACAAAGGTGCCCAAAATACTGTACAGCAAGAAGATTGAGTAATGGTTAACTTCTCACCTGGGAATCTTGAATCTTATCTCCAAATGTATTGAAGGATGAATACAAGTGGTGTCTGAATAACTTTCCTTTGGTTACAAATTTGACCATTATGAACAGCGTAGCACAGGGGACATATATATTCGGGCCACATCACAGACTCTACCTTGGTTTCTTCTCAATTGGTTTTGTGATAATAATCGTCTTGCTCTTTTCACTAGTTCTCCCCTTGACTTTTCAAGACGCTTCCTCTCTTGCCTCACTGCTTTAATTTGTGCGTCAAGTCGGTCTCCTAAAAGAAACAAAGTAAGGCATTGCTTTGGAAAATTCTAATTGGATTTGAAAATCAAAATTTAAAAACAAATGTAGATATACAAAGTAAAGCATCTACATTTGTCTGAAAGATGACGTATGGGTTGAGAGGAGGGAAACACTGCCAAAGAACCTAAGAAAACATGTTCTGTCCTGCTCCCTCTCTCCATGTCGATAATATTCGCCGGCACGCTGGCAAGACTTTTCATGTCTTCTAGATATCTCAAAGCGCTTCACAGAATATACTGTGAAATGAATTGATTGTATATATAGAGTGAATATATATCGGGAATAGTTCATGAATCATGAATAGTTCATAATGAAATAGAAAAAAAAATGAGCACAATGTTCTTGATTTATGTCACATTGACAGTAAAAGTGCAAGACTCTTAACAAAATTATTACTGTATTTAAGCTGCCAAGTACTGTATAACAGTTATCATTTACAATTGGATACACATTTTTTAGCTTAATTCTTTTCTTTCTTTCATATTCTAAGTTTCCAGATCCCTATCGTCCAGCGATTCCAGTACCCCAGAATCCCATGTGCTGTTACTCTGAATCCTGTTTTCCTTTGAAACTGAATTTACAACCACTTTTATATCTGCCAATGGTGCAGTTTTTACAGGAAAACAGTCACCAGTTCTATGTGCAACTAAAATATGCTGTGTGCTGTGCGTTTTCTATCTCAAGTATAACAGTAAAATCTAATTCTAGCTGAATCAGATACTCACCATCTGTTGGAAATGATTGGATTTGCTGCCTTTGTGCAATGAGAACTAGTTGATCCGGTGGAGTGGGCAAGCAATAAGCTTTTCTAACTGGTGCATATTGTACCTCCGTGTCATCCCCTTGCATCTAGATATTAAAAACAAAAAAGATGTGACAGGAAAAGCTTGCCTAATGTAACAGAGAGTAAATCCTAAAAGTAACTGCTGTAATATAAAGTGGTGATACGAGTACTGTATTTTAGCGATGTCAACACATATTGTGAACCAGTTTCAGGACTCAAAGAATGTCTCAGCCTGGCTTCAATCCCTGATCCGTGTTTGTCGGATCTCTCTTCTTGGGTGTGGGTGAGGTTGCTAAAATGAACCTTAAGTGTCTGGAAACAGCAAGGGCTCCTCCTCTCCACATCGCTCCCCAATGGCCACTATGGGGAAGTGCTGGCATGCGAATGGCAGGTGACGACAGAATCAGGCTAAGCTGCGATTGTGTTCTGTTTAATACAAAGTTGTTGGTGCTCAAAATAATTCCTCCTCAAACAATGCAGAAAGCGTTATCGAAACCTTTTTTGAGTGCTTCAAAAACACCGAAGAAAACATTTTTTTTAAATGAAAGGGTTAAAAAGGGATACGAATTACACATGACTGACAACAAATTAAATAATTTTTTATTCCTTTGTGGTCCTGGTTCAGTAAATATATTTAGCATAATGTACAATCATACCTGGCTGACTATTTTTCTGATGTTACCGGCTTCTTGTTCCAGATTTAATCTCTGGCTGAAAAGAAATTTGGAATAATAATAGTAATTCTTGCATTTCATACAGCACTTTTCAAGTCTTCTAGATATCTCACAGAATATAGCTTCACAGAATATACTGTGAAGTGAATTGATTGTAGATATATATGGGCGAATATATATGGGGAATAGTTCATGAATCATGAATACCGGTAGTTCATAATGAAATAGAAAAAAAATGAGCACAATGTTCTTGATTTATGTCACAATGGCAGTAAAAGTGCAAGACACTTAACAAAATTATTGCTGTGTTTAAGCTGCCAAGTACTGTATAACAGTTATCATTTACATTTGGGTGCACATTTTTAATCTTAATTCTTACCTTTTCTTTCTTTCATTTTCTAAGTCGTCCAGATCCCTATCATCCAGCGATTCTGGTACCCCAGAATCCCATGTGCTGTTACTCTGAATCCTGTTTTCCTTTGAAACTGAATTTACAACCGTTTTTATATCCGCCAATGGTGCAGTTTCTACAGGAAAACAACAGATGTTCATCTTGTTAAACAAGAGCAATAAACTAACAATACTGTAACAATAGTAATAATTCTTGCTTTTGATATAGCATCTAATCACGTCTTTGAGACATGTCAATGTGCTTCACAGATATCTGTACAAGGTTGTTTTGGTACCATGTACATAAGAGAGCTATTGTCCCCATATTTTTAAATCCTTATTTAGGCGTTTATAACATCACAAAGTTTCAGATTAATTTTTTTTTTAATGGAAATTGCATCGGAATGCATCACAGAATAAAATACAAGATTTGTTGACCTTTTTTTCCTGGCAGCCTGCAATCCTCTTTGAGTTCATTGTTCTCTGTTATCTTATTCTCCTGTATTTTATTTTTAATCGGCGTACTGCGTGGTTCATTCCTATTTCGTTCTGTGTCCTCCCAGGTGAAAGGGTTGTTTAGATCCACACGCCTCCCGTTGTGCACCTTCTGTGAAAAACTACTGTCTTTAAAATCCCTTGAGACGTCATTTTCCTCAGGATTTGTACTTGTCGGCCTTCCATGTGGCTCGTAGATGCTATTGAAATCTGGGCTCATGGTATCGTGCACTTTTTCTGAGAAACTGTTAGGTTTACATTGCCTTGATGTCTCATTTACTTCTGGGTTTGCTTCTCCCAGCATTTGATCTGGAACGAAAGACCCAAGATATTCCCCAGGAAAACGCTGACCATCAGGTGTGAGTGTGTGGGTAGAATCGGATGTCAATGTGTGGGCAGACTCAATCCGAACAACCTCATCTACACCAGTCAGCAGGTAGAGTTCTGGCTGGGGAGCCTATAAGTAAAGGTTATTGAGACCACGGGCATTCGAATAAATCTTCAAAATAATCATATGAATAAATATTAAGAAAATAACAATTGATTTACGTACGTGAGGAGGGGCAAATGACTTTACTTTGAGCTCTAATTCTTGTTTTGCTTTCACCTAGGAAAAGAGGTTCAGAGTTTATTTTCAAAATGAGCCATAATATTTACAATGGGAATGAAAACTAGAAGCATTAATCTTAACACTTTAATTAAGCGCTGCTCTTATTTCTAAGTCATATACAAGTGTTTTCGAATTTACTGAAACATATCCAAATGATAAAAATGCATTCTCTGACTTCTGCTTATTTCATTCTATAGCATTAATTGTGAATTACCAATTAGATGATAATATAACCAAGCCAAAGATCTACATATGTGCTTGCATCTCAGCATTAATCCCCAGGTCTACAGGGATCATTAAAATAAATTCTACATTGAGCTGTGCAATGCAAAATTCTTCTTAACATTCAGTCATTCTGTGATTAAGCAATACGCTGAACTGAATGCATACTTGAGCTTTTCAAGTTGCTAATTATGTAAACTAGCCACAAGTATTTTCCAATACAGTATCTTCAAATTGTCGCTCCTATCTTTTGCCAAATTTCATCTTTGTTATTAGTTTTTTAAACATTTTTCGAGGACATATTACATGTGCGGATTCATTATTATAAAGAATTCATTTTGACTTGACTGTTGCACATGATTTGTTTATAAGAATGTTGAATGAATAATTGAAACTATATTACCTGGGTAGAGTTTAGCAAATTGTTATAAAAAATTATAAAATAACCAAAAGCAAATGACAGTAAAAACATTCAAAGAAAGAATTCTTTTACAACTCAGAGTTTCTAACATAATACAATTTACAGACTCTTCACGGGAATTTTACCAGCTCACTTTATTGCGGCAATCACTGATTAAATGGGTGTGGGTTCTAAGGATAGCTTCCAGTGTTCAACTTTCTTCAGTATTTGGAAAGATTGCCATCCTTGTGACAAGTTGCAGTACGGTGTTGTCAAACAGCAAGCAATACCAAGGCAAATATTTGAAAACACAGAAACCATTTCATAAGGTTGCCTTGATTGTAGCTGCAGTACACTGGCTCCAGTACACTGAATAAATCAACATGTCTGTTGTTGTTCTTTTAGCTTGTTAAAACAGTTCTGCCAGGACTAGGGAAGAACGTGACCTTTACAGAGATGTATGCCTGTACTGGAAAGGAAGTTTATTAAATTCCCTGATTGCCTTTCTGTGGCGTAAAGGCCAGTTTGTTTTCCCCTTTGCCTCATGTTTTAAAACTAAAATCAAATACCACCAATCTAAATTGTTTGTCCATCACCTGACAGCCTATCTCACCAGGAGCCAAGATGATGGGTTAAGCAGTCTTATCTGATGATGTTTCAATGATTGCTCTATGATGAACCATGCATTTCAGACCTCAAAGGCAAATCTCCTCAAATGGAACATCAATTTCAGCCTTCCTTCTATTTGGAACTCTGTAAAATAGGGTTTTGTTGGACTATTTCTCTCGATAAGAAATAATAATTACAAACATTCTGTGGGTTATTTGTTCGCATTTTCATAATGGAAAACAAGACATGTCAGACTCAAGATAACATATACAAAGTACACTATCTTAGGCATGGTAAGAAAATATAATTCCCCACCGGAAGTCAAGTACTACAGGAAATAATATGTACCTACTTGCTCATTTCGGAGAGCTTCAAAGCATCATTATGTGGCAACACACAAAGATAAAGAAAAGCAATCTATGGAAATTCCTATCTTTCCCTCCACCTTCCTTTTTCACTTGGAAGCTCTTTCTTTCGTATATCGAAGTGCTGAAAGCTTTTGAAAACTAGAGTTTAAAGAGGAAGCATCAGCATTCAACAGCCCGACGGCAGAAGTGTTATTTTACACTGGGAAATTCTGTATTTGGGTTCAAGTCTTGCCATTGTCAGCAAGAAGACGCGCTCGTAGATTTATCAATATTTGCACTGGAATAAAATTACCAACAGTGCACGAAAATGAATAAAACTGATTTATGGTTCAATAACATAGTATAGTCCCAGTAATATTTATTTACTATAGTAACCAATATTGTTACATCTGCTTTAAGAGGATTAATGGTCCTAGTAGCGAATACTCAATGTAAATCAGTTGGATGGTTTCTATGCACATTGGATTAATTCTGGTGGCTCACATCAGTAAGGATCTAATAGTAAAAAGTTTCAAGTTCCCCTTCTGACTTTCTGAAGTCGATTAGTATGGGGGAGCATTCTTATTTGTAAAACTTTCACATTTGTATTTGACAGGCTATGACTAACTGAGTTAATGTGTATTTATCACTGATGATATTATAAGTTACAATTAAGATATAGATAAGTTATACTTTGGGTTGAGCAAAGAGAATCGCATACTCTGCTACTTAGTTCAGCCCTTCCTACCTTTCATACCCTGTCCACTTTATCTCCACAAACTTTGTCTCCCTGTTTCTCGGCCTTCCCAACTCTTCCTTCCACAAACTGTAAACCCTCCAGACCTCTGCAGCTTGTGTCCTCTCCTCCAACCTCACCTGGCTCCCCATGCCCTAGAGGATAGAGTTCAAAATGCTCTTCCTCGCCCTCATGGCCTTGCTCCTTCCTACATCTGTGACCTGCTAACATCAAATCAACCTGTTGGTAGCACAATTACTGTAATTGTCTTGATGAAGGACAGAGTCCAACTGTCTGCATCTAAACAGTCCAATAAAACTTATTGACCAATGGATCACCCATGAACTGTCAAGGTACTGTATTTATATTAATAATGGGCCAACTGTAATTATTACTCCGTTCAAAGGGAAAGGTCATAAGTGTTACCATTAAGTATGAATTAGGAAGTATAGTAACAGACATTCATATAGACAGAATTGTTTTATAGCTGTGAGATGTAGTCGACTGCTGAATTAGACAAAAGCCTTTGAAACAGCGTACATGCCCAAACACGCTCCATTTGTTCCTATTGCATGGCCTCCAATTTTGCAACTGATAACCGATTATTTATTGCACAACAGTCCACAAAAATCACACAACGCACTGGATCTTTTAAAAAGGAAAGACCTACAATGTTCAAGGTCTATATAGTTGTGTGTCAGTAACCCTTTAACATGTGTCTCAGACATGTCAGTGAAGCTGTCGGGTAGTGACCATGGAAAAGTATTTATTGCACCAAAACTGACGTCTCCTCGTGGCAAGCAGAATTTTTCCCTCTCCAAAAAAAAGCAATATCTCAAAACTCTCAAGTTCTCAACCTTGACCATTGATAAGAGAAAATTATCGGAATCACACCATTAACATCTACTATTCCATAATACAACTGAGATGAAAATTAACTTGAGATAAAATGTAAGAACAGCTTTTTTTCTTATTTTGAAATATCAATTTGTGTTTGTGTCAAGTTGCTAAAGTAAAGGCAAAGCAAAATAAAAGCAAACGCAGCTAAATAGCCTGCAAGTGACTTACCACTGCCAAACCTCTTCCAACACATTTTAAATAGACAAATTTGCCATTAATGGATTCATCTCCAAGAAGATCTCCAATTTGTTGCCTTAATGCTTGCAAACTCAGATCAGGAAATACCCTGGGAAATAAGAGACTAAACATCAGTTATATTTTTTTAAAAGTTGGTAATGTCTGCTTTCTCGTGAAGAGGTGGAGAATTATCTGAATGTTGAATCTTCTCATTAATGGTAAATTGAGAAATGGGCATTAATTGTCTCTATTATTTGACTGGCTCGAGTGTTTGCAAACTTTTTTTTCATTCGTTACAAAGATATCAAAGCAGATAAATATAACATGTGTACATTCCATTGCAACAAAAATAAACATACCCCTTCCACATTCTCAAAAATAATTTGCCAAACTATAAAACCCAAAAGCGTAACAACTCTTTCAATTTTCCATGATTTTTGCAAACATCCAAGTGAGCAAAGTTGATCCCAGAAAAGGGAATGCTTTCTCTCACATTCTTTGACCAGTGGCTCTTAAGGATAGCACCACAAGATACAGAATAAAGCTCCTTCTCTGCCAGAACTTAATAAAAAGTATGTATTGGACCACCCCACTCTGTTGTTCATTTACCTAAAGAATACACAATTGCAAACAAAATGAAAAAATATTCAAGGTTAGTATATGAGTGCACCTTGGGACACCTCAGCACCTTGGGACGTCCTCCCGACGTGAAAGACGCTCTATAAATGTGATTTTGTTGTGATGAGTGAAATCTGAACAGTATTAAAATTTCATTCATATGCTAAAAAAAGTCAAATTATCAGCTCACTGTCATATCTGCATGGGTTAGTAAGTGTACCAGAAACACAGTCATGCGCTGTATCTGTAAAAATGGATTCAGTTGTAAGTATAGTTTTAAAAAGTCGGTTTTAATCCTTACCTGATAAATCCAACAGAGATAAATTTACTAATGGATTGTATAGAAACAGTGTTTAACTTGGTGTTCCATAATTCTTCTGGTACATGGAAGACATGAAGCTCCAGCATCTGAAACAATTAAAAAAATTGGGATAAAAACATTTATCGTCTAACTTAATGTTGCTTTATTGCTATTCTAACATACATAATGTTTGTATAACCAAGATTGTTACCTGCGGCATCAGTTAAGAAAATAAATAGTTTTTATTCTTTTCAGTTACTGTTCTGCTAAAATACAATGTGGCATTATTAGTTCTCAAATCAAAGAGAGAAAGGGTACAGCTCCCATGATGGTTTAGTGGGTAATGAGACCAAATACAGTAATACAGTACGAAATGTTACAGGTTTGATTCACAATCTGTAGAATTGGTAAATCTCATCTTCAGAACATGTCACAGCACTGTAATTTGTGTTCGTGTTTCAGGCTGCGGAGGGGAAAAAGTCAGGATCCTTGCGCCTCATTGCTATGAAGTAATCCCCGATGGAAAATGTCTTTGTGTGTGAACCTGTGATGAACAGGATTGGCCTCAACCACAAATGCCCCCCACAGTCAAAGAGTTTACTGACGATCATGACTCATTGTTAAGGCTCACACATGAAGAAGAATGGCCGATTGAATAACGTACTAATGGGCGAGCACATCAGTCAAACCCTACCTCAGTGTGAGTCAGTGACTTCAGGAAAGGAGGAGGGAAGGAAAAGGAAGAAAGTGGGTTAGGAAGGCTGCTTGTAATGTTGCCGCACACTGCTTATATGTGTATTGGGTATAGGCCCACTGACAAGATAAATATTCTCACCAGCTCACAGTACACCTAAATACCAGGAAAGCAAGAGCAAATCTGGATTTTTTTTAAAACTCAAATGAAGACTAATTACTGTACATGTCTTTTGTGAAAAATACATTCTACATAAAATAAAGCAGATTAGATGAAAATGCACACTGTACTCGAAACATGTCTTTATAAAAAGCCAATGTATATAGTAATATAACAATTTCACTTATACAATGTCCCTTTCGCCCACAATATACAGTCAATTCCCTTTACAGTAGATTCTATGAAGCGCTTTGAGATGTCTAAAAGTGAAAAGTGCTATATCAAATGCAAGGATTATTATTATTTATTATTATACAATATCACACCCTGTAATGCCTTACGGTGACTTTGTGAAATTCAGACTATATATCATCTAAGTCTATAAATACTGCAGGATTTATTATTGTTTTCTGAGTCCCATTCATACTATCATTCTCCTTATCAGTTTTATTTACTGTTCTCCTACCAGTTAAGTCTACAAACCAATATTTCCGCTAGTTTGTTGGGCAGAAAACAATTTAGAAACAGTTGTAGTTTACCTCACTTAATAATATCCTGTCCCAGTTAATAATGTAATAGTAATATAATAACTTGCATTTAATATAGTGTCTTATCACTATAATACTGTATACAAATATGCTCATAGGGTAACATATGTTTGGACCCACAGCAAAGCTATAAAACATGACTTATTAAATACACAAACCACAGGTGATCACTGAAATAAAAAGAATGCAGATCAGATTTAGTCACTGAAAAACAATGAATGTTACATTGCATTTCAGGACACAGTTTAGAATTAGACAAAATCTGAGTCACTGCTTGCTTTATGATGTGACATAAAATGTTCGATCACAAACCCTTTCACATTATATTTTAAAACTCGCTTTCCTTTTTCATATAAGCAGATAAGTATATTTTCCCAAATAAATGCATTTACCTTTGAAGAAAAAAAACTGATTGCAAACAGGGCTATCTAAATCACTGCAACTACATTCCACCCAACAACACTGAATAACAAGTCATAAATTCACAAAAACAAACAGAATGGCACATGCATACCTTGTATCTATTTACACAGTTACCAGTTACCAACCATTTTTGTTTTGATTCCAATTCCAATAAATTAGGTCCCTAGTGATGTTCCAGATTACGTCTTTGATAGTTTGTTTTAATCTTAAGCATTTGCCAAAAGCGTTATCGACCAATATTATGAATAAAAACTTATAAATGAACACAGAAAAAGTGTTCAACTCCAATACCTGAAAGACCTTCAGCCAGAAATATAATTTTCATCAAACCCAGTTCGTCAATCAAAAACAGTGACTGAATCACTTTGATTTGCCAGTCAGAATTCATTCATTGTCAAGTAATTTATTGTACTGTATTAGAACAAAAATTTGCACGTTGGATTTGGGCTGTAAACCAATGTGGCCAAAATGTATCCAGCTCTACTCTGCTGCATACATAGCCAACCACAAACAACTGTTAGTTACTCAAATCATTTCCCCACTTACTGTGCTAGTGGATACCGAGTATGCCAAGATCTGACTATTTATTGCTCACTAATTGATTATTCGTTGCATTAAAAAAAACAACGTATACAAATGCTGTTAACAAAGACAGACAGACAGATTGGCAGTGTTCACTCACCCCTGCTGTCCCAGGTCTGTCCCGTGTTGTGGATTTCATGGGGGGGGCGGTGGGGGTCACTCAAATTGCAAAGGAATTCTGCAGTTTTAGTTAAACCATTAAGATTATTTCTGCCCAAACCCTCCCCCCCAAAAACAGTGATGCTGATAATGAGCAGAATTTTATTTTGTCTTATTGATTGTCTGTGTTTCCACCCCCCCACCTCCCTGAATTCACTGACAGTCTTGTGTCTTCTCAAACCTGCAACCCTGTAACTACCAGATTCAGGACTGTTTTACTGTGGCTGATGGACAGCAGGCTTGGCCAAACACAGTACTGCATCTGGATTAATGGACAGGAGCTCAAACACAGCCCCACAAAGGCATTGGTTCACAAGAGCTGCAATCAATCAGAAACTCAATGGAAATCTTTGCCTATATACTGTCCAGGGTCCACAAGCTCAACCGACATGTGAAATCTGGCTCCATTGTAACTGATGTGCACATTATTACCAGTGGAGCTCGATTATCGGTATCCCTGAGGAATCAAAGTTGAGTTGGGGGTTAGAAAGGAAATATATTAAGCATAACAATAAAACAATAATAATCCTTGCATTTGGTATAGCGCCTTTCATGTCTTCCAGACGCCTCAAAGCGCCTCACAGAATATACTGTAGAGTGAATTGTCTGTATACATGTGGGCGAAACGCGGCAGCCAATTGAATGTTGCCAGAGCTCAGGTCACAAACATTCGAGATGCAGAGGTTCTAAAGAGGCTCAAGGAGATGACATCCCTTGGGGATAAAATACACCCAAGGCCACATAGAGTTAAGGGGAAAGACATGAAGTGCTTCACATCTCTCCCCTTAACACTGAATGCCTTCCTTGTGCCACAGTTAGTTCTCAATGCAGTGATCCCAAATGTACTTTTGACCAACAACAACAACAACAAATTACATTTATAGAGCACCTTTCACGTCGGGAGGACGTCCCAAGGCGCTGCACAGGAGGCGTGTGACCCGAGCTGGGAGGGGAGTGTTTGGGAAGGGGTGAAACACGAAGTGGAAATCGAAAAATTCGGGGAGGAACAAAAGGCACGGTCGAAGAGGAAAGTCTTCAAACCGGCCTTGAAAGAGGAAAGGGAAGAAACGAGACGGAGGGATTGGGGGATGGTATTCCATAGGGTGGGAGCGGAGAAACTGAAGGCCCGGCCTCCGATGGTGGGGCGGTTCGGGCGGGGGGCTTGGAGTAGGCCAAGTCCTGTTGAACGGAGGGTCCGGGTGGGCTTGTAGGGGGTAATATAGGCGTTTTCAAGAAAAGAGAATGAAAGATTCAGAACAAGTTAGTTATCTGGATTAGTGCAGAGAATGGAAGAATATAATGGCCAATCCTTACATACGGTATATGTCTACAGTATTTCGCCCACAAATATAGTCGATTCTCTTTACAATATATTCTGTGAAGTGCTTTGAGATGTCTAGTAGATGTAAAAAGCACGATATCAAATGCAAGGATTATTATTATTATTATTAGCCACCTCATGTATTCTAAAGTGTGACTCTGTGTTTGTAGACATGGTTACTTTTTAGCCTTATTTAACCAGCCCAATTTAAACACATATTGCGAGCGACTCTGACAATCCCTTACACACACATTACCTTGTGACGAACAACTAACTAGCTAGCTCGCGAGGTCGAGTATTTGGTTGACCCGCACGGATTGCTGACATTACGTGTTTCAAACCATTTAATCTGGGCTCAAGCTTCAATACGTTGTGTAATACGTTGAGGATTTTAACCCATCTCCCATTCCCACGTGGGATGATGTGATATTGAGAGAGAGAGAGAGAGATAGATAGAGAGAGAGAGCGAGGCTGAGCTGGCTGGGGACTGAGCTGGCTAGCAAGCAACTGAGCCGGCATTTTTTTTTTAATTGGTCATTTCAATCCACGACTGTCTGTGGGACGCCGCTGTGAGCGACTGCTGCCGCGTTTCGCCCACAAAATGTACGGTCGGTTGGCTATACACAGTATATATTCCGCGGAAGCGCTTTGAGACGTCCGGAAAGACGCGAAAAGCGCTGCATCCAATGCCAAGGATTATTATGCATTATTATTTATTCGTGTCATTAATTAATTCATTCAATAAGTACTTTACACGTGTTCCTTCATTCACCCAGTGTGATGAGTAAGGGGCGCAAACAACAGCTTCCAGATCTCTCTCTCTCTCTCTCTCTGTCTTTCTCTTTCTCTCTCTTTTAACACAAGAAACACCGGAAAAGAGTGAGAGCGTCTTGAGTTGAGCAGTGACACTGGAGTGACTGGGGCTGTGTTGAGGAGTGACTGAACTGGGTTGAGGAGAGGAGTGACTGAGCTGGGTTGAGCAGTGACACTGGAGTGACTGAACTGGGTTGAGGAGAGGAGTGACTGAACTGGGTTGAGGAGAGGAGTGACTGAACTGGGTTGAGGAGAGGAGTGACTGAGCTGGGTTGAGCAGTGACACTGGAGTGACTGAGCTGGGTTGAGGAGTGACTGAACTGGGTTGAGGAGAGGAGTGACTGAACTGGGTTGAGGAGAGGAGTGACTGAGCTGGGTTGAGGAGTGACTGAGCTGGGTTGAGCTGAGAAGCGACTGAGTTGATTGAGTTGAGCAGTGAGTGAGCTGTAAACCTTCACTCCCCCACCCTCCCCCCCCCCCCCCTCCAGCTGCCACTACTTCCTCCTCCTCCTCCTCCTGCCAGAGTCGCCTTTCTCAAGGTCTCTGAGAATCATGTCGGGCACCACCAATATCCACACCATGAGAAAACTAGTCCAACAACTTCGGTTCGAGGCCAGTTTCAACCGGGTGAAGGTGAGAGGCTGTGTTTTTGAGTGAGTGAGTGTATATGTATATGTGTGTGTGGGGGTGGGTGTTGTTGCCGGATAAAGGCATAAGAAAATTCAGGGTAGAGGCAGAGAGGGAGAGAGAGAGAAAAGCAGGGCGTGGGAAGTTGGGCTCTGCCTTGTGTTGCATTATAAGAGACGCACGTTCTGGTTGACTATTGTGGTTAACTCTACATCTCAAGAGAGTGTGAGAGAGAGAGATAGAGAGAGAGAGAGGAGAAGAAGAAGAAGAAACGAAGGCCATCAGGAAGTGTTTTATTGCAGTGTATTTGGTCCTCACACAGTATCTAATTCACTGATAAATCGAGAGTCCAGTTGTTGTTGTTTCCCCCCCCCCCCCCAATAACCATCTTAAACCCTTCTCCCATCCCCCCCTCTCCCTCTCCCCCCCTCTCCCCTCCCCTCCCTCTCCCCCCTCTGAGCTTTAACCCAATCCTTGCTTGACTTGTGCCCCACTGTCTGCTGTGTGGTGAGATCTCCATGTTGTTCCTGTGTTCAGCGCGTACCGAGGTTCTCCACACAATCAGCGCACTCTGTAAAGCTTTCTGTTTTCGTTTTCCTTTCTAAAGTATCCGGCTGGTTCTTTGCTACTTTGGGGGCTGGGGGGGGGAGGGGAGGGGGAATGGCTTTTTTTGTGACCTTTTCAGCCTAAAATTTGTGCCTATTTACTTACTGCATTTCTTACTTTCGTATTCCGATTATTATCGTGGGATTGCACTAACTCACCTCCCTCACTCCTCTCCCTCACTCACTCACTCACTCCCCTCCCTCCCTCCCCCTCACTCACTCACTCCCCTCCCTCCCCCTCACTCACTCACTCCCCTCCCTCCCTCCCCCTCACTCCCTCCCTCCCTCCCCCTCACTCACCTCCCTCCCTCCCCCTCACTCACTCACTCCCTCTCACTCACTCCCTCCCCTCCCTCCCTCCCCCTCACTCACTCCCCTCCCTCCCCCTCACTCACTCACTACCCTCCCTCCCTCCCTCCCCCTCACTCACTCACTCCCCTCCCTCCCCCTCACTCACTCACTCCCCTCCCTCCCCCTCACTCACTCACTCCCCTCCCTCCCCCTCCCTCCCTCCCCCTCACTCACTCCCCTCCCTCCCTCCCCCTCACTCACTCACTCCCCTCCCTCCCTCCCCCTCACTCACTCACTCCCCTCCCTCCCTCCCCCTCTCTCACTCACTCCCCCTCCAGTCCAAAAGGGGTTCAATAGAATACGATTAGATCAGTTCATTTCCTCTCCCTTCTCTCCCCAACCCCCCACTCACTCTGCTACCTTCCTCCCCTCCCCCCCCCCCACACACACACACACCCACCACATCTGATCTATAGATTAATACCCAAATCTTACATGTTTAAACGATCCTCCCCTAGTTTGGGAATTTCAGAGTTAGTTGGCTTTTGTCGCCTGAAATAGCTAAAGTTTGAATCATTATTTAAGGAGTTGATTTTATGTCATGGGGACTTTTCCCATGTTTAGACAGGGCCATTCTCTCTCTCTCTCTCTGCCTTAAATTAACTTGTGAGGCATCGTCTGGCTGTAGACCAGTTGCCTACAGCTATACTGCGGTTTATAAAATAATTTGATTTGCAAATGACTTGACTGAACCAACCCTTACACACCGAGCCTTTATTCGCTTAACAGTACGTCCAATATGAACTCGATTCCTTGTCCACAGCCTTGACATACTTTCAGAAACTCGCCCAAATGACACATCTTATTATGCGTCTATTTTGGCCACCATGATACTCAAATTGATGAACTGGTTCCAGAATGTAATCCTTAACCAGAGATATTCAGCGTTCAATTAACTGACAGCTTTAAAGTGACATTTTATAAACGTTCTTTAAAAAATCAAGTCAGAGACCAATATATTTGAAAGTCACTAATGATTCACCATTGACCCCCCCCCCCCCCACCTCCCAGTGACATATTAACACTCTTAGGAAAGGGTGGAACCCAGAAGAGCAAAACAGGATCTCATTTGGTTACAGCTTGACAACAGTTGCTGAAGTATGGATCAACTTTGAATATAAAATTCCTGTGCTGGAGCTTAAACGATTCTTCTTATGGGTTTCAGAGAACTAAATTTAATCTCTAATACATTAACTATTCACTTTACAGGATATTCTGTGAAGCGCTTTGAGACGTCTCGAAGACGTGATAAGGCCCTATATCAAATGCAAGGATTATTATTATTATTACAAACACAGCACTAGACTACCACCAGAGGTGGCCTTTGACTCTGTTAACGTTAAATGACTGTTGTATTCTTGTAGATTTAAAGAGTTAGGTAGGGGTTATC
Organism: Hydrolagus colliei; assembly: GCA_035084275.1. Lineage (NCBI taxonomy): Eukaryota > Metazoa > Chordata > Chondrichthyes > Chimaeriformes > Chimaeridae > Hydrolagus > Hydrolagus colliei. The sequence continues at coordinate 16,708,006 of CM068749.1, read as the reverse complement.
CTCTGACAAATGTAAACACCGTATCTGTCTCCCGTAGAGGTACATAAAGCTTGAATTCATTGTTTTAAAAAAGATATCGTTTACTTGTACACTGGATTTGCAAAATTTCTTAGGGACGTGGCTGGCGAAGGTTGAGCACCTGTGTACTCCCAGGGTGAGTTGATGAGCCAGATCAGCTGATCAGTTATTAACAATATACAGTACACGGATTAGTGGACCTGCGTAAAGCCAGGCTTGACCCCTTGAAATCTGTTCGACCGCTGCGAGATCCCGCTGAGCTCTGTTCTTTTCTCTCCCTTCTAAATATGTTTTGATTAAATCAATTAAACTCGTTTTTATCAACTTCTAAAGGCTGAAGTACCACAGGATCCAACCCAGAACCTTCTGCTGCTTTTTTAAAAAAAAACGGATTGAACTACTTACTGTAGGTAAACCCATGAATTGCAAGTAAATTTGACAGACTAAAATGTTTTACAAAATGAATTTATTTAGTCAATGGCAGGCTTTGGGAACAGATGAAACTAAACGCAAGACAAAAATATACTAACCACTCCCGCCTTCTGCTGAATTATGAAGCAGAAGCATTGTGCACTTCGGGAGCCTTCTTCCAAAAACCTTCATCCCCTTTGATTTGCAAAATATTGGCTGAAACCCAAGTGTGAAATCCAAAGCATTATGCAAAATGCGTAGCTGTTGTCTAGCAGAACAGGCATGTGGCTTGTAAATGGATAGTGCCTTTTAATAAGTACTGTAATAATTAATAGCCTGTAATTTAGATTGCCAAGTACCTTAGCGCTAAAATTCTGGATTGAACTGATTGAACAGTTGAGATTTTTCATTCTCATCAGAAAATAATGCACTTATCTGTTTTACAGTGAAGATTGTTCAAATGGGATTTAATTTAATAAATTATACCTACTGACTGTATATATGCTTTTAGTCCCTACATCAATTAATACCTGACTAAACTGGTTCATTGTGTATATCAATGCTGCAGTGAAACACAATCCCAATGTAGAATCCAACGGCTCTGTGACATGCTCTCTACAAGGTTCAGTAGTCCCACATTGGACCTCTACTTTGATGGAAGTTTAAACCAGACTCCGTAATCATGTAATCATCTACAGTATGTAAAATAAAATGTTCAACCACTTAGGTTTTTTTGGTATGTTCTTCCTCCCTTTCCTCCTTCAAGGCCGGTCTCAAGACCTTCCTTTTCGACCGTGCCTTCTGCTCCCCTCCTAACTCTCCTCCATCTCCTACTCTCCTTCCCCCTTACCCCTCCCCACCTGCTCGGGTCCAGACCTAACTGTTCAGCGCCTTGGGACGTCCTCCCGACGTGAAAAGCACTCTATAAATGTAATTTTGCTGTTGTTGTATTTTACACCCATTTGGCTGCAACAAAGTATATGCTAAGCATTCATAAAATTAATGTCCAAAAAGCATAATTGCATCCAAATTAAGTACCTAAAGACAAATGCAGTTTTAAGTCTGTATGGACTGGAAATCAGAATTGTTGGCCTTTCCTTTAGGAGTGTAGTTAGTTTCACTGTGAAATAAGATGCTCCATATGACCACAGTCTTCAATACTTTTGAGTCTTGCGTAGATGTCAGATAAAGGAATGGGAACCAACATCCCCCGATAATCTGTTCTTAATCCCACTCAAGGCCAGGCCTAAAGAAAAGTGCCGGAATATTTGCCCCAAATTGCTGGGGGATTTGCGGAGGCTTCAGGGAAATTTGACGCATTTGGGGGAAAATTGTGGGGAGGTTGGTGCTATTGAGGTACATCTTATTGTCAACCTACATTTCACTTCACTGATTAAAAACCAAACATGAGGAAACTACGCATATTAGATTGTTGCAGAACGTTAATTCATTTCTGTAACAAAAACCGGGCCCATTTGAGGGGAGTGGGAGAACACCAGCCTGGAGAACCCCACCAAACAAACACTCAAGACCAGTTACTGACTGCGGGTCTAAAGGAGCTCAGCACCGCACACAGACAAGAGACAGACACAGTGAGAGACGCAGAGAGACATATGTTCACAGACACAAAGAGACATACACATGCAGAAAGAGGTGAGAGAGAAACACAGACACTCACAAACAGACACACGTACAGAGAGAAAGAGAGAGACACTCACAAACACACAGAGGAAGAGACACACAGACACAATCAAGCAGACTCACAACTACATACAGAGGAGAGACACGCACAAAGGGAGAGACACACAATCACAACAGCGGGGCCTCCGAGTGGAGCAAAGCCCATTTCCCGCATGAGTGTCTGGGGCCACTCCACTTACAGTACAGAGAGCTAGCGGTTGTTTTTACCTGATTCGTGTTTTGTCTTGCCGACCACTGGCCATGGTTCCTCCCAGGTCTATGTCACCACCCCCCCCCCCTGTATTGATGTCTGGTCTCTCTCAGGTCTGTTGTGCTGCAAACACCCAGGGTCAGAAACTTCACTGTTTAGCGGGTTTATAGAGGAGGGGCGAGCGCTGTTTATAGTGGGTTTTGCCGAGAATTTGTGTCCAGGCTTTTTTATTGGCCCAGCTGATTGGTCAACTCAAAGAAGACTTCAGCACAACCAGAGTAGCCCAGTAAAGTTTGCTGCGCAGATGTATGTATCAGTGATGTGGTCTCTGAAAGTTATTCACAGTGATTGGGTTTAACAACTTCACAAGGCAGAAATTCTTAAACTGAATGGAACTCGCATTTGAAGATAGTTGTGAACTCCACTGGTATCCACCGAATTGGCTGAATTGTGCGAACGTTTCATAAAGTAGATGAACCTCAGTACAGTATTGTAAATGAATTTTCCTAATTGCACCACTGAAACACACTTTGTTTGACCGTGAAAGCAAAACAAATATTGCCCCCTGGCAGTCTGTTAGTCCCTGGTGGCTCTAGCAAAGTGTTGTTATCCAGAAGGAATTAACAGTGTATTTTAATTTTCCCCCAAAGGTTTCTCAATCGGCTGCGGATCTGAAGCAATTTTGCCTGCAGAACGCACCACAGGACCCACTGCTGAAGGGAGTACCAACAAGCGTCAATCCATTTAAAACCCGAAGTGGTTGTTTATTATTGTAGCTGAAATGTGACAAAATTCTTCTTGTGGTACGTAGATTTGTGGCTTTATAGTCTTGCAACTTTTGTGTGCTATATTGTGTGTTGTGTTCAGGTAAAGATGGGAGTTCCTAATTATTTCACAGGAAGTCATCTATCCTTAATAGTAAACATGTTATGTCTATGGAACGTTAGATCCCATGACATTAGTTGAAAGGAGTTCCCCAGATAAAATTGGTAATTCGCTTCATGGCTGTTGTGGGATATTGCTGTGTAAAATTGGTTGCCATGTTCACATACAAAATCGCCACTACACTTTACAGTAAATCCTGTAAAGCGCTTCGAGACATCCCCTGATGTGAAAGATGCTATATCCAATGCAAGGATTATTTACTGTTGATGCTTTAGAATTGACCCTAGGATCATGTGTGGTCTGCTGCTTCTGTGATTTTACGCTCTGCATACACAAATGTCTGTCTTGTTAACTGGTCATGAATGACGAGCTTCATTTTTACTTTACGCTCCATAACATTTTTTTCTCCTTTCAGGTATTCTGGGATTGAAGTGGGATAATTCACCTTGGTGCATGTTCAGAAAAATGAAGATGTTTACACTAATCTTGTTTCTCAGTGGCCTTTACACCAACATATAAGCCATGTTGGATCTGTGTGTTAACTGTGTGCCAACTTTCCTTGCTGTCACTTTGCAAATTGCTTGTCTTTTTGATACTGATGTACCCCTACCTCACTGATGAGGTGCTCATATGTAAAATGTTAATTGCTAAATGTGATCCATAGTCGCTTATACACAATTCTGTTTCTAGAAAACTTTGTACACTGGTGGAGGAATTTTAATAAAGGTTTGGTTCAATTTACATAAGCTGTAAACCTCATTAAAGCAACTAGGCTATCTTATTAAACTGCTAAAAATCTGTTGATCTCATGTGAATTCTGTATACACATTACACTTTATTTTTTAGCTCATTATTGATGTCCAACAAAACATTTAAAATACACTCATTTTATTAGTTGGTCAAGTGTAGCATAGCCAAAAATTTCAACCACAAACACCCTGCCCGTTTTGCTGTTTTCTTCCCCGCTCCATGATCAACTGATGCAGCAATTATCATTTCTCATGGAAAACAATTTATCCTAGCCAGGATTCGAAGTCGGACTAGTGATTAGTAATCAAAAAACAGCTACAATCCAAAAAAAACATGTTCTGTAGGTATTTCCTTAGTGGTCGACATACTGAAGTTCCAGGATATTCCAGCTGTTTATTTTGTCTGCGTAAAAATCCTTTGTTAAACAGTTTTGATCTGGCAGAGCAGTTATTTCTGAACACAAACTAAAATACCCACTGAACATTTTGTTTACAGAAATGAAGCACACGGAAAGTTAAACTCAAACAAATCTTGTTCCCAAGCACATCAAGGAGTCATATTGGCTTACAGTCTGCAATATGCTCTACCGCATACACCTCCCAATTTATTGGATGTAGAACATGTACAGTTTTCCTCTAGCTTTCAACTTTTCTAAAAGTCTGGTTCAAGGTTATTGCCGCAAAGCTTTCCTCGAGTTAATTCAAAACATCAGACACAAAGGTAATCATCAGATGCCAATGATTACACGATTTTAATTCGTCCCGTTTCAAGCAGCATTTTATAAGTGGAACTTCCTTCGACTGGTATCCATTTCATGGCGCTGAAGAGGGGAAAAAAATAAAACCATACTGTGAAATTGTTTCAAATTCTAGAGCACATTGTGAATGACTTAATTCAACTGCTACACTTCCAAAAGACAGCCAATACTTTCATGAATAATTCATCTAACAAACCCGCAGTTTATTTAAAACAGATAGGATTCTGAAACATTCTTTGTAATAATCCAGCTTCAAAACCCACCAACCTCTCATTGCTATGGCAAGCTTTAATTCTTATCTGTTCATTCAAGGCAGCCACAGAATGTAAAAGATTCATTACAGCATACCAAGCCAAAAATAACCTTCCATTTTTATCTCATTAAAGCCAATGAATGTAAAAGAAAAATTGAACGGAAAAAACTATTAAAAAAAACTTACCTTATGAACCCATTCATATTCTCCAAACTTTGAATCAAAGGTGCCTTTCTGCAGAGATCGAAGTTTTAAGGTAAAACGTGGTCCAAGCTCTTGCAGACCCACTCGTTTTTCATTCTTGAAGATGTACCTTTAAAAAGACACACACAATTACTGTGCATAATTGACTGCCGTGTGTCTCCCACAAAACAGTCAATTCACTTTACATCAAATTCCGTGAAGTGCTTTGAGACGCTATATCAAATGTTTTTAAGTATTATTTAGCACTGTTTGTACAAATCTTATTTTAAGTAACTAGTTCTTTAAATAGGTTACCTGTGAAATCTGAAAAAAACATAGTCACGTTGGTTATGAAAAGTTGCTACTTGACGTCCAACAAATTGTGGGTCATGAGGGAACAAAGAAGCAAACATTCGCCCAATGCTGTGACCCAGGCGTGTAGAAAAATTATTAAGAATCACTTCTGGTACGTGTTCTGTTGTGTCCTTTTTTCTCCCCTGGAAGAACAATAATCAGTAATCAGTACCCATAGTGCATGTAGTTGATCAAATTTTGCAGCTGGTCCTTAAAACAAAAATAGGTTTTTTCTTCACCAAAAATCTACATGAACATTAAAACTAATTCCCCTTTTTCTCCCCACTTTCCAGAAGTACCAATTCATGCTTAGGTAGAAATTTCTAATTTGATTTGGGTCTTAAGAAGTATACGTCATGTTGAAATGGTTTGAGTAAACGAGACAGCAAATAATATCTGAAGATTCACTCCCCATTTTCTACAGAATAATGCATAAACCCCAAAATATCAGCAATGAAGGGTAAATATCATTCACAATAGCCACTATAATTCAACAGTTATTACTTGAACCACATGAATGTCTTACTTGAATTTCTTTTGAAAGCCGGACACTAGTCATCTTAAAATGAGCTGTGGGTCCATTGGGAAGGTGACTAAGGATCAAACCATCTGTTAGCATTCAGTTAGGGAAAAAATATCTTTCAACACCTTCAATGGTCTCATTACAACTTCACTTCTAATCTCAATATTAGATCTGAAAGAACAACAGGTTGGATTTATATAGTGCCTTTCATGTGGTGAGGATGTCCCACGGGGCTGGAGAATCAACAGCTGTATCCAAACAAGGCAGTGGAATCAAGAGGGGTGGAGGTGGGATGGCCAAACCCTCAAAAAGTTTGTCAACATGGAAACATTTCATCCAATATTATTGTTAGGACTTGGGTATGGATGGTACAATTCATAATCAATACCCCAGCCAGGCAATGTAGTCAATAACAGGACTGGACAGTTTATTAAATTAGACTGTCGATAAAGTCGCACTTAAAATTGAGGCCATTCTCAAATTTAAGGCGCCACTGCCAACGGAACTGCCAAATATTTCTGTAAACACAAATTTAAGTTGGTATGTCCGAAAACCGATAAGAAATAGACAAGCTCACAAATGTAAAAGATACTTGGGACTTTCCGATTTTCATTAATGACGATCAAGTATGTGAAACCTCTTGATATACACTGTGGTATGACCTTTTTCAGAGCCAACCCTCTCCTGTAATAAACATGGGAATCTGGCAAAATCGTTTTCAACTGCTTACACAGCCTTACTGTTCTCTGCAAACCAAACAAAAATGTGTTAATTCTAGCAATAACAACAGCAAGTTGATGGCATGTCCTGTTCAGATTGATTGTAACATACCCCTCGAGGTCTGTCAGAGGTTGTAATAAGAATCTTAGGCATTGTCTCTCGACTGAAGTAGGAAGAAAACTCATCTGTCGCTTCATCAAAAGCAACCTTTGGAATAAAAAGAGGGAGAATTAAATTAAAATGAAGAAATGAGAATGAAGAGAAAATCTATCCATTTGAGAGAGGAATTGAAATTTAATAACTTGATTTAATAATTGCCAATTTAATAATTAAAAAAAAGGAAACAAAAACACTTGCTACAAATCATTCTCCACTTGTTTTAAATGGTATTCATAATCACAGCATTCCTCTTGATAGCTTGTGAACACAAAATTTAATTGCAACTGTTCTCAAACAGACCACGCTCACTGATTCCTTGATGTGCATCTTTATGCTACTGGAAATCAACTATGTTCTACTCTACAAAAATGATTTGGTCTTCTTTACCACTCGACTTGAAAAGCAATATTACTTAACATAATTTTTGTACAAAATATATAAGAAAACTATTTGGTAGCCTTACAACAGACAAAATGCTGTTTTAAGACCATCAGATTTACCTCCTCATCAGTAGGGTCCACCGTTGTTTCATCAAATACCCTCTGGTTTTCAATCGTCTTTGGAACTTCTTTTGGTGGAGCCTAGCACAAGGTAGAAGTAGGAAACGATTAGGTAAAATTAAACTTACGATCGCTCACAGCACTGAACATCTTCAACAAGACTTTTAATTTTTAAGAGTTCTGTTTGGGTTGCAATAACATGAATTTAGGAGTCATTACTTAGTAATAATTTATTCTAAAAATTGCAGTCGTTCATCCAGTAACCCGCTTCCCGCGCACAGCTACATGTCTCTTATTTTCCTGCAATAATTCGAGATTAAAACCATACGGTAGTATCCAACTAAAATACAACACAACTTTTACCTCCTCATCATTAGGGTCCACCGTTTCATCAAACGGAATAAGATCCTTAAGATCCAACCGCAGAGCCAGGTTGGCTGGTTTGTTAGCGGTAATGTGGACCCGCTCGGCTCATGAACCACATCATTGAGACCATCACCGAGGGTTCATTCAATAATGACATTCTGCTAGAAGCACATCATCTTAGAGCCAGCTCTGCTGCACGGAGACTGTTTACTACCCCGCCCCCCCATCCCATCCCCTCCCAATTGTCACCAGTTGGTCATGACTGTAGAGTACACACACACGCGTTTACGGTAAAGACATGGATCTATCTGGTGGGTTGGTAACTAGTCACCTTATCTCCAAGTGCTTCCCTCTCCTTTTGACGCTTCTTCTTAGCTGCGAGATGTTCCTGAGTGAGAAAAGGCCAAGTGTTCAGCACAAACTCCCACCAACAGCAAGTACCCCCCCCCCCCCCCCCAACCCAACCCATCAATCTCTCTTCAACATCACTCTCTCCCTCCCTCACTCCATCCCTCCAATCCATCCATCCACGCTCACTCCCCTCCTCTATCTCTCTCCCTCCATCACTCCTCCCTTTCAATCACTCTCTCCAACCCTCCCTCACCCACCCCTTCCATTCCCAGCCCCTCTCCTCTCTCAGCCCCCACCACCCCTCTCAGTGCCCCCACCCTCCCTCAGCCCCACCTCGGCCCCCTCCTCAGCCCCTCCCCTCTCTCCCCCCCCCAGTCCCTCCCCACCCCCAGCCCCTCTCCCCCCCCTGCCCCTCTCTCCCCCCCCCCCCGCTCTCACTTTACGCTGCGCCTGTTTCCACCGCAGGAACATGAAATGCCGCCGCTGTTTGTTTTTGATCTCGGACACGCTGAAGTTGGGGGGGAACTGGGGTTCCGCGGGCCCGGGGGCCGGGGCTGGAGCCGTGGCCTCGGGGCCGGGAGCCGTGGCCTCGGGGCCGGGCCTCTGTTTGCTCCGTCTCTTCCCCGGCTCCATGATCGCTGTGTGGAGACGCGTGAGTCCTCCTGACCCCTCACCCGGAGCTCCGGCTTCCGCTTCCGGAGGCTCGCTGGTCTCACGTGACACCGGGATCTGAAGCAATTCTGCCCAGCGCCCCCTGCTGGAGCCCGGGCTCACCGCAGCCTCCCTCCCCTTGGTGATGGAATGAACGATGAACGATAATAATAATCCTTAAATTTAATAATAATGATAATGTATTTGATAATAATGCTAATAATCCTTGCAGTGCTTATCACGTCTTCCGGACGTCCCAAAGCGCTTCACGGAGTATACTGTAAAGTGAATTGACCGTATATACGTGGGTGAAACGCGGTGTCCCACAAACAGTCGTGGGGCGGAAATGACTTGATTTGCCGATTGCTTCTTTTCTTCAGGGATTATTATCCAGACGCGTGGAGTTACCACGGAGCTGCCGGACCTCTACACGCGCACTGTTGTTCATGTGGATAAGATAGCTCCCGCCCCCCCCATCCCACCCGCCCAAAAGATAAAACACACCATCAAGCCCCCTCTCTTCACGCTCCAACCTTTTGTGATCCAAATGCATAATCATCCTTGCATTCGATATTATAATTATAATTATAATACAGTACTTGCATGTGGCATGGCGCCTTAACCCGTTTTTGAGACGTTCTCAAAGTGCTTCACAGGATATGTGGGAACAAGTGAATTGACTGTGTATTTCGTCTTCATAAAGACACACTGAGACTCATAGGGAAAGGCTGTTGAAGCCATCAGACGGAATTAATTTAAAGGTCAGCTTGATGTCAGCTTGACAGGCTGTCCTTGAATTAAGTCTGCTATTACATGTTTCTAACGTTGAAGATTCTGGCAACAGGTACAATCAGTGTACATTGGTCAATAGCCATCCAGAAATAATAAGTTTCTCACAATTAGTCCTGTGGAGTCCTTTCGTTTGGTGGAGACTCATTTGAGAAGCGAGAGGAACCCGGATTTGATTCCGCAAGTAACATTCTTTAAAAAATATATATTTTATTCAAAGATACAAAGTTCATCCTTTGAGAAATAGATTATCTTTCTCCAGCAGTGTTCCAATGCCCCCAAAGATGAAATGCGACGTAATAAAAACAATAAACGCTTTAAATTGACAGAGGTGAAGTTACTGTGAGATTTGCTCGATAACAGCTCATCACTTTTGTCTCTGAAATGGCACACGAAAATGAATACTTTACAATGCAACATTTTGCATGCTATAACCCCTTAAAAGGTACATACTGCGATTCACAAAAGAAAAACAGCACATTTTATGTAGCATTGTAACAGAATTGGGCAGCAATTAAACCAATAAACCACTGTTGTTCTTCATGTACCAAGATTGGTAAACTGCGCACATTCTGCCACATAAAAATGCGCACAGGAACCCGTCAATCAATCATGCCGCAAAACAGTGGGAACAGTAGCTGCCACAAAGATCACTAAAAAAGCTTCAGAACAGTACAGCTGTGAGTAATTGGATGCCGCGTTTCTTCCACATAATATAGTCAATTCACTCTACAATATATTCCTTTCAGTGCTTTGAAAGGTCTGGAAGACGTAATTATGCACTATATCAAACGCAAGGATTACAATTATTACTATCATATTCCGGTTTAATCAATTGCTTAGAATATCAACAACGTTGTGACAGGAAAAGTATCTTTATTGATCCCATCAGTCCGGCTGATATCGCAGTGGGTAGCATTCTCATCCATTGAGTTAGAAGATTGTGGGTTCAAGCCCAACGGTGGGATTTATTTGAAGAATCTATGAAGCAACTCGAAATTCTGCAGAAGGTTGCTAGGTCACATGAGTGTCACCAAGCAAGTGGGTATTTGATCAAACCTGCATTTAACCATCGGTCAAAGGTCTTCATCATTTCCCACTATCCATCGATACATTTCCTATACAACGACACAGAATACCTGAAGGCCTTGTAAATAGAGGGGTTCAGAGAACAGAGCAGGCCTCCACCTCTCCACATCTGACCATATGTTCGATTTATATCTCCAATGCAGGTCCATGGTTGACTATAATCCTGTGACACGCACCACTTAGAATGGTCAGAGTGGGAAAGGAAGGTGACAGGTCCTGGGAGTTTGATTCTTAAGATATTATAGACATGCTGCAGCAGGGAGCAATTTGAAGGAAGTACATCTTTACCCCTCTGCCATGTCTCAGCCAATAAATCCGTCTCCAAGGTCTGAGCTAGCCAGGCTGCATAGATATCTGAAAAACAGTGAGAGTGACCAACAACAACAACAACAAATTACACTTATAAAGCGCCTTTCACGTCGGGAGGACGTCCCAAGGCGCTGCACAGGAGGCGTGTGACCCGAGCTGGGAGGGGAGTGTACGGGAAGGGGTGAAACAAGAAAGGGAGGTTGAAGAATTCGGGGTGGAACAAAAGGCATGGTCGAAGAGGAAAGTCTTCAAACCGGCCTTGAAAGAGGAAAGGGAAGAAACGAGATGGAGGGATTGGGGGATGGAATTCCATAGGGTCGGAGCAGAAAAACTGAAGGCCCAGCCTCCGATGGTGGGGCGGTTCGGGCGGGGGGCTTGGAGCAGGCCAATTCCTGCTGAACGGAGGGTTCGGGTTGGCTTGTAGGGGGAGAGTAAATTGGTTAAACAGGGCGGGGCAAGGCCATGTAAGGCCTTGAAGGGTGTATAACATGTAAAATGAGGTGAGCATTAAAATGTTAAATGTATTGTTTTGATTGGTAATCTTATTTTAAATAAGTTTTCACTTTTTCTTAGAGAAATAGAATTGGTTATGCTTAAACTGAAATAATGTCAGACAAATCTTCCAAAGTTTCCTTTCATCAATCAAATGGTTTATGTCTAACTTCTTCAACCTTTTCAGCGTTTAAATGCTGGTTGTACCTCTCCTCACAGCTCCCTTCTCGAATGAAAATATGTCGTTTGCAGTGTTCTTTGCAGGCAATTTGTGACTTACCATCTCCAAAGTTTTTGTATTTTGCAAAACTCTGAAACTGCAAGCCACCAGCGGATACAAGTTTAGTCCAACGATTCCAGGGTTGACTGGTCAAGCAACTATCATTGGCAATAGCCTGCAGAAATGAAAGCTTGGGCAGGAAGGTTTCCGGGAGAGACAAATTGTACACATGCGGATTTTCATAAAATAGTTGTTTACCTGCAAACAAAGATGTCTGTATCCATTCGTCTGACAATAAAAGGATTATCTGTCTTTGGGACGTCCTCCCGACGTGCAAGGCACCACACAAGTATAATTTTGTTGTTGTTGTTGTTATTGTCGTTTAAACAATTCTAATATGGTTCAAATGACCTTCAATTATACTCAAAATGCATAAGTATACGGAAAAGCACTTTCGTTTTACTCATCATGTTTACTCAGGGTCCTATACTTGGGGCTTAGAATTTTTTTTTGAATTTTTGTTCAGGACCATTCTCCGCAACCAGTTAACTCAGAAGAGACCTGAAAATTGAACATTAAAATCCAGGTTTAAATGAGATACAAAGCACAACATTGGCGCCATGTTTGCAGAAGCTAGCACCTGAAATAAGCAAGAGGCAAAGCAAAACTGTCGGTTTTTTTTTTGCTTGACATGAATCAACTTTAAGTGGTATTAATGGGATTACAAAATCCAATTTAGCACAATATTGACAATCCTATTCAGCAAGTCATAAGGATGACTAACTACCATGAGAAATAGAGAAGTCATATCAGTGCACCAAGGAATGCTCTTAAACTGGGGTAAAATAGGAGAATATAACTGTCTTGTAACAACAACAACAATTTGCATTTGTGTAGTGGTCAACACGCGGGTTAGAGTCTCAGACTAGACACCAGTTAACAAAATGGGAAACCCATGACACTTTGACAAATACAAAATTCACGAACTTCCCACAAAACAAAATATCGTCACTCCTTACCTATTTCTCCAAACTGGCTGTATTTGTACGTGACGCAGAAGAGAGTCTGTCCAAACATCTCAGCCGAGGACGGCCACCCATAACCCTTCTCAGGAAAAGGAGGGAAATGTGGTACACTGTGAATAAGCCAGAAACCTTGAGTTTTGTCCAACAGCAGAATTCCTGAAATTAGACAAATCATTGAATATGTACGGAATACCTTTCTTTCTTTCCTTCCACATCAGAACATCTTTGTAAAATGGCCATCTCTGCAGATGTCATATTGAATAATTGAAGATTATATACAGCACTATTTAAACAATACGGTTCACAAGAATCTCCTGAGGCTCAGCAAACTTCAGACTTTTTTTTTCTGCTTTACAAATGGCTGCAATACAAAAACTCTGGATAGAAGCCCCAAGTGATAAATATTTCCAAAGGGTCACTGAGTTTATAAATCTTCTGTTTAAAATGCTTAGTTACACATTGACAACCACTTTGGCAAACTATTACCCAAAACGTAAAAACATAAGTTTGAAAATACATTTACCCCTCTAAATATATATATATATGTATATATTTTTGCAGGGTCCAGCGATATATCGATATATAGCTAAAAACCCGATATAATTTTCATGTTGATACGCCGATATAGGCATTTCAAAAATATCAATATATCGAAAAGTCGGTATATCGAGGTAAAAAATCGGAATGCGCGCACACTGAACTCCAAGACCGAGAATGCTCATCTCTATACACAATGCACAGACAGAAGTGCAAAGCTGCCATATTGTATTCATAGTCCTCGAATACAATATACAGGTATGCAAGGGGTGGGGGGGGCGGGGAGGGGGAGAGAGACGGCTGGGTGGGGGGGAGGGGGAGAGAGACGGCTGGGGGTGGGGGAGGGGGAGAGAGACGGCTGGGGGGGTGGGAGTGGGAGAGAGACGGCTGGGGTGGGGAGAGGGGGAGAGAGATGGCTGGGGGGATGGGAGGGGGAGAGAGACGGCTGGGGTGGGGGGAGGGAGAGAGAGACGGCGGGGGTGTGTGGAGGGAGAGAGACGGCGGGGGGGAGGGTGGGAGAGAGGGACTGCGGCGGGGGGGGGCAGGAGAGAGGGACGGCGGCGGGGGTGGGGTGGGGGGAGAGACGGGGTGGATGTGATAATATACAGATAGATAGAGATGGGGGGGATGTGAGAGAGGAGAGAGACACAGAGACACAGACAGAAAAACACAGAGATGGAGAGAGTGAGTGTGAGAGACACAGAGAGAGAAAGATATTTACCTCCTGAGGAGATAGGTCCCGAATGCGCACGCACCCCAAATGAGCGCATCGTGCGCGCATGCGCAGTACGAAAAACACGAAAATATCGATATTTCGGTATATCTCGATATGAGCCCGTCGATATATCTAAATCGGAAAATTTCCATATCGACGGACCCTAGTGAAAAACTTTGATTGCTTTTTTTTTAACAACAACAGCCGACAAAATTACATTTCTGGAGCGTTTTTCAGGTCGGGAGTTGAAGATAACGAAAGAAATTGTTTTAAAAACAGAAGAGTCTTCCTACGATTGGAAAGAAAAACAAGAGATCAAAATGAGGTAAAACTTTACTATAATTCCAGATTTCAAATTCACTGTAATCAGATAATTGCTGAGGTTGTTAACCTTCTCCTCCCTAAAGAATCCGCCAATGGCAATGCCTTCTAAAATAATGTGCACATCAGTTCTGTAAAATTTATCAATTTTCCAAAAATGACAAGTGACCTTGGCTTATTTAAACACAACTCAAAACTGATAAAAGTACGCAGATTGTATCAAGCTAAGAAGTTCCATTTTTCACTCAAAGTGGCATGGGGAAGTGGCATAGAATTGGTCATTTAAAAAAAAGAAATGAAATGGTTGTAATATGCTGAGTACAGCAAAAAGTGCAAATTTACACAATGTCAATAGAAGTGTTCACTGAAGTTACTTTTTGAGATTTGAGTCCATTTTGAATACACATTTCCTTCAATTGGCATGCATTCAAATTTATTTTATAGTAAAATATCTACGAATATATAAAATGTATTTACCTTTTGCATGCGCATGGTATCTATCATATTTCATTTCTGGTGCAGCATCATTGTAAATAAAATACGCACAGTTTTTATCCTGTTTTGCAAGAACAACAAAAGGCGATTTATAATCCCATTATAGTGTACATATATAGTTTAAGATGATCAAATCCACAGGGGGCACTCGATAGTCCGAAGGTTCGATAGTCCGAAGGTTCATTAGTCTGAAGGTTCAATAGTCCAAACACACAAATTTCCTATACCCGGGGCAGTTACCATGGTTACCGCTCAATAGTCCGAATCAACAATGAAATAAGGTTTGTTAATCCGAACATTTGGTGCAATAGTTCGAAGGTTCATTAGTCCAAAGGTTAGGCTTAGGGTTAGGGTTAGGGGACGCTTCGGACTAACGAACCTTCGGACTAATGAACCTTCAGACTCACGAACCTTCGGACTATCGAGCGGTAACCAAATCCACTACAAGATCAGTCTAGGGGATCCCTCCACTTAATGTTATCTGAGATTGCTCTCACTGAATTGTCCCCCGTAAAACACAGGACAAATCCTAAATATAAAATAAGGCTAACACTGTGGAAGGAAAGGAAGGGAGGGAGCTTTTACACATTAGTCATTTTACTAAAAAGATGGATGCCAAGCAAGATAATATTTCTTTAGATTACGCTGTCTTTTCATGGATATTAATCATGTTATTTCCTATATTTAAAATGGAGATATATTCTGCAGCAAAGGAGTAGATTCCGAGTTGTCAGTAAAATAGCTCAAAACCTTGGCATTTGTCAAACTATCTATTTCGTACATTAAAAATAAATCTATAAGATTTCACATCAATGGGATACCTTACAGTTCTTCCTCAGCCCACAACATTCATTAATTCTAATTGTTTCAATGTGAAACGACCTTTTACCAAATGTAAGAATTGTTATTATTATGATTCACCTATATCTGGTGGCTCGGTTGATAATTTAGGATTTAGTAAATCTCCTAATGCCTAAAATATTGTGCCAAAAACAACTGTGTTGTTGTCTAAATACATCTTGATTAATTCATCAATGATATCTGACTAAAGAATGTTTCATCCAAAGCACAAAAGAAACACTTGCATTTGACGTATAAACCCAGTAAAGCTGTTCTAAAGTTTGTCCAACAGCGCTCCCGGTCATGTTGATAAGATGTCTGCTCAGTTTCCAACCCTCGGTTGAAGAGTCCAGATACATGTATTCTAGTCCTGTTCCAGCAGACTGATTAACTCTCGATCTAGGCAATTTATAAATGACAAACCTGCAAGGAAATAAATGCAAGATGTGACAAAGGGATATTCTGTTGACAAATAAGCCATCAAAATGTTAAAGGCTCACAACTGTCACATTCTCCACTATTAGTTTTCTCGAAGGTATCTTCTTGCATATATTTTCCTCTACGTCCTTTCCTTTACTGTATTTACAGTTCAGTAAAGTTAAATTTTTACTTCCTTCAGCTGTGTGCGAAAACAAATTATTATTATACATTTGTTCCGGCTCGATTTCACAGAATATACTGTAAAGTGAATTGACTGAATTGAATATATTTGTGGGCGAAACACGGCTGCCAATTTTGCACAAGCATTGTCCCACAAAAAGTCGTGGATTGAAATGGACAATTTATTATTGTTTGATGGATTATTATTAGGCGTGTGGAATAAGGAAACTTGCCCCAAGGTTTCACTAGCTGAATTGAACCCCAGTCTCTCGCTTGGTAAGGCGAGTGCTCTTAACCACGGAGCTATAGGCCATCAATACATTAGAATGGTAACATCAATCTAGTTATCAATTTCCAATAATGGATTACAATGGCATTCCAGGGCAAGGTACAGCAAATACCGCATACAATAAGCAATTTTCCATATATTTATGTACAGTACTCACCAGTCCACAGGCTGCCCAGTCTCATCTCTACAAGTAAATTTTGCAACACTCACAAAGGAACTTAAACGAATTAAAAAGTAGATGAATATAATCTGGAAGGATTTTGTATTCATACTGTACACATAAGAGCTCGATCAGTTTGCCTTTCAACCGTTATTTTAAAATGGTCAGCAGTGAAGTTACTCTTGCACAAAACCATCTGTTATTTTGTAACTTAGTAAAAAGCAGAAGTAACATGTGATAAATTAGTCATCACATGTCACAGTAACAAGGTTATTCCTAATTGGTACATCGGGACTTTCTGTTTGTTGTTTGTTTCACCGTGTTGTGAAGTGTGACGGGCTAAAACGAAAGGCAATACAGCTACTTGCCATTCACATAGGCAGTGATTAAATCAGTAATTTTGCATTACCAGTTTGACCCTGAAACAAGAGACCATCTCTCGAGGCAAATAGCATTAAAATGGCCAGTTTTTCTGGCAATGAATCTGGGAGAACCCTTTTTCGAGTGAAATCTTTCATGGCACAAGTAGCTCAGTGATGGTCATGTACAAGAACCAGTAGATGTTGACTTCTATCACATAAATAATGGTAGAGGCCAGAAGCCAATGCACCCAAATACAGTATTCAGTTGTCTCTGCCTGCAGCTGCTAACATTATTTTGGGAAATGGTGGAAATATATTTTAATCATTTTGTCCAATGAGCAATCCAAATTGTAGTGTAACAAAATGACATTTATAAAGCACCTTTCACGTCGGGAGGATGTTCCAAGGCACTGAACTGTCGTCAAGGGTGGGGACCCGAGCTTGGGAGAGGGGCAGGGTAGGGGGGAGGAGAGGGAGAGAGGTGTGAGCGCTGAAGGCACGATTGAAAAGGAGCATCTTGAGATCTGCCTTGAAAGAGGCAAGGGAGGAAGCGAGGCGAAGGGACTGTGGGATGGAGTTCCAGAGTGTGGGGGCAGAGAGACTCAAAGCTCGGCCACCGATGGAAGGGCAGGTCAGGCGGAAACATGGAGCAGACCGGAGCCCACTGAACAGAGGGGCTAGTCAGGTTGGTAGGGAGTCAGCAGGTCGGAGAGATAGGAAGGGGCAAAGCCGTGGATGGCTTTGAAGGTGAGGACCAGGATCTTGAATTTAGTCGTGTGATATCAGCAACGTGGTTACCGTGGTCACCTGCAAAATCTCATTAAACACTGATATTATCTAAATCAGCCTTGTTTTCTGTAAACTGTATGGTCCTGAGATTGTATTTCCGATGGTCTCAATCCCACTTATAATAATAATCCTTGCATTTGATATAGCGCCTTTTCATATCATTGAGATGTCTCAAAATGCTTTGCAGGCTATACTGTACTGTAAAGTGGATCGACTGTATTTTGTGGACAAAATACAGTCATAGTGTGAGCAAGAACACAGCAAGATAAATGTCCAAAGTTTGGGAAGTATGTATCGGGTGAATTCAATCCCAACAAATAAATGGATAGCAACAGTGCACAGCTTGATGTATACGTTCCTACTGCTCATGTTTAAGCAACCATTCAGTTTAACAATTTTTTTTTTCTTTGTTAACATTCAAATGGTGACGGTATTCTGCATCAGTCTTAGAGGAACATAAAGACCTACAAAAATAATTATCCAAAATCAACTTAGAGAGTGTCGATTCCCAGGTGGGGCAAAGCCTTAGGCAAGTTTCCTTACTCCACAGTAAGTAGGAGCCCAAATGCTAGTCAATTGGCAGATTGTTTTCTTGGGGTAATAATCTCTTCCAAATAAATAAGTTGGTTCTGTGTGCAATTGGCTACCTCGTTCCACCTGCAAAATATATAGGTAATTTAGTTTACAGTATATTTTGCTTAGCCCTTTGAGATATCTAAATACAAGAATTATTATACATATGACCACATGGTAAGGGAATGATGTATTAATTCATCCCCGATATTATTTCTAGTTCCTCATGGTCGACCAGTCTATCTACAGTAATAATTGAAATTCTGGGGTTTGATCTCTATTAAGCACCTACCTCATGTGAAGGGCGATTTAAAAATACAAGTTGTTGTTATTAAAATATGGAGAAGGTTCCCCTTGAAATTATTGATTATGTTTAACAGACTTCATATGCTCTCATTGGCTACCTCAGTTATAACATCCAATCTTTAATTATTAACTACGGAAAGATCTGACTGTAGAGCACAGATAAGACAGTACAGTAGTCACTAAAAAGTGTTGTATCCTATCCAGGGATACAAATTTGAAAATTTGCTGCATCAGTTAACAGAGCTGCATTGTATCAAGCAAAATGTCCAATGCCTACTATTCTGGTTATAAGACGGTAAGTCATCAAAAAACTACATTATTTATTTAACAATTCTACTTACAAAATGTATGCAATTACTGTACAATACATACCTCCACCAAAAACTCCCAACTATTTCACGAGTAGCTGAGCCTCACAGATTAGGCTTCTCCGACACTGATTTGCCTTACATCAGCCAAAGCAGCATTAGGGGCACTGTAACTGACCTTCAAGACATATCTTACGGAAAGTAAAAACACCCAGAATCTTGTTCTCAAATGCTCTGAGTGACCACTGTTGGAATTGTACTTGTCTGTTGGGAAAAGACAGCACCTAGAAATTTTGGTTCTGAATTAAGATTAGTTACCAAAACATTTGACCTGTTCGTTTTGAAGGAGACGTTTCAGGCTTTTGACCTCTTGAGTGTTTAATCTGTGTATGGTCATTCACTTATCAAGGGAGATTAAAATTACGAGGCAAAGCACAGTGTCAGAAAATATACACTTGACAATCAATGACGCTTTTTTACTTTGATGCTCTATACAGGCAGGAAACGTGGAATTCGTTCGTACCGAATATGGGAAAAACATAGTAAAGGTTTTCACCATCAGAAGAGAAGGAAAGCAACATTACATCAAAGAAATTGAGGTGAATGTCGAACTTACTCTCAAGACTATAAAGGACTACGTATATGGAGACAATTCAGACATCATTCCTACTGACACGATGAAGAACACCGTTCACGCTTTGGCTAAACTGAAAGGGGTAAGTTTGATTAGGTTTGCATTATTCCAGCATTATTTCTTCAGCAATCTCGTCACAACAATGCACTTGGCCATTGATCCAGTCATAAAATTGGGAATTGCACCCAGGACCCGTATTGGGGTATGTTGAGTAATGATCTTTGCATATACGTACTGTATTTTGAGGTAATCTTTGAATGAACAAGGAGTTGGATGTCTTTCTTTCTGGGTGATGATGTCCTGGTGTAATCAGGATAAATAAAGCATCCTAACTGTCCATGTCACCTAGCGTAAAAAACGAGTAAAAACTGGATAAAACTGTTCGTTCAAATGTATACGTGAGTCTGATGACTGGGTAATCTTTAACATAGTCACAGTTAATGTGATCAGCAAAACCCGAATGAAAATCATCCGGTGTGTTAATATTTTAATATCCTATCATACTTTTCCTTTAAGGTCAAAATGATGGAATTATATGTAATGGAGCAAAAACATATTATACATACACTACCTTTGTTTGTCACCAGATACAAACCATTGAAGAGTTTGCACAAGATATTTGTGAACACTTTCTAACTTCATTTCAACATATTTCACGGGCGATGGTCTACATAGAGGACGTTCCCTGGAAACGTCTGGAGAAAGTAAGGTTTTTAGTCTAAACGCCACTGAGCAACATTGAGCGATCTTTCAACTCTAATATACTGCGCCTTTGAATCTTTTGAAGCAGCGAGTTTTGAAGCATATCAATTCACGACACAGAAGGGCAGTCAGCCTGTCACATCTGTGGTGGCTCATTGAAAGTGTAATCTATTCTGTCCCATGTATCTGCTTTTATTCTGCATCTCAGTTGTACAAATCAATGTTTATTGTATGAAATTTCGCTGAATGCACATCACCAATGAAATTATGTGTTTGTTGTGCATGGAACACACTGGGAGTTCATAGTCTAGTTCCAGTGTGTTGCAGGCAGAGGTGCTATCAGGTGCATGCCAGTCTGCTTGCTCATATGAATCTCAACACTATTCAAAAAGGGCAGTTGGTTTCTTCTGGTATCCTGACCAGTCCTCCAGATTAATCAGTCGCTCGCATCATAGCTTTTTGTCAGGCCTGAACGTGTGGAAGATGGCTACTGTATTGGCTTACAAATACAGTCGCCAACTTTCCCTGTGAAGGGCTTTTAGAAGTTTTTAAAATTATCGGCACTACGTCAAATGCATGGAGTGTTATTATTATTTATTAATAGTAAATACTACCTTTAACGGTTTACTTTACACGCAGGATGGTGTTGAACATGTGCATGCCTTCATTTACAACCCTGAAGCGACTCATTTTTGTGAAGTGGAACAATTCCAGAATGGTATGCTATCTTCATTAGCTTGTAACTACTCTACGTCACTGGGATGCCAACCTGGCAAACTTGCAATCAGTCGTCGTGCAAGCTAATTTCCCCAGTATTTCTTGGCCTTCAACCTTGGAGAGCACAGTCACACAGTTTAACACCTTGAACTGTGTTAATGGTTTAACACCTTCAACCATTGCTGGCTTTTTCATACAATAGTCATTTACCAGCTTTCGATAATTTTTTTCATGACCATTTCCTCCTCTCAACTTTGCCCGACACTGGAATGTATCTTCATGGCACTCCCCAATACCTCAACTGAGTGTTTTTTTTAAATTAATGAACAAGCTTTGGCCGACTATTGACAAACGTGATGGGAACAGCCGGGTTTCATCCTACAGCTGCTCACGTACATTTCCAGGTCATTGCTGGATAGCGATCAGGCTGGCTGATTTGTTTTTGGCTTCTATAAGTCAATTGCATCAGCCCTAATGCTTTCCAGCTGAGATTAGCTAACTCAGCACAGGCTGGCGATCAAATGTTGATCTCTCTCTAACCTGCTCGAGAATAAACTGATTAAATTCACTGAATGGAGAAGTCCATTTTAATTTTCGATGATACGTTTGTTCTGTGCATGACACAGTTGTCTCTCGCGCTGCATTCCTAAAACCAAAAATGAACAATAGTGCAACACAAACCATCCATGTACTTTCTCCTGTTTCGCAGAACCACCAGTGGTTCATTCGGGAATCAAGGACATGAGGGTGCTAAAAACAACAATGTCTGGGTTTGAGGGCTTCCGAAAGGACAAGTTCACCACTCTGCCCGAAGTGCGAGACAGAGTGTTCTCCACGGTGGTGTATGCCAAATGGCGTTACAACAGAATAAGAAATGTTAACTTTGATTCTGCCTGGTATGTTTGTACTTTTCCCATTTATTGACAAACGCAAGTTCAAGGCCTTTGGCAACAAACTGTGGGACTTTGCTTTGAAAACAGACTAAAATTCAGACAGACCAGCGAAAGCGGCAGGTCTTTGATGTTTCTTCTACGTTAACTGCACTCTGCATTATCTGCGCATTTAACCACATCAAACATTTGAAGTTAATGTTTAGTATATTGAAAATTTTAAATAAACTATCAGGCACTGAAATCAGCTTTTTTCATAGGGATGATTTCATAGATGTATCATATTAATTATTTATTCTGACCAATAAACTAATTGAATTCAGTTAATTTTATACAAACTGTCAGTTATTGCTCTTCAGACAACTATGTAAATATAACATCTATAATATATAATCATAGAATATTGCAGCACAGGAGGCCATTTGGCTCTAAGTTTTAATTATTGTTCATTTACTTCTTTTATTAATTCACATATAATCAATGCCAGCATAAACGCACTGCTAGGAAATAGGGAACACTTCAGACGTATTGAACTTGATACGCTTTCCCAAACCATTTGAATGCCAATTTGTAACAGTTTTAGTGCAAAATGCACAATTGTCAGTATTCACTCTGATGCATTTACTTTTCCAGGAAAACAGTGAAGGACTCGATCATCGAGACATTTGCTGGTCCCTGCAACTCTGGTGTCTTCTCTCCATCGATTCAGAAAACACTCTACAGTGCTCAGTGCTTGAGTTTCAGTCGAGTTCCTGAGGTCTTTCTTTTAAACTCCCCATGTATTTATTGACAATTTAGATATAGCTCTGAGCATAATACATTCAGAGTTTTATTTTGAGGTTAATCAATTTTTTTCAGTTTAATTTACCCCAGCAAAATATATTTTAAGAAATGTTTTGAATACTGCAAAACAGAATAGTTTTCAGGATAGATTTGTAACAATAGGTACTTATTTATGTTGAAGAAAATTACTTTAGATTTACCAAATTTGTCATGTGTACATTTACATTTCTTTTGTTACAGATCGAAGAGATTGAGGTGATCATGCCAAATAAACATTACTTTATGATAGATATGGGAAAGCTTGGCATTGCTAAGAATGATGAAGTAAGGCATTCTCCAGAGGCACATTACTTAATAGTGTTATTAAAATCTTCTGGATTATTGGTTGGACAATTAAAATACAAACTATGCAACATTAGACATTCATATTTCCCCTAAACAGCCCTCGACTTGTTTAGAGGATTGAATTGAATTAAATCTGTCTTTTATTAGATGCATTGCTATTTACAATTTAAGATTTAAAATAAAATTGTAGCTAATGAAATTGTTAACATCAACTTTCTCTTGTGTTTTAGGTTCTGTTGCCTGTAGACAACCCCTCAGGGAGCATTTCAGGAACCCTGAGGAGGCAACTTGCATCCAAGCTGTAGTAAGTTCCGAAAGATGACCGTGAATTTCAAATTCACAATGTACTTGATTAAACATCTGAATTAAAGGATTAAAATAAAAAAAACTGGTAACCCTGTGCAATGTGAACTAGAAACAGAAAATGTTGATTAAGTTAGGGCAAAGTTTAGATCAACTGTCATCAAAATGATTAGGCTGGAGAAGCCCCTTTATAAGAGGGAGAAAAGCAAATAGTTAAAACCAAGCAAGCAAATATTTCAGGAAGGAATTAAAATCGAGCTCCTATTCCAGGTGGCTGGGCACGCAGTGTCCCCTGCTGCATACCAACATGGAGTCAGCATGTTTGATTTGACTCCAATGGGCACTGTGGCCACGCAGTCCATTAGCCCTCGCTATTCATTCACGATTCATTCACGTGAACATTCGTCTTTAAAAGCCTCAGACACAATAATTTATCAAACCCATTTTAAGAACTCACAGCTTTACGCTCTGAATAGCTTTTATCTGAGAATTTAGTTACGATTTCATAGAACATCGGTAAATTCACAACTCACCTTTTAATAATAATCTTTGCATTTTGATATAGTGCTTTTCACGTCTTCTGGACATCTCAAAGTACTTTACAGAATATACTGTAAAGTGAATTCATTGTATATTTGTGGGCAAAATTGTGCACGGCAGTGATTTTTTAAACAGAATCTAATAAATGCTTCAGTAAATCTAACACAGTATAACATTACTCCTTTTCACAATTCACAAAAAGACATTCTAACCTCTAGGAAATGGCTTGGATTTTGACACCGGTCTTTTGCCTTTTCTGGCCTGCTTACGTCTGCCTCTGGACTGAAACACTGATTTATCGTCTGTGCAGTACAGACGCTATACAGTATAGGTGAGAATACCCGCAATTTTAACAATTGCTTGTATACATTATCAAAACTCGTTTAAATATAGTAGAACGGAGCACAATTAAAATTTCCATGTTCATTTTTGAAAAAATAATGTCCTTTTGCTAACTGGTTACTGGAGTGAACTTGTGAACTGTACAAAGAATCAAGCACAACAAGGAGCAATTAGAAGACAATAAGATGAGGTCTAGGGATCCAGATGTCAAACTACAAGAGCGCGGAGCTGGAACACCCGGTGATCGTATTGCAATTGCTGTAACTTCACTTACTGCTTAAATAACTCACCCATGTCAGCCAGCTTTTGGCAGCTGTAACCAGTTGTCTTGTTGCCCTCATTACTAATTTATACCCGTACAGAGCTTCTGCCATTTCCTCCCCATTGATATTCTGGTTCTTTTTCCCCCATGCCTGTTAGATAACCTGTTATGACATCACTCTTCCACCTCAATGAATAGGTTTATCTCTGTGGATTATTTGATACCCAATTTCACCTCCTGCTCTCCTTCTCGCAGCAGGTTTCTATGGTACCATAGGACGTCCTCTTGACATGAAAGGCACTCTTAACACAAGTGCAATTTGTTATTTGTTGCTGTTGCCAAGGCATATACAATTTATTTGCTGTTTCCTGTGTGAAGAAAAAGCATTTCAAGCTTACTATCCATAATCTTATGTTGTATCACTTTCCTTTCCCCGAACATTCATTCTCTTTGCTATGCAATAACACTCTTCATCTACAATTACCAGTACTAGCTTCACCCCTGGATCCTGGTTGAAATAATTTCCTCCTTGCTTTGGAAAATTTTGTTTTCAATGAAGACCATGCTTTTCTGTAACTATCCTCCCACTTGAGAAAGTACTCCAGTTATTAGGAAAGTCAGTTTTCTCCTATAATCACAACTTTAATAAATCACAAATGTTCCCAGGGATTTGTGATTCAGACTATACCCAACTCCAAAAGGAAACTAGAACCACACTTTTGGACTCTTTACATCAAAATGTGTCCACTGAAGCTTTACTTGTCCAGAACTTCTGATTATGGCAATGAGTTCTTAAATCTAAATTCCGGTCTAGTCATCATTGATAGATATAATCCATGCACAGCTCAGCTCCCTATGTAAATATCAACTGAATTACTCCTAACAATAGCTGTGTCCAACACTTCCAGTATCTTTTGGTTTCACTCTGATTGATCATACCATTGCATTCTAGTTAGCGATGTTGTTACTTACCTCTAGAAAGCCGTATTATTCTAATCCATTGAAAGTACTGGTGACTGAGGTGCATTTAACATCAATTCGCCTTGTTCTACAAGAAATATAAATCATTTAATACCTGTTTATGTGATCTGAACATTGTTTTTCTGGAGTTCAGCCACCAGTTCGGGAACTGTTTCAAAACATCTTATCTTTATGTAAGGTATAATAAATAAAGAAAATTCCCTTTTGTACCTTTTTCCAATTCTATTTACGGATTAAAAAGAAACAGGAAATGGATCGACTCCAAACTAATTTGTTCCTTGCTGCAAAACTGATCAGATCTATAAATACTTTACTGAAAATACTGCAGCATTGATGAAAGGCGCTGTACAAGTGTAATTTTGTTGTTGTGATTTGTATCCAAATACAACTAGAGTAAAATTCTCTTAATGAAGCCAGTGAGACAATTGGTACTGCATTTGGCATATTGCTTCGCTTGTATGCCAAACGTTGATAATGTTTACTCAAGATTAAGTACATCTAACAATAACTCCTGCATTATAAACAATGATAACTCGGGAGTTACACAATAGATCTTTGTATAGTTAAATTTAATGGGTAGAAGTGCTAAAGAGGATCTAACTTGATCATGATTTTTCATAACTGTAATCTTCATTTGATTAGGCAGACTAATTAATGCCAGAATACTTCTAATTACTGCACATTCCTCTTCAGAACCTTAAAGTATGAAAACACTCCCGCTGGGGAAGAAAATCTTTAGTACTGTATTGTGTTTTATTATGGTTGAACAGACAGAATGAAGAGTTGAGAAGACGGAATTTATAATTTAATCAAAGACCGTCCCCATTTTTCATCAGTGGAATAATCATACGATTGCATAACACATCCTCCGATTATTGTACTTTCCATATTTCCATGCATGACAAGTTCAAACTCCTTTCATACTTTTGATCAGCCACCACATCAAATAAAATGCGACACTTCAAGCAACGTGTATAAATACTTTTAACTCCAATGTACATCTGTAATTTAAGATTACCAGTTACAATAAGTTGATAAAAATTTGCTATTTTGTATACACAAAACACATAACTTAACAATTCACAAAAAAACTGCAACTGCAGAAAATGAACAGGTTTTGCTCTTTCTAAGCTCTTTCCAGGAGTGTTATTGACCAACTCTTTCTGGGCAACCCTGCAATATGAATCACAGTGTCGTCGTGGAATACAAGTGTAACGCCTCCATTAACTTCAAGTAAGAAAAACACATATGACTTTGCAAACATTTACAAATATATCAAGTGCAGGTACAATGCTACAATACAGAGTCAATGCAAATGACAAGATGTTGGATCATCCTATACATTTCTTTTTAAATACCAATGTAAGTCATGTGGGAATCAGACTTATTGTCTTCTCCCTATCTCCCCCATTACACATCTTTGTTATTCCCTTTCCGTTTTATTGCCGAATTGGATTTGTCTACAAGTAGATAAGAGTGTCCCTCGGTCACACTCTGGGGCAACAGTGCCTTTTACACAGGTATGCGTGCGCTCTCTCCTCAGTATTCACGTGCAAATCTTGATATTATGAACATGTTACTGAATAAAATATTCATTTTATTTTAAACCAATTCAAAAGCTTATTATTGAGTGCAACTAATTACTGAGTGCAAGGCATCATACCTCACATACAAAACTTGCAACCAGAACAAAATTGGATGAGGGACTGTGACAAAACGTCACTGGCTTCAACTGACAGAGAGAGGAAGGCACTGAGTGGATTTAGGGCAATTTTCAATAGGAAGAGAGGCTTTTTGAGTAGTTCTTGCGCGTTTCCAAGAAGCACAGACACATACGTTAGAAGGAAAACCAAGAGGACACATATCTATTATAGGACAAATAACCACAGTTAACACAGTCTACATTCATCCTACTATTGATGTAACACTTTGAAATATTGAGTGTAAGAAAATTGTAGATCTAGTTTGGTTAAGTGAATTCTATATCTTCTCTCAGGGCCAACCTATTGTTGTATTCAGTGCAATAGCTTTTTGGATTTTTTGTTTAGCAAAATAGCTGAAATTTTAGATTGATTTAATCTAATGAAAGGTATTTTGAACCTGCAAAAATGTATACGAGTTCTGCATCTTAACAGTTGACATTGGTATTTTAGTAGAACATTTAAATTTGCATACATTTCTGGCAAGACTTTATAAAAAGAGTGCAGTTTAGTAGAAGCATCAGCTGCTTAAAGTGGAAGTGACAGCACCTAATTCCTCCAGTATGCTTTGCAAATAAATGCCTTAAAACAAAGATCACAAAACACCTTCAAGGACTTTAATCCTCTCCCTGCTATTAAAAGCAAAACATAGTACAGTAAAAGCCCTTTTATACGGCACCTGTGGGAGCTGGCCAATGCCGGTTAAAGCGCCTGCCGGATATTCGGGCGGCCCGCAGCTGAAAACTCGCCACAAAAAAATAAAAAGTTATTTTACCACACACCAGACTAAATAATAACAGAATATTGTATTGGTACTTATTGTTAAAACTACTCTCTTGCGCTTCTCACCTTTACTAGTTGAGGTTTATAGTCCAGCGATTCTTTTTAAAATGGAGGATGCCAAGCGGGTGAAAAAAACGGCAGCGCAACTTTAAAGCCTTAATAGCGGCAAGCTGATAACCCGAGACTCTACTAGCGGTAAGCCGATAAGCCTCTACTAGTGGAAAACCCTAGACTCTACTAGTGTACCTGCGCGACAATGTGGGTTATCGGCTAGGGTTATCGGCTAGGGTTATCGACTTGCCGCTAATAAGGCTTTAAAGTTGCGCTGCCGTTTTTTTTCACCCGCTTGGTGTCCTCCATTTTAAAAAGAATTCCTGGACTGTAAACCTCAACCGCAGCATCATGGCTTCAAGCGCAGCATCTACCAGCAAAGGTGAGAAGAGCAAGAGAGTAGTTTTAACAATAAGTACCAATACAATATTCTGTTATTATCTGTTATTATTTATGCATTTATAAATGCTCCACCGCTATTGTTCTGGATAAGTTCTGGTTTATCGAATGGGGACTTTTTTGGGGGCGTACCGGTTATACAGAAGTGCCGGTTCATCAAGTCACGGATAAACAGGCTTCTACTGTATTTCTATCACTAGACCATCAAACTTGTGCCATCAGACTAAGGCCCTCGTAACAATAAAATTAAAATAAGAAAACCAGCCATACTGAGAGCATTCAAGCACAAAACCACAAGAATTCTTCCAACATTGCAAAATCCATTTGTATCACAAACAAGTAACAATGAATATAAAACGATGCATTTTACAAACGTCTTTTTAAAGCAGTCGGGGGGGAATAGCCACAATTAAGCAATAAGTATTGCTGGAGAGGGGTTTCCATAATCATGCAGTTAGTTTTGTGATCTGAATTTACCAGCGGACAGACCAGTGATGTACAGACAAGAGAAGTGAACTGTTCATGTGATAGGTTAAAACAAAATACTGGTACAGAATCAATGGGCAACACAATAATAATCCTTGCATTTGATAAGAGACATCTCAAAGCACTTCACAGAATATACCTCAAAACAAATTAACTGTATATTTGTGGGCGAAACGCCAGTCAGTTGGGACACAAAATGGCCATATTAACTCGAGATACAACGCCCTTATGACTTTGTAAAGCACCAACACAATGTTGCACAAGACTTGTATTTTGCACAGCATTTCCGTAACCCGTAGTATTTCACTGAAATCATCATCAATTTCTCACTGTATTGATTGATCTGATTGATCGGTCACACCGCCACAATCCCCCACATCATGTTAGGAGACAAGGCAACCAATCAGACGGAGTTCATTAGTCCGCTTTTGACACTACAAAGAGCCGCTCTTTAAATGACGCATCTGTAGGGCTTTCACGTGGTATTCATAAATCTTGAGTGCCGGGCCCAACTTGATCGACAGTCCAGTTAGCACGTCACTTCTTTTCATTAGAAGCAAAGATTTGCCATCTATTTCCTACAAAACAGTTGAAAGTGCTCCAAACATTTGTCAATTCGCACACCAGTATTTATTCCCAAATTATACGCAAACACGCAAATTATACGCTGCGGTCGGTATCTGTGGACAAATTACAATTTACAAATGTTTCTGACTAAGGCGGTAGCCACGTTATTTTTTATTTTTTTAAATCAATTCGATCAATTCAGAACCAGCAACGCAGGCACAAATCAGAATTAAATGGAAATAAAAATGTCCTTTGGTAGTGAGAAGTGAGACTTGCTGGCTCTAAACAATAGGAAAAAAAACACATTTATAGACATGAATTATTATAAATGGGTTACCCACCTGCTCTTGAAAAGCTATAGCTTGTTCTTCAAACCCAGCTTTCTTGAAATAATTGAAAACATCTAAAATAGTCCACTCAGCAGGATCAAGCGGTTTTCCGTTTTCTACTAAGCTAAAAGATAAAGATGGCAAATTTAGCCACAGACTATAAAAGTGACAACAGATTTCACCTCTGGATAAAACTGGGATACATTAACAATCCATTAATGTCAACTAATAAATAACTCTCATACACCATTCATCTGAGGTGGGTATTTTACAAAGATGATGCGATATTTAAGATTTACTTCTTTCAAGTTAAACAACCTAATTTTTTGGAAGATGGACAAGAATTAAAGATGGAAGATGGACAATGCTGAGAAATGCTAAGATTAACATTTGTTTAGTCACTGCAAATAGGACTGAAGACCATTCACCTGGGCACAAAATAAATCAAAATAAAATAACAGAGAAATTATTCCTTTGACATTTTGAGTTGTGATTTTTCTTTCAAAATAAAACATTTAGAATCAATCAGATAAAGTACAATGGTTTTTGTTTTCTTGTGTTATATTTACCTATCGAGTCTTATGATTAATTTTGGACAGCACAGGAAACAAAAGTAACATAAGAATTAAATGTAAGCAGTGTTTGATCTTGTAAAGAACAAAGATCGTTTTGTATCAAACAACATTTCTTTCGCCTGCAAATAAAACAGGATCGCATCAAGATAATACAGTAGCAGCAGAACTTTAAAAGGACAAACTTTTTAGTGTCCAGGGAGCCGTTTTCATTATTCTCCATCTCGACTGGCGACGCTGAAGGTGTTGGGAGGCAAGAAGCTCCTCTTACATCAGGAACTAGGATGAAGGAAAAAGTACCATCATTTAAGATTTCAAACAGCAAGTTTTAAGAGTTCATATGCATTTTATTGAAATGAGGTAAGAAACCATGTAAAACACACATGTTATCAGGCAAAAACAGTTACATTCACAACGCAAATTAGCTCCACACTTGCACTGCAGAATGCAACTAACGCAGGGCAAAACCTTGGGCGAGTTTCCATGCTCCACACACCTAATAATAATCCCTAAAAAAAAAAATGGGTCAATTCATGCATGACTGTTTGTGGGACATTGCTGTGCGCAATTGGCTACCGCGTTTCTCCCACAAATATACCATCAATTCACTTTACAGTATATTCTGTGAAGCACTTTGAGACGTCTAGAAGACATGAAAAGTGCTATATCAAATGCAAGGAATATTACAGGCTCGACACAAGTAATTTTGTTGTTGTTATTTGTAAACCAAAACAGAGATTCAAATTCCATTTAATATTCATGCACTCATTAATTATGATACAAAATTAGACACAAATTAAAGAGCCTCAATTTCTCCTTCAATTGTAATCAATTATAAAATGTATTTTAAAATAACTGTCTTACAATTTCGGCAAGATCCAAGTGAGTGACAGGTAATTAAATAAAAGGGTGGCCATATAAAAAAAAATCCATTGCATCACTCTTCTGAAATCCTTCCATTTCTGTTTTCAAAAATGTGAGTTTTTGTGGTCATCAAAGCTAGGATATCAGTGGTTCTGATGGATGGTTATTGGGGGGGGGGGAAATCAACCTCAATATTGAATTGTCTTTCGTCTCATGAAGGCAACATTTAATTCTAAAACATTTTGTTTTGTTCAAAAATAAACTAGCATTTGGTCTTCAGAACAGGTCTGATTTACGGTTCCTCTGATTCAGAGAGAGCAATGAAACTATACATTGTAAGCAGAGTACTCGAAAATAATCTGTTGACAAATCACACTGTTGGACCACTGTATACACAAGCTTCCTCTAAACTGCGATGTTTTACAATGACAGGCAAGAAACCTGTTTAACAAACTGTAGAGATTCTAATACAACTCTATACACAAGATCTCAAGTGACTTTTTTTTAATATAATGTTGACATCTTCAATTTAAATAGTATTTTAGCCCAATCTGGTTGTGGACTTGGAAACAACAGGAAGCAACACCAAAATTCTAAATTCATTATTTAGGCGACAATCACAAAATTATTTCCCTTATTACGTATTCACCAATAGTGTAAACCTGCAGATTATTGAATATTTACCCCTGGTTAAACCGCTAGATATCGTTAGCTGTAGTCAAATGACAGTCTTTCAAACTTACAATTCCCTCAGGCTCGACAGCTATACAGCTGTATAGTACTCGCTGAGGTCAAGCCAAAAGAATATATTCAACTTCTGTTGATTTGCTGGCTTGCTGCCAACAGCCAACAGTAGAAAAGCATGAGCCACTGCTTCAATTCAAGGAAGATCATTAGAGTAAATGGAAACATACTCAAGGTGTATTATTACATCCTTACAAACTTCCTCACCTGAGGCAAATACTAAAATGTCCTCAACATGTACATGGCAAAAGTACAAAGGTTCAAAGCACTAGTCCTTCATTTAAAATATATATATTTTAAATTTATTTTTACACTCATGTTTGACAACGACTCGAGTAAGGAATATGTGTTAAAAGACTGAGAATTATAAGACTGTTTCTTAGAAAAAAAATGAATTTTGATGAATTAGTTACTTTCATTTTCTAAAAACAAGTCAAGAGTTGCCACAGCAGCCAGTGCAACCAAAGCCATTCTTAGAAACCACAATGCGTAGCTCAGTGGTTAGAACATTCCCCTTGCAAGCAAGAGACCTGGGTTCAATTCCAGGCAGGGTAAAACCTTGAGCAGTTTCCTTACTCCACAGCCTGATAATAAACCCTCAAGAAAAAATAATAAATTGGTCATTTCAATCCACAACTGTTTGTGGGACACTTTCGTGCACAATTGGCAGCCGCTTTCGCCCACAAATATACAGTCAATTAATTCACTTTACAGCATACAGGTAGACCCCGCTTAACATCATAGTCTGGTTCTTGAAAAGTGCGACTTTAAGCGAAACAATGTTAAGCGAATACATTTTTCCCATCAGAATGAATGTAAAAACTGGAGTTAGGTTCTTATGGACATTTTTCATCAAAAAAATTCTAAAAGAAACATAATACCCACTCCTTGACTGCCTGCCCAGCTCACTCACTCACTCACTGCCGGTCTCACTCGCTGCCAGCCTGGCTCACTCCCGGTTCCTAGCACAGTCAGGTGCTCCCTTTCCACCCGCTGGCGAACGACATAATAGCGAAAGTCGCAACGTTAAAACATACGTTCCCAATTTATCAGCAACGTAATAACGAAAAAAAAAAAGTTTATTGAGACGACGATAAGCGGGGTCTACCTGTATTGCCGAGAAGTGCTTCGAGACGTCTAGAAGACGTGAAAAGCGCTAAATCACACGCAAGAATTATTATTAATTTGTGGCGTTATTCTGCTGATTGAAATGCCAAAGTTCAAGAGAAAACCAGATTCTGTGGCTTCCTTTAAAACCAGAGCCCAGCGAGAGATAGTAAAGACGAGTTTCTGTCTGTGTTACTGATAACTATCGGTTGCATGTTGTTTGTGCACTTACTGTGTTTGTTCTTACCTCATGTTAGGTTTGTAGCTTTGAGCAAACAACTTCCTTGTTTATATTGATCACACAGGAACACAAAGTCAAATATCTTTGAAAACAGATGATAGTGAGGAGCAGAACACTCTCACTGTTAGGTATCTTTTGCTGCCTATACACAGTATACACAGGTGTTTGTTGCTCACGTTAGACCAATTCTGCCGTTGTTGTGGGCAGTTCTGCTAAATCAACTGAAGTTACTTTTACGTCTAAACTTCACCATGAGTTAAGGTTAAATACAGATAAAGTTTACTTTTTATAGCAGCAATAATAATAATCCTTGCATTTGATTTAGCGCTTTTCACATCTTCTACATGTCTCAAAGCACTTCACAGAATATACTGTAAAGTGAATCGACAGTATATTTGTGGGCGAAACACACTAGCTAATTGGTCACTGCAGTGTCCCACAAATAATTCGGGATTGAGTGACCACATTTTTTTTTGTAAATAATGCTCATATTTGATACAGCACCTTATCACATTATCAATACATTTAAAAGTCCTAATGTAGAGTGTAGTGACTATTTTGTAGGCAAAGCGGCAGCCAATTTCTTCACAAGAATATCTCACAAATTGCTAACAATTTTTGATCGGATTGTTGACCAGGCACTGGGAGAAACTCCCTTTTTCCCCCAAAAAATAGCGCCATGGGATCCTTCACATTACATTGGTAAACTCAACCTTGGTTCAACTTCTTATCTGAATGACATGACCACAGTGTTACCCCAGTAATGCACTGGACTTTCAGCCTAGATTATGTTCTCCAAGTATCGACCTTGGGACCTGACTGGTAAATAACTTTACAAAAATTAAATGTGAATTTAAAATCCGCACTGGCTTACAAAATACCCTTTTCAACTTTCCAAGGACAGTGAGATTTGTATAGAGACAATGCAATATTACACAGATGGCCAATATTATGCAACTTCTGAAATCTACTGCATACAAAGCACAGCTCCTGATTTTCTAACTTAAACCAGAATTAAAAAATAATAATACAGTAGAAGCTCGTTTATCCACGACTCGACGAACCGGCTCTTCCGGTACGCCAAAAAAAAGTCCCCTTTGATAAACCAGAACTTATCTGGAACAATAGCGGTGGAGCATTTGTAAATGCATAAATAATAACAGATAACAGAATATTGTATTGGTACTTATTGTTAAAACTACTCTCTTGCGCTTCTCACCTTTACTGGTAGATGCTGCGCTTGAAGCCATGATCCGGCGGTTGAGGTTTATAGTTCAGCGATTATTTCTAAACTGGAAAACGCCAAGCGGGTGAAAAAACTGGAGCGCGACTTTAAAGTCTTAAGGGCGGGAAGCCGATAAGCCACATTGTCGCAGTATTTCAGCTTGCCGTTAGTAGGGTCTAGGGTTATCGGCTTGCTGCTAGTAAAGGTTTAAAGTCGCGCTGCCGTATTTTCACCCACTACTTGGCGTCCTCCATTTTAAAAAGAATCACTGGACTATAAACCTCAACTAGTGAGAAGCGCAAGAGAGTAGTTTTAACAATAAGTACCAATACAATATTCTGTTATTATCTGTTATTATTTAGTCTGGTGTGTGTTGATGGTGTGTGTTAAAATAATTTACTTTTTTTGTGGTGGGTTTTTGGCCGCGGTCCGCCCGAATATGCAGCAGGCGCTTTAACCTGCAATGGCCAGGTCCCGCAGGTGCAGTATAAACTGGCTTTTATTGTACATTAGTCTCAATGTGAATGTACTGAGATTGTATCTATCCCCAGATACCTGTGTAGAATGAAACCTATTGGCAGTGATTACCTGCTGCGCTCTGCTCAGGAACAGCTTCCTCCTTGGTCTTGTCATTTCTTACGGTTTGATCAGGAGAGGAGAGTCGAACAAGTAACATCCTTTTTGTAGCTTCTTCCCCATGGTTTCCAATACATTCTCCATACAGCCACGGATCTGAAGAAAACACCAAACAGCTATCAGTTGTGTTTTGTGGACCTTTGATGTTATAAACACGAGGTGTGTTAATTCTAGCCACATCATGCTGCTTGTTTGAGGATATGAATGACTGTGGCTTGCAATGAGATTAGACCCTTAAATCATCAGCACCAACGAGGCAAACAATCCATAAACGATTCAATTGAACCAAAGCAAACAACACCATCTTAATTTTTGTTCAAACAGATTAAGTGATCAAATAACATTTTAGAAAACACTACAATTCTCAATTCTTTTTTTTTTAAACACTACAATTCACAATTTCAGACATGAGTAAGCCTATACTTCTAAACATTTTTGATCTTACTAAAGAGCAAAAAAAAACATTGTTTTGTATTTTCTTAAAAATTACAGTGAACCCAGAAGAACAATCTACGATTAACAATCTATGATAAGATACAACCAGCTCGGAAGAAAATTTATATCCAAACCCAGCAGCTTATGAGTCAGGTTATCTACCCGTTATGAGGTAATGCAGCCACTTAGTGCTCAGAACTCCTACCCAGTTACAAGCAGCTCTTTAATGTAAGACAACAAAGAGGAAGGTTTGATTGGGTGTTTGTAAAAGACGCATGGTAACCTCATTCCAACTGTCTAATGAGGCTACCATTTCTAATGTAATAATCCTTTCAGGCATTTTATCAAAATATACATCGTTAAAAATTACTGCTTAAATCCCATAATGTAAAACAATCATCCGTACAGACCTCACAGTATGCAGCAGGAGCTCTCACAAGACTGACAATACAAAATATTGCTTGCTGCACTGGAACTGCCATCAAGAGCAATTCAGTGTGGCAGCTCTCTGCCATGACAACAAGAATTCCTTGTGCTATGAATAATAATCTAGAGACAAGTGTAAAATATGCAGAGCTCCACAAAAATAAGTCAGTGGATTTTCCACTCAACCAAACCATAACGTGACCCTGAATGGGAGGGTGAGAATGCACACAAGTATGGAGATACGTTATGTGGAGAGAAATTCCACCTCGGTCTAGATTCTTTTTAAGAGCATCCAGAATTGTTTAATGCATTAAAATCCCGGCTAGCCAAACCAAAACGGGTGTGGGTGGGAGAATGTTGGCTAAGTGTAATTATAATTATAATATACCTACAGAAAAACAGCTTCAAAACTGAGGCTGTATTTAGGAATTTGCCAAAGCTGAAATGTAGAGACAAATCAAGGCCAAGATGGAATTCCTCCCCAATAGGAGGCAAATGTAGAGGCAAGTGG
This sequence comes from Hydrolagus colliei, assembly GCA_035084275.1. NCBI lineage: Eukaryota > Metazoa > Chordata > Chondrichthyes > Chimaeriformes > Chimaeridae > Hydrolagus > Hydrolagus colliei. The sequence continues at coordinate 16,671,440 of CM068749.1, read as the reverse complement.
AGGATACCAAAAATAGACTAAAGTGTTTATCAGACATTCCTGGTTGTGTTTGCTTCCAAAACGCGTCACGGGAATGAACAAAACACGTTGAGATGTTTTGACTAGATAAAGTGCTAAACATATTAATAAAAGAAATGCTTGTAAATTACACACATTTTCTGACAAGAGCTCTTTCCTCACTTCTTATGTTTTACATTTTTATGTCCTGCTTACCCCAGGCTGAGTTAAGAGGTGCAATATTTTATTGGCACATTCATGCTACAATCAGATAGCGGATAGTACTGTATATACAGAACTTTTAATTAACTTTCTTAATTGAAGAAAATTCCAACTGAACTAAGGAATGTTGAGAGCAGGGTGGGGGGAGGCAAAGTAGCGCTGAATTTGAACTAGGAATTAAAAGTTTGGGTTTACTTTTATTATAATAATATTCGCATTTGAAATAGCGCTTTTCACAGCTTCTAGACGTCTCAAAGCGCTTCACTATAAAGTGAATTGACTGTATATTTGTGGGAGAAACACGGCAGCCAATTGCGCACAGCAACTGGATTAAAATGACCAATTTATTATAGGTTTTTTGGACAGCTTATTATTAGGCCTGTGGAGTAAGGAAACTTGTCCAAGGTTTCGCCCTGCCTGGATTCGAACACAGTTCTCATGCTTGTAAGGTGAGGGCTCTAACCACTGAGCTACACGACTCCACAAAATACAGGACCACGTTTGCTACCAGCTACCCTTATTCTAATTCATATTGATAGACATGTAATTGAGAGTGCTTTTAGGTAGAAAGCTTCAAACTTCCCCCCCAATGTACTCACTCTCTACCTGACTGGTGTGACAAGTGTGCCCCCTTCTGGATGACTTTTCTCTATTCAGTCAAGTAAAGAAATATTCTCAAACAAGAGTTAGTTTAAACAATCCGAAAACTATCCGTGAAGTCAACACGTTATCACAAATTTAACTGACGGTGGGAGGAAATCCTGCAACAAAAGCCAGGAGGTTTCAACTACATTTAGCAGAAGGTAGCTCACAAGATGGGAGGCAATATTCCTTGGCTCCTATTAATGTCTTCTCTCCTGTGGCGCATCAACCTCCGTGACCCATCCCCAAGACTTAACAAACCTGTGCGTAACCTAGGCATCATGTTCCACCCCTAGGCGTCCTTGATAACCCACATCTGGTTGCTGACCAGGACCGAACTTCTCCACCTCCGTCACATTGCCTACCTCTGACTCAGTGTTTGACTCCCTTAGATAAACTCACAAAGCCATTAGAAGAATCCAAAGCATACTTTCAAATGCTTTTTCAAATCACTTTCACCATCATCATTACCCTACACAAGCATCTTGGTGGTGAATTACATTTCTGCCCATGATAATAATCCTTCCATTTGACACAGCGCGTTTCATATCTTGTCTAGACGTCTCAACGTGCCTCACAGAATATACTGTGAGAGAGTGGGAAATGATGGGAGAGTGACACACAGTGACAATACAGACTAAAAGTATTCAGAGATGAAAACTTGACAAGAGTCTTGAGGCAAAAAAAAAATCTGGCAGGGTTTTGGATACATCTACAATCTTGGAAAATAGGAGAGATTTAGGATATATCTTGGCCAGCATAATACCATGAAAATTAACCACTCTCTCATCAACAGTCTCAGTTTGTAATCTACTCCACTTAATAAAACATAACACCAACGGGTTTGCTAACTTTCCTCTCTTGACTACTACCCACAAAAGGTAACCTTAAGCTTAGGTTTTAGAGAACAGAACATTACTTTAATTTTAAAGTAACAGTAATTATAAATGTTTGGTTCAAATGTTATTAGTTGAATTGTTTTCAAAACTGTGGGTAACTTGTTGCTGCTGGTGCCTGTGGGAATTAAGGGAATGGTTTTGAGAAGCAACATTTACTACACATTTACTACTACCGTCTCAACATTAGTATGAACTGCATTCTCAATTTCTTATCTTGCTTCAAAATTATGTTAGCTAGCTCCTCCCAAGTGAAACAGCCATCAACCCCAGAATATCCCTAGTCTACACTGAATTAATTGATTTCAATCAGTACAGAAATAGTGGTGCTAGAATTAGCCTTAATATCCCTGAGCTGGGTGGAAAGTCATAGTAATCCCTCCCCCCCAAAAAACACAATAATAAAATTGGTCATTTCAATCCACTGTTTGTGGGACACTGCTGTGCGCAATTGGCTGCCGCGATTCGCCCACAAATATATACAGTCAATTCACTTTACAGTATATTCTGTGAAGCGCTTTGGGACGTCGATAAGATGTGAAAAGCGCTATATCAAATGCAAGGATTATTATCATAAAGTCAGGCAGATTCTTGCTTTTTATTGCTTTACTGTGATTCTTGCTAAGAACTGAGTGTGTGTAGATGTTAATTAAGGTTTAGTTGAATAGCCCATTGTCTAGATTCATAAATGAGTGTAGGTCATGTTTCTGAAACCATACCTCAGCATTAAGGAAGAATTTTTTTCATTAAAAAAACACTGAAATTCTTATATTTGTTACCAAGTGAAATATGAATTTCAGAAGTTTTGTTTGTGGGACACTGCTGTGTGCAATTGGTTGCTGTGTTTCACCCACAAGTATACAGTCAATTCACTTTACAGTATATCCTGTGAAGCGCTGAGACGTCCAGAAGACACGAAATACAAAGTTATTATTATATTATTATAAATTTCTAACAGTTTATTTTATTTCCACAAGTTAGTCACAATGGGAAAAACATTCTGATAAGAGCTTCAGATGAATTGGATCATTGAGAAAATCTTCCCAAACTATTACTGATGTCATCAACACTGCCCTGTTGTGAAAGTCTTTTCATTTCTCAGTCCAAACGTCTAGTAATACTGTGAATAAGATCCAAAATATCATTCAGGGGGCAAATCTGGAAATAATTTTTTAAATAAAGGAAGAGAAAAGACTAGACATCTTAAGCCAATTGTTTCACATTTAATGGCTGGAAATAAAAGTATGTGAACCAGATGACTATCAATGTTCCTACTTCTAAACATCAAGGGAACAGTTAAATCATGTGGATAAAATGGCAGTGAGTCTGGTTATAATAAGGAAACCAGGTATTGCGACACTGTTACAGGAGAAATCAAATAAAGCGTCTTCACTACTTTAGACAGCCATTATTGTATTAATTTTTATTTTATTTCCTTTTTTACCCCAATCGCATTACAAAAACACCATGAGCTAGGAGTTTCACTAGTTTAGGATTAAAGTTACTAAAAACAACAACAACAACAACAATTTGCATTTATATAGAGCCCCCCACGCAGGGTTGCGGTCTCCCAGAGTCCCAGAGGAAAGCAAACTTTAAAAAACACCTTTTATGCATGGTGCGAGTTACATTTAACCCCATTATTACTATGTGTCCGATCCATTAACGAGCAGAGAATGAGCCTTACCTGTTGAATGTCCTGATGCACCTGGTGTGTGGCCATTCATGCCATGAGATTTCCTGAGGTCTCCGCAGTTCGAAAATGTTGACTGCAATCAAACAGCAGAAGGAATACTTGAAATGACTGATCGCCTAGTAACTATAAATACGACCAGCACTCAGATTTAAAGGTTTTCTTCGTATTGCAGTGTTTTAAGAGGCTACGGAATAAATGATACCTCATACAGTAGTAAATAAAGATTTACGTCAAAACACGCATTCCATTAAGATTATTATATTTTATACCTGTATAGCATCTTTCAGGATGACATCTCAAAGTGCTTCACAGGATTTACTGTACAGTCTATTTTGAAGGCAAACACTGATTTGTGCACAGCAGTACAGCCATGAAGTAAATAGCACATTTTATTTGGGGAACTCTTGTCCAGGACACTGGCGACATCCCCTTTCTTCTTTTAATAGTGCTTAATGGATCTATAATATCCTGAACAAGCAAGAGGGGGCATCAATTTTAATGTCTCATCCAAAAGATGATGCACCCAAAATGCAGCACACCTTCTGCCCCGCAGAAGGTGTGCTGCATTTTGGGTGCATCATTTTGTGCTGCATAAAATATCAAAACGACTTGCAATTGATGGTAAAAACAGCTCCCTTCACACGTGGCACATTCTCGGAAAGCCACAATATAATAGGACCCTTCAACACGTTCAAAGGACTGCAGTCTTTAAAATAACACAAGGCAAAAATCTTCCTATATTCCACAGTTCCACCTCCTAACCTTTAACTAAACTTAAATAGAAACGGATAAATTTAATGAAATTTACCGAGCCCAGCTCACACACATCAACCTTGTTAATCATCTACCAGTCTGAAGAGGAGTTAAATGACCACGATAATGGGTTAAACTGACTTCATTCAGAATGTGTTGCACCAAAGACTGCAACCTCAAAGTGTGCTCAGGAGCTCAATCTCAGAAGGTTTTGTTTCGGAAAATAATATTTGGGGATACAATATACAATTATTTTAGTCATGATATATGGCAAAGGAGAAACAGGCAACTTTGGACCCATGGTTCCCAAAGCTTTCCTTGTCTCAAGCCTCAATCTGTTGTAGACTAATCGATAGACGGTGATTGCCTTGATTCTTCAACATAGACTACCAGGATTATAGAAGGCAAACTAGATGGAATTCGGTCTTTTATTGTCTAGCAGTTCCTATGTTTACACTGATGCCAGCACACATTTGGTATATTAATCTGCAGCAGAACAGCACTGAATACGAGTGTTTGTGGGTTATCACACGACTATAATTTTTAGACAAAGTATGTATATATATATATATATACATATATATATATATATACATACATACAAGTTGTGATCTGTCCCCTGAACATTCAGCTAATGGAATTCCAATTTTCATAATCTAGGCTGACACTCTAGGGTACAGCTGCACTGTTTGAGATGCCATACTTCAGATGAGATGGTAAACCTGAGTGAGGTGTGTCTGTTCAGATGGATGTTGAAGATCCCATGGAACCATTTGAAAAGAGAAGTTTTTTCTCAATGCCTTAACCAACATTCCTCCGGATGTAATCTGTCATTCACTTCATGGTTATTTTTGAGACTTGCTATATGAAATTGGCTGCTGTGCTTATCCACAAATACAGTCACGTTACTTCCCATCCCAAATTTTAGGAACTTTACCAAATACAAGGAAGATTAATGTCCATATCTTACCATTATCAATTTTCAACAATGATAGCCAGTTTACTCAGAAATATCCTCACACTATTAAACATTTCAAAGGATCAATCATCTGTTCTTGTCCATTAAATCTGGTACTTACGGATCGAGTTGGATGTGAAGAACCAGAAATTTTATTCTTGCAGTTAATTTGTGAGGAAGAACATTGCACAGATTCATTCTTGTGTGTATCTTTCTTCAAACCTGTCAAAAATGACAAAGTTAGTACAAATATAAGAAACTCTTCAGTGAATCAAAAAACAGCAGTGGATCAAAAGTCATCAAAACTGGAAAGCAAACATCTTAAATCCATGACTGGATTGGTTTTAAATTTAGTGGACATCCAGATTTTATTCTTATATTAATGAGGTCTTATTTTCTTTTGGTCTCTTGTTCCATTTCTTTCCCCTCGTTGAAGTATGCTGTCGGACTGGAAACAGAAAGTTGCCATGGCTAACCGGAATGATGATAGACACACAGCGCCATCTATAGCGCGAATAGAAACAAATAATAATAATAATAATCCTTGCATTTGATATAGTGCTTTGCACAACTTCTAGACGACTCAAAGTGCTTCACAGAATAAACTGTAAAATGAATTGATTGTATATTTTGTTGGCGAAACACAGCAGCCAATTGCACACAGCAGTGTCCCACAAACAGTCATAGATTGAAATGACCAATTTTTTTTGGGGGGAAATTATTATCGGGCGCATGGAGTAAGGAAACTTGCGAAGGTTTCACCCAGCCTGGAATTGAACCTATGCTTCTCTCTTGCAAGGCAAGTGCTCTAACCACTGAGCTACAGGACTCCATAATAGTGGGTATTAAAGTATAACTTGCACATGTCTTTGTTATCAATTGTATAATCATCAAAGTTGTACATTCACCCGAGTCCTATTCAGGTTTATATCCAAACCACTTAGATTCGTATTAATCACATCCTGGCTCATAACACCACTCCCCTAGCCTCCATTGCTCCCCCACATCCTTGAATCGTGGGAAATGACTGAGTGACCACACCCTCTCTAATGGGTTGCTTCTGGCTCAGATTAGCCGCCATAATGTATTTTTCCAACATTCATTTCAATTGCATTGTGTAAAGTGCTTAAAGATGTTTACTTCCGTGCAAAATTATTTGTTAGGCAAGAGTATCAAAGGATATGGGGCAAGGGGCAGGTAATTGGAGTTGGGGTACAGATTAGCCATGATCTTATAGAATTCGCAGAACAGCTCGATGGACTGAATGGCCTACTTCTGTTTCTTTGTAAAAAGCTCTGTATAAATGCAAGTTACATAGCTTTAATAGATCCAAGCTTCAGTCATGAAAGGACAGTATGCTAATCCATTCCTAGTGTGTTAAAAGACCACAAATTCCTGAAATCCAGCAGTGGAGAGAACGACGTCTGTGTTCTTTAACCATGGATGAAACTGATGTTTACTTGAAGCTTTTAAAATGCTAAGTCACTTCCACAAATAAACCTTCACACAAAGGTAGGTGGGGGAGGGGACTATGCTTAATTAGTGGCATGTAAATGTGCAATGTTGGGTTACATTAGTTTTGCTTTGTGGGATCCGAGTGGTTCACTGCTTGCTCAACTTATCCTGCTTCAAAGAACTGACCTTTAAATTGAAGAGTGGTCAGTTAATCATGAGCGACAACTAGGGGGGGGGCTTCAGGCTGCTGACAAATAAAGCTTGCGGACCTTGTCACACCCACACAATTGATCAACAACTCCAAACCTAAACTATTTAGAACTACGATACACGCAGGATATTAAAACCGAACAGCATATCGTTAGCTGTGGTTAGCCGTTTTGCTAAGTAATAGTTTGTTTTTATTTTAATTTTTGTGTGTGGCTGGCAAATTACAACTTGAATTCCGCGCCTTCGTCAATGGCCTGAGAATTCCACTGAACATTTTAAGTGAGGGTCTTGTGCTCAAACAGATGAGGGAGGTAACCTCGGAGAAATCAGCTACATTCCTATTTCAGGCTCCCAGGATCAGCATCAAGTACACTGAGGTCAGATAAAGCAAGGGCCCAATGTATCGTCAAATGTCCTCTACTCTTCCCACATTAATATACCCTATACCCAACCCTGGTAAAGCATCCTCTACGACTGTCTGCATAGTGATTAATAATAATAATAATAATACAGACACTCAATCCACAACTGTTTGTGGGACACTGTTGTGGGCAGAATTATCTGCTGTGTTCCACCCACAAAATTTACAGTCAATTCACTTTGCAGAATATATTCTGTGAAGCACTTTAAGATGCCTCGAAGACGTGATAAGAACAACAACAACCTTACATTTGATAAGGCGCTATATCAATTGCAAAGATTATTATTATTATTATCACCATCAGTCATATTTTTCGTAAAAGACATGCAGGCAACCTCTACAAGGGAAATTAGTCACAATTGTTGCTTATTCAAGGACATTCAAGGACAGTTTTATTTCAGCCTATAGACCCTGGGAATGGGGTGGGGCAGTCAATTATTTTTAAGGAAGACTGGTAAAGCAACAGAGAACAGTGTTTTCTCAGCATTTAGGGCGAGAAACGTCTGTCCGACGTGAAAGGCGTTATATTGTTGTTGATGATGGTTCGAACCTAACCCACTTAACCACCCAATCCCCCGACACTGACTCTATCGAGTGTATTTAATGAAGTGCTTTGAAATGTGACCACAAACTGATGTGTACTATATCAAATGCAAAGGTTATTATTATGACTGACAATAACTCTTAAGCGATTATGATTACGGAAACGCAGATTCAAATAATACCATGTTTTTTTTAAATACTCCAGATGAAGCACTAACTCGTTCTGCTGACAGTCTTATTTTTCTTTAAAAAAATACAAAAATATATAAGTGAATAAAAACTCAACCTAGCTCAGGACATTCTTGAATGTCTTTCAATTGCTCTTTCACGCACTTGCTTGCTGGAGAGGCTGCATCTGATGGAGGGTTGCGCAAAGAAGGACCGCCCTCGAGCGTTTTCTCTCTTCGACTCCTCTGATATCCCTAGAGTCAACAAACAATTACAAAGACAAAAAAAAACAGTGCATTATATTGATAGCTGTGAATCTCCAAGTGCAACTGCACAACATTTCACGTTTTTTCCTCAGTCGCTTAAGCAGACAACATCCAAAACATCATGTACGCCAACTGTTATATATGCATTCAATTGTATAGATTACACGTACTTTAGCAGAAAAAGCACTGTACGATACCATGTTTAGTTGAAAGTACACTCAACCCCCAGCTAACCACACTGACGGAGGGAAATCTGGTCAGATTTTCCAGCTAAGTGTTAATGAATTTAAAATAAATACGGTAGATTAAATTTGCCTCCCTTACAATTAAAATGAAAAAAAAATGAGAGCTGCTTATACCCTTGTCCTCGGACCCTCCACCCCATCCTTGGCAGCCGTGTTTTCAGCTCCCCCAAGCTGCGGAACTCGCTTTCTCACTCCCTTCACCTTGCCCCTTTTTCCCTATTTTCAGGTTACGCTTGAAGACCTTCCTCTTTGACCGTGCCTTCAGTCACCTTCCCACTCCCCTGGTTCGGCATCGGGCTCCGCCATTGTTAAGCGCTCTGAGGCACCGTCCAGAGTGAAGGGTGCTATAGCAATCCATGTTGTTGTTATTGAATAGCGTTTGCCAATCAGGGGAAGATTAACACTGGGCAGTAAGGTCGTTTAACTCTCGTTTAACCTTTGGGGTAAAAATGGATGGGTTCAAATACGAGGTCTATGCCTGGTTACCATTACCTGTGAATTCCAGTTCAAATTACCCAATAATCAACACACATAATTGAGTGCCTTTCCATCAATTGGTAATTGTGAAAGCAAAGGAATAAAATTTTCAAAAAACTAAACATAGATATTTAATACTTGGGATGGAAGTTGTGGTCTATTTGTAGAACTCTGTAATTTGTTTTGGATACTGTTTAAACACGTCAAGGCACTTGGCTGAGCAAAAGAATAATAAACGTGAACTTGGTTCCTCTTATTATTTACTCGTACTGGCACTTTCTATACCGTGTTTTGAGAAGGTTAATCTTGTTTGTGTAAATATGTAATATATATATATATACACTTATAGCTAAATATATTCTTTTAAAAACACATGGCAGCAGTAAAGGAAGCAATAGATTAATTTACAATGTCTTGTAGCCCATTACTCCTGGGATTTGCAATAATAGCTTCAGTGAAATCCTAGAGGTAAAATACATACACATAAATGTTACAACACAGAGAAAACAATCACACAATAGGAAATAAATCTTCTATGAGATCTGCTATATGTGTACAAAAAACTGAACTTAAATTACAGAAAAACAATTGAGGCACATTCACAAATTCACAACCCTATCTCCGATTTAGATGACTGCTTTACATTAAGCCTATTTCTTTTTAATAATATATATTATAAATATATACAGTACTATGATGAGATACTTTCCACATTTCATGGAATGCAGGCGGATGCAAGCCCTTGTTCAGCTCGTTATTGAACAATTTATTTGATTGCACCACAAAATATACAGTAAATTCACTTTACAGTATATTCCGTGAAGCACTTCGAAACGTCTAGAAAACGTGAAAAGCGCTACATAAAATGCATTATTATTATTACATTCTGTGAAGCGCTTTGAGAATTGGTAAGGTGCTATATAACAAACGTAAAGGATTATTATTATTATTGGAGGGGAAAAATGAAACATGTAAATAACTCTGACCTACAATTTGCGACCTGCATAAAAAACTACGGCTCTGCCCTGATTCAAAAAGTAGTGGGGTTCCTGTCAAGCCTGATTCACATGCACCTTGTCACACTCACTCACTCTGTCTCCCTCATCATGAGCAGCTGTAAATCAACCATACCCTGGGAATTGTAGTCTCAAAACTGCCTTTGCAGAGGCCAAGAGGATGGACTACAACTCCCAGCCTAAACCACCCCTCACCACCACCACCATCCTCCTCCCAACCCTACAAACCTTTTGTGTTGGTGTAAACTGAGGCAAACACCAACACACACACACAGCAACGTTGGAACGGCAACAAATGCTGCATTTTTACAACTGTTGGCAAAATGCAATATACTTCCCTTCCTTTTCTCTCGTCTAAGGAGAGATAAAAAGATATATATTATTACATACAATAAAGTTATCTCAATGTATGCAAAGCAAAGACTGTGTATCACCTCTCCCTCCCTACCCCCCCCCCCCCACCACTCCCCTCCCTCCCTCCCTCCCAGCTTCTGGTATTCCAGGAAAATTACAATAATGGTATTTATTGTATTTATTACAATTAAATTTATGGATTGAATTTATTACAATTAAACGGTCTGGAGAAGAATTGTAGGATTTGCAGTCTAGGTCCCCAACAGACATGGGTGGGGGTGGGAAGAGGGCAACGAAGAGATGAGTGGGGGGGGGGGTTTTTGGGGGGGGGAGGATTTATAAATAACTAGAATCTGGTGATCCTGTTTTAAAAGCTGGAATGGGCACCTTCTCTGTTCGGTTTGTTTGCAACTATTAAATACATTGGCTCTAACAATTAAATACCCCCTCCATCCCCCACACACACACACACACCCATCCATCCATCTACACACAAACACACACAACCACATGCAGCAATGTGTACTTAGACATGTGTATGCGAGGATTAATTCCCCCCCCAAATTAAAAGTGTGTCAATATAAAAGATCTTCAATACAACTGAGTTAAAATCCCACAGAGTCAGTCAGGGAGTGTTGGGGCACACACGCAAACACACACACACACACAGGGGAGTGAGGACACACACACACACACACAGGGGAGTGACACACACACACACACAGGGGAGTGAGCACACACACACACAGGGGAGTGACACACACACACAGGGGAGTGACACACACACACAGGGTAGTGAGCACACACACACACAGGGGAGTGACACACACACACACACAGGGGAGTGACACACACACACACAGGGGAGTGACACACACACACACACAGGGGAGTGACACACACACACACACAGGGTAGTGAGGACACACACACACAGGGGAGTGACACACACACACACACAGGGTAGTGAGGACACACACACACAGGGGAGTGACACACACACAGGGTAGTGAGGACACACACACACAGGGGAGTGACACACACACAGGGTAGTGAGGACACACACACACAGGGGAGTGACACACACACACAGGGTAGTGAGGACACACACACACAGGGGAGTGACACACACACACACAGGGGAGTGTTGAGGAGACACACACACACAGAGAGAGCAGTGAGGACACACACTCCATCACGTGTATGTGGTCTCCCCAGTGAGAGGGGGGGGGGGGCTCTCTCTGCGCTGTCTGCTGTACCAATCCCGTCCATTTGTTCTTTTCTTCTTATTGCAATGCATTGGAAACACCCCAGTGATTCATAAATCATTTCTCTCTCAATGCACACGAACACACACATTGTGCCTATCCCACCCACCCCCTCACCCACCTCCAAATAATTTGCATATATATATATATCTACATTTTTAAAAAAAAACTTGGCTTTGTAGTTCAATCCCCAATTGGTTATTTTCAAATGTGAAAGGAATTTCCCCCCCTTTCTCTCTCTCTCTCTCTCTCTTTCTTTCTCTCTCTCAGTGGTTCCCTCTTTGGTTGGCATCAGTGTCAAGGCACTAGGTCATACACACACACACACACACACAATGTACTGCAATGCCAAACACACCTACCCACATATACACACACACACACACACATAGATAGATATAAACACACACACATATACATACATTACACCAAAAAAGAAAATGAAGTCGTGGATAATTAGCACTAAAACACACACACACACACACATACACTAACCTTGTGGCTCGCACTAAACACACACTATAGTACAGTATATATATTTTATATATATACACACACACACATTAACTTTACGAGTTGCACTAAACACACATGATGTATTATATACTGTATATACACGCACAACTATAGAATATATAACTATATAATAAATACAGTAAGTGCATAATGCATACACACACACTATGTATAATGTATATACACACACCACGTATAATATATACACACCATATATAATGTATATATATACACATACTATGTATTATACATGCTATAGATAGTGTGTGTATAGATCATATAATATACACACACACTATGTATAATAAATATATATACATGCACATTATATATACATATAGATATATATATATAGACACACACACAGACAGAGACACACACGGCTAACCTTGTGGCTGGCAGCCCTGGCGGACGCCGTGACTCTCTCATCCTGTTCCCTGTCTGGCTGCGGGAGGGAGTAGTGACCAGCCGGGCTGTGGATCAGCCTCCCGCGGGTCACCTCCCGCCTCAGGGCCAACAGCAGCCGGGCTTTGGTCACTTTCCTCTTGGGCTCCTGAGAGCTGATGTACTTCTCGATCTCTTTGATCCCCACCCCCCGCTGGCCCTTCTTGTCTTCGCGGCCGCAGACTGAGTGTTGCTGCTGCTGTTGTTGTTGTTGTTGTTGTTGCGGCGGCGGCGGCTGTTGTTGTTGTTGTTGTTGTGGTGGCGGCTGTTGTTGTTGTTGTTGTTGTTGCTGCTGTTGTTGTTGTTGTTGTTGGTGCAGTAAACTCACCACCGCCTTGACGATCTTGCTGTTGCTCTCCTGGTCGGAGCCGGGCGACGGCTGTTGTTTCTTCCTCTGCTTGTTCTTGTACCATTTGGCCGCGTTGCGGTAACTGTTGGAGCCCTTGTAAGCCACTTTGATGACCAGCTCGGCTCGGACCAGGTTCTGGAGTTGTTGCTGTGTCTCTGCCGGGGACAGACCGTGTCTGCGCTCGATCATCCGGCAAATCCTTTCCAAGTCGGGTCTGGCTTTGCGAGAGCGCAAAGAGTCGATAGTCTCCAGAATCCACTCTTTATATTTCACCTCCATCTCCTTCTATGTGTGTGTGTGTGTGTGTCTATGTGTGTGTGTATGTGTGTATATTGCTTTTTTTCCCCTCTCCCCCACGCCCCGCTATTACTGCTGCTGCTACACACACACACACACACAGAAAAATGAAGCAACTTCGAGTGGCGGGGAGGTAAAGGAGAGAGAGGGGGAGGAGAGAAAAAATAACCTTTTTTTTCTGCTGTTCTCAACCTATCATTCAAAGGGAAAAAAATGGGGAAAAAAAAGCCCCTTCCCCCCCCCCAATACACACACCCCTCCCCCCCCAATACACCCCCCCCCACACACACACACACAGATAGATAGATACAGAGAGGGAGACAGAGGGGACACACACACACACACACACACCTATAAGAGAGAGAGAGAGTGGGGAGAGAAACAAAAAAAAGAGAATTAATTATCTACCCACCAGATTTGTTTCCCTCTCTCCCTCCCCCCCCACACTCACTCACTCTTTACTCTCTTCCCTCACCCCTCCCACTCCTTTATCCCCCCTCTCCCCCCCTCCCTCACACACACACACACACACAGAGAGAGAGAGAGAGATCTTCCAAAATAACTGTCTCCAAAAAAAAAGAGAGAGAAAGAAAGGCGGAAGATCACTTCTACGCCTGCGTAAGCGACCCCCTCCTCTTTAACGCACAAGGCGATTTTCACAGCGGAAAAAAGAGAGAAAAACACACACACGTTTACAAACGGGCTCTTTGTGTTTTTTTGTCCCGTAATATACACACACACACATATATATACATACACATGTGTGTGTGTGTGTGTAGATATATACATACACACACCATACACATGTATATATAACTATAGATCAATAAAGATATATACATACATATACATATATATAGATGCGCGCGTGTGTGTATGTGTGTGTGTATATATAAGCCTTTATTTCTAACCCACCCACCCACCAAAAAAACAACTGCGAACAAACACGGCAGAAAAAAACGCGCCCCTTCAGAGGAGAATACGACAGCGACATTCGCTGTTAACGAATCGTTTCTTTTCGAAGGTTTTTTTTTCGCCCCACACACAAAAACAATAATTTTTTCTCTCTCTTTCTCTCTCTCTCTCTCTCTATATATATATATATAAGAAATACAACTTACGAGAAGCCCCCCCCCCCCCCCCTCCCACCCGCACCTCGCCCTCCCAAGAGAAGAGAGACGGACAGACCACAGAGAGAGAGAGAGAGAGAGACGTGGGGGGGGTGGGAGGGGAGAGCGGTGGGTGGGGGGGGGGGGGGGAGAGAGAGAGAGAGAGTCGGGCTTTGCTTCTCTCTTCGGTTGGTTAGTGATGATGGGGAAGAGAGAGAGAGAGAGAGAGGGAGGCGAGGGGGGGGGGGGGGGGGGGGGGAGACATACACCCCCCCGCCCCCCCCCCCCCCCCCCCCAAAATAAAATAAAGTCCATGTTACAGTGGAGGAAAGAAAGTGCGGGCGGTGGGAATGGCCAACACCCCCCCCCCCCCCCCGCCTCAGTTTAAACTCAAGTACAAAACGCAGGCAGCTCAGAGCTTTGTGTGTGTGTCTGTGTGTGTGTGTGTGTGAGAGAGAGAGAAGCTGAATTGTGCGCCTCTCGCATTGTAACTGACACCAGCGCACACTCACACACACATACACACCAACAGACACACAAAAAAAGCGCTCCCGTCCTCCCTCTTCCCCTCTCTCCCTCCCTCCCTCCCTCCAACGCACACTCGCTCACTCACACTAACACACACTCACCCACACACCCACCCTAACACACACACACACACACCCTAACACACACACACACACACACACACAGAGAAACCCTCACACAAAAAGAAACACAACCAGACAAGCTTCTGCAAACTGCACAGGTGAGACAGAGAGAGAGAGAGAGGAGAAAGAAAAGACACAAGAGAGAGAGAGAGAGAGACCTTCTCTCTATCCATCCCCCCCAAAAAAAAACTATAGAGAGAGAGAGAGAGAGAAATATAAATCATCCAGAGGACACTATCCATCCATCCATCCATCTCTATCTGTCTGTGTGTGTGTCCAATCCATCCCAGGTTCTCATTCCTCCACTAACGACATGGAGCAAAGACACAATGTGGTGGGAATGAATGTATAAAACACACACACACACACGGGGGGGGGGGGTAGATGGTGAAATCTACCCCCCCCCCCCACCCCCTCCCAGATCTCTCCCCACCCCCACCCTTCCCATTCTCCCCCAAATCTCTCTCTCTCTTCCCCCGCCCCCCACACACACAATCTCCCATTCCCCCCCCCCTCTCCCCCACACACACACACACAGCCTCTGCGACCACCACCATCTCTCCACAGCCAAGATGTTTTGTGTCAATTCTTTATTTCTAAAAAATTTATAACCATTTAAAAAAAAACACGCTGGCAACTCTCTGTCTCTCTCCCCACCTCACCCTCCACTGTCCAGAATAAAACACCCCATAATAACGAGGGAGAGAGAGAGAGAGAGAAAAAAAAACCCCAACAACAGCTCGCTAGGGTGGGTTTATTGGGTTCATTACTCTTGTGTGTGTAGACAGAGAGAGAGACACACAGAGAGACAGAGAGAGACACACAGAGACAGAGAGAGAGACACACAGAGAGACAGAGAGAGACACACAGAGACAGAGAGAGAGACACACAGAGAGACAGAGAGAGACACACAGAGACAGAGAGACACACAGAGAGACAGAGAGACACACAGAGAGACAGAGAGAGACACACAGAGACACAGAGAGAGAGACACACAGAGAGACAGAGAGAGAGACACAGAGACACAGAGAGAGAGACACACAGAGAGACAGAGAGACACACAGAGAGACAGAGAGAGACACACAGAGACACAGAGAGAGAGACACACAGAGAGACAGAGAGAGAGACACAGAGAGAGAGACACACAGAGAGACAGACAGAGACAGAGAGAGAGACACACAGAGAGACAGAGAGAGACACACAGAGACAGAGAGAGAGACACACAGAGAGACAGAGAGAGACACAGAGAGAGAGAGAGACACAGAGAGACAGAGAGAGACACACAGAGACAGAGAGACAGAGAGAGACACACAGAGACAGAGAGACACACAGAGAGACAGAGAGAGACACACACACAGAGAGACAGAGAGACAGAGACAGAGTATAAAAGCTTTTGCACACTCCTGTTGATTTCCAGAAGCTCCCAAAAGTAGAGTGACTTCATAATTTCCTCTCCTTTTCTCTCTCTCTCTCTCTCTCTGTGTGTGTGTCTCACAACTAAGCCTCTCTCTCTGCCTCGGCTCTTTTAAGTTTCATACTGTACAGCGAGGGCGATTTCCGTACCATGATTTCAAGATAAGAGGCAAAATTCAACCCCCCCCCCCACCACCTCTCCCTTGTTGCCAAGTGTGGGAGAGGCTACGATGTGTGTGTCAATCCCTTTTCATCACTTTCAACCAAGTTAACAGTGGTTTCCTAACAAAAGAAACATTCTCGCACCCCCCCCCCCCCCCCACCCAAAACAAGCACATACATACACACACACATACACACAGAGACACACATAATAGAGCAACTCTCTTCACCAGGCAAATGATAAGTGTTTGAAAATGCAAAGCACATTGAAACTCATTTAGAAGCTTGAAAATAGAGGAGGGGAGTGATTTTAGCCCATTTATCTCCAAAAAGGCACCGTGGCTCACGCAAAATGGATGCTAACGGTCACATGAGACAAGGTGAATTCATGAAGACAAAAAAAAATACCATTAAAAAGGGTTTAAAGAGGCACTGCCCGCCCCTCCCTCCCTCCCTCCTCCAAACAAACAAACAAACAAAACCAAACAACGTTGTTTTGCTTTGGGAGAAAAGGAAGAGTTAAGTAGTCTGTGCCATAATTACTGGGAAGGCAATTAAACAAGTGGTGTGAGGATGGATTTGAATGCTGTGCTCCATAGACAACCCCAATCACTCAGTTCGCTTTTGATGCACTTCACGGGATCTACCGTAAATGCAGTCACACACACACTGACACACACACACACACACAGTCACTCCACTTTACAATACATTCTGCAAAGTGCTTCGAGACATCTCGACGACACGATAAGGCGGTATATCAAATGCAAGGATTATTATTATTATTATTATTATTATTAATAATAAACGACCACTGCTTGTATTTAACAAAATTGAGACATCAATCACTACTTACATTAAACCTGGGGAATGGGTAGATATGATTTTGGAAGAGAATTGTATTTTTAAGCCCATTTACATTGTTGAGAGTTTTATAGCTTTCCTCAGATACAGCAATGTTCTCAAAATAAAAGTAGATTTAAATTCAAAGCGCAGTACCATTTCGCACTCATTTGTCTCTAGAAATAATTGATACTATATTATTCTACTGAAAATGCAAAGTGCGAGCTAAACTGGGAAAATACCTCCTCCATTGCACATTTTTAAAACATGATTTTGAGTTTTCTTTAACCCTCCTCTCGCCTTCAAACCTTTCATTTGGGCTCTGACCAAGTTCACTTCACCCTGTACTATTACAAGGGTAATTCACCATTACAAGGCCTGATGTAATTTAAGTGTAATTTTGTTGTTGTTGTTGATGTGTTAAACTCTTGCCTTCCAGCCACTGTTCAGCGGATCTAGACAAAATCAAGATCTAGGGCTTTCCAAAATTCTGCAGCTCATGTCCTATCCTGCCCACGAGCCCATCAACCTCTGCCATGTGAAACCACTACCGCTCCTCAGTTAAAATCCTGAACTACCAATCTCCTGAGCTTTTGACCACTTTCTCTCCATCCTAAATTGTTCCTAATTAATTTTTTTAAAATCAGGAAGTGAATAATAATGGAATAGTATCATTTTTGTAAACCCGATCTCCTTCCAGGCTGGTCAAAACAATCAACAACTGCAGTTCATCTGAAATTGGTCCTCGAATTACTAACATGTTGACCCGGCGTCCAAACTGACATCTAGATTGAAGGCAGATCTTTGGACGAATGTCGTACCTGGAGTAACAGCTTCTAGGTCTGAACTGTAGATAAAGGATCTGCAAGTATCTTGCAGTTTTCTCCAGAGATGAAGGGGGAATAATAGACAGGATAACAGGAGAAACAAAATCCACACTTCTTGATGGCATCGGGGGAGGTGGGGTGGTGGTGGGGGGGGGGTGAAACAAGGCTGGGAATCGATTAATGTTTGCCCGATTCACAATTCACATGAATTGCTCAAATGATGAAAGAAATAAGAATGAGTCATCCCAGGGTCCACTTTTTACTGGTGCAGGAATCGTTTATAAAGCAACATCAACAAAACGCTGCCTGCACGCAGGTGACTGCCACTCCTCTGCCAGAGAACAGCACGTGTTAGTTACACGCTGTTCCAAAGTAGGGAGAACAGAAAGAAAGAAAACAAAATAAGATTTTAAAATTGTTTTTGAAACAGGTGACACAGTCTTCAAGTGAATTAGGTCCTTCCACTCTCGGAACTGAGTTCCGGCACAGACTAGATGGGCCGAATGGCCTCCTTTTGTGCCGAAAAATTATATGAATCTATGAATCAAATGCAATTCAGACTGAGATGAAAGTTTGCCCTCTCTGCTTACCATCATGGTTTTAAAAGAAAATCAAGTGACTTTGATCCAATTCTGAATGATAACTAGTCCATATACTACTTTTTGTGCTGCTCAGCGCCTTAGGACGTTCTCCTGCCGTGAAAGGCACTATACAAATGTAATTTTGTTACTGTTGTTGTGCTATTCATGGATAGATGCCCACAGCACAAAAAAGTACTGTATATGGACTAGTTATTCTGAACTACTCGTATGCATTAAGTACAGCTTTGCACAACTGCATCTTTCTGAACAATAGAATAAAACACACTTTTAAAAAAAAAGCTTTACGGCTTTGTCGTTAGTGAACAGTCTTTGCTCCAAATAAAAATGGTGGCTCGACGAGGAAACAAGGATTACAACTGGAAGGTGGTAGGAAGCTAAACTGGGTAAGGGAAGTGTGAGTTTCGGGCAGAGCCGAATGAAATAAAAACTATGGAGAACTTCAGATTAAGACTGGAAAAGCAGAAGTGGACCACGAGAGGCCTTGCAATTGAACTTTTTTAGGTTCAAAGCCCCATTGATATCAAGAAAGGTTCAAAGCTCCAAGACTTCATTACATGCTCTAATTGCGTTTCTTTGGCTTTTCTTGCGCTAACCTATGTGGTAAAGGGTAAACCATGGAAGCACAATGGTTTGTGACTGTTAGTCACATAATTCCAGTTAAAGGCCTATTGTTGAAAGGTAGGGGTATGTACCCTTGTGCTGTTGAGATGTACTCTTATGGCCAATTCAATTCTTGAAAGCAAATTAGTTTAATATTTCACTGTTAAGACTACAATTACCAGCCGTGAATAGCAGCATCTGGCACGGTGACAATTGAACTTTCTCATATACAGCTGGATATGTCCTTACCAACCAAATATCAACATAAGATCGAACATTTATTCCAAATGTAGACAACAACACAACAACAAAATTACATTTATAGAGCGCCTTTCACGCCAGGAGACATCTAGATATCTCAGGTTTGAATATCTTTTGCATGCATAAAAAGTGATCAGGTTATGTAACAATTTTTCTGAAATGAATTTGCCTAATGCTCTCCAATGTGACAAATCTAGCAGGCAAATAGAAGGTCAGACATTATGCTGATAAAACCTGGTTCAGTTGTTAACAATCCCTGTAAAAATGTTCACGGACAACATACTGTAGTTTGAAATCAATTAGCTGAACATTTATAACTTTGTATAGCAGCAATTTGTCACTATTCATTAACAAGGCGGCGTGCAAAGTTTTGATAGCCATGTTCTGACAATTGCTGAATGTTGCTTTAGGAACACAAAGTTAGCAGGGGAACCTGCTGTGTATCCTGAGAGCTGAAATCAGATCATAGACCGCCAAGAGTTAGCCACTTGTCAGCTTACATTTACTGTTGTGCATTAGCAAACTTCAGGTTAGCAGAGAAATCAACATGAAAATTATTTTAAAAACTTAAAAACAAACGTCGAAAAGTCAATAAGCATGTTTGCTCATTTGGTAAATTACATGAATACAAATTAATTGGTGCACGTCGACAGGGGTAAATATAATTGGACTTTGCTAAGCACCGTCACTGAAACAAAAGTTTGGGAGGTGATAATCAGTCTGAACTACAAGGAAGTGATATGGTAATAACAACCAATGAGTAATGTACTTCTCCCCTGTGCCACATCTGCCATGGTTATTCAAGTTTGACACAGAACAGACTACAAAACTCGTTTCAGAAAATCACATACACAACCGGTGATTTTTAAAACATTGTTTGGAATGCTCCACACAAAGAAAAAAGTTTGTTTCTCTTGGCGTATATAGCATAATTTTTGCATACAAAAAGGATTTTGTAAACATTGTAAGGGAGGAAGGCATGAGACAGTCCAAATATAATGCAAACCTGGCATTCCTGTACACACTTTCTCCCCACAGTATAACTAACTTAATTGTGAAATACAGCATTAATTCTTTCCCACCAGCACCATTACAACAGGTCAGATAGAAACAAACAGAGAACGTACTGCATGAGAATGAAGGTGAATAATTAGTATTCATCTGCAATATCACCTACAAACAGGAGCTTACCAAGGCTGTTTGAGAAAATCGCAGGCAGCCTTCCAGTAACCTGATTACACAAAATTACAAGAGTTACCTTAACACAGTTAATTAAACAAATCTTCCTCTCTTTCAAAATTTTGTCTTCATTTTACTAGTGGAAGAGGTGTGACTAATGTTTTGTGCCAACAGTAATACGAGAAGGGACTGTGCTAGGACAAATGGCAAAGTTGCCATTAATGTTACAAACTGAAGCTATTGCACAAAATTAGATATTTGTCTGCAGAGGGCTGTGGTTATAACAACTGACTATCATTAATAAGCCAAAGCCTCTCAGGTATTAATTAATCAACGTCCTCAAAGTCCAACCTATCCTATTTGTGGTTAGCAAAATGTCTCAGCCAAAACCTCTTGTAAGTTGATAATAAACAACAGTATCCTGGATCATTTATTGTACTGTAGTAGTTGCTTCCACTAGACTGATATTAATGCTTGAAGGATAACTATACAATAGTTATAGATTTATGAACCTCCCCACTTGAAAAAGCGCCAAATATTTTCCTTTACTAAGTTAAAAAAAATGATAAAAAGTTTTGTGAATACTGTAGACTGAAGAACTTTCTTGCGTCCTCAGCTAAACTGAATCTGCTATTGACAATGAAAAATAACAGAGTGTGTTCCAGGAAGAACCCTCAACATGAATAAGATTTATAGGTCAGCTTGCCTGAGTGGTAACATTCTCCCCATACAATTATACTGCAAATTATACTTACTTGTGGATGCACTTGCTCCGCCATTAGATCTATGAACAATAACAATTCTTAAATTATCTATCTACACATCAAGCATGTCAACCAACTCAAACCCGCAATCCAGGACTGTTTGTGTGACATTGCTGTGCGCAATTGGCTGTCGTGTTTCGCACACATATATACAGTTAATTCACTTTACAGTATATTCTGTGAAGAGCTTTGAGACGTCTAGAAGACTTAAAAAGGACTATATCAAATGCAAGGATTATTATTATTCTGTGAAAAACAAGTTTGCTTTTTTTCTGAATTATCCTTTCACCGGACAAGAGGTTGGTAATCTTGTTCGATATTCTCCAACTAGAGTGAAGAGTTATTCCTTATTTATTTCATACACTTCAATGTTTTGAAAATTCAGTTGTTACATTTCTGAACTCCACCGAATAACTCCGATTCACTCCAGCCTCCTATTATAGTCACACGCATTCATTGCAGGTACCAAATATCAAAAGTAAGGATTATCATTCCAATGAATGATTGCTAAACTTTATTTAAGGCATAGCCCTCCTCAAATGGGGCACCCAAAACGGAGCTAAAGATGAACCTCCTTATACATTACTGTATTTTGTTTGCTTAAAAGGCTATAGAAGAAAATACTCATAATGACCACTGGAGGGAACGTCAAAATAGAGTACAGTACAGTACCTAGTTGGCAAGTACAAACATTGCAATGTATTTTAGATTAATTTCCCCAGACATTTATTTAATACTTTCTGACAGCCAGATTTTACGTGCAACATTACAGTATCAAGCTAGTTTAGTGTGTATGTTCTGTAGTGGTGGGAAGTGTTCCAAGTCTGATATCAGAACACCACCAATCTGCCTTCCTTTATGAAAACAAGAGACAGAATTTGAAATTTTGATTTTATTATATTTTATTATATTTTATTTTCAGAACAAAACATCAGTGAAGTTAAATTTGTATGTGAACATAATAGCAAACAGAGATAAAGCGTTTATTTTTCACTTTGATGGGATCCAGTAAACATTCATTTGCAGATAAAAATACAGTACTTATGGAGAGAAACTTTATTTGGGTCTAGATTGAAGTATTATGTAGCATTTCAGAACAACTACAATTTGGCAAATTGTTAAACACAGCTTTAGATTTGAAGTTGATTTTTTGCAAGTTCTTATCAAGAATTACAGAAAACGACTTTAAAGTTAAAACTGAATTCAACGATTTACAAAATTATGGCTGCTCTGAAATGTTACAGTAATGATCGACCTTAACCACTATTAACTTTAGTGGCAAAAATACACATGCAATTGTACCGATGTGTGTCTTCCCACCCCCATCCTCTGTCACTAGCATCATTGGATCATTAACATCCACCTAAACAGGCAGAGGGGACATTGGTTTTAACATATTATCTGAAAGATTGTTTACAGAGTTTGGAATACAGAGCATGGAATCAAAAAGTACTAAGTGCTCCCAGGATTTACATAAGCAGCTAGACGGGCATTCAGGTAGATCATTGTGAAGTGTATACAGTTTGGAACTTTTTAAATATTTGTACTATATATACCAGGTGTGCTCATTTGTTTTTCTTGTTTAAGGACACAATTATGTTCATTTCTAATATTTTGGATAACAGCTCTAAGACCCTACTTGATGCTTTTTCCCCACTCGTCCCAAAGTGGGATAAATTTGGACGAGCTCTTGATTGAATCAACTTGTGATAAAAACAGTAGCAAAAATTCTCACATTATCTGACAAGCTGTCTGGTTCATCAGCTGAAGTGTTTCTTGAAAACTATGGAGTGCCATTCGTGGCAGACGTGAAGCATTCCACAACCTGTTCACCGACTCTTTCCACATGTCAATGTTGGATATTTGACAAGAAGGATTCACCATAGAGGTTTTATTTTAACAGATTCCAACAATACATATAGTAACAGAAACAAACACCTAACAAAAGAGGAAAAGCGAATAGATTTATGCTCTGCATACGGTTTTCAAACATCAAAAGCAAACCAATGCTAAAAGAAAGTAAAGTGAACACTCTAATTTCAATTTACTGTACTAGGTTTACAATGTGCCATCTGGAATGGATGAGGTCAATTACAAATGAATGCAAGAGCAAATGCGAGTGGGTTGAACAGTGAATTAAACAGCACTTTCCATTTATTCTGAATTCTTGAAGTTTAGATTCTTGATTACCGGTATGTTTCTGTTGAACTTTTTGTTTTTACCAAAACAACTAATATTCCGATTTTCAGGTCAAACGTTTTTTGAACTTATAACATGCAAGACTATCGATAACTTCAGGGCCCAATAATTTACACAAGCTGTTGTATCCCCTCGCAGCCACATTTCCTGAAAACTGCTTATGAAATTGTATTAGTGTCAGAGGCTGTAAAGCAGTCACATCCTGTTCAGTTTAAAATAGTTTCAGGAGCTGAATGCTTGCAATAGAAGTCCCAAAAGTGAAAGATCACTCCATGTCTCTTGGTCCCCAAATGTGCATTTAAAAACAAAAGAAAATTAATGCTCACTCTGATGAGCATACAGTCACATTCTACTTATAAATGCACAATATATTTTCATTATAAGTTAGCGGTCCGTGTGAAGGGCGCAATATAAATGCAACTTATTGTTGATACACACAGAAAACAACATTAAAATATTTGTGCACAATTTTTCTTTCATATCAAATGTTTATTTTTCTGAATAACACAATCAACAATCACAAAATGAAATTCTTGGGCAAACCATAGAAATGAGTAATCAGATTGTCCTACTGAAGCACAGAGTTGTGAAACTAATCTCCCAAACTGTCTCATACATAATTTCTCTGTATCAGGCGTAAGGCACAGCATAAGGCTCTCTGGTTAAATTACCGAGTTTGCATCAATTTGTTGAGTCTGCTAATTTTGAACCAACATAAAATGCAATATAACTGCATAATAACTCTCACATGGAGATGGTTAGAAATTAGCATTTTGGTTAATGAAGCAATTTCCTCTCGGAAAACCTAAGAGAAACTGAATTTATTGTTACATTAAAACTTTCCATCATTAGCCTCAAATCTGACCAGATCACATAATCCTGTTCTTCGAACCTATGAAGAGGAAAGATTACTATCTGATTTTATAACAGCTTCCCTCAGTTTATCAAAGATCTTATACAAATAACAACAACTTGGACTTATACAGCACCCTCCAAACCAGACGATGACTCAGAGCGCTTCATAATAATGGAGCCTGGAGCCGAGCGAGAGGGAGGGGAAAGGTGACTGTAGGAGCGGTCGAACTGAAAGGACTTCAGACGCGACCTGAAAATGGAAAAGGAGGCAGAGGGATTGAGAGAGGGAGTTCCAGAGTTTTGGCGGCGTAGTGTCTGAAAACACGACTGCCGATGGTAGAGTGGAGGTTTCGTGGGACAAGGAGGAGGCCAGACCCAGTAGAGTGGAGATACTGCTGTGAGGAGAGAGGGGGTTAGAGAGTGGGAGAGGGCACAGAGGAGTGGAGTGATTTAAACACTTCAACAATAATGAGGATCTCGAAGTCGATTTGCTCTGTGACAGGGAGCCAGTGAAGTCTGGCGAGGATTGGGGTAATCAGGGAGCGAAGTTTGATTCGGTTGAGAATGTGGGCGGCAGAGTTCTGCACGAGCTGGATTTTGTGAATGGTGGCGGAAGGGAGACCGGCAAGGAGGGCGTTGAAGTAGTCCAGCCAAGAGGTGGCAAAGGCACGGACCAGGGTTTCAGCAGCTTTCAAAGTATATTGAAACAAAATTTGCCTTTGGTGGCAATCCATCCAGACGAGAGAATTGGCTGTTATAGTCAGAAGTGTTGAAATCACCAGAGCATCATTTTCAAAAGGCTTGCAAGAAGGAAAACACAAAGGATTCCTCAAGAGATTTGGGTGACTGCTACAATTCCCAAATTTGGATTCAAATAGTAACCCTCCAGAGGAATTTTAGCATTTGTTCTTCTGCTTAACCTCCTCTTTGAAAGCTGCAGTGAATCTGGAATTATTTTTGCTTGGGAAAAAGCGCAATAGAAAACAATCTTTGGTCAGGTCAAAAACAATATTCACAATTCGAATATACGTAATTCATGAATTTTGACTTCTGCTGATCGACAAACATGCATGATACAGACTGTGGGAATGCACAGAATGAAAGTCGATCACATCAGAGCAAATACCATAATAGTTCCACGTGTTTGTTGAATTCCAGTGTTCTTTAAACAGGGTTAAAGAGCTCCAACCTTTTCAAACAGTTTGTCAAGCGAAAAGTAGATCATGAGGTAGATTTGCATGGGTTGAAAACTAATCCATGCTCATCAATACAAGTCGAGATGTCACACTGCAGCTCAATAAACTAATTTTTCTGTTGCTGAGAAAAATGAAGCACTATGAAGAAATGGGATAAATTGATTATTTTTCATAAAAGCTAGCTCTTAAACTTGAAATGTCATTTCACATTGATAAGAATTTGTGGAGGTATAAATCCATAAATACTGCTCTACATATCCAGTAACAGAAATGGGAGGTCAACAGAAGACAGACACCATGTGCTTACTCCCAAATCAAAGCTTCACAATTGTCAAGTTATGAGTAATTCTGGAAACATCATCCGATAAATTAGTGACACAAGAACAGTGTAACACAGACACTTTGTGATTTAGTGTAGAATACTTCTAATTTCTACAATATTGCTTATGATAACACTGTGATCCATGGAAGTTGAGAAACAGTTCAAAGAAGACAGCATCTCTATAGAATATACTTACCTGCATTGCTAGAATCCAATTTCAGTCTTGGGTGAATATTTGTAAAAATAAAGCAGTTACATAAACAATAAAACCCTCCCAACTGTCTGCAATGTGGGTACACTTCAAGATACCTTTTCTTGACAATGGTTCATCATAGTCCTTGGCTCCATATAGCATGCAATCATTACTAGAGACAGGCTGCACTCGAGAAGGGTGGTTGAAAGGCGCGACACAAATATAATTTTGTTGTTCTAGTTAAACGTGCATCCCAAATGTACCCTCGTAGAAAGCAACAAATCTGTTCCGCTCGGTGAAAGAGCTCCAAAGATGGTTTCTGTATCCAAAAAGTGCACACAAATAATCTACAATTGTAAAGTACATAGAATGATCAGTACTCAGCTCCAGTTATCTTCTACTCCAGAGAAATTGTCGGGCAAAATTAATATAAAGGTATGCAATGGGGTACAGACTTAACTGCATATTGAACCAACAACAGCATGACATTAATAGTGTTTGTTCAAATTTAAAATAAAAATGTCCAGAAAAAAGTTTGAAATGTGCATTTTGAATGAATTTACCAAAACAATGTCGATCATCCCCCTGAATGGTTTTATGGTGCCAAAACTTTTAATTTTCTGATTGTTTCAGGAAACATATTTCTGATAGGTTATCTAAATGAACAATCAAGAGTATTTGTACAAGTGTCATTTCATTAAATTTGCTCAGCTGGATTGAAAACCCAAATTCAGTTTGTGAAGGAGTTTGGAGAACTAAAAGTTAGGGTTTACAAAGTGCGTTTTCAAAATGGATATTTGTCATATGGAAAACATAAAAATGTTATTCATTTATAGGGAAAGGGAAATAAATGTGTCTTAAAATCAAGTGTCGAAATAATACATTTCATTCTCCAGCACCTGGCAATTGAACAGCAGGCTGATCAACATGCCACAATGGAGAATTGGTAGCACACTGCATAAAGATCAAAGCAAAACACAAGAAAATGAATTTAAAGAAAATGTAAGGAAGCTGCGCCATCAAACCTATTGCTAGATTACAGCACCATTGACAGAGACCTGTGAATGGGTACACAAATGTTATAAGTCACACAGTCTTTCCATTTCCATCTCCCCATCCCTGGATATCAGTAAACTATAAACACTGGAAAGAATTACAGCAGCATTTATTTTGATTACCCCCATCCTTTAAATAAAAAGCACTCAAAGGAATGGTAGAGTGATGAAAGACAAATTGTTAAAAAAAACCTTAAAAAGAAATTCAAATCCAGGTTCCCTATGCATGACAAAACTATTTTGATTGTGTTTAGAATATTAATTTACTGTAAAACAAATTCCTTTATTCAGCATTTTACTTACATTATTTAAAACTCCAGGCTACACCATTTTTTTTAAAAAAAGCTGGTGTTTGGAGTCATAGGATTCTATTGTACATACCAAAGGAACTTGGCATCCAATTTCATACAATGAAAACGTAACCTTGCATCGCATCCCTTAAAGAAAATGCTAAAAACACATTTTCAGGAATGTTTTTTTTCCCCATTTATGAACAAAGGCTCATAAGGTTTTAATATATTGTTTAAAAATCAGACTGTCAAAATTTGAAGAAGATAAGCCAGTCAGAAATGTGATCTTCAGCGTTTATTAAAACCTTTAAGTCCATAAACGACAACAAAGTTACTGTAGAATTTATCGCATACAGCTAGCATACAACAGCATGTCCTCAGTCTAAATGAAATACAAAAGATTTTAATGTTTCATACAAAGGAACTTTTAAATTTATTAATGTGACCTTACATTTCTTTTGTTACATAAAATCTGCTACAGCAAAGTATCTTATACTTCCCTTGCACATACAGGTAAATACGGGTGGATGAAAAAACTGCTGTCTGTGTCAGCCTTGTAATGACATTGTTGTGCAAATGTTTGACAGCCAAGACGACAAACAGAATGTTTGATATTACAGCTCATACTGGTAATGCAAATGTCTACAAAGGCCTTACTTTCATGAGTGCCCTTCAGGTTAAGAGGACATTGTGTCAATGTTTCTTTAGTGCTAACACAAGCAAATACACTGGATCTATGCCAAATCAAGTTGGTTTATTAAAACTCATTGCTTTTCTGCCACGTACATATTTCAACCAATCTGAATTCGGCCTGCTTCTGTACATAAGAAACCATTTCCATTTAAACCGTTCTAGAGAGCAGGTTTATTACATATACATACATAAATATATATATTATGGAGCGAGAGAAAGAGAGATCAAAACTTGTGCCGTAAGTGTACAAATAAAACTAATTGATTACAATGAGTTGGTTAAAAAATGTTAAATGTGTACAGATCCACTGAATCCATAGCCCATAATTTTTAAACATTGAAATACATGAGGAAAGGTGCTCAAGCTAGCACTGAGCAGCACTAGCATTTTCCTTAGCAACAGATTATGTCATTATATGACAATGCATCTAACTAGTAACTGAGCCTAATACCTGCAACTCTACTTTCTGTTCCCAGGGTGACAACTTATATAAAAAAATGTAGAGATTGTGGAAACGTGGCAGTTGTTACCTGTGTTAAGTACTTTGCAATGCATGATTTAAAGCACTAAAATTAATATTCTGAAAAGCTTTTATGGAGTGATTAATTTTTAGCATTTGCCCAAACATCATTTTAGCATCACAAAACTGTGCCTCGGAATCAAACATAATCCTGGCAGTGACCATCATTTCTTTTTTTGCAGCATCTTTTTTAAAAAAAAACTGAGGACTGCAGCTCCAATATATGAGCAGCACGTGCAAACGGTTCATTTGTTCACTATGTTGTATACAGCTAGTGAGTGAACCTGTATGCAAAACATTTACCATGTCTTTTATAATTTCCAATGTGAAATCAGCATGATTAAAACCAATATTTCTTAGCTCCATCCCTGACAGTTATTGAAGCTGCTTCGGTTTCCTTTAAAAACATACCACTTGTAACAGGACCTCATCAATCATCTGCTAATGAATACACAATGGAATTAAGTTTTGCAGGAGGATAATCCCACAAACTATCTATGATTTGACATACTGGTACAACACAGCTACAAATGATATAGCAAAAGCTAGTCTGAAGATTTGCTGGCAGCTTTACTCCGATGGTATTCAAGCAGACTGCAGCATCTGTTTATTTTAGGCCTGGATCCTGCCCAGATGAATACAAAAGTAGGGAGGGGCAGCTGAATTTATAAGTATAGGAGTATTCAAGGCACAGGCTCTGCATAACCTGCTCCACCATTCAATCAATTCTACTTCATTTTGGTCATGTCCAGGAGAACTTGCTTTTGTTCAGTCTATATATAAATACACAGAGAACAAGTACTACTTCCAAAAGGATGCCAAAAAATGCTGTCTAGGTTCTAGGAGTCTGATCTTAATTTCTACAAGATAAGGTGTTCTACAACTGTGATCTCTCAGACGCGACAGACAGGTATTGTGGCTGGCGAACACTAGAAGCAACGTTCAGCTTTCACTTCGGGCTAAATCACATCAAGTGCAAAAAAATCCTGAAACACTTGCTCTATCTTTACACTTAAACAAAATGTTTCACTCTCTGTATATTGCCATTTTTAAAGGGAAAAACAAACTACATGACACAGTCAACTGCTGTAGAACATAAAGGAAGAAAGGAAGGAAACGATAAGAAAGTGGTCTAGTTTTTGTGTCTTAGCACGGATAGTGCCTTGCGTAAATGCGCCGGTGTATTAGGGTTGTGCCAATTGCACACATGAATTATGGCAAGAAGGACCTCGGCCTTGTGGAATGAAGAAACTAAGTAACTGTTTCGACGAATAAGATGGTTTCAGCTCCACCCCATCTGTTAGCAGAGTGCAAAGATCCCAATACAAGCCCTGACGGTCTCTTTCTCTCTAAAAATCAGCAAATTCTTTAGCACACTTTTCGGTTAAAGAAACACGGATGTCTTCCTCTTCATAATCATCAAAATTGCTGGTATCTCCAGGACCTCTGCACTTTGGTATGAATGGAGCTTCCACCTGAAACCAATATTATCAAAATGTAAGACAAATGAATAAAGCTCAGTACAAAAATATTTTTGCTCCTGTACTTTGGATACTACTTT
The DNA here is from genome assembly GCA_035084275.1 of Hydrolagus colliei. Lineage (NCBI taxonomy): Eukaryota > Metazoa > Chordata > Chondrichthyes > Chimaeriformes > Chimaeridae > Hydrolagus > Hydrolagus colliei. Next base: position 16,640,953 of record CM068749.1, on the reverse strand, counting down.
TGCTGTGGCAATATATGAGCCCGTTGCCACCAGCAAGAAAGCTTTCTTCAAACAACCGTTCTGCTGAAAATTAAAACTAAAATTTAAGCACATTTCCTGGTTATCTCGAAAATTTAATTTGCAGCAATTTTGCTTTATTCTTTGTAAAAAAAACAAAACAAATTTTAGCAATTCAAAAGAAGTTTTGAAGGGGCACTGTGTTACTGCTGGCCAGTTGGGCTGTTCACACGATCTGTGTTACACCCCAGGCACTTTTGATAGCAACAGCATCTTTGCAACATCATTTGCACACCAAGATCAGCACATAGCCAGCAGCCCAATCCTAAAAGCTTTACATGCACACCAGATGACAAAATGAAGTGAATGCTGAGCATGATGCTGTTATGTGAGGGCATTTACAAACCTGATGTTCTTGATTGTAAGCAAGAAAAAGAAACAGGACGACAATCCTATTAAATATGGTAATATGTCAATACTGGTGCAGCTACAGTGTTTTGCAGATAAAATTTGTTTAGTGGGCTTACAGGGATGGTGTTAAAACAACCCTCAAAAAGTGTAATTTTCAGCAATAATACATGAAAAACTACTTTTAAGGCTTCTTTAAGTAACATTTCCACTTATGGGTTTGTGGGTGATTGCCTAAATTATGTTTAAGTTCTACTGACCTCATCTCAAATTTGGGGGAAACAGTCTAAAGCCATTCCAACACAAGAAAACTGAATTATCGCAAAAAAACATTTCTCTTGAGTAGAAAAACTCCGAACAGCTGGTTAAAGAATAGCAATGGCAGATTGCTTGCTTGGTTGTACTCCAAGGAGAATATTTTTCTCTTTGGGAGAGATTGAAAGGTGAGGAAAGTTAGGTTCACAATAAAAATATTAAAATTACTTGTTCTGAGCCAGGTGTAATTACACAAGAATCTGATAACCATAAAGTGCATGGACCAAAGTTCGTGAAAACAGAAAAAATGCTATTGCATCTCAATATTAAAAATATCAGCTTTCAACTATTTACACAAAATACTGACAAGAGTGCTGCAGTTAAAGTTATTCTCTATGTACTATGGCTTTACAATCTAAAGCAAGCAAATGACTAAAGACATATCAATGATTATGCAAGAGCTCACTGCAGCATTCCAATCCATAGCTGCTGTTTTCAAAACCTGGAGACCTTCATGCTGTCTCCATAACGCTTTCCAACAGTGCTTGCCAATTTAATACATTTGCCTAACAGAATTGAATGTTAGGTTAACTACCTTCGGTATATGGTCCATTCTTTAAACTGAAGATCAGCTTCAGTTTGCGACAATATGCTAGCAATTACCTAAAGGGGAAAATCCCTTTTTGGGCCTTCACAATTTGAACACTCATGTAGGCATCAAGAATGGTTTATAGAAAACTAATCTTTAGATTAGCTTTGAACACTGAGTACCAAAGCACTGTTGAATTAAATCAATGCATCACAAAAGGGTGTGTGCAGTAATTGTTTGTTCTGAGCCAAATTTTGTGAATCCATCAATATGTAAACTTCACAAATCTGCCATTACTACTGCTATCACTTCTGCATGGAACAAAGGCCAGGGAAGCAAATCCTAGCCCACAATATGTTATACCATACCATAGTCATGTTAGTGCCACACCCTCACTACCATATGCCAAACATTATTCTTCAAGTGATTGAAGGACAGTCAAGACAATCTGAAGCTTTGTTGCTTATTCCATTGAGTGCAACATGGTCCCAATGTTCATAAATAGTGAAAATAGTCCAATTTAGAATCCAGAGTAGATATGTCTCAAACATTTATATACATGTGATGCTTAACCATATGGCTTTTGAAACAGAATGCTCGATGCACTCTCTTCACGCTCACACTCATAAGAGCAATAATCAAAGTTTAATGGCCTAAGCATTTAATGGTGTGTGGTATGTCTGATTTTTTCCCTAAGAACTTTCAACAGCATTAGTATGAAGCAAAGTCAAGGGTTAAATGGCAGGGATCAGTTGTGACATTTGATGATGGGAAAAGCTTCCCTACAATTATAAGACAGCGCTTGTAAAATAAATTAACAAAAATATTGAAACCTATTTATTTATGCTCACTCAAACATTAATATAGTAATGATAATCTTGTGTGCTAACAAAATTCGTGAGAATCAGAAATGTGAGTGGGAGAAAGAAATGAGGAAGGTTGCGATGTTATTTATTCTGTTGTGCTTATAAAGAAGAGCAGGTATACTGATAACTCCCCCAATGGGATTTCAAATGATCAATTGCACCTGGAGAATTAAAAATATCTCCCATTCCTCAATGTATGAATACTTGCTGAATGTCCTAATTCTGCTAAAACGATTAGGATGCTTTGCTGTAAAAAAAACACTTTTATGAAAGTCGGATCTTGCATATACCTTTCTCTGATAAATGGCAATCCAATCTGTAGTGGCAAACCACTTGTGGTTCTTAATGTCATTCACACCGTTCTTGAGATTTCCGTATCGTTTGGTCAGATCTACCTGAAGTAAATTTCGCAGCAGGTCTTTCAGGTCTGAACTGAAGTGAGAAGGGAACCGTACCTATATAAGACAACAAACCATCAGTCTAAAAGAGCTTGAGTTAGTTTTTACAATGACTAATTAAAATTGTTGCAAACAGCATTATTTCATATAACCAAACTAATCTAATGGGGGATGGGGAGATCCAGCAAGCTGAAATTTCAGGCTGAGGTGCAATTATAATGTCTGGTCCTGGCCCCAGCAGTGTAATGGTTTGAGTCTTCGCAAGCAGAGGAGAGAAAACACGTTCTGCTTGCGGGATTCAAACTGAGTTAAAGTTGATATTCCTGGCTACCGTGAAGGATGGTGAAGCATTAGCACATGCTAGGCCGAAGGACCTTAAATGCATCTTTTGTCATCCTCCCACCCCCACCTAACCTTGCCCCCCACCCCAACTTCATCCTAACTCTCAGCTCGGGTACAAACCTTCAACCGTTCAGCACCTTGGGATGCTCTCCCACTATGAAAAGCGCTGTATAGAGTATTAATCATAGGTTGGCAAGAGCCAAGGTTGAGTGTGTGTGTTGGGATACTGCTGTAGTCTATCCAGCTGAACAGTTTCTTCATCAGCTTTCTGATAGACATCTGCCTTCAGAGTGGTAGAAAGACCTTCACACAACAGCTTGTGATATGTCAGCCACCTTGAGGACTTGTGGCGGCGAGAGGGACACACAGGTCTAGAGCTGCCTCTGTGCAGTAAGAGTTTAAGAAGTCCATATGGCAGAGATTGCTCGACCTGACCCACAGCCACAGACTTAGCTCCAGCCTCGAGACTCACAGCCCCAGGACCCGCTGCCCCGGCCCCGGACCTGGACCTGGCCCCGGACCCAGCCCCAGGACCCACAGCCCCGGCCCCGGACCCAGCCACAGCCCCAGGACCACAGCCCGGGCTCCAGCCACAGCCCCAGGACCACAGCCCCGGCTCCAGCCCAGCGACCAACAGCCCCGAGACTCAGGGCCCCGGTCCCGGCTCCAGCCTCGACCCGGCGACCCATGGCCCGGGCCCACGCAGCCCCGGCAACTGGCCCTGAAACCCACAACCCCAGTCTCGGTCTCAGCCCCGGACAGGCTCCAGACCGCAGCGACTTTGCATTCCCTTGGGATGATGCCGCCCCATTGACCTTCGCTCCTGGTCCCCCGCGTGCGCAATATGGCTGCCGCCATGACCCGAGCTTCCCTCCCCCTTTTCAAGTTTTTCCCCCCAACCCCCCCTCTCCGTTATTCCTTCTCTACCCTTTTTTCTCTTCGCCCTCCTCGCCTACTGTCCCTGCTCGACCCTCCCACCGTTTCCCTCTGTTCCAGTATTGGAATCCTCTGTCGGGCTCACCGTGGCACTCGGCGGTGGTTGTCCAATAGCAGTCACACCAAGTGCCCTGTCCCCCACCATCACCGCCAGCCCCACTGGACACAAACCCGGGGGGTCAACCTCTCCTCCCTTATTCAGATCCCCACCCTCCCGCCGACCATCCCAGTCCCCCCTCACACCCCTCGGCCAACTGCTTTTTCCGCATTGGCCTCCATAATGTCCGCTCTGTCTGCAACAAGACCCTGGCCATCAACGATCTCATCCTTGACGAGAACGTTGACATCATGGCCCTGACGGAGACTTGGATCACCCCAGGCGACACTTTCCCCCTTGTTGAAGCCACACCACCCAACTACACATTCCACCATGCTCCTCGACCCAACCGTTGTGGCGGTGGCGTGGCCCTCATTTCAAAGTCATCCCTCGCCCTATCCCCCTATTCCTCCGGCTCCTTCCCCTCTTTTGAACAGCTCACCCTCTCTCACTCCTCCCACAATTCTTTCAAAATTTTATTAGTTTATCGCCCCCGCAAACCCTCCCCCACTTTCATTTCAGATTTTTCTTCACTTTTAACTTCCCTTTGTGCCTCCTCTGATCGCCTTATTATTCTTAGCGATTTTAACCTCCATTTCACCCCCTCCTGCCCCATTTCCTCTGAATTTTCCTCTTTACTTTTGTCTTTCAATTTCTCCTTTCATATTAACACTGCCACCCACGGCCATCCTCTCGATCTGGTGATCACCCGAGGCCTCAACGTCTCTGGCGTCACCATCACAGACAAGGCCATTTCCGACCATTTTTTCATTTCCTGCAACACCTCTATCCCTCCCCCCTCCACCTCCAAACCCACCACCATCTTCTACCGGCCCTGGAAGAAGATTCCCCCTCAAACTTTCACCTCTGCCCTAGAAACCTCCAACCTCTTCCCACAATGGCATCTCTTTTGTACCGACCCATCCTCCGCCTCCACCGCCCTCCACAACACCCTCTCCACTACCCTCGACACCCTGGCCCCCCTCACCTCCAAATTCCCGATCATCACCGTGGTACACAACTCACCTCCATTCCCTCAAAAGCCAAGTGAGAGCAGTTGAATGCACCTGGCTCAAATCTGGCCTCACGGTCCACCGGCAAATCTGGCTGGACCGCATCAAATTTTACCGCTCCGCCCTAGCCACCGCCAAATCAGCCTTCTACTCCAGGATAATCCTGGAAGTGAAGGACAAGCACCGCCTCCTCTTCGCCACCACCAACCAGCTCCTCCGCCCCCCCCCGCCTCACCTCGCAGATCTTCTCCTCAAACGTTCGTTGTGAGGAGATGCTGGACTTCCTCGAGTCCAAAATTGAGAAAATCCACTCTGCGGTTTCCTCCCCCCACCACTCCTCCACCTCCGCGCCCTCATCAGCTACCTCAACCCCTACTCACCCCCCATTTCACACTTTCAACCCCACCACCCCGCTTTCAGTCACAAAAACAATTACCTCCATGAAACCCACCACGTGCTCATTGGACCCCATCCCCACCCCCCTCCTCCGCACCCAGCTCCATTTGTTAGCCCCGCTCATTTCTGACACCATTAACCTTTCCCTCTTCTCAGGCACCGTCCCTACCTCCCTTAAAACAGCCACCATCACCCCTATCCTGAAGAAACCCTCCCTTGATGCGTCGCAACCATCAAGTTATCGACCCATCTCCAACCTCCCATTTCTATCCAAGGTCCTTGAAAGAGTGGTTGCCTCCCAGCTCCGCTCTTTCCTTTCAACTCACTCACTTTTTGAACCCCTCCAATCAGGTTTCCGCCCTATCCACAGCACAGAAACTGCCCTGGTTAAGGTCACAAATGACATCCTAACCGCCTGTGACCAGGGCTCCCTCTGCCTCCTCGTACTCCTTGACCTGTCTGCTGCGTTCGACACAGTCGATCACACCATCCTCCTTCAACGTCTTTCCTCCCACCTCAACCTTCAAGGCACAGTCCTTGACTGGTTCCATTCTTATTTGACCCACCGTTTACATTTTGTTTCATCCAACGGTTTTTCTTCAAACCCTCGCAGTTTCTCACGGCGTTCCTCAGGGCTCTGTTTTAGGCCCCCTCCTTTTCACCCTTTACACGCTCCCTCTGGGCGACGTCATCCGCAAACATGGGGTAAATTTCCACATGTATGCGGACGACACCCAGTTGTACCTTTCTGCCTCATCCCTCAACCCCCAGACGATCAATGTTCTGACAGCATGTCTGTCCGACATCGAGTCCTGGACGAGGGACAACTTTTTGCAATTGAACGTGAGTAAGACCGAGGCCCTCCTGATTGGCTCAAGCCAGCGCCTCCGCACATCAGGCGCTGCCAGCCTCAATATCCAAGGCTGCACTCTCCACCTCACAAAGCCAATCAGGAACCTCGGCATCATGTTCGATCAAAAACTTTCCTTTCTCCCCCACATCCGCGCCTTGACCGGCACCGCTTATTTCCACCTGCGCAACATTGCCAGGCTCCGCAACTATCTTACCCCCCGCGCTGCCGAAACACTCGTGCATGCATACATCACCTCACGGCTGGACTACGGAAACTCTCTCGTCGTCGGCCTCCCCAGTTCCTCCATTCACAGTCTGCAGGTCATCCAAAACTCTGCAGCCCATGTACTATCCCGCACCCGCCTCCGCGACCACATAACCCCCACCCTCGCCCGTCTCCATTGGCTCCCCATCCTCCAGAGGATCGAGTTCAAGATCCTCGTCCTCACCTACAAGGCCTTACACGACCTTGCCCCGCCCTACTTAACCGATCTACTCTCCCCCTACACGCCCACCCGGACCCTCCGTTCAACAGGACTTGGCCTGCTCCAAGCCCCCCGCCCGAACCGCCCCACCATCGGAGGCCGGGCCTTCAGTTTCTCCGCTCCCACCCTATGGAATGCCATCCCTCAATCCCTCCGTTTCGTTTCTTCCCTTTCCTCTTTCAAGGCCGGTTTGAAGACTTTCCTCTTCGATCGTGCCTTTTGTTCCACCCCAAACTCTTTTACCTCCCCTTCGTGTTTCACCCCTTCCCAAACGCTCCCCTCTCAGCTCGGGTCACACACCTCCTGTGCAGCGCCTTGGGACGTCCTTCCGACGTGAAAGGCGCTCTATAAATGTAATTTGTTGTTGTTGTATAAATATAATTTGTTATTGTTGCAGAAAATCATTCAAGCAGCCTGATGGGTTTTGGTATATGTCAAAGACACCAGAGATGTAGACATTTTGAAAGCAACAACAAAAGTACACTTGTATAGCGCCTTTCGCGTCAGGAGGACGTCCCAAGGTGCTGGACAGATACTGCTTCAGACCCGAGCTGAGGACGGGGTGGGGGTTGCAGATGGGTCCACCGACGAGGAAAGTCTTGAGGCGAGACTTGAAGGAGGCCAGGGAGGGGGTGAGGGGGAGGGACTTCGGGATGGAGTCACAAATAAATAGTAACAAATAAATGGAGAAGGTTTTCATCTGTGTTAGGTGCAAGTTTCTCAAGCACTCTGTGACATTACCCTGCTTGATGCAAGTTGTTGTTATGGTTATAGTCAGAGGTGAAGGAATGCTGGCCTGGTCATTGACCGGTTTGGGGGGAGAAAGGACAGCTGGGTTCAAATCTAACGTCGAGGTTACACACAGGTTCAGTGAGAATGAGGGATAGGCTGGGAGATTTAGGAGTTCAGAGCTTCTAGTGTGAAGATGTTGACGGGACAGATAAACTGATAACACATTAGAGTAAATACATTCCATGGAGTACAATTAAAAGAATTACATTACCTTTCCAGAGACAATCTTTTCATAGATCTGTATAGGCTGGTCTGCAAAGAAAGGAGGATATCCAGCTGCCATTTCATAGATTAGAACCCCCAGTGCCCACCAGTCCACTGCTTTGTTGTAGCCCTACAAAAAAAGACAATATACACATGCATTCCAATTTATGTGGACAATTACATTTCACTGAAAATAAAAATTGCAATAGCTTGAAGGTTTGACTTGACAAAGATTCTCAAAGTGAAAGAAAATTGATAAGTAAATAAATTAAACATTCATATAAACAAATTCTAATAAATATGTACAATATGGAATTTCTCTTTCAAATTTACCTTGCTGAGAATAATCTCTGGAGCCAAGTATTCTGGAGTTCCACAAAGCGTCCAAGTTCTGCCCCTTACCTTTTTTGCAAAACCAAAATCTGTGACCTATGAACACATCAAAACATAAAATTTTTACGTTTATTTTCAAATAAGTTATTTTGCTTTATAGGGTAAACCAACACAAAAACAATAACAAATACAACATTATAGAGAATGTTAATAAATCAAAAAAGATTACAAACCTACACTTTACAACCCTGTGTTCCCCATAGCCATCAACTATCACACCGTTACTAGCTTTAATCCAGTTAATCCAAAATGTATACATATAGGGTTAACTAAACAGGTTTAATTTTTTTCAAAAGTTACAAATGCACAAAAGAACAACAAATTGCACCTCATGTTTTTAATTAAAATAAGGTTTTGGACAATTCTAATTTTTTTTTAAAAAAGGCTAATTGATCTGAACTTTACTTCAATCCTTAGAATTCTTTTTTAAAAAATCCATCGCTGCAAATTCCATACCTGGATGTATCCTTGTTGGTCAATTAAAAGGTTTTCAGGCTTCAGATCTCTGTAGATGAGGTCTAGTGAATGGAGGTACTCAAAGGTCAGGACTATTTGAGCTGCATAAAATCGTGCATGAGGTTCACTGCAAGGAGGAATAATTTGTTCAAATTATTTAAGGGTTAACTAGACCAAAATAGCTAATGCATTAAATATTCAATTACATTTTGTTAACAAATGTAATAACATTTACAGTTTTTTTAAAGTTAACATTTAGTTAATTTCAAATGTTACCGTTGTACTATATTTTCAAAAATGACATTATATGGATTAGTACCCACCTCAAAGAATGTTACTGTACTTACACTAATTTATATTTCAGACAATGATACTAAAATACCCAAATGCCCTGAAATTTATTATATGGTACAAGTAGGACGTTTTTATCTGCAGTTTTAAAGATTCAGTTGGGATTGCACTATGGTGCTACAATTCACCTCAGTGGCTTGGGGGGGAATATTAGCCAGGGATTCCCCTTCTATCCAGTGACTATTGTGGGAACAGCTCAACTGAGTGAATGGAGAATAGAGGTACATCAATTCCTAAAGAATTACAAACCAACGGGTAATCTTCAGGAGAGGAGGGAATTAGGGAAGAAGCTCAGAGGTAAAAGGAGATGTCTCAAGTTTGCTACAACAAAGATAGACAAACCACACAGCTTTAGTAATTTGCCTCCAGAAAAATCCCAACTCAAAAGCTGCAAGGTTTTTTTAAAAATAATTACAACTTTCATGTAGGTCAAACCAACAAATAGCATCACTCATTTGAGAAACATTGGTTGTATTATATCCACTAACCTGGTCAGGTCAGTTTTATATACGTAATCAGTTGTACTCAGTGCCAGTTTTATAAAGTATATGCTTAATTCTTACCTCACACCATAACTCCGCTTTTAAGACGACTGTCAATACATCATCTTTTTACAATCTGCATAACCTATATAGAGTACTCTCAGCTAATCTTACCTCACTCAGCTTTTTTTTGATTGAAAACAGCATTACTTAGGACAACCTGCATAAGTAAGAGCTCAAGCCTAGACCTAGCAGGAGAAGAATGAACCCTGTATATGAAGAAAACCACACTTGTCAAAAACTTTAGCTTTTTTAGGAATACCTTATGCAGAATACTAAAAAGTAATTCACAAGATCATCCAAGAGATCTTAGTTTGGCTGTTCAAACCTCCAGAATATCAAATCTATAATTCTCACACTGTAGCATAGTTTCTCAAATGAGTGTCCTGATTACCTTCCAAAGAAAAATACTTCCTGGTGTCTGCCTTAAATGTGTCTTCCACAATCCTAACCAGTGCCCTTATCCTGTGGCCTTAACATACCTGGAAATAATATTATAGGTTAACTTGCTCTATCCTGTCATGTATAACTCTGTTAGGTCCTAACTGAAGCAGTTATTTTCAATGCTGAAGAGCCTTTATCAAGTGATTTTTCACAGTTCATCTCTCAACCCTGGATGAGTCTAGCTGCTCTCCTTTGTACTGCTTATACAGTCTGTATAGTAGCGCCTTGGAAACGTCCTTTTGACGTGAAAGACGCTATACAACTGCAATTTTGTTGTTGTTATGTTATAGAAACCGGAACTGTAATCAGTACTCCAGGTGAGGATGACCAGATCACTGTCAACACGACAAGGAGATATAAGCTTCAACTGATGTGGTAATTGACCCCGCATCCTGACTGATTCATTATTTATTACTGTTCACTTATGTAAATTGAATTTTGCGCACAACTCCACTTGGAGATGGGGATAAGAAAGAAGAGGAAAAGCAACATATCAAAATCCTCTCCCTGACTAACCATTCCAAAATATTTAAGGTCCCTCACCCAAAAATCCCAGCATGTATTCTAAGTGTACACAGAGATATGGTATTTGAAGGCACTAATTAAGCAATAAATAAAATGTTGATTTTATTTATAAATAGCCCCAAATGGATAAAATATTGTTTAGAGAAGCTTCTTGCACGAAACACAGAAATTAAGATTTACAGTTATGGAAGACTAGTGCAGGGCCGCCATGGAAATAAAAAGTAAAAATCGCAAGACTGATGTACGATGCAGGAAATCACATGATGTTGTGACAAAAACTTTCCAGAGCAATGAACTACTTTAAGACAAAACCCACCGTATGTGGAAAATAAATGAATAAATCACTCCATAATCCAAAAGGCTTAGTTTGATCACCCTAAGACATTCATGAATAATAATTTTCAGAGAAAGTGAATAGTAAGTTTCATCTAAACCTTACCTGAACCTTCCGATTCTCCTAAGATGTGAAAACATTTCACCACCTGGAACGTACTCCATCACCATATATAAATTAGAGTTATCCTAAAAGGCAAGCGAGAAGAAAGAAATCAGTATAAGCATTTTGTGAACTGGGCTATTAACAACATTAATGCTATGTTAACTTATTTAACAATATATTTGTTCAGGAATAGATGTTAAGAATTAAATTGATAAATATGGATAATGATAATAAAAATAAGCTAAGTAGACATATTTAGCTTCTATGAACAAGAAAATGCCAAGCATATGGGAGAAATAAATACATATTCTGAAGTTTTTCATTTTGGGAGATGGAAAGAAGAAACTTTACATAACCATTCCTCAAGAGAACAGACTCAATTGGGTAGGATTCCTGACTGAGTGAATCATACTTGGTGAAGCAACTATTTGGTGACCTGGAGGCCCTTTCCAGTTAAAAAAATATAATTTAACTTAAGCTGGCTTTTGGTACAGTACCATTTTATATTTGCAGAGGGCGATATTGCAGAATAGAAACGTTATGAACCTGTTTACAGACTACAATGGCACTATATATACACAATTCAGTTTCACTTCTGCTCCTTTATTCTGATCAGACAGCATCACTTACATCTTAAGACAATATAACCTACGGAAATTTTAAAAAATCTTCTATTCTGTTCATTTGGTTGGCTCTACAACATAACTAGTTTCAAACAATATTTACCTTAAAGGAATACTCCAACTTCACCAGAAATGGGAAATTAACAGCTTGCAATATTCTTTTCTCATTGAGTGTATGCTCTATTTGCTTCAGTTTGACAACCTAAAAAGAAAGGATAGAAATCAGCATTTTCACTGAAAGAATTTTTAACGTTATGTCATTGGTATGTAGATATTTTTATATGTACTGATCACTGTGTGATCTGTCTGTAGAACATGAGAAAATATTAATTTAAACCAATTTTCCATCATTTAAAACTACAAAATAACCTTAGTAAACTGAATTCTAGAAATAAAGCATTTTATTGCTCTGATCTTAAGAAAATTTCAAATCAGTTGATTTAAACAGTTAATCAAAAATAAATGTTAACGAAATGCTCACAAATGGAATTTCCATTTGTTTTGCAAATTCCAACAAGAACAACTTTGATTTATATAGCGCCCTCCACGCTCGACATCGTCTCAGAGCGCTTCACAATAACGCATCCCGGGGGTGAGCCAGGAGCAGGGGGAGAAAGGTGACCGAAGGGGCGGTCGAAGAGAAAGGTCTTTAGTTGAGACCTGAAACTAGGAAGAGATGGGGCGAGGCAAAGTGAGTGAGGAAAGGAGTTCCAGAGCCTCGGGGCAAATTCCATACAGTTTGTATATGCTTCAGGGGCACATAATTCCAAAGATGTGAAATCTGTCAATTATTGTGTGAATTTGATGTTGCGCAACTTCATGCTTCATCTTTTCTCATTCGAGTCCAATATCAGAGTTATATACTATAAAATGTAAACAAAGTTGAAATGGCTATATGAAAACTGATGCAAACTAATTTTCTATGAACTTTGTTTTTGAGTTATCTCCTCCTTCTAGAAGACAAGTTTGCAACCACTTTGATCATACTCTCTGGAATTTCCCCCTCCATATCCTTCCATCTTGGACTTCCCCATGGTTTTCAAAGGCTTTCAGTCATCCTCCTCTATTTGGGCTCCCGCTCAGTCTGTATGATGATCTCAGATGTTTTCCTTTGAAAAAGGTGCTATCTAAATGAACATTATTTTATTCTAATACTAAAAATGAACTAATACTGCCATGAATTTATGGAAATACTGGTGGAATATCGATAATCCAGCATAGTTGGGACCAAGCACCTCCCAGATTTTGGAGTTTGCAGGTACTTAGAAACCTAGCATTGCGTAACTTTACCAATGCTGTTTTATTTACGCGATATAGTATGTGTTATTTAGCATGAGTTATGTTTCAAATATATCAATATACAGTATAAAGAAAGAAGTGTTATTACTAAAAAAAATAGTAAATGTAATATTTTGAAATCTTGCTGGTTTTAGGGAGTTGCCAGCTTTCGGGATTCCGGAAGCACTCTGAGACGCCATCTGGTGTGGAGACCGCTATATAAATCGAAGTTGTTGTTGTTATCGATGTTCTACTGTATACTAATGTGAATTATACAGAAATATAAAGCATAGACCTATGTATACTGCTATGCATAATTTTTTTCAAATGTACTTCTGGTTAGCTGGCATGATAACACTAATGTGCACTTAAAACAAAAATGCAAACTTTAAAAAGGAAATGGTATCACATTTTACTAATTGATACATCTCAACTTGACCTTTTCAATGTCAATACAACAAACAGAGCAAAAGCCACAATCGCAAAACACCTAAGCATGGTGGGAGATCCTTTCCAAAAAGGGTGTTTGACAAGTTCCAAACTATTGTTGCTCAAATTGAGTTCAGCTATATTTTGAGTTGCAACATAAATTTAAAGACTGTTTGAACCTCATCAAATCAAATAAAGCCCATGCAAAAATTTGTAAGCATAATATAGCACAGGGAAAACAAACAGAAAAATAGTTGACAAATAAGTTTGCAGGAAAGATCAATTTCCTGATCTTCCCCAAATTTGCATACTTACTTTCTGTTTATCCAATATCTTCATGGCGTAGAACTGCTCTGTACCTTTATGTTTCACCAACATAACTCTTCCAAAAGAACCTGTTCCAAGTGTTTTTTGTCTTTCAAAATCATCTAGGCCTGCAGTGTTCTGAAAGGCAAGTTTATTCTTTTTGTCAAACTCTGTATTGCAATTGCTCCTTCACACACATTTACAATTTCTCTTTCCAGGGCGAGAAGGCGTGATACTCCTTGATACAAATGTCATTAAACTGACATCAATGTTTCTTTGTAATTTTTCTAGATGTGGGAAATAGACCACTCCCATCACACGCAGTTTACTTTTCAAACTTGATCAAGACTACCAATTATTTAATTCTACAGAAAGCCAACAAACATGTACCATAGAGTTGGGGTTTCATCAGTTTTCCCCTATAAAACATGTGCAGTCATCCACTTCTCTGAAAAGGTCAAAAATCACACTTAATTGACTTTGCGTGTCTGTCAGAATAGTGCACATCAGCAGACATTTGTAGGAAGTAGGTTGTGATTCTGGCACCATGCACACTTACCAGGAGGGGCAATTACGAAAATGCTCTTGAGTATGTATCAGGATTACACGGACATTTTGAAATGGACAAAAACGTCAAGAGCAACATAGCTACGCAAAAGTAACCGAGTTCACCATCAAAATAGTCATTGCATTTTACAGTAAATTCTATTAAGCATCTTGTACTGTCCTCCCAACATTAGACAATATCAAATGGAATGATTATTTTATTTTTGTTGGGCTACAGACAGGTTTCTACACTTTAGATGTAAAATTTTAATGTTCTTAATGGTTTCTGGATTTGTGTTCAATTAACCCACTGGAGCACATTCTCTCTCAACATCTAATTGCTCTTTGAGACTTTGGACAGCATAACCTTCCTATAACTGTGATACAAGCACAACAAACATACATACATACCTGTGGAGGACTTTCCCATTTTTTTAAGAAATCTTCTTTGGCTTTGGCTAAGAACTCTTTCACTATAAAAGAAAGATACAGGATTATTTAAAAATAACCATAATTGGATTGGTTAAAATACTTAATGGAAAATGTTCATTACAATATCCAGAGTACTGTATTGGTAGCACATCAGTCCATAAAAGAAAAATCAAGCCTGTTTAAAGACTACAAAAAAAAATTAAGCACTTGATACACAAGATATCAAACTTCAATTTTCAATATTTGTTATGCAAACTAAGCTGCTTCTTAAGATATTTTAATAACTTGTAGCAATAGCTACAAGTTCAAAACACACAATTCAAAAAAAAATTGAAAATAAAAACCCAAAGCGACAGCTAGGCAAGCAGTTTTAATGTTATGCAGCTACAAAGCTATGGATTGGAAATGAAACATTGCCACATACTATAGCTATATATGAAACAATGCAAATCAAAGCTGCCCATAGTCACAGAAGGTTGAATTTTTGAGCATTATTAAAAAGAAAATTGAATGTCATCTTGAGTTTACATTGATCTGTTCTAAATTTGAAAGTAAACTACTAAGAAATTATATACACTTCCTAAAGATCAACAGCTATTTGATTTATTTTATATAATAAATGAAATATTTATTGAAAATAGAAATGGTAATGAATCCGTTGTTCTCTTTCAGGTGCTTATTGACCTGACCTGATCCAGATTTCCAGCATTTATTCTTTCTTAACATTGACCAAACATTAATTACTACAATACATTTTCCTTTGTGCTTAAATATTTGCGTATCCACAAACCGGTCATGGTATCCCAGCCTTCTCAACAGGCAACATATATAATTAGCATTTTCTCGGTTTGAATAAAACATACAATCTGAGTCATAAAAAGTAGAATACATGTCTAGAAAGAGATAGGAATAACTACGTAAGTGTTGAATTTATAGATTGATACCATATATACCCGTCAAGGCTAGTGTTAAGGTTAATCTGCCTGTATTGTACTTAATAAATATAAATGTTAATTTTCTGGTTATATCACGCAATTTTTGTATAAAATTTACTTTCTGTGACTTTGGACGTCTTATGAAATAATGCGCATACCAAAGGTCTCTATAGTTCATCAAGGGTTTTCAGGACAATTCACCCCAAGTAACCAAAGGGATGAGATGACGAGAAGAAAAGAGGGAGAGAAAAAAAGTTCATGAATTTAACCACAGTAGAAAGGATGGGTTACAAATACAAACATATAGTTCTCTACAATTTTCACACTTCCAAAACTTTCTTTTTCCAGTTAGTAGTTGACATTGAGTGGAAAAAGTGAGAATCTGGGAATAACGTATAGTCTCAGGGGAAAAAAAAACACTTTGCAAAATATAATTGGGTTCAAAACATTTACTTTTCTACTATTTAATGAATACATTATGCTTAGCCAATTAATGCTGTTTGGTTTCAGAATGAAAAGTCAATATTTGCTTCTTTTCTCAAAATGCAAATCTCATAGTGCAATAAGTCAATCTGAACAAATTAATCTCACCCTTGAAACTCATTTGAACACTAAGGAGCAAGGCAGAGATCAAGACTTGTGATGGCTTTACATCTGAACCATGAATAGCTAAACTATTTAGTTACCAGTTATTGTATGCATTTCTTAGGTCTCAAGAAACAAATATAATTTTAGGGAAATTGGAATGAAAGCTATGGCTTTAAATTTGGAACTCTATATCAATCAAGACACTAAAATGTTTTATCTATTCAAAAATATTTTTCACACAGCTTCAAATAACCCATCTTCTGGAAATGAAGTTAGATCCCAGGAAATGATCTAACTTCATTAATCTTCTGGAGATGAGTTAGATCCCAGGAAAACACTTATTCCATCTCTGCAGTGAGCTGGCTACAAATGCAAGTAACAATACACACTGCAAATGTAGGTGCACAGATAAGCTAATTATATCACTTGTACAACACCAAACAAGAAACTTTTGAAGAGCTGTTATCAGGATGCATTCAGCAGAAGCAGGCGAATAATATTTTCATTCAGCACTGAAACAAATTTGAAAACACAGTGGCATTTTACTTTACAAATCATATAATTTATAAACAAGAGTGCAACTTTGAAGCAGACATTCCGAGGAAAACATTTATTGATCTCTGCCAGGTCCACCTCCCTCATATCATATTTTCTATAATTTCCTCTTGTAAATTCAGCAGATATAGAAACAAGAGTCATTTGTAAGTAAGTGAAAATCAGGAAGTGAAGGCACTTGACTTCCTCTCACTGCAATATTGACTTCCAGTTTCTTATATTAAGCAACAGCAGGCTGTTCAACACAATCATGTTCAAACCTGGTAGGAATAGAAATGCTCCCCGTTTTCGAATACTGAGATCAATCAGAACAACCTTACTGATGCCCCACCCAACTCAACAACAACTTGCATTTATATAGCGCCTCTCCTACAGGGTGATGTCCCAGAACTCAGTGCAAACTGGGTTGAAACATGGAACTTTCTTGGTGCAAATAGTTCCTCTCTAAATATACTACTGAACCACAAGGGAAGGTTTTACTTCAGACGCTTGATCATTTATTTATTCGTTTCAGTCTGTGAATCAATTCTCTAGCAAGGCAATCGGTTATTAATTTATTCTGTCAGTAAATTAATTACATTTAATTACATTAATTCACTTCACTTTTATACTTTTTGAAGACTATAAATGATTAAATTACCTGTTTAAGGATAGTCAGTTGATAAATTAAACCATGTGAGTCAAAAGTCAATGGATTGAATCAACCCGTTAAAAAAATTAATCATATTGCCATAAAGAAATAAAGCACAATCTAAAAGCAGATGGAAATATTTTTATGAAAGACTTGTATGATAACCCACACCAACAATATCAGACCTTATGTGGGCTACAATACTCTATTTAACTCTTCCCATATCCTACTACATGTAGGATATTCCATCTCTATAAACAGGTGGGGAGATTTGTGGGGGCTCAAGATTCCAGCAAACGAACCCCAAGAAACACAACACTTATAAGGGCCTTTCACATTATGATGACATCCAAGGGGTGTGGGAGTAGAGAAAGACAATGGCAAGGGAGGCAAAGGGGGATTTCCAGGCATAATTTCTAGGTTCTCTGCTTTACAAAATGTAATTTCACATGAATGCACAACTAGCACACCAATTCAGATTTTTAATTATCTCTTACATTTGGACACCACGTTGTGTACAACTATCTGAATGACCACCTTCAATAACTTCATGATCTGTCTCCAGCATGCAGAATTATTTTCAAAACTAACCACAAGCTGATTCTGCAAGTCATTCCAAGAGCCACAGCTCTTGTAGCAACTGAATAAAATTATAGATTTTGTAATTGTCTCAACGTCAGATTCAACTGTGACCAATAGTGAACACAGTAATACGATACCATGCTTTTTTTCTCTCAGGCAATCAACCATATTAAGTTTTGAAAATTACACTGCAAGTAAGTCAATTTTAACATGACAACTATCAGGAAGAAAGTTGGTAAAATAATATAAATCAATGGTGCTTGAAGTCTAAATGCTTCCAATCAAGTTATTTGTGATGCTACAAGGATAAACTCTTTAAATATCCATTTCAGTTTCCATTCAAGGCCCTAGGCATTAAAGTGCCTGTAACTAACTATTAAATGCTATCATAACTGTACACAAGAAACTATACAGTGTCTACAACAGAACTCTACATGCCACTACTGCGATCAGGACTTAAAAAAAATGGTGTTAGAAATATAAAGTAAAAGCCCGTTTATCTGGCACCCTCAGGACCTGGCCAATGTCGGTTAAAGCGCCTGCCGGATATTAGGCCGAAAACGCAAAAAAAATTCCAATAAATGTTTTAAATGCATTTTTCTAGATAAATTCTGGTTAATCGAATGCGGACCTTTTTTTTCTGATGCCGGTTATATGGAAATTACGGTTGATCGGGTGCCAGATTGTATTTTATTGTATTTTAATATACTTCCTCTGAAACGTTGCTCACATTCAAGTTTTTTTTTAACCTGAGTAACTGATAAAAGAGAAGCTGCATGCTTCAACCTTGCTTAATACATTTCAAACTGGAGTGCTTACTTTACTTTCTGTCTTCCAGGAATTTCATAAATCATATTTCTTAAAAAAAAATTACAGGTTACTTAGATCAATGCTGGTCAAAGTGAATGTTGGTATAGCCAAATTTAAAAAAAATGCAGATTGCAAAATGGTAATTGTGGAAATATTAAGAAGGAATAGTCAACATGTTTTTGAACAAATAACTTTTGTTTTAATGATTTTAAATTTAACTATCCAATTGCATTACAAGCAGTTCTACAAATAAAAAATTAAAACTGATAAAATGATTAAGCAGTTAGTGGCTTTTTTTGGAGGATGTAGTGTAATCTTTTGAACTGATTCTCAAAATGACCTAAAAAGAAATTAGTCCCAAGTAAATTATATTCAAATATCTAATTTGATTGGATCCAATAATTGTTTTCAACCAGAAGTTATTTTAAGCAAATAAGATGCTAAAAAAGCTTCACAATTTGTGGGCTGTACAAGAGGCCTTGTGGTGGATAAACTTCATCCATTCTACTTCCATACAAATTTCTCCTTCCGATACGCAGCTTTCCTACTCGCCTTAAAGCCAGCCTGACCTAGCTTTCAGCTTTGCTTTCCAGTCACATCCTCCCATCTCACCTTGCACCAGCTCAGGTGACCAGTCAGCTGTGTAAAGTACTTCATAAGATGCCTTCCTTACCTAAAGGTGTTCTATGAATGTACAAATGATTGTTATTGATTGGTGCAACCAGTATCTATTCAGTATCTACTGTATATTTAAGGAATGAAGCGTGAAAACAAGTGCACTGTCATACTATGTCAGAAAATCAAACTGTATTCAATTGGGCAGTTTTCAGTATTTTTCAATTTTCAGAAGAAGCTATACAATATAAACCTTCCCATCTTAATCATGTTTTTCCAAAACACACACAAAAAGATTTGCATAGCTCCTGGAATGATTTATAAAAATATGTTAATGATCCTCGGAGTGAAACCAAGATTGGTGGATACAAAAAGGCAACTTGGTAAGTTGCTATGGCTGCAATTTAGTCCTTGTGGACATGGAGCAAATTTAACTAAAATTTCAACTAAAACAATTTTTAAGATATTTAATTCTGGCATGTGTGAAAGTTGGATAATGTTAAAAATAGTGCACATGACCTTCATACTGCACATGACCTTCATAGAGTTCGTCCAAGAAAATGTGTGATCAAAAAAATAAATACACATATCCATAAATCTGTGACTATTTTACAGGCCAAGATCCAGTGGAATTCCATCAAGTGAGGAAAACAGTCCTACTAATCCATTTCAGGTTTCCAGTGGGATTCTTATTAATGCTCTGCATTTCAAAATGCTTACTGATCATCTATACTTGAGATGAATTCTAGAAAACAAGCGTTTTTAAAAAAATGTTAATACAGTTTTAGTGTTAATGGTTATTACCGTTACCATTTTATTTCTTTCCTCCTCCATTTCTCTATCACATGCCAGATATTGTAATTAAAGCCTAAAATTAAGCAAATGCATAATTCTTGCATATAAATACACCTGGATATGGATAAGATCATGGGCTGGACCATGTTTTTCCAAAACACACACAAAAAGATTTGCATAGCTCCTGGAATTATTTATAAAAATATGTTAATGATCCTCGGAGTGAAACCAAGATTGCAAATAAGTGGCTGATATCTAAATGCCCTGTAATACCAGTTGAGCACAAATGTTTACATTCATGTTTCAACTTTATATTTCCCATAAAAGGTTTGGCTTCAAATGTTCTATGGTGTAATATAAACATATCAACTTGATATTTACCATTATAAACTTACAAAAACTGAAGGGCTCTGGATTAGAAAGTGTAGAAAACATTTCAACGGTTTAATGGAACTTAATGCAATAATGCCTTACTTCATGCCATAATCTCTAAAAATATAACTGGCATGATTGTGGAGAAAACTCAGAATTTGAACACTAACACAATATATATATTAGTCTGTTACTGAAGAATCAAAATAAACATGTACAATTTATGGCTCCATTTATATTCCAGGAGCTGTTTTCCCATTACAACACTACAACAAGTTCAATATCATGAATTTACAGAGTTGCACAGGGATGGGACATAATGAAGTGACAGAGGAATACATGGTGTGAGAACACCCAGTAAATATATGAAGGTTCCAAGAGAATAAAAACCCACTTAGTAGAATGGTGAATAAATGCAAAATCTTTGAAGCTGTTTGAAATTGTTTTTCCTTCCTTTCTCCTCCCACCCTTAAGGATGGATGTCCCACTTGATACTCAACCTAAAAAAAATCAATATAAAATTTGAAAACATAACCACTTACATTGCTGGAATTAAACCATGTTATTTGAAGTTTACATTGGACAAAAATGATAGTTCTATTTTAACTGCAGATATTCGAACCAAAAATAGCCTAACATGCTTCTCGTTGATTTGACTAGTGCTGTAGTATGCAGTGAGTTAACAGCAGTCTGTGGATCCTTCATCTTGTGAAAAAAAATTACAGGTCTTAATATTGTAAAATTACTCCACAAATCCAAACATTTATCATCAGCACCAAAATTCATTGGCTAGGATTGTTGATTACTTTCTGCAAAATCAGTTGCTAAAATCCAACGGTAAAACTTACTCCATTGATCCCAACTGAGAGTGTATTGCGAAACATGGGCACCCTCACATTCCACATGCAGTCCTTGCTCTTGTGTAGCCAGCT
This sequence comes from Hydrolagus colliei, assembly GCA_035084275.1. Taxonomy (NCBI): domain Eukaryota; kingdom Metazoa; phylum Chordata; class Chondrichthyes; order Chimaeriformes; family Chimaeridae; genus Hydrolagus; species Hydrolagus colliei. The sequence goes on along the minus strand of CM068749.1, from coordinate 16,619,744 downwards.
TTGGTTGTCTATGAAAAATTCTGCTTGCTAAAATTTCCAGTTTCACTAGAGCTGAAGAGGTCTTTGAAGATTCCGGCCTTAAACACTGTTGATTGTTTATATCCCTTTGTTGAGCCATCTGTTGGTATGGAAAGGGGGGGAGGGGTGGTGGTGGTGGGCGCAGGGGTCACATTTAAGAGTCTTAAGAGCTACAAATTGGTAACAGTGCTTATTGCAAAGCACTGTAGCTGAAGTCTACAAATCGAACTTCCTGTTTGCAACTAAAAAAGCTGTCACTCTAATTACCAGTTTAACCACAGCTTCTAAACTATGCTGCAGTTTCCTGTTAACATGAAAGAGCACATTTCACAAGCTTCAAAACTCAAATTATCACTTAAAAACACAAGTTATTTTATGAGTAGTTTAAAAAAAATGTGTTTCTTTAAAAATCTTAATTTTCAATCAACATTGCTCAACAATAAAAAGGGCTGGCAAAATGTGGAAAAGTATAATCCAAAACAGTATTTCCTGTCAAGCACAAGACAACGAGAAGCCACAAAACCAGTCTAAAAATACTTACGAGAAGAATTCACACTTCTCAATAGGTTAATGCACTATCAAAATGTACATCAAGTATTCTGGGCCCATTAATTTCCAACATAATGGTTTAGTTTCATAATAAAGAATCATTCTCCCTACACAGCACATGTATTTTGTATTTAAACAGATTAGCATTTTCAAAATTAAGAATGAGACCATTCATTTATTAATTTTAGTGAACCAATTTAACATATTGTTTATTGGTATGGGGGACCAATGCACTTACATGCCTTACATAAAGCTGTATTGCTCACCACTTGGGAGGTACAGTACTAGCTATCCATCCAGTTCAAACCTGTGCCCTGTTGAGAAGGAGTAAGCGGGGTCTCTCTGGCTCCATGGTGACAAGCTAGCAAAGGGAGAGCAGAGATGAATCAGCTCCCAATGATGGCCTCAGGTTCAATACTTGAGACAAAGTCAGACGGTCTGAAATACTCTCAAGTAGGGTCGTCGATATGGAAAATTTTCCGATTAGATATACCGATGGGCTCATATCGAGATATACCGAAATATCGATATTTTCAGTTTTTTCGTACTGCGCATGCGCGCGGGCACTCCGATGCATTTCGGGTGCGCGCGCATTCCAGGTGCACGCGCATTCGGGGCCTATCTTCTCAGGAGGTAAATATCTTTCTCTCTCTGTGTCTCTCACTCTCTCCATCTCTGTGTTTTTCTGTCTGTGTGTCTCTGTGTCTCTCCCTCTCTCTCAGATCTCTATCTATCAGTATATTATCACATCCACCCCGTCTCTCCCCCGCCGTCCCTCTCTCGCACCCCCCTCCCCCGTCGTCTCCCCCCCCCCCCCCGCCGTCTCTCTCTCTCCCTCCCCCCCCAGCCGTCTCTCTCACACCCCCAGCCGTCTTTCTCCCCCCAGCTGTCTCTCTCCCCCTCTCCTCCCCCTCCAGCCGTCTCTCTCCCCCTCTCCCCCCCCAGCCGTCTCTCTCCCCCTCTCTCCCCCCAGCCGTCTCTCTCCCCCTCTCCCCCCCAGCCGTCTCTCTCCCCCTCTCCCCCCCAGCCGTCTCTCTCCCCCTCTCCCCCCCAGCCGTCTCTCTCCCCCCCAGCCGTCTCTCTCCCCCTCTCCCCCCCAGCCGTCTCTCTCCCCCACCACCCCCCCAGCCGTCTCTCTCCCCCACCACCCCCCCAGCCGTCGCTTTCTCCCTCCCCCCCCCCCGCCGTCTCTCTCCCCCTCCCCCCAGCCGTCTCTCTCCCTCTCCTCTCCCCCCAGCCGTCTCTCTCCCCCTCTCCCCCCCAGCCGTCTCTCTCCCCCTCTCCCCCCCAGCCGTCTCTCTCCCCCTCTCCCCCCCCAGCCGTCTCTCTCCCCCTCTCCCCCCCCCAGCCGTCTCTCTCCCCCTCTCCCCCCCAGCCGTCTTTCTCCCCCCCAGCCGTCTCTCTCCCCCCCAGCCGTCTCTCTCCCCCTCTCCCCCCCAGCCGTCTCTCTCCCCCTCTCCCCCCCAGCCGTCTCTCTCCCCCTCTACCCCCCAGCCGTCTCTCTCCCCCTCTACCCCCCAGCCGTCTCTCTCCCCCTCTCCCCCCCCCCAGCCGTCTCTCTCCCCCACCCCCCCCCCCCCCCCCAGCCGTCTCTCTCCCCCTCTCCCCCCCAGCCGTCTCTCTCCCCTTCACCCCCCCCCCCCCAGCAGTCTCTCTCCCCCTCACCACCCCCACCCCCCCCCAGCCGTCTCTCTCCCCCTCACCCCCCCACCCCAGCAGTCTCTCTACCCCTCACCCCCCCCACCCCCAGCCGTCTCTCTCTCCCCTCACCCCTTGCATACCTGTATATTGTATTCGAGGACTATGAATACAAGATGGCGGCTTTGCACCTCAGTCTGTGCATTGTGTATAGAGATGAGCATTCTGGGTCTTGTAGTTGATTGTGCTCGCATCCCGATTTTTTACCTCGATATATCATTTTTTCGATATATCGATATTTTTTAAATCTCTATATCGGCATATCGATATGAAAATTATATCGGGTTTTAGCGATATATCAATATATATCGAGGCATAATGGATGACTGTTTATTTCCAGTTTTTTCATTAGAACTCAGGGGGATTGAATTGTCATAGGGTTGGAACAGAAGGGTCAGGATTCATGTCACCCAGCTCCTGAAATTCTTGCAAGGTAACAACCAAAATAGTTTGGGTGGTCCATGCTGGGCAAGTAGCTTACCAAGCTTACAGTTACTCATATTGGTAAGCTGCACACTTTTAACTGCTTCAGTCAACAAATATAGACAACAACAACTTGCATTTTATATATCGCCCCTCATGCAGGGTAGGGTACAGAGCATTTAGATACACAAGACTGATCATTGACCCCATTAGGAACACACATTGCCTTTTCTAAAATTCTTTTCACTATTATAGCATATTTCTCCACAATACTGATGCATTAAAAAAAGGGCTTTGCCATACATGCACAAATGCTTTGCACAACATTTGTTGATGGGCTAGCAATAATGTGGAATAAATGACTGCTCAGAAAATATTCAATCAGAGGGTTTCACTGCTAAATCCTGTTCTCAATTAAAATTCATCCATATACTTTCAAGGATGAATCACTGGATAGGATATATAACAGAAACCCTGGCTGATTTTCCTCTCCTTTCTCCATGGAATCTAAGGTCAACTGAAACACCACAAATGCTTAATTGCACCCAAACTGCTGCCAAGGCTGACATCAGCACAGACCATAAATAAAACCTGCAACCCAATAGGTCCCCCAAAACATTGATTGAAATTCACGATAAGCAGTCAATACTTTTATACAACTTTTTGGCATATCAGGCAACTAAAGCACCTTACACGTCGGGAGGATGTCCCGTTGTGAAAGGGAAAAGGCAACACTTTCACCCATTGTGCGTTACTATTTTTTAAAGAAACGGGAGATGAAAAAAAACTTGATTTGCTTGACTTATTTTTACGTAGCGTTCCATTCTTTCTCTAAACTTCAGCATGTAGACTGATATTCCATTGCAATTAAATTTAACTTCAATGGCTCATATAAAAGACTGAACCTTTTTGACAATTCAACAACAAAATTTTATTCGTAGAGTGCCTTTCATGTCAGGAGGTCCTCTCAAGGTGCTGAAAAGGTGCCCGCAAATGTAACTTGGTTGTTGTATACAACTTTTTAAAAATAGTCCTTTAATGAAAGTACAGTACTGTACTGACATTTGTGGTAGAAATATTGTATTATAGCCTCTAGATGGCATCAAAAACAGTGAAAGTGCATCAAAAAGATGTTTATTGCACGTTAGTAAAAGCGAGAGGACTTTTAAAAAAAAGTTATTGCATCTCTCCTGTTACTTAAAATAAGACTGTCCCCTATGGATAACAAAGATTCAATTTAATTGCTCCATTTGCTGTTATAAAGTTTTTTTGTTTAAAAAAATGATTTCAACATCAACACTGTCAGTTCAAAATGTTCTGTCTGCACCATTAACATAATAGGAGCAGGCCAAACAGCTCCTTAGTCTTTCAGTACAGATCACCATTTTTACTAGATTGTCACAGATTTTAATCCCATTTCCCTAAATGCTTTCTCCATATCTTTTAATACCCTTATCTAAAGCACTTAGTTGATTTAACTTCTTTTTAAACATCTTAATTGTGCAGCTATAGATAGCATTCCAGGCTAGTATATTCTGCATTCTCACCACACTTTTTCTGACTTCACTTATAACGAGGAGCAATAGAAAATTGTGGAAATATTTGACCAAAACTACCATCTTGTATCTCCTGGGCCTGGCACCTGACACACCACAGAGAGGAGAGAAAGGGGGAGACACACATATATATACACACAAAGGAGCGATACATAGAGAATCTCAACAGCCACACATTGGGGAACCAAAACACATTTCCTGCCCACTCTGCTGCCACAATCCCAACACTTCCCACATACTTCATACACGTCACTAGCTGCTCTCCAGCACAGAGGTGTCAAGCAAACTGTGCGCAACAGCTCCTAGAGGTATAGGCCCCACTCAAAACTTCACTTAAAAAAAAAGATTTTCACAGAGAAGGTTTGTTTTAACGGAATCCGCGGAAAATCATGGGCACACAAATTTCTACTGGGCCAGTTTATAACTGATATATATCTTAATTTTAAGATTGATGGTCTCTTGTTAGGTCACCCCTTTATAACTTTTAAATTCCCTCATTATTTTTAAACATAATTAGATATCCCTGAATCTCTTCAACTCTATGCAATATAATCCAAATTTTCCCAGACTCCCATCATAACTTAATCTCTTCATCATTCCAGGTAAAGCACTGGACACCCTCCAAAGCCTATATATTCTTCCAAAGGTCAATCACCCCAAACTGAACACAATATTCCAAACAATGTCTGACCAGTGTTCTGTACGACTGGAGCAGCAATTCCTATTGAGACATAGCTATATATTTTAAGCATAATTAAGGAATACAAATTAAGTGGTGTGTATATAATTAGGACATGATTATGTCAAGGGGCGGAGTCCACCACTTATTTTGTTTCCCCCCAACCCTAAACTCTGATTCATCTTATGATTTTTAATACTGTACATCTAATACAGTAACTTGGCATCAAATACTTCAGCAGAAGGCCATCTTAGGACCACATCCCACAATATTTCTTTATGCATGCAAAGCAATTTTTTTGAGTGGATGTGGGATTAATTTGGACAACTCTTTCAAAGAGTGGATGGGATATGATGGGACAAATAACCCCCTTCTGTTCTATATCATTCTATGATTTTGAACACTATTTTGGGCAGTAATTCTACTTCTTTCTCCTTTTCTATTTCCTCCCCTCCCACTGAAAATATGCGTACGTAATAATACTTGCATTTGATATAGCGTTTTTTACGTCTTCTAGATGTCTCAAAGCGCTTCACAGAATATACTGTAAAGTGAACTGACTATATATTTGTGGGTGAAACACGGCAGCCAATTGCGCACAGCAGTGTCCCCACAAACAGTCGTGGGTTAAAATGACCAATTTTTATTATTGTGACAATGGGTATTGAATGGAATCGAGACATCAATATGCTAGTGTTCCTGTGTATTACAAAATAGAATACAATGTTCCAAAGATATAAAACATACCAGAGTCAAACAACCAAATATTTGCATGGGGCCATATCACTTCTACACAGAAAAACAGCTGTGCTTTTTATGATGTGTTTGGCACACCACATTTGCTATGTTAACTGTAAACTCTGGTTTTCAAATATTGAATTGAGAAATTCATAAAAACGGCAAATTGCAAATCTCAGAATGATAAAGCTTGAAAAAAGTTTGGGAAGCAAAAAGGCTTATCAAGAATAGAAGATGAATAAGAAGGATTGCACTCATCACTTGTGATTTTGTCAATTGAAAGCAACATTGCAGGATGCAGATAATTATTTCCTAGAAGCTGGATACAGAAGGCTATCCCCTATCTTTTTCTTTAAAAGCATTGGATAATAACTGATTTTGTACGTATTGACTTCAAAGACATTCAACTTAGTCAACCAGCTTATAGACATTGCAAAGGGACTAATAAATACCGGATAACTCACCATCTGCCACTATACAACAACTGCTTCAAATTTCATCAGTGCTTATTCATCCACAGTTCACAGTAACAACAGTATCACAGAACAACTCTAAAATGACCTTGACAATTTGATCAATGCAGTACCTAGAACAATCCCAGGTGAATTCAATATTATGGTTGAATGAGATAACCACTTTGGAAAATAGTCTAGCAAACAATTTGCGAGGAATATCACCTTGCAAATAGTAAGATGGATACACCCCGATCAAGACACAGTTATCTGATCAACTGCATTACAGTTCACCAATGCAACATCCAAGGTGTAATGAACACAAGAGCCACACCCAATGAAGAATGCTCAACTGGTCACATTTCTGAATTGAAAGACATCACATATAGCAATAGAATTAAACCAAACAAATTCAAACAAATGTCTTGCTGTAGGATAATACTGAAGAACATGTCAGACAAGTATTGGAAAAGAATTCCAACATCCATACAGAAGCCCTAAGTAGACGTGAATACAGTAGAATAATACTTACGTTTGATAGTCTTTCATGTCAGGAGGACTTCTCAAAGTGTTTCATATTTCTTCCTGCCCCCTTCCCCAAACACAGTGAGAATGACTGGAGACACAGTGAAAGAGGAAGATCTTGAGACGGGTCTTGGAAGGAGGCAGGGGAGGAATACTAGAGGCTGGGGACGGAAAAGCTGAAGGCCTGACTTCCGACAGTGGGTAGGCAGGGGACATGCAAGGATTATTATTATTATTAGGATGCATTATGAAGTGTAGTGACTATTTTGCTGTACCTAATTTGTATACAATGTTGCATAAATAACCATGATTATAGGCAAAGGCAACATCAGAATTTTATTTTTTCCCAAAAGGAAAGAGGGGTGATGAGGAAATTGTAAATAAGAGATTAATTTCAACAATGGCTGAGTGACATACTTAAATGGAAGGTCTGAGGAAAACTGCAGTGAAAAATGCAACTCATATACTTTAGTAAGAAGGTTGAATAGATCCAAACTCATCTTTAACAGCACATCAACCAGCAAATGCTTCTAACATGCTGACATATTTGTGTACCAACCCCCCAAATTTGCCATGCTGAAAAAGTGCAAGCAGCACAATGATCACACACAAGAACTTTTGTCCAACAATGGGTTGAGTACTTAAGCAAAGTCCTTGGCACAACATAGATGTAGAACCAATAAATGTCAAACAATATTCCACACAGTATGAGTTGGCACATGACCAAATCAAGATGTAGTTGGCGTAGTCAAATATGCAAGGCTCTTGAACCAAATGCAATTCTTGAAGAAGTCTTCAAAACGCAGTAGACCAAATTTATGCATAGTATCAGTTTGATCTAGAAAAATCAGTGCAGGCACAAATAATAGAACCCTGCCTATCCAGTTATCACAATTTCTGACAAAGTCCTAGAAAAATTCTCTTATGACCACTGATCTGAAAAGTATAATACAGTACTGCAAAGGGAGGAAGTAAAGCTGTGGCACTTAATATAGTTGTATTCAACTATGCCGGTCCATCACCAGCACTGCCTTCTATCACTTCCGACGGATCGCCCGTCTCCGGCAATACCTCACCTTAAAAGTCGCTGAAACCTTGGTCCACGCCTTTGTCACCTCTCGGCTGGACTATTGCAACACCCTCCTCGCCGGTCTCGCCTCCACCACAATCCACAAAATCCAGCTTATCCAAAACTCTGCCGCCTGCATACTCACCCGCTCTAAGCTTCGCTCCCCCATTACCCCAGTCCTTGCCAGACTTCACTGGCTCCCTATCCCAGAGAGGATCGACTTCAAGATCCTCACCCTTGTTTTCAAATCTCTCCACTCCTCTGCACCCCCCTATCTCTCTGATCTCCTCTCACCCCAACCCAGCACCCGCTGCCTTCGCTCCTCTGGGTCTGGCCTCCTCCATGTCCCCCGAATCCTCCGCTCCACCCTCGGTGGCCGTGCCTTTAGCCACTACGTCCCGAGGCTCTGGAACTCCCTTCCTCACTCCCTTCGCCTCGCCCCCTCTCTTCCCAGTTTTAGGTCACAGTTGAACACCTTTCTCTTCAACCGAGCTTTTGGTCACCTTTCTGCCCCTGGCTCGGTCCCGGGATCCGCTACTGTGAAGCGCTCTGAGACGCTGTCCGGTGTGGAGGGCACTATATAAATCAAAGTTGTTGTTGTTGTATTCAATGACATTGTCACAGCCCAATGATAATGTCTATGGTCCTTAAGAGACAATGGGGAACAAACCTGGATTCTTTATATCTTAGTGAGCCTGGATCAAAGAATGAATTCTTGTGATTAACTAAAATTCAATAATGGGTAAATCAGTGTTTGGAATATCACATACAACACTAACACATACAGAAACTCATAGCTGGATTCCCTGAAGTGCAAGAGTGGCAATAGGCCAATGAATTTAACACTTAGTCGCTTTTCAATTCTGAAGTTGTTCAGGAAGAGAGACTAATAAGGAATAAGCATTGGAAACATACTCTCATCAAATCCTGTTGCACTTTACAAGTGAAGAACTATCTTGGATGTCTCAGAGACACTGGATATGTTAGAACCTCATGATTGGGTTAGCCAATATATGGATTTAAAGAAATTTTAAACTTTACATCTGCCTTGTTCCAATATCAAATGAACCCAGGCTCAAGACCCATAGCTCAGTGGATAGAGCACTCGCCTTTCAAGTGAGACCTGGGTTCGACTCATGGCAGGGCGAAACCTTGGGCAAGTTTCCTTACTCCACACGCCTGATAATAATCCCTCAAGAAAAAAACTCAATAATAAATTGGTCATTTACAATCCACGACTGTTTGTGTGACACTGCTGTGCACAACTGGCTGCTGTGATTTGCCCACAATATATAACCGCCAATTTGTGTTACAGTATATTCTGTGAAGCACTTTGAGACATCTAGAAGATGTGAAAAACGCTATAATCAAATGCAAGAATTATTACTATGATGAAACACAGATTGAAAGCAGTTGGGACATAGTTTGAATGACTACCTCTCAATATCGGTGCAGCACAAAATTCTGTCGTGAGCAACAGTTCTTTTTGAAAAACAGAAAACTACATAGGAGGATGAGAAGTAATGTCACATAAATGACCCAATAAAGGACCAGAGCCATAGAAGTTTTAAAAATGAGAATATTATGATGAACTTTACATATCATCTATTAGGAGATTATAGTAATATTTTGACCTGTGCGCTGAACAATTACATTCAAGAATCAGCCTGGCTCAGTCTTGTGAATATAGTACTGTACTATATACAGTCTCAAGTTCCCTTTAACAGGTTAAGCCTTCTTTGGCAATAACTCATCCTTTCAGCCACTAGAGGTCACCTTGTTGTTCAATATGAATGGTTGGTGTACAACTAAAAAAAATACTCTGGCTAGCAACTTGACCACTACAGGAAATTAGGTTGAAAGAGCAGGATTTAAATTATGTTTTATTAGGCATAAATATCCTGCATGTGCATTGAATATTTGTAATGGATAATTACAGATAAGAGGTTAGCATTCAACTAATCATGCACACACTATGCCAAAACAAATCTTAAAGCCAATTAGACTTTTAAAAGCAGCATATTTTATATATGGGATATCTGTTCATCAGAAAAAAAAATACACAAGCATGAATCAGGGCATCTCTTAATTTTTTTAAAAAAAAACCTCACCAAATAATCTCATTGTGCGAGTTTGGATTCTTTATGGGGTTGAGGGGAGAGAAGGAAAAAAGGATCAAATTTGAACTCGCTATGTTGTGAGGAACAAAACTCAATTATGAACAGCGGAGACTATACTTCCAAAATATAGCTGCATCCTCTTTGTATTAGAATCGTTTCATTTTTTGGTTTATTACAAAGTTCAGATTAAAAATAGAAAGCGGAGTTCAAAGATGACAATATTGGCAAGAAACCAAAGCTTGCTGATAGATTACCAATGCTACACTGATTCTTACTTGTTCAAGGCCACTTTTCATTGGATTATATCCAGCAGTTAGTGCAATGACCTATTATAATGTACACCCAGTTACAATAGCATTTCCCTAATAACCACTATATTTGTTCTTATGTTTAGCAAAATTAATATGTTAAATTCCCACTAATAATTAACTCATAAAAATTCTAATGGATAATCTGGGAGCGGAGATCACCACCATTTTCTATCATTCAGTCAACTGAACAATTGATTCAATCTTAAAATAATCCAGAACTCTGTGGCCCGTGTCCTTTACCTTTCCAAACTCTGTGACCCCATCTCCCCCATCCTTGCCTGACTCCATTGGCTCCCCATCATCCAGAGAATCCAATTCAGGATCCTGGTCCTCATATTTAAGGCCCCCCCAACCTAACCCTAAGAGCTTACCCTACATCTGTGACCTCCTATCCCCTTATCAACCTGCCCACCCCCTCCGCTCAGTAGGCTCTGTCCTGCTCCACGTTCCCCGACCCACCTGCCCAACCATTGGTGGGCGAGCCTTCAGCCACTCTGCTCCCAACCTCTGGAACTCCATCCCAAAGTCCCTCCATCTCACCCCCACCCTGGCCTCCTTCCAAGTCTCGCCTCAAGATACTCCTCTTCGACATGGAAGGCACTCTATAAATATAATTTTGGTGTTGTTGTTATTCCAGCAATAAAAACAGAATAAATTCCAGAGTACAAAACTGCCATTTCAGAATTCGCCCCACCCCCAGTTTAGCCTTTTTTCAACTCAGTTATATACAAAGATTATACCGCAAATGGTTTCTAAAAAAGCACAGCACCCTTCAGGTTTATTCCAGTCATCCTGTCTCATGTGCACATAATCTTGATTACTGGATTACCTATGGTAAAATTCACATCCAGATCTTTGCTTTTTTATGAGAACCTGTTCAGACCCAAACAAACAGTGCCTTAACCTGGAGGGTATATCATTTTCGGTTTAAAAACATATACAAAGTAGATGCAATTTTCGCCCAGACAGCACAAAATGGATCAAATGATCACTCAGTTCAGACTCTGGTAGAAAGGGGTCATGATAGCACCTATTCCTTGGACTAACATTTGTAGAGATAAATTTATCAGAAGATCCTTTACCTAGTTTATCCAGCAGTTTGCTTTGCCAGGTAAAGTCATTATATGTGAAAATAATTAGTCCTATTAAATGCTTTTTTGTTCACATTACAGGCAACAACAATTGTTCAGTCTTTCTTCACAGTAAGTTACATAAATAAGGCACTGAAGTTTCACAAGCTCTTTTTGCTGCCCTGATCAGTTACCCTAACACTGTACAGTAATTGCAGCAAATACACTGAAAGCAGATTAAATTGATCTGGTGTCTGATAAATGATGCTTTACCCAAGGACTATTGGGACGTCCTCCTGACGTAAAAGGTGCTATATAAAGTGTAATTTTGTTGTGTTGTTGTTGTATTGCCTACACAAAGGTAAGGAGAGGCAGAGTCATTCAGTGAGTTTTGATTGATGATCTGACAGGACTGAACTACAAGTGGTAGGTACTGCATCTTTAGACATATTGTGGTCTAGTGCTGAATGGTACTGGAACCTCGATGCCAATGTTATGCATCATGACCTTTGTGTTGTGATTATGTGAACAATGTTTGATACCTGATCCTGGTACTTAATGTCCCACACATGAGTGTGAGTCAATACTGCTGTCCAACTCAATTATAGGAAATAACAGTCCCAAAGTTACTGTACCAACAAAGTGCATCATATTATTTCAATGGATTCAGCCAATTCCTCAGTATGAGCAGTGTGCTGATATCAGTCAGTGCATGTTGTGTGCTTATATTACTCAGTTGGTTGCACTGGAGGTAGTTGATCTACTCTTGCACTGTATAGGTCTTTTGTACAATGATGCATCCGACATTTATCATAGATAGCAATATGACAAGTAGGTTGATGCATCTTAATTTCCTCAATAGAATGAAGCCACTCAAGCACAAAAACAAACTACAGTATTTGGATTTTATATTTTACACTTTTAGGATAAGTTTCTGGTGGGATCGAAAGATTGGTGCAATAGTTGAAGAAAGGATAATGCCAAACTACTAAAAATAAAGTGTAATCAACAAGCAAAAACTATAATAAGTAATCTAAAAATGTCTTTTTTTTAAATATACAACTTTTAGGAAATTATATTTGCACTTCCTGGTTTAGGCAAATTCGGGGAAAAATCATCCAATGGAGTTAATGATGCCATCCACTTTCCTATGAATTAAAAGAAATGAAGGAAGCACTGGATAAAAAAAATAATGATTGCATGTGGTCTCATGTGTCATAAAATTTTCATGACTCTCCAATCCATGCACTACACTAATTTACTGTGTGTGCACAGCTTCCAATTCAGCTTACTTATTAATGTGCTCAAATAAAACACCTGATGAAGAACATAAAATGTAACCACGCTTTTAAAAATCAATAGTGTATATAACAATTATTTAAATACATGTAAAATTATCTTAAAAGTTCACTAAGTTGAAAAAAATGGTACTGTTGAAATTTTATTCCAATCATATCATTGCACATCATAAAGTGATAAAAAAATATTTTTAGAATGCCTGACTTCAATTTAAGGAATTAATTCTAACAACAACAGCACTAAATTTGTATAGCGCCTTTTATATTGGGAGGACGTTGTCCCAAGACGCTGGACAATGACATTTAAATTCAATAACAGAAAATAAATCCTTGAAAGACAAATGCAACCTACTGAAAATATAAATTAAATATCTACATTTACACTATGGTGGGATAGAACTTGATAAGTAGAAAAAGTCAAGGCATGCCATTGACCCATTTGGTTCACAATGTCCAAAAAGTGTGAGGCAACAATAATCAAAGCAAACAGGATGCAGGACTCAACTCCAACAGTGAGTTTAGATCCCCAGAAGTTACAGTAAAAATATACACAAATCTAGCCAGGCAGCAAATGGAGTATGGCATAGACTCTAGCAGGATATAGCGCAACAAGGCTGAGCTAGAAGTAAAACTGTTTTCTCTCAGGATACTATATTTACATATAGTAGAAATTCTATGAATGACTGAGAAACATTCATTCCTGTATTTGTATATTTGACCAGTGATCAAGAGCAGACGGCATCTCAGAGTGCCTAAGACTGAGCCAGGTGGAGGGGGAAGGTGACCGTAGGTGCGGTCGAATAGAAAGGAAGAGGGGAAGAGACGGAGGGATTGAGTTCCAGAGTTTGGGGGCAGAGTGACTGAAAGCACGGCTGCTGATAGTGGAGTGGAGGATTCGGGGTCAAGGAGGATGCAGACGCAGTAGAGCGGAGGCAGCGGGTACTGCTGTGAGGAAAGAGGAGGTTAGAGGGGTAGGGGGTGCAATGGAGGGAATTAAGCACAAGAGTGAGGATCTTGAAGTCTGGCGAGGACTGGGGTAATCGGGGAGCAAAGTTTGGTTCGGGTTAGAATGCGGGCGGCGGAGTTCTGTATGCACGGCTTTTGTGAATGGTGGTGGAGGGGCGACTGTCGAACATTCATTATCTTACTGTTACTGGGTAAAATAACCTGCAATTTTTTATTCCTACCTATCTTATTTTGGTTACTCAGATTTTACACTATTTTACACTGATTTTACACTATTAAATAATATACACAAGAAACATCTGGATATTACAAGTTCAAACATCAGCATGACTGATGCAAGGAAAAAAACAATTTGGTTCAGCAATCTACAATTACCCTGTAAAAAAAAATTAAAGAGCTGGTTTAAGAATGTTTCCCAGTGTCACTGCACATCCTGTCAGCTTCCAAAAAGGAAAACCAAATACTACTACTACTAATAATAATCCTTGCATTTGATATAGCGCCTTATCACATCTTCTGGATATCTCAAAGCGTTTCACAGAATATACAGTAAAGTGAACTGACTATAAATTTGTGGGTGAAATGTGGCAACCAATTGTGCACAGCAATGTCCCACAAATAGTCGTGAATTGAATTGACCAATTTCTTACTCTTTTTTTTAGGGGGGGGTTTATGATTAGGCATGTGGAGTAAGGAAACTTGCCCATGGTTTTGCCCTACCTGGAATTGAACCCAGGTCCCTTACTTGTAAGGTTAGTGCTCTAACCACTGAGCTACAGGACTCCACGTATGTACCCTGATTCCATGGTATTAAACAAAGAAGAAAGCCATTAAACTATAGTCTTTTAAATATAACCAATGATTTCCCTCTAGTGGTAAGCAACTTCAACAAGTACAGAACAACTCCGTTATGAAGTTCCCATGATAGTGTAGCCTTACTTATATAAGGACCGTACCGGTATCCTGTAGCAAGGTACACATGGCTTCCAGTACTGGCCAGATGCTTTTACAGATCACAAAATGGCAGGTTGCCAGGTCATCGCTAGCGTCACTTTTTCTGCACTGCATTTGAAGGAAGCACGACTAACATCAATTTGCACATAGCACACAATGCACAGGGCGTAACATCAACAGCAACCTGACAACCCAAAGTTGGCCATTTAATTGTGCTCCGCTTATAACATGGCCTGAGCTATGGACTTAAACAACCTCTTTATAAAAGGGTTGCTCTACATTAGGCACATACCTGGTTTATGCTTGAGCCAATTTACATGTGCTCTTTGAGCTTCCCTTGGCTAAATTGTGCAGCATTTCTCTTCCCCTTCAATTCCAGTCTCTGTACAACAATCAGTTTTTCTCAAGGTTTCTTCCTCAAAGGCATAGTTGGTACTGCACAATGTAGAAGGCAGCACATGCAAATCATGGCCTGTGCTAAGGTAATGGATTTTAACCAGCAGTCTGATGCTACAATTTGCCTTGGGTTTCCCAGATTGGTGAATAGTTCCTGCTCCTGATTGCTATCCAGGTAGGCGAGCTGGAAGGTGTACACAAACAAACTTAGATGAAGACAAGATCTTTCACCCAGTCAAATAACATACCAACGCTCACTTTTAAAGCTCACACATGAATCATGGTCACCAGAGAGCATTTGGCACCAGTGAAACTGTATCCCAGTAGAAAGGAGGAGTTAAAGTAGTAATAAAACTTGCTTTTGATGTAGCACGTTTCATGTCTTCTAAACGCCTCAAAGCGCTTCACAGAATATACAGTAAAGTGAATTGACAGTATATATGTGGGCGAAATGCGGCATCCAATTGCGCAAGCAGTGTCCCACAAACAGTTGTGGATTGAAATGACCAATTTATTATTGCTTTTTTATTAGGGATTATAAAGTGCTGTCACAACAACAATAAATTTATACTTTTTGAGGGCCTTTCACGTCGGGAGGAGGTCCCAAGGCGCTGAACAGTTAGGTTGGGACCCGAGCAGGGGCAGGGGGGTCGGGATAGGGGGAAGGAGAGTAGGAGAGGGGGCAGAATTAGGAGGGGAGCAGGGCATGGTCGAAGAGGAAGGTCTTGAGACTGGTCTTGAAGGAGGAAAGGGAGGAGGCGAGGCGAAGGGATTGCGGGATGGAGTTCCAGAATGTGGGGGCAGAGAGGCTGAAAGCCCAGCCTCCGATGATAGGGCGGTTCGGGTGGGGGACATGGAGCAGACCAGAGCCTGCTGAACGGAGAGGACGGGCAGGCTGATAGGGAGACAGCAGGTTGGAAAGATAGGTAGGGGGCAAGACTGTGAATGGCCTTGAAAGTGAGGACGAGGATCTTGAATTCGACCCTCTGGGAGATGGGGAGCCAGTGGAGATGGGCGAGGGTGGGAGGGATGTGGTCGCGGAGCCTAATGTGGGAGAGTACAGAAGTGAAGGAGTAGGGTTTATTTCATTATAAAAAATTTAACAGCAAATAACAGCAAAATTATATTTACAGAGTGCCTTTCACATCGTGACGACATCCCTAGGTGCTGGAAAACAATTCAACAGTTCATCCGATCAAACAGTTTAATGGCATGGCTCTCATTGTAGGGTTATAGTCATCACAATTTGTCCGGTAGTTGAAATGTTCACCCCAAACTAAAGCTTATGAAGAGACAATTAACTAAGGCTGGAACGAATCTCAAGTTACAAAAGGAAAACCTGCCCTCTTTGACTGTAGCAATGATCACCTCCCCCTTTCTCAGAGGCCCAAACTCACAAGCTAAAACAATATTGTATCTAAGAATGGTTGCTTATGTATTACTGAAATTAATTCCACAAACAGTCTAATATGGTATCTTAGTTAAGATCAAAAATCATATGATTTACCAGTTTCAGAAGTGATATTTTACTATATAAATGAACACATATTAGATGTACTTTTCTACAGTATAAATAAGCCTGTCACACTTCTGAAAGATTATCACAACAACAAATTACACTTGTCTTAATATCAGAAAGGCATCCCAGAGTGCTGGACAGGGATTTTGGACCCGAGCTGGGAGATTGGGTCAGAAACAGAGCAGGGCGGAGGTGTGGGGCTGGGAGGGTGTCGGAACATACGGTTGAAGAGGAAGGTTTTCAGACAGGACTTGAAGGAGGCAAGAGAGGGGGGGAGGTGGTGGGTTTGCAGGATAGAACACCAGTCTTGTAATGATCAACTGAAAGTTGTTAGTAAACATTCTGGTAAAACTGTTCATTTTAATAAAAAAGACATTAAAGAAACAGCACTGTTAAGAGAAAAGAACCAATTTGCCAGTTTAATACTTAAAATAGTGGAGTCCTGTAGCTCAGTGGTTAGAGCATTCGCCTTACAAGGGAGAGACCTAGGTTCAATTCCAGGCAGGGTGAAACTTTGGGCAAGTTTCCTTTACACACCTAATATTAATCCACACCTAATATGAATCACTCACAAAAAAAAGTACTAAATTCCCTTAATATCCTTACTTATCAATTATCTATCTACACATCAAGTATGTCAACCAACTCAAACCCTCTATCCATGACTGTTTGTGGGACACTCCTGTGCGCAATTGGCTGCCGCATTTCGCCCACAAATTTACAATCAATTCACTTTACAGTATATTCTGTGAAGCACTTTGAGATGTCTAGAAGATGTGAAAAGCGCCATATCAAATGCAAGGATTATTATTATTAAAATTGCAAATTGGAACCATTTAAGATGACAAAAAAATTCTGAAAATAAATCAACATTCCAGTGTAAGTGCAATAAAAACAGTTATACCGTAGATCAACTGACTGGTTAAAGACTATGTTGAGAAATAGAATCCCGGATCTTTTGTCAGTGTTTATTGTCCCTCTCAGGTCAGTAAGTATTCTTCATTTGTGACTAATTGATTTGATGAAAGTCTAAAATAATAGTATTGCCCACTTGACCTACTGTGCAACTTGCAATGGTCATACCAACTTTTCAAGTTATGGAATTTCATTTCAGGAGTTATTCATCGCTTGATACCAACATCTGTCCAAAAATGAAAAAAGGAGGTGCATTTATTAAAATTGCACATTACATTCTTCCTGAACCATAAAAGGGATCTGGGGTTGATGTAGGAAAAAAAGGAATTCTGAGCCATTGAGAGTCATGACAATACAATACTGCCTTGGAAATAGTTTAAGGTATACAAAGCTTCTATTCAGTGGGAACACTATTAGTCAAAAATGATTCAATGAGAGGGGGAAAACAGGAGAAAGTAAACAATATTGCAAAAGTATTTTTAGTTCATTTAAAAAAAATTATAAACAGAGTAAGGCTGGATTATAAACTGGTAGTTAGGATCAATAAAATCCCAATGGGGTAATAGTCAGAGCTTCAAGGCAAGCATAAAACAAATATCAGACAAATGCATTAAAAACAATACAAAATATGCTGCATGTTGTGCTGAATTAACTGATCTAAACTATTATTATCCTCAGCAATCCAAGACCAGGGCAAAGGACAAAACTAGGATTCCCATTCTTAATCACTGTCCTGTGATTCCAGTTAGTAAGTACACATGGGAAAGTTAGGCAAAACAGTATCCAGTTCAAATGACACAATCTTGGCACACAAAAGTGGATGAGGTATTGGAGCTCCCACAAAAGTATTCCCAAGCGAGAGTCATTGCCTTCAAGAAGGAAAGGACAAGCAAGTGTTTTTTTTGAGTGCTCTCTCTTACATTTAAAAAGATTACAAAAATGTTGAAGTACAGTACTGTAATTCCCACGTCCTCCTTTTCAGGCCTTGCTTGCAGCTAATTCAATTATCTGTCTGTGCATTATATAGTAGAACCATACCATGCAGTGGTTCTTGATGGGGGAGAGGGAAACAGAAAGAGAATACTGAGAGAAAAAAAAACTGGTAGGGGGAAAAGAGAATAGACCAAGAGGAACAAAAAGCAACAAGTGCTGCAGATATCACACCATTGATAATGTGTGTCAGATTCCATTGCAGCAACAGTTTTAAATGACAGATTATAATAATAATCCTTACATTTGAAATAGCACTTTTCACATCTTCTAGACATCTCAAAGTGCTTCACAGAATATACTGTAAAGTGAATTGACCATATATCAGACACAATAATTAGCATTCATTATTTTAAGGTTGCTGATCGCCTGCTGCACGCAATTGGCTGCTACATTTCGCCCACAAAGATATAGTCAATTCACTTTACAGTATATTCTGTGAAGCGCTTTGAGACGTCGATAAAATGTGAAAAGCACTGTATGAAATGCAAGGATTATTATTAATTCTTCTGCAAACCAATTGCATATGAAAGATCCCTGAAAGCCACCTACACTGACTCCACCAATGTTAATAGAAGGCAATCAAAAAGTAATTCAATTGAACCTCTTAAAGTGAAGAAAGGTACCACTCCAAAGAACTGTCCGAGATTGGGAATTTAAGCATAGACACAAATAGTTTTAACTGCTTAACAAAGGCTAGTTTTGATTCTTTGTAAAGTTAACAATTTAACCAAATTCAGAAATATGAAATAGTATTAATTGTAACAGGGTGGGGAATACAAATCTTTTGTAGATCAAAAGTATAATTAATACATGTTTTTACTTGATAGAGAGAGAGGAAATTCAATAACTTCTGTATTTGCTATGAGAACCCATGGTAGGCTTGTTTTATAATGTTTACATCATATTGTGAAAGGTTTGAGCAATGCATTGCCATATATGGTGCAATTTCAATATAGTTTCAAGCAAGGTACAGTCACAAAAAGGTTTTTGATTAGTTCATCTTTGTGTTACTGTATGTTCTACTTTCACATTTCAACTCTCAAATAGTGTAGGTTAAAACCTTATACTGTGTATTAAAGCAGATGGAAAAGGCAAAAGCTGTTTACTATTATATTCACTGTCATACAATGACTGAATAAGTGAAATTTCTTTTTTTTCTTATTACACACTATCAATCTTTCAACTGTTCATAGTCATCATACCTTTAGTGGAGTATGTTTAGCAATGTGTCACCCCCTAAAACACTCAAGGCCCTCAGCCACTTAGATGAGGCCAAAATTGTATTTCATACAAAGTATGTAACTACCTTTAAATAAGCAATGATCAAGAAAGATCAGAGCTCCACATTTTACAGTAGTAGTTCTGTAATATAATCAAGTTATGTCATGGTAACAGGGCAGATCACAACATAGTTGCATGTTGCAGCCTCTAGACCAGTGGTTCTCAACCTTTTTCAGTAATGTACCCCTTGTTAATTTTCAACATTATCGTGTACCCCCAACCAACACACCACCCCCATCATTCCACTTGCATTTTATGACCAAGCTTTTCTTATATAACAGAATAACTAGCACATGCAAAATGAGGGGAATAACAATTAAATACAGGTACCCCGCCCCAACCACAAAATTCATGCATCCACGGTTTGCTAAATGCAACAACCCTCGCAAACCGCATTTTGCACGTCTGTGATTTACATCCGCGGGTTTAAATTTTCAAGCTTCACTCTTCCAAACAAAGGACCATATTCAACCGCGTATTGGTGTGCATTCATCCGCTCCGCGTTTCAGCATCTTTACTACCCCATGTGGTCTAGTTGCTCTCGTGATTCTACAGGTACCGTGTATGTGCGAACAGCTAGCATACAGCACTAGGACCCAGTTGCTATGTTGCAATCAACCAGCGACAACGCTTCTCTCTTAGGATTAAGGTACATATAGTAACATTAATTTATTGTTGTTTCTCCACAGCCTAGCTAGTAAGTTTGGGAGCATTGGCTGCCAGGATCTGCAGATCTCTCTCTGTGTGTGTATCTCGGACTTTAGAAAGGTCTCTCTCTCTCTCTCACCTTCTCTCTATTTTACCTTCTCTTCCCCCCACCACCCCTCCCCCCCCTACCCACCTCCCTTCTCTCTCTCACCTCTCTATTTCACCTTCTCTTCCCCCCACCCTCTCTCCCCACTTCTCTCTCACCTTCTCTTCCCCCACCCCCCTTTTCTCTCTCACCTTCTCTGACTCACCTTCTCTTCCCCCCATCCCCCCTCCCCTACCCCCAGCCCCTTCTCTCTCACCTCTCTATTTCACTTCTCTTCCCCCCCACCCCACCTCCCTCTCTGTGTCTGTCTGTATCAGTCAGTCAGTCAGACAGCCCCCCCAGCCCTCCGTGTCACCCCCCAACTTCCGTGTCTCTCTCTCTCTGTAGATCAGTCAGACAGCTCCCCCAGCCCTCCATGTCACCCCACCTCCCCCCACTCTCCGTCTCTCTCTCTCTCTGTGTATGTCAGTCAGACAGCACCCCCAGCCCTCTGTGTCAATGCCCACCATCCCCACCCTCCGTGTCTCTCTCTCTCTGTGTAAGTCAGTCAGACAGCCTCGCGGATTGCTGCAGATCCTGGCAGCCAATGCGCCCAAACTTACTCCCCCTATCCCCAACTGTATGTGTTTTTTTTGTTTAGTTTTACTAAACGTGAACTTACTCCCCCTATCCCCATGTTTCGCATAGGGCCTTACATTTCCCAACTGCGATTTTTCCAATCGCAAAGGTTTACAGGAATGTATCCCCCACAGTTGGGGAGGGATACCTGTATACAATTTGGAAGGCTATAAAATGCTACATAAGAGAGCTAAATAAATCAATGTACTGCCACCTGTACCACTTGGAAGTAATTTTGTACCCCTGGGATACATGTACCCCTGGTTGAGAACCGCTGTTCTAGACTACAGAGCAAACCTTGACACGTCAATGCTTCTGCTCTTTCCTGCGGGAGAAGAAAAGGGAGAGAATGAGTTTGTAATTATTTCCTCCATTTAACCCAGATTTTTCTCCATACTGCACTTCCTGCAAACAAAGGTCACCTCTATCCAGTCAGACATTCCCAGTGTCCCACTTATTTGTTCCCCCACTATAGAAATGGTTAGGTTCTTTAGAAAAGTGCCTTATATGTTGATGTGCAATGTAGATACCATCATTTTCTCTCTTTAGCCTTTACACAAACTGAATATATTTAGCAGCCAGTTCTTAAAAATCTTTCAAAGTTTTCATTTTTTGAAAACTGCAGTACCTTTCTTATACTTGTGTGTTGTCTCACTTCTCCCTCCAAAGTTTGAAAACTGATATAATGAACCACTAGACCAAGAATAATGCGTAGTTGACCATGGTAAAAAAAAATGTTTTTTAACAAGTATTAAATGCTTCTGAAAATGTTTTTTGCCAAGAAATGCACAATTGTCATAATAATTTTTTTTAGCTTTTGTAGAGATCTACCTCATGTGTATTAAAAAAAATTGGTTGGGGTCTCAAACCCTGCCCTCGGCTACTCACTATTGCAGAATATTACACCCATTGATAAAACGTAAAATTGGGCAGCTACAGCAAGAGATCAGTGGCTTGAACCAGAAAAGGAGAGGAAGATCTGCCTTGGGGAGGAAAAAACAGGCTTGCAGGCAGAGCCATTTCAAGTGTGAGAGTTATTTAACAATCTGGAACTCTTGTTTTACATTGACCATGACCAATTATAATATTAATAATCCTCCTGTTTGACTTCTGTCAGCACCTCCTCACCTCAGGCGTTGACAGCATCACCATTCTGATATCAGTGCACTCTCCACCTCACCAAGCCAGCACAGAACCTTTGAATCTTGTTCGACTCTCAACCGTCCTTTACAGCCCACATCCATGCCATTACCTGTTCTGCCTTCACCCACTGCTTCACGATTGCCTGCCTCCACCGCTATCTCTCCCTTCTGAAACCCTCAAACAAGCTTTAAATTACATCCACAAAACACAAAATACTACAGATGCTGGGAATCTGAAATAAAAAGAGAAGTTGCTGGGGAAACTCAGCAGGTCAGGCAGCATCCATGGAGAAAGGAAAAAGAGTCAACGTTTCCGATCTACAACCATTCGTCAGAACCCAGTTCAGGTCTACAACCCAGTTCTGACGAAGGGTTGTAGACCCGAAACGTTGACTCTTTTTCCTTTCTCCATGGATGCTGCCTTACCTGCTGAGTTTCCCCAGCAACTTCTGTTTTTGTTTCATTACATCCAGACTTGACTATGCTAACGTCCTGCTGCTTGCCCACAAATATACAGTAAATTTTCCTACTCTTCTTCGTCCTGCCCTGAACCCTCATCCCCTGCTCTTGTCCCTACCTAACTGTACAGCGCCTTGGGACGTCCTCTTGACGTGAAAGGCGCTATATAAATGTAAGTTTTGATTGATTTTTGATTGACTGCTAGATTTCCCAACTTTTCCTTCCACAAGTGGCAGATTATTCAGAAGTTTGCAGCCTGTATCCTTTCCCTCTCTAAACTTCAGGTGGCAATTACACTCATCCTCACCCGACTTCACTAGCTTTCCCCGCCCCCACCAAGCACTGAGTTCAATTTGCCACCCCACATACACTCTGGATCTCCATCCTAGAAACCCTCCACCTTACTTCCTTCAAGATCAGTCTCAAGACCTTCTTATTCAACTTGCCTTCAGTCAACTTCCCTCCTCCATCCCCACTCTCTCATCCCAACCAGCAGCTTGGGTGCAAACCTCTCACTGCCCGGTACCTTGGGACATTCTCCCAAAGTGAAAGTAGCTATATAAATTCAATTTATTGTTGTTGCAGCACCTTTCATATCGATAGGACCTTAGTTTACCATTCCATTGAAATAATGGTCCTGCTGACAATGCAGCTCACCAGACATTTTATTGGAGCCTCAGCCAGGTCGAATTTTGAAGTGGAGCTTGAACCACAACCTTCTGCCTTAGAGGCAAGATGCTACCAACTGAACCAAACTAACACCATATTTGTTGATATTATATAAAGGTCAACTAATAATAATCTTTTTGTTTCAGAAAGTAACTCAAAACATGAAATTGAACTGCCATTGAAAGTAACAAATTACAAACCTATTATTTATTCAAATAAACTAATTTTTTAATTCCTTCCCCCATCCTAGTTTCACAAATATTTGAAAATCAATATTGTCTTCAAAAGCAAAGTAAAACAATGCTATTTGTTCCTACACTTTTTTTAAAAAGAACAATCCAGTTGTCTGCCATAAATCTGCACATTATACCAGTGAACCTGTATCCTCTTGTCTTTCTGCTTTTAACATATTATTCCATAAATTCTCTTTCCCATTATGAGTATTATACGTCTCTCTACCTCTTCTCTGCCAGCAACTTTGGACTGTGACCTCAATAATTGGAATACTAATGGATTAATCAGAAGCACAATAAATGGCACCAGAATAACCAAATGAAATGACGGCCATTATTGCTTTATTATATTAGGCTCTACCGGGAGCACTGCATGCATTTGAGCAGTTTGAAAAACACTGAGTGATAAGCAGTGCTCAAATTAAAATGACTGTTTATGGACGATTATGAGTCGGTAGACAACCAAAAATGCCCCAAATTGGGGAGAAGAAAGTGAAGATATCTCCAAATGGGTGAGCTCCTGTGGCTTAGTGGTTAGAGCACTTGTCTTACAAGCTGGGGAGACCAAGCTGGGGAGACCAAGCTGGGGAAACCTGTGTTCGAATCCAGGCAGGTCAGGGCGAAATCTTGGTCAAGTTTCCTTACTCCACACGCCTAATAATAATCCGTCCAAAAAAACCACAATAATAAAATTGGTCAGTTCAATCCACGACTGTTTGTGGGACACTGTTGTGCGCAATTGGCTGCCGCGATTTGCCCACAAATATACAGTCAATTCACTTTATAGTATATTTTGTGAAGCGCTTTGGGACGTCGATAAGATGTGAAAAGTGGTATTTCAAATGCAAGGATTATTATTATTAATAACATCGACAAATAACAACAAAATTTCATATGTATAGCGCCTTTCAGGACGTCCCAAGGCACTGGACAGTCAGTGTTTCGGATCCGAGCTGGGGGCGGGATCGAGGGGGGCGGGGAACTGATGGCATGGTTAAAGAGGAGGGCCTTGAGGAGGCTTGGGAGGCGGCAAGGCAGAGGAATTGCAAAATGGAATTCCAAAGGTTAGGGGGAGTGGCTGAAGGCTTGCCTGAGATGGTGGGACGGGAGTATACTGAGTGGAGGGAACGGATAGGTTGATAGGGTGTTAAGAGGTCACAGAGGTGGGGGAGGGAGAAAGCCCATGGAGGGCTTTGCCAAATAATGTGTGAAGTACATTTTCAAGTTGAACAGTTTCTAAAGTAAAAGGAACTTTTATTTTAGAAAAAAGTACTCTGCCCCATTCATTTCACCGAACAAAGCCTTGGATTTCATTTTTAAATGCTAATTTGCCAATTAATACTAATTTCCAGCAGAAACTGGACTGAATACAGAAACCTTCACAATATACTGGCAACTTTGCTCTACCTACTTACATCTTTAGGCAAGAGACAACAACAACAACTTAAACTTATAAAGCGCCTTTCACGTCGGGAGGACGTCCCAAGGCGCTGCACAGGAGGCATGTGACCCGAGCTGGGAGGGGAGTGTTCGGGAAGGGGTGAAACACGTAGGGGAGGTCGAAAAATTCGGGGGGGAACAAAAGGCACGGTCGAAGAGGAAAGTGTGCAACCACCAGTAGACCTATATAGCTAACAAAACCATTATAAATGCATCATAAATGCATAACTATATTTTCCATCAACTTAAAAGCATACACATGAATTTAGTCGGAAACAAACCAGGACAGTTCAAGCAGATCAGGTCACTCCACAGAAAGGTTACCTAATGTAATTCCAACGCCTTGAGAAGTGCTCCTGCCGTGAAAGGCGCTATACAAGTGTAATTTTGTTGTTGTTGTTGTAATAGTTAAACATAATAGCTGAAAAGGAAATGAAAGCATGCTTTCAAAGGTAGAATGAATGACTGACAGAGGCTACAAATCATGCATAAGAAGTGTGCACACAAATTAGAAACCACAACCAATTGCGTCAAGCCTCTAAAGCTCCTAATTAAGTTTATCGTCTGAAGGACATCTAATGACAAATCTACCTCCAATGATAAATAAAAGACCAAACAAACAGTAAGAATTCAACAGTGAAAATGCACAATATTATAATAGCGTTTTACTGTGAGAAATATTCATTAGTTCTAGCAGATTATATTTGGTTGTACTGTATATGATTGTGTAATATTTTTACATTGTTACAACAGCAATAATATATTCTGTGCAGTAAATCACTGTGAGAGTCTTACCTACACTGCACAGTTGCAGAAACTGCACAGTTGCAGAAACTCTATCAACAGGTGCTAAAAGCCACACCACAGGAAACTAATGTCTTCAGTGCAATTAAGTTAACTACTGCTGAGTCTCTCTGGTCCAGCTTTCCAGACATGACATTTCTGATCTGAACGATAGATATCAGTTGAACCATTTTAATATAAATATACTTGGTTTCTTACTGAAGTAAAGATTCAACATGACAATTGACCATTGGCATTTAAAGTTAGATTACATATAGCCTTTCACATTGGAGCTTTATAGATTTCTAAAAGGGAGTAATCTGCCAGAGTATGGAGAAAAGGCAGATAAATGGGTCTGAATGGTTATTCTTTCAAAGACTAAACACAGGCGCAATGGGTCAAATGGCCTCTTCTGTGTTCATTTCTACGGTTCCACGCATCTAAGAGAACACAAATTCAGAATATCTTTCCATCTACAAATTTATATTTAATTGGCAAGTAACTACAGTACTAAGTAACTGCTTTTGATTTTATACAAAGTTTATGTAAAGCAAACACCAGAGAAAAACCATCAAATGCAAAGAATATTTTAAATTTGCAATATTTCCTTTATCAAACATTGAAGTACTGCCTGGCTCAGGAGCCAGAATACAGAGACCACCACAGAGGGGTGACTCAATTCCGATATTCCAAATACATGCTGGTCACCTTGCAATCAATTTAGTTGAAAGGAGACCACGCTTATTTACCTCCTCACTATTTAGAAGTGGATTTTATATTACAGAAACAACTCAACGTTGTTATTACACAGGTTATCCATACCTTAAATGTTTTGGAAAAGCCCAATTCATATCAACGTGTTTTTTTTGGGGAAGAGTATGTAAAGCTTGAAATAAGTTTTACAAAGTATGCTTTCTGCTAGATAGGAATTGTCTTAATTTTCCAAAAATGTGGGGGAATGGAGTAATTTTAGTGAAAGGCATTTTCTCCATGCTTTCTCTCTCTTTAAACAACAATAGAGTTTGTTGGCAAGTGGCAATAAATTACAAGATTTGCAACCATGTGACTGAAGGCATTAAATAACAAGATGAAAGTTGAGAACTATGTTCCCTTAATTGAATTATGTTAGCTCACATTTTATTTTCCTTAACCTAGCACAGCAAATACGCTGAACAGGAAGATGGCATTAGGTGGAAGAAAAGGATAATTAAGTTAAATAGAGGTCTATTTTCAATGGAACAGACAAGGCTGAAGAGAGACACGATAGATGTCATTCAAATTATGATAGAGTGGATGGAAGGGAAAGTTTAATCTTTTCTTTGATTCTCCACTTATTGGTTAAAAACACCCATTCCTGTCATCATTCTAATATATCTTCTCTGTATCCTCCCTAAAGTGGGGTGACCAAAACTGGATCTAACATTGTAAAATTTGACTAACGATTTACAATTCACAAACTTAATTTGCAACTGTAGTTAAACAAATCTGCACCATTTGCTTGATAAAGTAATAAATCAGTTGATCACAGTAGCATCCTACTACAAAAATAGTATACAGGTATCCCTCTCCAACCGCAAGGGATACGTTCCTGTAAACCTTCGTGGTTGGTAAAATCGCGTTTGGAAAATGCAGGGCCCTATGGGAAACACGGGGATATGGGGAGTAAGCTTGCATTTGGTAAAACTAAACACAAAAAAACCACATACAGTTATAACATACCTGGGGACAGGGGGCGTAAGTTTGGCGGGTGTGCTGGCTGCCAGCATCTGCAGCAATCACAGTCAGGCTGTCTGACTTACAGAGAGAGAGAAAGAGACGGAGGGTGGGGGGTGACATAGGGGGCTGTCTGACGGACTTACACAGAGATAGAGACACACGGGGAGGGGGGTGGGGGTGTAACACGGGGGGGCTGGGGAGCTCTCTGACAGACTTACACAGAGATAGACACACGGGGGGGTGTAACACGGGGGGGCAGTCTGACGGACTTACACAGAGACACAGGGGAAATAAATGCATGTTACTGTATTTAGCTTAATCCTAAGAGAAAAGGGTTGATTGCAACATCACAACTGGGTCCTAGTGCTGTACGCTAGCTGTACGAAAATTTAAACCCGCGGATTTAAATCTCAGATGCGCAAAACGCTAAACGCGGTTTGCAAGGGTTGTCGCATTTAGCAAATCGTGGATACATGAGTTTCGTGTTTGGCGAGGCTGCGATTGGGGAGGGATACCTACACTCAAGAAGCTAACTTTATAGAACATGACCCAATAGTTTATGGTCAACATTGCAACTTACAAGCTGAAGTATTGTACTTGTAATCACTGCAATATAAACAAATACAATTCTTTCTTATCATCCTTTAATGGCAGTTTTATTATTCCAGAGAACATTTTAATGATGAAATATGAACCTTGTAACTGCTAACTGTAAAGTAACCCTGTGCTTTACATCTTAGTTTCTACCAGGATTTCAAATTTAGTCTTGATTACAGACGTTCATTTTCCTTAGGTGTATTTGCTTTTAACATCAGAAAGTGAGGCAATTTGGGGAAAGCTTCTTCAGCAATGATAACATTCACACATGTATTCAATATTTACACATTGAATAATCTACAAAATCCCAAAGTATGCTTATTCTAACTTCAATTCTGTGCAGTCTATATTTAATATTTGCTTCATATATTCATTATTTGAAAATATGTAAAATTGTCAAATAAATTATTCCTGTACAGTGTGTCAATCTGGTTCAGTTGGCATCACTCTTGCTTCAGAGTTAATTAATCCCCGTCCTGCTACCTTCAAAGACCCATGAGGAAATCGGACTCAAACTCACAGAGCAGACTCTCTCTCCAATGCGATATAGGACGAGCACTTCATTGTCATAGGTGCTAACCTTCAGATGAAACCCTAACTAAAGTGCGATCTATGCCTCCTCAGATGGATGTTAAAAGATTTCAAGGCACTATTGAAAAGAAACCCAAGTTTCTCTGGCATCCAGGTCAACAATCTTTCAGGTAAAATTGGTCAGTCACTTCATGTTATTTGTGCAACATTGCAGGAATGCAAATTGGCTGTCAAAACCACCTACAATACAGTCATTACACTCCACCAGTGAACCAGTTCGGGATGTTGTAGACACTGTAACAAATACAAGTTTTTTTAAAGAAAAACTGGAGCCTATAGAGTAGTAGTTAGCCGGCTCACCTTGCTTGGTGTTAAATTCCTGGGTGGGGAAAAATCTTAATTAATGCTAGGCTTGTTAGTGAATTGGTGAATCATTTTCCAGAGGTAATAATCCTCAAAATAATTTTGGTCACTCAATCCATAGCCATTTGTGAGACACTGCTGTGCACAATTGGCTGCCACAATTTGCCCACAATCCAGTTACAATATATACAGTCCATTCACTTTACAATAAAGTATGTGAAGCACGTTGAAACGACATGATAAGGCACTCTATCAAATGTAATAATAATTATTATAAAGGTAAACATACCTAACTAAAGGCACACCAGCAGACAAAATTAATAGTCATATTTATAAGAAAAATTAACTTATCCATACGGCTGTGTGAAAAGCAATAACATATGCAAGATAAATACTAACATCCCAACTTTCTCTCCTCTATCCCCAAACTTTTAACCGATGTTCTATACAGTTCATCATCTCCCTAGTTATACTACTGTATATATTTAAACACACGTATCAAATATGATATCTCTATGTACCTCATGATACAAACGCTACACAGTTTTCACGAAAGGGATTACACCAGCTTGTGCCTATGATTTCTGTGACTTTGTATGAATCTAGCAGGAGCAGAGAAATACCCTTTCTCCCATTATACTTTCAGATGTCCTTCGAACCTAAAATACACATCAAGACTTTGACCCCACAGCCAAAGCTCAATGTAGCACTTTGGAGGTAAAGTCCATTGGATGACTCAATAAATCAAGTTCCTGTTGGCTTAAGATGCTAAATGAAATGCAACGATTATTGTCTATGTACTTTATCAGGGTAATGTTCACGTCTTCAAATCAAGACAGAAAATGTCGTTGATAGCCTTTTCAAATAAGTGTTGGGCCAATTTCTGTCCAAATCTTCCAGATAGCAAATATCCTTAGGTTTTTTTAACCAGTCTTTAATCATCAATTTTGGCAACACGTTCCTGCTTTCTGTACACAACCTACAAATGAAGATGTGAGTGTTATTTTCTTTAAAGCGAACCTCCATAAGACCCTGCTTACAATCTTTTGTTGATGCCTCTTCTACCCAGAGGGATTGAACAGTGGCTTCAAATGCTATGGCTAATGTTTCCTGGGGTGTTACCCCAATTTTTTTGAAACAATTCTTCAGCACGTTTAAGTTTTCATCCAGGTTGTGTCATTTGCAATATAACAAAACTAGCATAGCCAACCGAAACCATAAAAATCATAGTGAAAATAAAATTGACAGCATTACCTCCATCTCCAGTGTATTCACCCCATGGCTCTTTCCACAGTTTGTGTAAAATGGATGGCGCGTTTGCCTACACAAAAATTCAGTGCTTTTTCAACTCTTTTGAAGACATTTAAGTTATGAGCTCTGTAAAAATGCAAGTTTTTCCTCTCTTTCCTTCAGGGCGACCCAGTTAAATCATGATGGTCTGGATCCATAAACATAGAACCCATGTTAAAATGAACCATAAAGAAATGGTCACCTTGCAGGTCATCGGGGCTGCCTGACATCACTCATTAAATCACTATAGGCAAGCAACCACTACATTACTTGTTTCACAAATTGATATCAAAAGTGTAGCATGCATTTGCAGGATGTGATATCAGGACAACACACAGGAAATAATGTCAACTAGAAACTGAAAGATGGCCATGTTTTATTGCAGGGAGCTGGCTAGTTGATACTTTCCAGTATAACACAGGTCTACGTACTGTATACATTACAAGCATTAAACCGGGTCAGGCAAAATGGTGTTAACACTACAATTGTTTCCCACACAACAACAAAATTGCACTTATATAGCGCCTTTCACGTCGGGAGGACGTCCCAAAGCGCTGAACAGTCAGGTCGGGGTAGAGGGAAGGGGAAGGAGAGTGGGAGATGGGGAAGAGTTAGTGGGGCAGCTGAAGGCGCAGTCGAAGAGACCAGCCTTGAAGGAGGAAAGGGAGGAAGCAAGGCAGAGGGGCTGTGGGCTGGAGTTCCAAAGTGTGGGAGCAGAGAGGCTGAAAGCTCAGCCGCCGATGGTTGGGCAGTGGACGCTGAGCAGGCCTGAGTCTGCTGAATGGAGGGTCGGGCAGGCTGATAGGGAGCTGATAGAAGCTGATAGGATGCACACTCTCAAAGCATTACATTCGGGAATGAACCCAAAATTAATTGATGAACTAACATGAGTAACATGAAGAAAACGCTCACTGTACTTATTAACGAAGTGAATGCACTCACTTCAGTCAACTATGCAAATGTAAGTTTTCTCATGGTCTTTCTTAGTGTTCAAGGAGGTCTCATGGTCCTTTCAATGAACACCAATTTAAATGATTGTTTAGGTCAGTTAAGGCACAAGCACCAAGATCAGGAATCTTTTCTAAGTTACTGAAGACTAACCAAGCAAACCATTTTTGACAGTTCCAATAAAAAAAGTTAATAACTATGTTTTGAAATTATAGGATACCACATATCTTGGACTATTAAAATAGTTGAAGCATACCTCTGCAATCCATGAATCCCTACTGTAAAAGTTTGCTGTAACAGCTGTTGCATTTTCATTATTTTGTGCATCGAATAAGTTGTGTTTGCGTTTTTGTCAACAGTCAAGTTTCTTTAAGCACTAAACAAGTTTCAAATAATGAATAAGCTTACAATGCACAGTGAGTTTAACTGAATGAACTTTTAAAATAAACTGGTGTTTAAAATGGCTGGTATACACTTATGTATATTTTAACTGTGCAGCACCAAAGCAGGCCGTTTGGCCCAACTTGACTGTATGTACATAAATCATTGTCCATCTGTATCCCCTTTCATATCCCACTATTCCATTCTCCCCCATCAAGTTTGCTCAGTTCTGCTTCAACCAAAGCTTCTGGCGGTGAGTTTCAAATTGTCCCCACTCTCTGCATAAAGAAGTTCCTCCTAAGATCTGCTGGTGATTATCATATTTATGCCTATTCGTTATGAAGTCACTAATATGCATATGATTTATTTATGTCAATCTCATCAAATTCTTTCATAAATTTAAACACTATTTTGTGAAATATCATTAATATTTTCACTGCTCATAAATTACAAAGTCAACCCCTCAAGTTGGATAAGGTACAGCAGTGCTAACCAAACAAGAACCTACAGGGCCATCAAAAAGCAGTCACCAAACATTTGCATTCGTCTAGCTAAGTCTGTTCGATTGGTAGGGTGTTTCCAGGTTTATCTTGACTAAAGTTTCTTGAGTTGTTGGCACAGATCAATAAATATTTAGTCAAGAGAAACCTGGAAACACACTACCAGATTAAGGGTCTAACTTTTCTTTTGAGTGAACTTGTGTGTGCAATCGATTATAATATGCACGATTATGTTAAATAATACTCCAGGACATCATATACAGATTGATGAGGACTCAATAATGCTATTACAACAACAACTTTGATTTATACAGCGCCCTCCACGCCAGACAGCATCACAGAGCGCTTAAATTAGTTACATTAGTTACTTTACTGCAATTGTAATATTAGAATGAAGTTATTTAGATTATGATTTATTATTTGTACAACAATGTCACACAGGAAGTAACATTTTAAAAGTAGAAACCAAAATGCACATAACCAAACAACTATTGAATTTGGTAACAGTTATTAGAAATATTTACACAATAAATATTGCGCATTTTAGTCCCTCAAAAGTCTTCAAAGTCCATGATAATTGGCCAAAAC
The DNA here is from genome assembly GCA_035084275.1 of Hydrolagus colliei. Lineage (NCBI taxonomy): Eukaryota > Metazoa > Chordata > Chondrichthyes > Chimaeriformes > Chimaeridae > Hydrolagus > Hydrolagus colliei. Next base: position 16,587,202 of record CM068749.1, on the reverse strand, counting down.
AAAAAGTAACATTACAAATATCCTGAAATCTGAGGTAACTACTTCCTTTTTCTGCAGAAGACATTTCTTCTGTGAATATTTGGACCGGTTTAATATCCGTATAGCATTTGCAAAAAGTTTCAGAACATAGTTCACAAGATATTCAGCACAAATATCTGACAAAATATACTTACTAAGGCCCAATGTATGAGTTGTTTGCATGTAGTGCAAACGGGGATGTCCTCCCGAAGTGAACGGAGCTCTATAAATGTAATTTTATTGTTGTTGTAGTGCATTTGATTAAAAATTATAATAATCCTTGCATTTAATCAAAACTATGCCAAAAAGCTAGACATTACTAATTTCCTTGCACAAGCAGTATATTATGCATCCATAGCAATGATGGCCATGAAGACAAAACTTTTTGCACATGGCTATTGTCATCTAAAATTATGTGTGTTCTGCAAAGATCAACTTCCTAAACGGTCACTGGACATTTAGATGGATTGATAAGCATCCAGAAAATAGATGTGACAGCTATAATACTGTAGAATTTATACAATGTATACAGTATAAAATGCAAAAATTCTGAGCATTTCCAAATCTCATATTACGAATATTTGACACATTGGCCAAATACTAAAGTTTTTCAATAAGTAATCATACCGCTGAGCAGAGAAAGCAAAAAAAAACTCCATTGTATCTTTCATTTTCTATCTGAGGCCATTTACCAACCGCACATTAAAATTAAAGCGGAAAAAAAAACTTAGCGAGAAGCAGACTAAACCCTTTGATGGTTGGTCCAGTTTGCAGTGGAGGCCTCAGTCACATTTGCATCCATTCTTTCACTGTTTACACCTTACAAACCAACCCATTTTCTAAAGCAAAACAAGCGCCACGGTCTCTGAAACAACTCGGGAAATGCCCCGCGCAGAGACAAGGAACGACTGAAAACACAAGAGCGTGAGAGACAATAATAACAAACCCACAGTCCAATGATGGAAACGTCCCTCAAAATTGCGATTACATCCCATTCAGGGTTGTAAAGTATTTACTGGCCGAGCCTAACTGCACTAGGCCCAAACCCGACTGGCAATAGGATTATTATTTTTTAAACACAGGCGAAGGAAGAGAATGAATGAGTCTGAGCCCAAGCCGCCCAGCCCTCCCCTCCCTTCTCCCCCCCACCACCCCTTTCTCTCTTTTACTCACTCACTCACTACATCGCACACTCACCGCTCTCAATTTCGTTGCCCTTTTTGGCTGTCGCAGTGTTTCCCATCCTTCGGAAGACACGGCTGACTGAGGCGACTCAATATTGAACTCGTCTGTTTGCTCGGAGGAGGAAGAAGAAGAAAGAAAGAGGAGGGGGAAAGGAGGAGGAGATGGTGGTGAAGAAGGAGGGGGATAAATAGATATATGTGTATAAAAAAAGAGAGAGAGGTTGGACGGTTGCAGGGTTGACTGACGGTTGCAGGTCTCGACGCTTGCGGACCCCCCCCTCCCCCCCCTCACCCGCCGAGGCTCCTCTGACGCGCGAGACCAACGGACACTTTTTTTTCCCTTCACCCAGCCACCGCAACCTAACTTGATGCCGGAAGTGACGAACCCCTCCTCCCCGGCGTGAGTGTTGCGCGAGCTCGGCGGCGGCAGCGGAGTGTTGTTGTTTGCAGCCGAGGAGCCGCTGCCGGCGGGAGGGACGTGAAGGGAGAGGAGGCGGGAACTGATGGCAGGCAATAAGTTAGGTTGCACTGTAATCCTTTCCTTCCCCCCCCCCCACCACCCTCTTCTCAACTGCCACAGCATATATTTATAGCGAGAAGCGCCTAAGGTAACCCATTAAAAAAATATAAGACTATATTTATTTTAACCTGTTATCCCGTTACTATTGCTTATCTCCCTCCACCCTCCTCCCCTTCAGGTGGGTCTGGGGACTACTTGCCGCGCAGGCAGACGGTGGGATGGACGAATGGACGAACTCGCCGCCTCTGTTTTTGTTGATAACGTTTCAAGTTATTTTAGGATTTTTTTTAACCCTTTCTCTCCATCCATATCCCCCCCGCCCCAGGAATTGTGTTGAAACTGTAACTTCCACGACTCGCCTCCAGCGGACCAGCAACTGAGCCACACATTACAGGATTGTGGATTTCAGAAACAGAAAAGGGGGTTGTGTTTCTGATGTAAATCGGATGTTGTGTGCGAAGGGGGTGGGGGGTGGGGGGGGGGGGAGAGGGTAATAATAATAATAATAACAGTAATCCTTGCATTTGCACCTTATCGTGTCTTCGAGACTTCCCAAAACGCTTCATAGATTGTACTGGAAAGTGAATGGACTTTATTTTTTGGGGGGAGGGGGGGGGGAAATGGAGAGAGAAACCGCAGATTGACTGTTGTTCCTGCCCGTTCGTGACTGAAATGGATTATTGTAAATGACACAGTTACCGGGAGTAAATAAATGATCACCCTCTGGATGGAGTTGGTACTTTTTAAATGTGTATATATATAGATATATCAACACTCAACTGGCCCTGTTAGGAAACCGGGAGAGAACTGTTGGCGAATCATTTTGGGGAAAGGAGCAGTTTTTGTTGATGCCGAATGTTAATTTTGTGGAGCTGGTGTCTGTCCGCGTCACTGCACTTTGCTTTCGGAATTTAAAGTGTCCTGAAGCATCGTTGCTGAACGTTTCTTTTTAAAAAAAACTAATTTCTTGAAAGTTATCAAAACCAGGATGTTTTGATGGATGCATTTCCCCACAGTACAGTATTTTATTTTCGGTGGCAGAACAACAAAGTGCAGTAAATGTACTAATGTAATATGTAACGTAATAAAATAATATGCCTTAAGTGGAGCACTCGCCTTACAAGCATGTGACCTGTGTTCAAATCCAGGCAGGGTGAAACTAAGAGACTAAGGGGAGACTAAGTTTCTTTACCCCACACACCTAATAATAATCCCTGAAAAAAACTATAATAAATTGGTCATTTATAACCCACAACTGTTTGTGGGACACTGCTGTGTGCATTTGGCTGCCATGTTTTGCCCACAAATATAGTAAATTCTGTGAAGTGCTTTGAGATGCCCAGAAGACGCGAAAAGCACTATATCAAAATGCAAAGATTATAATAATGGCAGATCTTTCATGATTTGCATTTATATACTGTACTTTAGTATAATTTACATAAAACCAATGTAATTTAATAAATGGAGCAGCGGACACTATTTTAGGAATTGGAATAGTTGGGAGATTTTTAAAACGGGCAGAGTGGTAGCCAAGCAAAGTGGTTTTGTAAGTTCAGAAGATGGTAGGACAGTTGAAGGATCTGCCTTCAATGGTGGAAGGAGTGGAGAGAATGGTGTAGAAGTAATCTGGAGTCTAAATGGAGTAGATTGTGGGTTGGAGAAAACTAGATTCACAAAGTGAAAAAAGAAAGGATTTGTGGATGAGGACCAGCAATTGAGGGTAAAATATACTTGACTTTTCAGGTTGTTGATAGGACATAAAGTCTTGGAGAATTACTGGGATATCAGTACAGTGTTGACTATTTTAGGAAATTCTTTCATATTGGCAGTTTTCAGATATTCTTTCATTTAAAGCTTGGCAAGACCCTTGTATACAATATAATGGTAAACATGGATATAAACTTGCTACCTGCCTGATTTAGGACCAGCAAGCCTGACTTGAGACAATTGTCTGTTAAATTTTGCTGTTGGTATTCCAGTGTAGACATTTTGGCTGATAGAAAATGGTGCAGCTGCTGCAGCTCTTGTGTTCTTGGCATAAACATGGAGTTCTGCCTTAAGTGCTGGCAGTTCCTGTGGTGTTGTTCCAATCACAGTTTTGTATAGGACTTGCAGATATTTCTGATGTTGCAAATGTGTGCACGTTTGGCATGAAACAGGGCATGTCATTAAAAGGGAAGTTGGCTGGACTGAACTTTATTGTGAGATCTGCATCTCACCACCTCACCCAAGCCACCAGCCGACAGTATTACCACATTAAAGGCTGAATGCCACATGAAGTACACTGAAAGTGGCAGGGATGAAGAAAACTATTTTACCTTTTAAGAAAAGGTAAATCAAGAGGTTATGTTGAGAACAGGTGAAGGACACTTTGTCTCTTTTTGATGATCTTAAAGTTTCATTGCAGCTTCAGAGATTCTGGAAATGCAACAGAGGGATTTCTTACAGGGCACTGCAGACGTCCAGGACTGAGCTACCAAGTTGTGAGGTAGATTTCTGGTAAAAGGGGAGATGGCTGTGGAAGCAAGGCTTCAATTCAGCAGGTTGGAATGGGCAAACCTGGTATTTAACATTTAAAACATCAAGATGGCTTGCAAATTTCCATGTATCCTAACACCATTCTTAACGCAGATGACTATCAAACAGCTGATAAGAAAACGTTTGGCTTGTTACCTGGAGTCTGGGTTCATACACACATATACCAATGGCATGGTGCCTACCTTGATTGGTATGCAGATATGTAAGCAGTTGCTGCTGAAGCTCTACAGCACCTGGTGAAACCGCAGCTCAGAAGGTGTCTTGGCTGAGGTCAGAAGGAATTGGCAATGCATTCATGTATTTTACTTGCAAGGAGCTTCTGGCACTTGCTCTCAAACCTGTAGTTGTCAGATACTTAGTGACCAACAAGTGGCAATCCTCTTGGAGTGTGGTGGGGTGGGCGTGGTGGAAGAGGGAGAGGTAAGCCATGTTGCTTTGGGGCTGTGTTATGCCAAGGTAACATGCCTGTCAATGGCTGAAGTCACTCCTCTGTGGTGATCGCAATAATCTAATTCCTGAGACTGAAGTATTCTAGAACAACGTTGAAAATGGCCTAGACAACGTGGTGTGTTGATGAGCCAGTCACTGGGCATCCCTCTGAAAAGACTGAGCGCCATACCAGACAAACAGAAATATGGAGAACTCAGTTGTTTGTTTTCTAAATTCTTAAGCATGATGATAGGTTTCCATGTGTTAAGATACCTGGCTGACAAGGAAGAAAAGTGCAGAAAGTGAGACATAATAACGAATCCATGGCATACCCAGACTACATCTAGCATTCCTCCTATGGAAGTATGCCATTATTTAGGCCACCATCTTGGCTGAGAGCCAGTATGAAAGTGACCCACCATGGGGAAAAATCCCCACTAGAATAAAAATCAATACAAGTTCATGTTAAGTACTATCTATAGTTGTGTTTCTCTAGGTATTTAGTGGAAATATTAAATGTTTTCTAAATTGTTTAATTTCCTACTAATCTGCCTTTGTTTAAAGATTAATCTGTCAAGGCAAAAATTGAGATACTTCTATTGATAATGAGTATTTTCAAAAATAATAGATTTTATAACGTGCTTTTATGACTATTACCAGTATTAATCAATTTGAAATCAAGACTAAACGGATCGGCTCTCACAGTCAAATTATAATCTAGTATAAATCTGTATTTCCTTTATCATGCTTTGATAAAGCACTGAGATTTTTTTCTAGCTGTAAAATACTTCATATGGGAAATTACACTGATTGTTTCATTGATGCCTACAATCTAATTTCAGACTAAATTAATATACTGTTTATTTACATTACAGTATAAAAACTAACAATGTACTCAACCCAGTATTTTGCAGCATCCGAGTGAATGTTCTTGATAATTTGCCTGCTTGAACAACAGTCCTTGACCTTTATAACAATTGCAGTCACATTGAAATGCAGTAAAAGCATGTTTTATATTTCTCCCCTTTTTATTACTCAAAATAGATCAAACAATACATTTATTTTAAGTACATTTCTGAAACTTCATCAGGCTATTAATGCTACACGTGTAATTAATGACAGGTTGAGCACTTAATCAGCAGCTAAATAAATCTCTTTAGTAGAGAAATATGTTAGGGTCAAAATATTTGGTTAGAGTTGCTTGCTTAAATTCCCCAAATTGAATCCTTAATCCCTGGGATTATGGAACCATGATGTATTCTTATCAACCCCTGTTAAGTGAGAAGTTAACAATTACCTTGAACTAATCAATTTGTATTACTGAATTTTATGCAGTTATATATTATCAAACATACAACAACTTGCATTTATATAGTGTCCCGTAGTGCTTCATAGTGACGATGTCTGATCCGGGGGGAGACAAAGTGGGGAGTAGACCACAAACACGATCAAAAAGGAAGGTATTTAGGCGGAATTTAAAAGTGGGGAGGGCGGGAGTAAGGTGGAGGGATTGAGGGAAAGAGTTCCGGTTTCGGGGCATAGTGGCTGAAAGCACGACCACTGATGGTAGAGTGGAGGGGACGAGGGATGAATTGGAGGCCAGAGCCAGCCGAACGGATGCTGCAAGTAGGCAAATTGGACAGGTAGGGAAGTGTGAGGGCATGAAGAGATTTGAAATCAAGTGAGATGAAAAAATGATTCAGCAATGCTCTCAAAGTTGTATTCTGTGATACTGAACTCACTTCAGAAAAGTGTGTGTTTTCACTCAGTACAAAAAATTCTAAACTAAATTAATATCCATATTAAGTCATGCAATATTGACGGTATAGACCATGATTGGGAAATCAATATCATTGCATCCTACATCAACAATGTGAATAATGTAACCCTGAGTTTGCTGGGAATAATAATCTCTCAAGAAAAAAACAATAATAAATTGGTCACTTCAATCAAACACTGTTTGTGGGACACAACTGTATACAATAGTCTGCCTTGTTTTGCCCACAAATATAGTTAATTCACATCATATTCTGTGAAGGGCTTTGAGTCTTCTAGAAGTGAAAAGGGCTATATCGAATGCAAGGATTATTATTATTAATAGTATCTTAAATATCAAATTACTTTGTCTCTGTATAGCAGAGTAGATTTATTTGAGATGACCATGACAGTCTCCTCGGATTACCCAATTCCACTTTTTAAAAATACATCAGATGGCACTTGTTGAGATTATTTGATTGATTAAAAACAATTTAGAACATTTATAATAAGGAATTGTTAACCATGATAATAAACAAGACATTTATTGTGTATGATTGTATGAGGCCAAAAATGTAGCCTTGTAGGACATGGCATCTTGCCATTTTAAATCACCCGTAGTAGTACAAAAATAATCCACACCATCATTAAAACTGGATATGCTTAATGAAAAATGTCAGATGAACTAATTAGCTAAAAGAAGTTCTACATTTGTGTTAACAAAACACCACCTAGTGGTTAAGTGTATTCAAAACAGTACTAAATACAGTACCCTCTCCTATGATGGTTCTTTTAAGAGGCTATTTGTGGAATCCACTCTAAAAATAACCGCTCATTATCAAAACTAATTCAGGTAGATATTAAAATCATTTGATAAATCATTCATCTTTGATTTTGGAATAATGCAATTCAAGTTCACTGTGGTAATGATGGGATTGAAAAATTTGGCAATCTTATTCGATGGAATTACAGAATATCTTTAACAGGAAATTTACATTGGTGCAGTAGGGGGTGTTCTTCGACGATTGCAGTTTTGAGATTTGTCGGATGAATTGAAACGGGTTTACCCAACATCAAGCATAACAAAACTAAGTGCGTGATGCAGACTGGATACTTTTAAGTATTGTTTTAAGTATTCCATGACCTATTTGATCAGTGCAAAAATTCATCAATACCTATATTTGGATAGTAATTTATAAATCAAAATGATCTGAGCTCAAACAGAGTATTGCTGGTACTACATGTACATCTTTGTAGTTATTATTCTTTTGGGAGATGTCAAATTATTCACAATGCTTTCATTTATCAATATAACAGATATTTTGTGACTATAAACTACAACAAAACAGCTTTATATTATTTTAAATTAAAAGCTAAAAGCTCTCAACAGGATTTTTCAATTAAAAGAGATGAAATTGCAGATTTATCATATTTACACCTGGAGGGGAGGTGTGGCAGTGATGACGTTATGACCCGGGAACCTACAAACTCAATTGAATACTCGTTTGAATGGCAACTGTGTCTGTTAGGATGTTGCATGATATTGTTTCGGTCATTTACACCCCACAGGTAGCAAGAACTGGGGATTTGGAATAAAATAACATCAAAATTACATTTCTAGAGTGCTTTTCACATCAGGACGTCCCAAAGTGCTGAACAGTCAGGTTGTGACCTGAGCAGGGGGAGGGGCAGTAGAGAGTTAGGAGGGGAGTTGGAAGGGTAGCAGAAGGCACGATCGAAGAGAAGGGTCTTGAGACCAGCCTTGAAGGAGGCAAGGGTGGAAGCAAAGCAAAGGGACTGTGGGATGGAGTTCCAGAATGTGGGGGCAGAGGATGAAAGCCCATCCACTGATGGATGGGCGGGGGACATGGAGCAGACTGGAGCCCACTGAACAGGCAGGTTCATAGGGGACAGCAGGTCGGAGAGATAGCAGGGGCAAGGTTGTGGATGGCCTTGAAAGTGAGGACGAGGATCTTGAATTCAATTCTCTGGGGGATGGGGAGCCAACGGAGCCAGGCAAGGATGAGAGTGATGTGTTCGCGGAGTTTGGGGCGGGAGAGGACATGATGATCTGCAGCTTGTGAAGGAAAGAGGTGGGAAGGCCAACGAGGAGTGAGTTTCCATAGTCGGGCCAAGATCAGTGACAGAGGGAAGGGCTGAGTGGCTAAATCCTAGTCTATTGAGAATTGTATTCTAGAAATTGTATTCTAGAAATTGACTATTGCTGGCATGAACAAAGGAATAATACTGGTGGAGAGTTTGGAAGGAATTTAAGGGGTACTTCTATAGCACATCATAAGACAAGTTGAAAATGAAATATCTGTAGTGATGCATGGAAATAAATGCGTCTCACTCGTTCCTTTTATTTATGCACTTACTTTACACTGAAGCAGCTGAAACATTCCACACTTCCCAATTACTTATTTTTACAGTAATTGTTTACAGAATTAACTGTTCAGATAATTAAGGGTTTAAGAACAAAACGATTGTCTTGCACTGCAATTCAAATCCAGTAGAAAGCATCAGGTTATTTGAAGTTGGCTGAGCAACTTATAAGTATCAAAATCATTATGCTTTTTTCTATTTATATTGAGTTTCCACTTATCTTCAGTTACATTTCATATGTCAAGAGTTAGACATAAGGCTGACTATTTTACAGTTTAAGTAGTTTGATCTTAGCTTCAAATGAAAAGATAAATACTGATATATTAAAAGGATAGTTTTCGCTGGTAAAACCCAGCTTATGAAAGACCAGCTCAAACAAATACTCTCATTAAAGATTTAAAATTTATTTACAAAATATCTATACAATTTCCATTTAAAAAAAATGTTATAAGGGCAATAACACCTGTCGTTGCACAAGATTTTACTGAAATTCATGAACACAACAAAATTCTATTTCAGCACATTTGTGTTCAATAGATCACATGCAGTCCATTTGAGTGTCCATCACATTTAATGAGTTTACTGCCACAGCTAGCCCCTTTGAGGCTGATGGTAATGCACTTGCAGAAAGAACCGAATGCATGTTAGAGTTTGTATTTTCAGAATCTTCCATTTTTTCGCCATTGTCATCCCAGTTGATATGAAACCTTGTAACTCGTGGATTTGAAGCCAAGATGTTCCTCTGGAGCTGAAGAGAATAATTTAAATAATAAATATTTTTCAAAACGAGCTTTCAGCTCAAATCTAGGAAATAAATATTGTGTCAATGTTGTGCTTTAAGACAATGCAATTATGGTATCAAATGAAAATTATTATAAGGATTATAATGTGATCTTTCAATAACATACATAGTGTTTCAGTAAACACTGAAAACAATGTAATTGTCAGTATATCGCTGTAATTCACCAAATCTGAATATTTATGCAAGAGTTGATATTTTTACTTGATTTTGTAAAGTTTCAAAGTTCAAATAAAATATTAAATTTACATATTTTTACATATTTTGATATTTGAGTGCACTAAATGGATATATAAAATTCCTTTAAAAAAATGGCCAATCACTTAAATCGATAACACTCGGTTTGATTTTATGACCGCTTGAACTACATGTTAATAAAATTGTTATTATACAATTTAGCTAGCCTTTTCTAAGCATTCATCACAAAATACATAGATTCAAATAGGTCAACCTTGGTGAAGTCTGGTTTCACGGGAGGATTTTCACGCAGCTCTGGATCTGTGTATTCATTATTTACATAGTATCCAACTCTGATGAATTCTTGACCACGGTATGTACATGTTATTAAAACAACAGTTACTCCAACTGCATCTGCGTCTGGAATAAGGGATGGATTAGGTGCATCAGCCTAAAACAAAACAAAACAATCAAAATAATTGAAAACTCAATGCAAACAATCATATTTACAAACATATGTTGCATGGTAATACAACAGGATACATTGCCTATTGGTTTGCAACAAGAAAGGACAAAAAATTAACAATAAAAACGATTCAGTTTCAATGATCACAAATTGTTGGCACTGATAACACTGGGAATGGTGCTATAACAAGGTCCTCCACGATCAACAGATGCAGAGTTGAACAATTCCCCCCCCCACACCCCTTTCAATTTCTATACTAATGCATTCTCCTTAAGATCCTTACTTGACTGGCTCAATGTGGCTCCTTAAAAAAATTATTTAATACAAAATGTGGCTTTTTAACCTTCAAAAAACAATTCATATTCTCATTTCAACTGCTTTTTTTTAAAAAAGCAAAATTTAATTCCAAACTAATCTTTGTTCTTGACTCTTCACTTTTTCATTAATATATCTCCGTGGCATCAGTCAGCTCTGAATTTGTATATATTTGATGAGTATCTATATTTTTCCAATTGAAGCAAATGTTATTTTTCTACATAAAGAACTATACAGCATTTGACTTAACATTATGGTCAATATATATTATAAGTACGCCAACATGATTATTTACCACATACCAATAGTACATTAACTAATGTATTGTTCCTAATTCATAATGGCAGTGTTGCTGGTCTATACATTGTCACTGTAGAATGAAAAACCTATTTTGATATCTACTGGTATCTGTAGTACTGGCTAAATAAATACTGCCATGTGATGGCACTTCACTGATGGTATCATTTAAATTGATGACTATACCTAAAATAAGGGCAAACAATATCTTCAATTGTTTGCTTGATAAAACAAAATTATACTAGAATATTTTCACTTTGGTTCCTACAAACGACAACTCATGAATTAAAGTGAGCTAACACTAAAAAGTATACTTTTTTGTACAAACCAAAGGTCCAATATTGGGCTCAGCAAAAATCTCCTGACATTTCCCCAGTGACAAAGCTTCAATATACAGAAACAAATCGGTCTGGTCTGATTAGCCTTGAAGAACTGAGAAAATCCACTTACAACGTGGCAAAGGGTCATACTCGCTTCAGACAAAATGTAAGTGGACAAATCAGTATCTAGAGTGAATACAGGAGAGCACTATTGTTGATCTAATGATGAACTACAGTTTGTAGATTAGCTAGGATTCCTTAGCCTTGAAAAGAACTGTCAGCAGGACAGAAGAAAGGTAAAACTAGGTTGTCGAGTTTAGAACAAACACTAGGTAGTATTTTACACATGCGTTGATCAAATTTGGAAGAAGTTACCAGTAATCCCAGGACCTTAAACTAAATTTAAGAAATCAATTCAAATTTAAGCTTGGAGGGGCTTCGGTTTATGCTGATTTCCATGCTGACATGGTTCTTATCTGATTTCATGGCTTTTCGTGAGACATTCCTGTGTGCTAATTGGCTGCTGTGTTCACCTAAAATAAATAGTCACTACACTTTACAGTATCTCCTGTGAAACATTTGAGGTGTCCTCCTGACGTGAAAGATGCTATTTGAAATGTAAGAGTTATTATTATGGAAGATTGTGTGGGCGGGGAAGATTTATTCTGAAAGGATGGGATCAAATGACTGTATTCCTTGGAGATTCTACAACAAGATCACAAGAGACCCATGTTATAAATCAAATATTAGTTCTCAGCAAGTCAATCTCAAACTGTTAATACCTTACTGTCAGTTGCCTACTGAGCACAATAAAAATGTTTATTTTATAAATTAGTGATTTGCTTTAAATGGCTTTGTTGAAAATAGTCCATATTTACACTATATACCTGAAAAACAAACATGTGTCTTCCAGCAGGAACAGGGCCCACAAGAACAGAGTCCAAAACCTGATCATATTCTTCACTTTCTGCTGAACCTACATAGATGATTTTCCATTCCAAATCTAAGAATAAAAAAGATCTTTAGTACAATATAGTTTTCCACTTAATTCAAAACTGCAACCTCACAATCTATTGCAAAATCATAAACACTCTCATGAAATGTGAATGGTAACTAAAGATTAAATATTTAGTTATTAAAATTACAGTAGAGTAGCACAACACACTGATACTCCAGCATGATGTGGACCAAATAATGTAAAATGGATTTACTTTTCTGCCCTAAACAAGACATAACAACTTAGTTGTTGTTACTATTTCCCTTTTTGAAACCACATCAATACCTATACTGTAATCATATACAAAGTGCAGAATTGCTGACCTATCTTTACCTTTGATTCCCTTTCTCAGCTCAGCAAGATCAGGCTATCTAGTTGCCAACGCATGCTTATACATTATTTCTTTTGTTAGTGGTTGGAAGGTGTACAAACTACCCATTTGTTATTTTATATTTCCTCACTAATCTCTCTTTCTATATTTCCCTTTACAACCGGCTGAAATACAAAGCCACAACCTGAGAAGATAATTACAAGCAGCTTAAAAGTAAAAAATAAAGTTGGATAGTGTGATCAGGACCACCCAGTTTTCCTTATTCCACAGAAGCAATTGAAACACTTACCCTGTAAGATATTACAATAAAGAAAATAATAATAATTCTTGCATTTGATATAGCACCTTATCACGTCTTCAAGAAGTCTCAAAGCGCTTCAAAGAATATAATGTGCTGCAAAGTGAACTGTTTAATTTGTGCCAATTTCACACAGCAGTGTTCAATAAACAGTCGTTACAAATTACAACATCTAAAATATATCATGACATTACTGCTATTTCACTGATGGACCCAATCCTGTTGGAAACACAGCCAACCACAATTTAGCCATAAATCACTGACATCCTCACAATAGTCAGCTTTTCTTTCCAATGAAATTCTATTTATTACAGTCTTAGTTTGGATAACCCACAAGGCAAAGCTGTTGCACATTACTTTTCATGAATGAGAGATAATTATACAAAAGGTTGATGAAAGGCACACATTTACTTTAAAAACAATGCTGTCACTTTTCAAGCTAGGACAATCCACACCTTTGAGGCCTATATAAATGTAATGTTCATTGATTGTTTGGGATTGATTGAATTTGACAAGGGAGTTAGTTTGCACCGCGGACCTGTCAGACGTGTTTTCTCTCTCGGCCGGGAGTACAGTAGTACAGTACTTCGCTGAACCTAGCTAAGCAAGATACTTTCAGAAAATGCTAGTCATTTTCAGGGCTTGTGAAGGGCACACAGGACCCCCCCCGGGATTCACAATAATAAAGTTTGCAACTCTGTGGCCCCCCAAATCTCAACGATCCACTTGCCTACCTCCTCGGTCACAATCCTTAAGCCACCCAGACACAAACACGAACAAGGGCATGGAACTTTCCGGAAACGTTATCTCCGCCAAACTGCCAAACTGCTCTGAAAATCATTACCAATGCTACCAACACCCATTGCTCTGTGCAACGCTCGGTGCCCAGTTATGTCAACTTAACCACTTTCTATCCATTGCGAAATTCCCCCGCCCTCCCCTCCGACCGTGAAAACATACTGTACTTGTCAATGCGAGTTCTGATCCATCAAGACTCAAACGAAACTCAGGCTTTACAACACTGCGCACAGCCCTGAAAGCCAAACCCCCCAATCCACCTCATCCTCCTCTCCTCCTTCACCCGCGATATCAGTAAATAGCTCCTCACCTCCCAAGAGCACGACACGGTATAATAATAGTGATATAACGTCAACGCCGGACAATTTCAGACCCAAACCCGGGCAGCCGAGACACAAAGTGGCTAGACCGTTGCCAAGTAAATCCCTGTCAGTGGGGCACACGAGACGGCAGCAGCGAGCGGACAGGCGGAGGAGCCGCCATCAGCCACACTGTCCGCCCTGCCGCTGCCTCCACTGTTACCACGGGTAACGGCGGTGGCTCTACCGGAATCAGCCTCTGGCCGTGTTAGGCCCCGGGGCCCCACTTCCCCCCCACCCCTTCCCACCACACCTCCCACTCCCCACCCCCTTGCCCCTCTCCTCCCCTGGCGCTGACCCCCGAGGACTCACCCTCGGACAGGTCCTCGATGCACTCGAAGGTGATCTCGAACTGGAACGGGTTGAAGAAAGGCGACGGGTTGTCCAACACCACCACATTGTTGACCTGCACCTTAGCCATCGCTTGTGGCTCTGACTCACTCACTCGCTCTCTCTCACACAGACACACAGCGCCTGATGCGATCAACTCACAGGCTGCGCGGTGCCGGGCGGCCTCAGGACCCAGAGATCTGCCGCTTCGTTGCCACCCATCCTCCTGCCACCACTTCGTTGCCCGTCAACCAACCAACACCGCCCACATACCAACCCCCCCCCCCCCACAACCTCACCTCCAACTCAATAACAACCTCCCACAGCGGCGCCACCTGCAGGTGCTATCTACGAGCTGCAGCGCCTCCCCCTTCACATCACGACTGGCCAACACGTCAATCAGGTGAATTAAAGGCTATTCATTCCTGAACTTGCTAAATAATAATAATAATAATTCTTGCGTTTGAAGTAGCGCTTTTCACGTCTTCTGAAAGTCTCAAAGCGCTTCACAGAATATACTGTATATATGTGGGTAAAACACACCAGCCAATTGCGCCCAGCAGTGTCCCACAAACAGTCGTGGATTGAAATTACCAAATTGTTTTGGAGAGATTATTATGAGGCGAGTGGAGTAAGGAAAGGTGCCTGAGGTTTCGCCTTGGAATCGAACCCAGGTTCTCGCTTGTGAGGCGAGTGCTCTAACCACCGAGCTACAGAACTGAACTCAGCTCTCTCCACTGTAACTTTGCACAACACAGCATCTTTCTGTAATGCTTCCACCTCTACTACTGGAAACAAGTTTTGCGATTGTACAGAAGGTTTTTTCTAATAATAATTTGTAAATGTGCATCTGTTTTCCTAACAATGAATTTTACTCTACTCCTTTTGAGAAGATATCTCCAGTAGCAAGCAAAACATGAGATATCTGACAGTGAAACTGTGAGTACCAAAATTAAAGTAAGGCTAAGAATTTCACGATTTATTACAAGTTTATCATTTCTTATTAAGCTCCTCTTTCAGCGGAGGTCCAAACATTCTCCCAGTGTTCTGACCAACAATCCTCCAAATAAAATGGGTCATTCACTTCATGGATGTGCACAAATTAGCTGCCTAAAAAAAATACAATCACTACGCAATTCAGTATATCCTATGAAAAGCTTAGAGGCATTCTTACAGAATAAGGATTATTATTATTATTCACTCTATCAAATGTGAGGATTATTATTATTGAAAGATCTGAACCCGATTGCTTCTGAAACTACCCCCATCTTGGCAATGTCAGGAGTAAAGTTTCAACATGATTTCTGTGGCCTTGGTCCTATTTATACTGCATATATGCCAGATAATCATTATTAGAATGCCATAATTCGCCATCATCTCCCTTTATTACAGCTCTAAGTTACTGGCAGTTAAACTACCGATCATTCCCCCTAAAACTATAATAACTAGCTTCTTCTTTAGATTTAGCAGACTTTTTTTTTACAGCAAACATGACATCTATGTGTTATTTTTGTAGCGATTATAACATATAACTTAATTTCATATAACTACATCATGATCTCACTTTTGGTGAATCTAAGTACAGTATGTGCAATATACTATGTACAAGTGTCAACAACCTATACTATGCCTATTCCTATTATAGAACAACAAAACATTGTATAATTTCCTAGTGTTGAAGAATTTGATAGAATGGTGTTCTGTCTTTTTGGTTCTATAACACTTTTAAAAGATTTCATCCATGTAAGATCACATGTAAACATAAATAAATATACACATATACAGTATTGTATATTGTATCGCTCTGTTGTTGACTGTATATAATGATCAGTCAAAACCTATAATTTGTGTGGCTCCACGTCGTTTAACTCATCGACTGCAATGACACTATATTTATCCACAAAGAAACAGATGCCTTTAGTATCACAGAAACTGGTCAAAGCTAGCAGTGCTATGGATAGTGAAAGACAGCAAGTTCCCCATGTAAATAAACATACACGAACAAAAGCTATTGCTAATCTCAAGCAGTTCAGTAATTGCCTCAGCTCCAAACTAGAGTGAAACAAAGAGAGAGCATAAAAATGTCTGAGCAAGTGTTACTATAAATAATACCCATAAGAATTAATATGAAAAAAAATTCAATTTCTGTTTTAAGATGATAAACATAAATCACTCAAGATTTACTTTTGATGAATCCCACAATTTAATTATTGTGTGTGGTATCCAACATCTTTTAAATGACCCTTTGTGCTTTTGTACACAGTATATACACAAGCAGTTTTACTCTTTCTTTTCTTCTCATGAGCAAGATTCATTTCCACATGATTGTCAGGTGGCTGTGCAGGCAAAGGGGAAGTTGAGAATTAAAAACAAACATTTACATTATTTTCCATCTCACAATCCATAGTCTTCCTTTTTGTTGCTTTGAATTTAAAAAAATGAATTCCAACTGTCCTTAATGTTAAAAATAGCACAGTGCGGAAATGGGATAGGGATACAAATGGTCGAAATTTACAATGTTGATATGCATCAGAATGGCATTAATCGTCATGGATGATTAATGAATTAACCCAGGAATCTATAACGATGAAAAACATAGTCCTTGAGACATTGACCATATCATTTTACCAGACGCATCTGATTATCCCTTTACCCCTTCTTGACGCTCTATTGGGACATATCCGATGGGTAAATGATAAATTTGGCACTTCTGAAAGTGAGGACAATACAATTCGCCACCGGTAATGAGTGCCTTCATTGCTCTCCACTGTTACTGTTCATTGTGAGCGCATTGCTACTCTTACACTGTTTCGCCCAGAAAATACACAGTCAAGTCACTTTACAGTATATACTGTGAAGCGCTTTGAGCCACAGTATATCGACGATATATGTCGTATTGGGGACACGATAAGACGCTATATCAAATGGAAGTATTATTATTATTATTATCCTCCCATTGCTCAAAGGGTTACTCTACTGTTACTCCCTAACACTTATTCTTCGCTACTCATCCTATTAATCGCCTATTGCTCCCAAACCTATCCTTGAATTCTCTCACACTATTCCCATTACTGTTGGTGGCTCTCACCCTATGACTTCCCCTCCCCCCATTGCTCTCACACCATTACTCTCCCATTCCTCAGGTCCCTGCGTATTTTCTTCCCTCCTCCCCCCCCCCCCCCCCCTTGGGATCTTTGCAGTCAGAAAAAAAAATCCTCCTTCTGGCCATCGTAACTAATGCCTCAACTAAAAGAGGGAGGGGGGATCCTGCGTTGAAGACACAGATAGATGATGGGGGCACCATCCATCCATCCATCTATCTATCTTCTCAGCAGAAATGAAATGATACTTAGAACACGCAGCGTGTGCAGTGGGTAGGTAACACTGTCATTGATGTGTCCTGTTGTATAGGCTGGGCTGGCATCCAGTAATAATGTTATAGTCTGTTAGCAACCCCCCCCCCCCCCCCCCCCCACTCCCACCCCCTGAGGTTCAGGAGGAGTGACACGGTCCCGCTGTAACCCCCCCCCCCCCCCCCCCCCTCTTTTCTCTCCCTCTCCCTCCCTCCCTCCCTCCCTCTTGCTGGTGACTGCGGGGAAAGATGCGCCGACTCCCGGGCGGACGGCGGAGGCTCGCCGGCTCCCTGTACCCATTACAGACCCAGGCTCCGGGTACGGTGGCGTGATTCCCCCTTCCCCCCACCAGCTCCTCCTCCCCCACTCCCTTTGCCCCAACCCCCTCCCAGCCTGGAACCTCTTCCTCCTCCTCTTCTTCCTCCTCTTCTTCTCTTCCTCCTGCTGCTGCTGTTGTTGTTGCTTCGTTCGTTCATTCACTCATTCATTCACATCAACAGTGAGTCATCGCGACCGCAGTAGAAAGCGCTGAGAGGGAGAGGGAGGGAGTGGGGAGGGGGTAGTGAGAAAGGGAGAGAGGGGAAGATGGGGGGGAAGGGGGTGATGATGAAGAGGAATGGAGGGAGAGAGGGGGGGATGGGGAGTGAGAGAGGGGGAGAAGGAGAGAGTGTCAGATGGTGGCTGTCTCTGTGTGTGTGTGTGTGTAGTGTCGGTCTGCAGACTGGTTGCCTCTCATTCAGCCCCAGTTGCCCTTGTCCCTGCTGGAGCTGTAGTGGGCGGCAGGACAGGGCACCTCGGGGGGAGGGGTAGGGGGCTGGGGTGGGGAGGTTGAGTGAGAGGCAGAGGCAGCTGGAGAGGGAGAGGGGGGGGGGGCTGGGGTGGGGGAGGTTGAGTGAGAGGCAGAGGCAGCTGGAGAGGGAGAGGGGGGGGGGGGGGGGGTGTGATGAGGGAGGTGGGGGAGCCCAGCAAGGCAGGGATGGCCAGCTAGAGAAGGCCTCTCTCCTGTGGCTCAAATAGACTCCGAATCAGCATCAGGACCAATACCAGAGAGAAGCTA